>CM075977.1:188330284-188419530 GCA_038087875.1 Malacoraja senta
TACTGATACTCCATATTAAGAGCATTGATTTGCCGTTAAAATGAATTCTGTAATAACGTGTCAACGGCAGCAGTGACAATCGAACACTGCGGTTTTAATGTTTCATGTGTTCACAATTTAATTAATCCATCCTTATGGATTAAAACAAATAATAACATTGGGAATTAAAACACATTTGATTGCATTCCGTTATCAAACATAGTCAATGTTCGCTCTGAAGACATTTCCAGCCCAATAGGGTCAGGGAGGGGTGTGTGTGTGAATCAGTGCGGGGTGGATAGATGGCGGGGGGGGGGGGGGGGGGTTAGAAGGCAGTCGGTGCAGAATGGATGGATTGAGGCAGGTGAATTAGTACGTGTTGGTTGGAGTAGGTAAAATTGTGAGGGGAGAGCACCGGGGATGTCAGTGGTGTTGAATGGGGGGGTTCAGTATGGGATGGATGGGGGTAGACAAAAGTGATGGAGAAACTCAGCGGGTGAGGCAGCATCTATGGAGTGAAGGAAATAGGCAACGTTTCGGGTCGAGACCCTTCTTCAGACTGTTCCCCCCATTCTTCTTGAATGGGAGGATCAGTACAGGATGGATGGGGGGGGAGATCAGCGCAGGATGAATGGGGGGGGTCAGTACAGTGTGGATCGGAGGGTATGTGCAGGATGAATGGGGGATCACTACAGGATGAATGAGGGGAAGGGGGGAAGGTGCAGGGTAAATGGAGGGTGGGTCAGTACGGGATGAATGTGTGGATTAGTACAGGATGGATGGGGGATCAGTACAGGATGGATGGAGGAGAAGTGCAGGATGGATGGGAAAGGGGTAAGTACAGGGTGAATTGGGGAATGAGTGTAGGATGGATGGGGGGGGGGGGTGGCAGGAAAATCAATGCGAGATTGATAGGGTGATCAGCGCAGGATGAATAGATGGGGGGGGTAGATGGGGAGGGGAGCACAGGGGATGTCAGTGAGGACTGAATAGAGGCAGGAATGGGGATCAGTGGGGGATGGAGTGGAGGGGTCCCAGCATTAAGGGGGGGGGGTGGAGGGGGCATACAAGAGAGAGAGAGAGAGAGAGGGAAAGGTGGAGCGAGGTGGGGAGGAAGGAAGTTCAGCGCTCCTCGGACAACATCGCCCCGCTGCCTTGGCCGTTGGGAACTCCTCGCCACCGCCTCCCTCCTCCGCCAGCCAACAGCAAGGTGCAGGGCCGGGAGGTGCAGCTCAGAGATCCTATAGCTATAGGATCTTTGGTGCCGCTGCTTCAGACGCGACGTTTCATGTCGGCAGCTGTTGTGTGGGGCAAAGATACTAGGTGCGGGGTGAGGAAGGGTCGGAGCGAATGATGGGTCCCGCACAGCGGCTCTATCTCCTCCTCCTCCCGCCCCCCGCCCCCCGCCCGCCCTGATAAGGGCCTCTGCTTGTAAACCCGCTAACTGCGCTTTCAAACAAACTCTCCCGCACTCCGAGGCCTCCCCCTCCCTCCCTCCTCCCGGCCTCGGAGTGCGGGAGAGTTTGTTTGAAAGTGCCGTTAGCGGGTTTGCAAGCAGAGGCCCTTATCAGGGCAGGCGGGGGCGGGAGGAGGAGGAGATGGAGCTGCTGTCGCGGCCGCTGTTGCCGCTGTGCGGGACCCGTCATTCGCTCCGACCCTTCCTCACCCCGCACCTAGTATCTTTGCCCCGCACAACAGCCGCCGACACGAAACGTCACATTCCTCTTCTCCAGAGATGCTGCCTGACCCGCAGAGTTACTCCAGTTTTTTGTGTCTATCTTCGGTACAAACCAGTATCTGGTTGCCAAGCCGGGCAAAATGACTCGGTGTTTAGGTTGCCCGGCGGCGCTTTGAGTGGTCAGTGACACCCGGGCAACCGCTAATTTCGAGCCCTGGAAGGTCATTTAAGACTGAGGTGAGATAAAACATTTTCATCCAGAGAGTTGTGAATTTATGGAATTCCCTGCCACAGAGGGCAGTGGAGGCCAAGTCACTGGATGGATTTAAGAGAGAGTTAGATAGAGCTCTAGGGGCTAGTGGAGTCAAGGGATATGGGGAGAAGGCAGGCACGGGTTATTGGTCGGGGACGATCAGCCATGATCACAATGAATGGTGGTGCTGGCTCGCAGGGCCGAATGGCCTCCTCCTGCACCTATTTTCTATGTTTCTATGTTTCTATGTTAGTGTCGAGGATAACATAGAACTATTGTGTGGGTGCTGTTTTCATGTTCTTGGCAATTATATGTCTAAACTAAACTAAAACTTAACCATCCACAAGTCCCACCACCCTCTGTATGAAAAGCATGCCCTCTATATTTCCATTAATAAATCCTTCCAAATTTACAACTCTGACTCAACCTCTCTCCTCACCTACCCATCTGCTGTTCTGACCCAAAGCACCAACAGCCTGCTACCCATCTGAGCCTGCCTTCACCCTTGATGACCAGCAGTTCCACCAATTGACAACTTCCTGCCCAATTACTATACCTATTCTCCCATTACCAACTACCAACCTGACTACAATTACCAAACCCTCCCATCCATATTCTGATCTCTGATCCTTCTCCACAACCCTAGTATTCCCCTCTTTGACTCTCAAATCCAGACCTTTTACTGTTTTACTTCTTTCCAGGCATTAAAACTGAGTATTATTACACACATGATCAGAGAAGTCATAAAAAAAACCACAATGCAATGAGCAGTTATATATTTCTCTGGCTGACGCTGAGCTAGGAGAATTGTCTAAACTCTTTTCCCTTCATGTTCAGTTTTGCCATGTTTCAAAGATCTTGCTAAAACTTCATTTAGTGATTACAAAATAAATCACAATCAATGTCCACATTTTTTATTTTAATATTAAAAAAATGAAGAATAATTGTAAAGGAAGTTTCCAATTTCTATACCCAACAATTGTTTAACACATGACAAAGGGATGAATGACTCTCATCTAGTTACAGTTAGTAATTGTCAGCTCACCAGAACTGATTAGGAATCTGAAAGCCTGTAAAGTGATAGAAATATGTTCAAAACATTGGTTGTGGTTGCATATGTGCACTGATGCTTGTTTCTGAAATATGGTTACATGTTAATATATTGCATGTTTAGCACATTCAACTGAGGATAAATGTTGACCTAAATTATTTTTAAAACACTTTACATGCTATCACTGTAGGTCAGGAAGCATCAATGATTTCAGTCAATGATCTTGTAAAAAATATGTTATTTTTCTTGGTTGAGGGGTAATTGAGGCGTTAAGGGGTGCCCTGGATCATACTTGGTCTTGTAGCCACAGTACTAGCAGATTCAAAATCTTATTCTCCACTGTTATAAAACTCTTGAAACTCGTTCCAATCTTCTAATCTACCTTCTTTAGTTTTAAATCTGCATCTTCACTGTAGCTGTAATTGGATAGCACACAAAACAAAAATGTTCATTGTATCTTAGTTCATGTGACAATAATTAACAAATACAGCTACCAATAAATATGGGGTCAAGGAAAGAGTGTTCACGTCATGGCCCTGTTTCCACCAATCTTTCCACCACCATGCACAAGAAGCACAAGAAGCGCAATCAGACACCATTGTATGCAGATGCCGAGAAGTGTGTTCAGCTCTGGCTGAACAACTTCTAATCTTGTGTGTGGACTCGACAAGAAGACCGATAAATATTGGTCAGAGACTGAGTGGATTCCCATTGTTACTCATTAACAGAGTTCAATGGGGCTAGAGTTTAACATTTTATCCAAAATCACTCTCTATCAACGTAGTACTTTGTTAGTCAAGCTCAGATCATGCTTGGGTTTTGTGCTCAGATTCCTGAATTGTGACTTGAAGCAAGACTATCTAATTCAAAGTCAACACTCCAACCACTAAGGAAAACCAACAGCTGCTAAAGCAGCTGAACAGTTAAATTTCAATGATAATCACAATGTTAATTCTATGTTGTAATGCAATGTGCTTGGAAACATTATTGAAACATTTGATTTGGGAACAGCAATCTCATGATCAAAGGCTGAGAATAGCAACTGTCAAGGAAATAGAAACAAATGAACTATTTGTTCAAAAGGTTTTTGTATGAGGCTGAAGAAGGGTTTCGGCCCGAAACGTTGCCTATCTCCTTCGCTCCATAGATGCTGCTGCACCCGCTGAGTTCTCCAGCATTTTTGTGTACCTTTGTATGAGGCTGCTGCTTTTTCTTCTACAGTTAAACCATCAGTGAAAAAATGTATCAATGATAAGCCAAAATAGGCCACAATATTTTGGCTGCAAAATCCCAAATGTTTACACAAATTGGTCAGACTTTGTGGTGACACATTAATAGCATGAGATGTGCCAGCTGCCATACTGGGAAGGGTTATTCCAAATTATCATCAGTAATAGAAGGTACATATGGAGTCATAGAGTGAGTGATACAGTGTGGAAACAGGCTCTTTGGCCCAACTTGCCAACATCTCCCAGCTACACTAGTCCCACCTGCCTGCATTTGGTCCATATCCCTGCAAACTTGTTCTATCCATGTACCTGTTGCTTAATTGTCTAACTGTTTCTTAAACATTGTAACAAGGGCAGAGTCCCCCTTGTCCTCACCTTCCACCCTACCAGCCGTCACATACAACAAATAATCCTCCGACATTTTCGCAACGTCAAACGTGATCCCACCACTTGCCATCTTCCCATCTCCTCCCCTGTCTGCTTTCTGCAGAGACCGCTCCCTCCTTAACTCCTTGGTCAATTCGTCCCTTCCCACCCTTCCCACCCCCTCTCCGGGCACTTTCCCTTGCAACCGCAAGAAATGCTACACATGTCGCTTCACCTACCCCTTTGACTCCATTCAAGGACCCAAGCAGTCTATACCCCAGCGGTATGAACATTGACTTCTCTAATTTCAGGTCGTCCTTACTTTCTCCTCCCCTTCTCAGCTCTCCCTCAGCCTACTGGCTCCACCTCTTCCTTTCTTCTTCCCGCAACCCCCCCCCCCACCCTCACATCAGTCTGAGGAAGGGTTTCGACCCAAAACGTTGCCTGTTTCCTTCGCTCTTTTGATGCTGCCTCACCCACTGTTTCTCCAGCACTTTTGTCTATCAAAGGAGTGGCTTGCTTTATCCTGGATCTTACCGGAGCAATTTCCAGCATTGTTCAGTGGTGGGTGATGTACTGGGTGTGGATAATATTTGTATTGACTTCACGACATCAACAATCATGCATTACCTCCAGGCAGATTGCATTACTAAGCAAGTATTCAGCATCACAGGGAGGATCAACAGAGGGCAGACTGAGGAGGACAAGCTGTTGCAGGAGTAGCTTTAAATTTGAGGGTGGTTCCAGCCCAAAGCTTCTAAACTCTTCCTTGAATCTCAGTGGAGAATATTATTGGAGATGTTTCTATTATGGGAGGAGCCTATTGAAAATATATTTAAAAAACCTGCAGATGAAAAAAATCTGAAATATTGAAAAGATGCTGGAAACACTCAGGCAGGTCAGGTAGCTTCTGTGGAAAGAGAAACAGTTAAAATTGCAGGTCCACACTCCTTTATCAAAACTGAGAGAATTTGTTTAAGTTTAGGTAACTTAGTGGAGTTAAAAGTGGAGCAGAGGAATTATCTGTGAAAGATGCCTTTTATTCTGGTAACTACCCTTATTCCAAACCACAACTAGTTTTTAAGATTTGACATGGTTATTGTAGCAAACTCAATGCTGGCATTTATTTCAAGATGACTTGTACATAAAATCAGGGATGTAATGCTGAGGCTCTATAAGGCGCTGGTAAGGCCTCATTTAGAATATTGTGAGCAATTTTGGGCACCATATCTGAGAAAGAATGTGCTGGCTCTGGAGAGTGTCCAGAGGAGATTTACAAGAATGAACCAGGAATGAACAGGTTAACCCATGATGAGCATTTGTCAGCACTTGGCCTGTACTCGCTGGAGTATAGAAGAGTGGGGGGGGGGGGGGGGGGAAACCTCATTGAAACATACAGAACAGTGAAAGGCCTGGATAGAATGGATGTGGAGAGTCTAGGACTAGAGGTCATAGCCTAAGAATTAAAGGATGTTCTTTTAGGAAGGAGATGAGGAGAAATGTCTTTAGTCAGAGGGTGGTGAATCTGTGGAATTCTTCGCCACAGAAGACTGTGGAGGCCGTGAGTGGATATTTTTAAGACAGATGTAGATTAATTTTTGATTAGTACAGGTGTCAGAGGTTATGAGGAGAAGGCAGGAAAATGGGGTTAGGAGGGAGAGATAGATCAGCCATGTTTGAATGGCGGAGTAGACTTGATGGGCTGAATGACCTAATTCTACTCCTATCACGTATGACCTTATGACTTTATAACTAACTTTCATGCATAATAATTCTTCAAAGCTGGAGCTGGAGATATCTCATCTAGGCATAGTTTGCTGGCTGTTGTTGAACGAGGGGAGTTCTTGGAGCTCAGTATTCCTAGAGCACACTTCAGTCTACATTGCCAGAGTGCCGCAGGCAGAGTAAGCACATGACTTTGCAAGAATACTAACATTTCACCAACCAGGATGCCATTAACTATCTCTCTATCCGCTGTGACCTGTAGAGTGTAGTTTCATCGTGGAATATTGGGCAACATTCAATACTTTTTATAGATTTCATGAGGGTCTGCAAAAGGAAGATACTTTTCTAGTTGTGTTTGAATTTCTAGTCAACCATTTATTCTTCATAACTATGTTGTAGTTTGTATTGACTACTGCTGTAATAATAATTTATGTTTTGTTCAGAATTCACTTGTTTTTACAACAGCAACTGCTGTGTAGTGGTTAGAGGTATAGAAGCTATCCTCTTCTGTTAATCCCCATTAAATAAATACGAAACACAAATAGCTTCACGCTGTTTATTTCTTATGTTGTTTTGCTTTGCAAATTAATCCTACTGTTATGAAGAAATTGTAATCATGAAGGTTGGTGGTAGACTTAATGTGTCCCCCCTCATACATTCCAGTGATGCGTACAATAATAATGATTGAGCAAAGGGTCATCTAAAATCTCATTACTGCAGAGATGCGACACTAAGGGATGGATAACTCCTGTCATTGAAGTTGAAGCTCACCAGAAAGACATGAAACTCAAATTACTAACTTGCAATTTTTATTCATTTCTATTTTGGCACGTTGATAACCATTTTTTGTATGGCTTAGAATAATGAAGGGTGTGATTTGAGACCATGATGTTTACAGGCTCTTTTGTTACTCTCATTTGTTACAATTGAAAGTGATGTTTATGTGTACTAATTTCTGCACCCATTATAAACATAGGGAGCTTTTGGAGTAATAACCAGATAGCATTTTAATAGTAAGATTAAACGAGAACTTACCAGTTCGAAGTTTGATCATTATTTTATGAGGAGTACGTTGAGGGAATACGTGAAAGACCCCGCCAGGACGCATGCGTGTCATTCTTCAAAGCAGCGGTGTGAAATCACAGATAACTGTAATGACTGAACATAGTAAGATTAGAAAAGATGATACCAGTTGAATATATGATCAAGGGTGGGAGCGGAGGGCACGTATTCCCTCAACGTACTCCTCATAAAATAATGATCAAACTTCGAACTGGTAAGTTCTCGTTTAATCTTACTATTTTACTTCGGAGTCACGTGAGTGACTACGTGAAAGATTTCAAAGCTCTGTGATTTCATGCCGTGGAAACGAGTCCATGCATCACATCTGCCTTAATGACTATGGGAGGAATTGTGTTAACATGTTTAGACATGAATACGACATTGAAATCCATGTTAAATTATTAACACCAAATTATAGCCCCTATTTATGGGGTGAAATTATATTACAGAACTTAAAATTGTTTCTGCAAATGTTCCAGATTTAATTACTGGTTTATGATAAAATAGTTGGAAAGTTTTCTCCGTTGACCATCCTGCTGTCTTGAGGATTTGGTCCATCGGAACATCCAACTGCATAGCTGCCGATGTAGCTGCAGCCCTGGTGGAATGAGATTTGAAAATGTTAGTATCCACCCCAGCCTTTAATAGAACCTGTTTCAGCCATCTTGAGATGGTCTGGACCGTCACTTTTTTGTGAGGTTGCTTGTGGCTGATTAATAGTGCCATCTCTTTGCCTCTGATGATTTTTGTGTTCTGCATATATAGCAGTAAATGTCTTACTATACAGAGACGATCATCTGTCGGGTAAGCCCTAAATTCTATATTGAGGCCTGCTGACCCCTGTCTGTTCTGCTTGACTAATTCATAAATATGACACGTTATATTTCCAGATGAAGAAGTCATGTTGTCCAGTCTTAATTTATGTAATGTCTGTACCCTTTGTGCCGTGACCAATGCCATGAGCATGACTGTTTTCAGTGTCAGTCTTTGTAGGGACAGTGTTTTTGCTGGAGACCAATTCCTTAGCATCGTCAGGACAATACTCACATCCCATATTTGGGAGTACCTGGTTCTTGGGGAATTGATATTAAAAATTCCCCTCATAAGTTTTGTTACCAGGGGGTGAGTTCCAACAGAATGACGCTCTGTTCCTTGGTATAGATATGTTGACAGGGCACTTCTGGCGCAGTTGATGGCACTATAACTGAGCCCCTCATCGTAATGGAGGCCTGCCAGGAATTCCAGAACAGACAGGATGTTCATGGATGTGTAGGTGATGTTGTTTCTGTGACAGTACATCTCCCATTTCCTGATGTATACCAGGTACTGTTTTTTGGTGGACTGTCTGTGGGCCGCTGAAATAATGTTCACTGTTCGGTCCGTCAGTCCCAGTTGCAGTACAGGTACTTTTAGACTCTACAAATTAATAAGTTCATGTGGTTATGACATGGGTGGCTTTCCCTTGTTACGGGATGAACCAGTAAATCTGGTCTATGCCAGATGGTGATGCATGGTTCTAATACCATGCGAATATCACAGGGAACCATGGTTGAGCAGGCCAATCGGGTACTACCAAAATACCAGACGCAGAGTCTTGCTGTATTTTCCTTAATACCCGACTGATGAGGCAGAAAGGAGGGAATGCATAAATAAACAATTTCCCCCCAATGCAGCGAAAATGCATCCGTCGCCGCTGCCCCAGGATCTGGTTCCCATGAAACATAGTTTGATAACTGGTGATTAAGCCTGGATGCGAATAGCTCGATATCTGGTGTTCCATACCATGCTGTAATATCAGCAAATACTTTTTTATCCAACATCCATTCGGTATTTTCATTAAATTTGCATGACCTGGTGTCTGCCACTGAATTTAGTTTACTTGGTAGGTAAGTGGCTGATACCCAAATATTTTTCTGGATACACCATTGCCAAATTGTGTTGGCCAGCTTGTCACATGATATCGATTTGTTTCCACCCATGTGGTTGATATATGCTACCACCGTGGTATTGTCAATCTGTAGTCTAACATGCTGGTGACATAACCCAGAACAATATGATTTTAGGCCCTACAGCTGGAGATGGAATTGGTAGCACCCCAACCAAGTGCACTGGCATCCGTTTGTAGCACCATAGAAGGGTTGCTGATAACGATTGGATTGGAACAATGCTGACTGTTATCTGTCCACCATTTTAGTTCCATTATGGCTTCGATTGGTAGCTTCATTGGTCTGTCAAAATGACCAGCATTAACTTTGAGTGCTCGTATTTTTGCCCTCTGTAAATTTTGATAATGTAAAGGTCCACATTGTGTGGCTGGAAAGGCAGCCACTATTTTGCCAATTATTCTTGCTACCAATCTGATGGATGGTTTACTGATGAGGGTATTGCAAGCCTCTATTAAGGCTATAGCCTTTTCCTTAGGCAAAGTCACCAACATGTGAACTGAGTTAATGGTGAACCCCAAATAATCCATTGTGGTGGAAGGGTTTAATTTAGATTTAACTGGATGGATGATAAACCCATTTTTAAAATAATTGTTTTGTGGCTGTTACCGTTTCTTTGGCCAATTCCAAAGTTTTGCCCACAATGAGGATGTCATCTAGTTATGCCATCACCATGTGTTTTTGTTTCCGCAGAAACGATAGAGCTGGTTTCAAAATTTTAGTGAACAGCCTAGGGGCTGAGGTTAGCCCATTTGGTAGTGCTCTGTACTGCCAGAGCTGTCCCATCCAGTTGAATTTTAAATAACATCTGTGGTCACCTCGTATAGGGACTGAATAGTAAGCATCTTTTAAATCGATGCTAGCCATGAAGTAACCTTTGGAAATCAATTGTTTAGCAGTAACAAAGGTTTCCATTGTGAAATGAATATATTGTACAAAAGTATTCAAATTTGTCAAATCTATGATGATGCGACACCATCTTTTTTTGTTTTTTGGTAAAGATATTGGACACAAATTCCAGCGATTCGTGTTGGGTTTTTTCAATTAGCCGTTTTGCGTAAAGCCGCTCCAGTTCAGCATGTGCGTCTGATTTTTCTTTACCTGAAAGTACGAACATTCGGTTCGGTACATGCTGAACTGGTGGGCTATGTTTGTGTATAAATTCTATGGTATATCCCTGGATACTGCTTAAAATATAAGTGTCTGTAGTTAACATACTCGATTCATGCAGAAAGAAGTGTAATCTCCCACCAACCTCCATACTCCCTGCAATTCGTAAGGAACCAGACCCACCTACCTCCATAGTTACCAGTGGCTGGTTTACTTCCTTTTGTGAATCCTTCATGGAGGTTGAGGCGCCGGCGTCTGGGTTTGTGGTTGGGTTGGCGTTGGGGGTTTGCGCATCTTCCACGAAGGCCGGTCTGGGCCATGGCCTAAAAAGACCCATGTGCAGTGTACCTGGCCTTTGAGCTTTCACCAGTTTGTCTTGTTCTACTGGTGGGTGCATAAGGGTGCTGTTTATGACCATAGTAGGGTTTTGATGATGTCGCTTTGATAAGCCCCAGGGTTTTTGCCTCCTCATCGAGCTCTTTGACTTGTTTGGATAGGTTACCTCCAAATAGTAAAATTGGTGGTTTTATGTTGCCAGGTTTGCACAGACCTGCAAATTTCGGGTTTAAAGCAGGTCGAATGGCACTCTTCCTGATGACGTTAATTTCGTATTGTGTATTACAGAGCAGTGCCAGTGCATCCTGTTGATCCTGCAACATCTCCTTTTCATCTACTGTCCGGGCGAAAGCTGTTGTTCCCGTTGTTAGGAGCTTTAGTACTTTTTGGAATTTGACATCCATGCCTCTAACTCCTGCTCCGACGTGTTTCCATATGCAATTATTTACAATGGGAACATTCAGGGATGTACAGTTCCCAGGTGGCAAATGTCTTGCCGTGGTGTCCAATATAGCCTGTTCCTGTAGCTGCTTAAATTACATATAGTCAATACTGGCAGCTAGTTTCGGTTCCAGGTTTCGGCCAGTTTGGTCTGGCTGTACGAATTGGGACACAATGTCCAGTAGATTTTGGTCTTCCTGCACCCCTCGCACACTTGATGTTTGTTCTGGAAACCCCTCTTCAGGGCCAGCCCAGAATTGACCCCCAGTACTCCCCTCTGACGAGGGAGATGCACTGTGCAGACCTACAAGAGGTGCTGCTGTGGGTGTATTAAATTCCCACAGTGACTAGACTCCATCTCCCGGAGCCTGTCACGTTGGAGCATTTGCTCCATAAGCCGCTCCATCCGGCTCCAGCGTTCACGGTCGCTGGCTGCTCGCGGCTGCTCAAAGTCGGACTCATCCGAGTCAACGACTCTATTAGACTTTTATATTGCCTTACCGCCCGGCCGCGGTGTAGATCTGGCCGGTGCGAGGCCGAAGTCGGGCACAGCTGTTCCCATTACGGGTGATTCCCGTGCCGCTGGCCGCTGGCCGCTGCTGGCTGCCCGCAACTCTGCGGTCCTCCCTCGCCAGCTTTGGAGCAGCCTTCTTGGTTTTCCTCGTTTTGTCCATTGGAGTCTACACCTGTAAAACAGTATGTAGAACAAAAAAAGAACGCAGAGTATCACTTACCTGCAGTTCCCGGCTTTTGAATTTTGCCGCTGAGGGGGAACGTCGTTCCACCCGTGTGATTGTTTCGCAATGCGTGTAGCGATATGACACGCATGCGTCCTGGCGGGGTCTTTCACGTATTCACTCACGTGACTCCGAAGTAAAATGACAGGTTCTCTTTTTGACCGATTGAATGGTGTGATCATGCCTTACCACTTGGATATGCCGCTGTAAGTATGCTGCACTTCAGTTTACAGAATATCTATGAAATCAGAATCAAAGTAGTTTTCAGGTGGAATAAAAACAAGTTTTGAACCTCAAAGCCTGGCGTACTAGCAAATTAGCCACTGCTAATCGTGTATGCCCATCTCCAGGTTGTGTGTGCCTATCTATGGATACTGCTTTCCCACTGTCATTCTTTCTCACTAAGCCATAGTCTCAAAAAACATCCTTTCCAATCCAGAATCTTGAAGACTGCTTTGATGTCTATTATCGGCTGTATTTCTCTCAGAAACCCTTGCTTCAGCCTTTAGCAGTCTTAACATTGTTCAACACATAATCACAGCCTTATCATTTTATTTTCCTATAATTTTGTATTTTCGGTGTTGGCAGAATAATGTTCTATGCACTGGCAATTCAAATGTGTTTCTAAATACTTCTTAAGTATTACTCCATCACCTACCGAGGCAGTGCATTCCAAATTCCAGTCACCCTTGTGGCTCCTCGAAACTTCTTACCTGCCACCCTGATCATCTGCCCTGTTGTTTTAGATATCTCTGCTATGAGGAAAACTTGCATAATAGCTGCCATATCTATACCCACATAATTTTGAATACCTCTAGTCATCCCTCAGTCTCCTCTGTTCTGAGGAAAATATGCCCAGTCTCTCCTTTGTGTCCACCCCAGACAACATCCTGGTGAATTACCCCTGCATCCTCTCCATTGCAATCCTGTTTTTTTACAGTGTAACAACCAGAACTGTAGACAATACTCCAGTTGTGGCCTAATTTTATAAAGTTGTACCATGACATCCCTGCCCGTATGTTCTATACCCTGGTTTGGCTAATGAAGGCAAATATCTCATACACCTTCCTCACCAACCTATCTACCTCTACTGCTATCTGCAACAAACATTGGACATGCACAACAAGGTGTTTATCTTCTGCAATACACACTAGGCCTGTCATTCATTATTGTCATCCTACCCTTATTGATCCTCAAAACTGCATCACCTTACACCTCCACTGCACCTCCACTGCACCTCCACTGACCCCTCTGTCAAGCTTCTCAAATTTGCGGATGACACAACCCTGATTGGACTGTATGTCATGTTGTCACTTGCGGGCAGAGCACTCAGGCAAATTCCTTGTATGTGAATACTTGGCCAATAAACTTATTCATTCATTCATTCATTCATTCATTCATTCACCTTCCACTTTTCAAGATTTAATTCCATCTGTCATTGCTCTGCCTATATTTCCAATTGAACAATATCATCCTTTAACCCATGAATATCAACACAACCAATTTCTGTGCCATCTGCAAACTTACTAAGCATATCTCCTAAATTCATAACCATATTGTTCGTGCTTAACAAACAGTCCCAGTAGTACACCTCTATTCACAGGCTTCCAACAACAAAAACAACCCTGACACATAATCCTCTGTTTTATAACACATAAATCAATTTTGGATCCAATCTTATCAGCTTTTCCTGATTTCCATGGGCTCTAACCTTTTGTACCAGTCTCCCAAATGGGACCTTGTCAAAGGCCTTATTGAAGTCCACATAGACTACAGATTGCAACTCTTTGACCCGCCATCCTTAGGATCTGGCGAGAGTGTGGACTACAGAAACCAGCCCATAGAAATTTCCCCCTGATCATCTTCCTCTGAGCAGGAGAACTGTTCTTTCAAAGTATAGACACTCCTAGGTTATGCAAGGGGTCCAATAACTGTCCGTACCCAATGTTTTTGAAAGACAGAAATGCTTTCAGCTTAGATTGCAAAAGTTACACTGATAGGTTAATTACCTTTAACTTTTTATTTTTTTAGCAGCAGGCCAAGTAAAGGAACTGAAAAAGCAAAATATCTTATCTTTAGAAAAATGGCAATATTTGAACCTACTGTTTGCAGACAGGAATTTATCTTGGAATATTATGGAATGTGGGTTTATAGAGACAGCGGAGGATAAAAGAAAGCAGTCAAGCCTCATTCCACCTCCCATTTCCTGATCCAAAGCCTTGTATGTTGCTGCTCTTCAAATGCATACCGACAAACTTTTAAAATCTTTTAATTTTAAATCTGTTTCTCCACCAGCCTTCCTGGCAGTGAGTTCAAGACTCTCATTATCCATTGCATGAAATCATTTAATTGCATTTTCACTTAATCCTTCCACCAATTAACCATCAATATGTGCCCTCTGGTTATTGATCATTCCCCTGAGGGGATTCCTTCACTATCCTATTCATCACAGGATTTTATACGTTTATTTTATTTTGTTCCAATGGTTCCTAATCCAGCCTAGCCAATGTTTCATCATAATTATAACTGTCCATTCCTCGCAACATCCCTATAAAACTCATATCTACCTCTTTGATACTAACACATCCTTTGTGTAATATGGTGATCTGGCTGTATTCTAATATTCATTTCTAGTATAACTTCTGCACGTAGTTTATGGCGGACAATGAAGGAAAGTATCCCCAAAACACAAGGAACAGATCCAGTCTGCCTTAGAAATACTGTAAGTATCTGGAAGATAATGAGCTGATTTGAATGGATTTATATATGGTAAGGTTGCCTACGTTTGTGGATTTCTTCAAGCACATCACAGATTTATTGGAAAGAGAAGAGAATGTGAATTATATTTGCATGAACATAATACATACATTTGACTTTGACTCATATAACATTAGCTCCAAATGGCTGTAAGTGTTCAAATCCCAGAACTCCTTAACCAATAAAATTGTTAAAAAACCTTCACTTTCACTCCAACAGCAACATAGCTACTTACCACCACTTTTTCAAGGGTAATAAGGGCAGGCAATAAATGCTGGCTTTCTCAGCGATATACAGATCCTAAAAATGAATTAAAAATAGCTGAGTGGCAAATGGCTAATTGATTTTCAGTCTTCAGTAATAATGCTGTGGCAGGTATCGGGTTGTGTCAAAGATAAAACTAAAAAGGCACAAGATTTTAATTTTAGTATTTCTTTGTAATTTCAAGGCACATATTGCAGCAACATTTGTGGTTGGTTATAAATTGACAGCAGTGCAGATGCTGAATGACTTTGTTCAGAAATTCAGTGATCTCAATGAACTGGTGTAATGGGTAGAGAAATTTCAGTGACAATTTATATCGAGAAATGTAGAGTTAAGAGATTTGGCAGAAGGAAAGTTGACATGCGTTATGTGTTAAATTAAAATGCACTTCAGTGACTGGAGCAGGATATCAGTCATCTTTAATAGAAGGGAGATCAGCAAAATCTCCATAGGTGCATTGTTCCTTGTCTGTTAAAAGCCAAACAAAAAGGTGGGATGTGCAGCAAGGCATTACCAGTACATTCCAAAGGATCATTCAAAAACTGTACTGAATGTGATAACTCCACATCAAGAGACGGTGCAATTTTAGTTGCTATTTTAAAATGGTAGATGATGTCTTAGGATTGATTGACAATCTTGGGGCTATTTGCTCATGTATAGTAAAGGCACAAATGATAAAATTATGATGGCGTAATTTAAAATTATGAATAGCTTAGAAAATTGCATCACATTGTTGTTGTCTTTGAAATTTAAGAACATTTTTCAGGCATCAGAAATTGGAAAATGTAGAAGGAACTTTAAAATAAAATGATGGTGTGACAATGCAGATTAAGTAACTAACAAAATCAATGGAACAAGGTTACTGAATGGATTTGTAGATGGAATAGAAAACATTATTGTCAACATATGGTGTTCAGTTCCAAGTAAGACACCAAGGTGTAGAATGGAAAGGTGGTCTTCAGGCATAGAATCTTTTCCACAACTAAACTGTTATGATAATAATATGCATGTAAATCCATCTGATTTACTTTTCAATCTGCATGTGTCCTCCCATAAGATCGCTTACATATTAGTTTAAAATTGAAATTAAATTTGATTTAAGATATAATGTAACTAAGAAAAGATCCAGAGGCAAGGTGAGGCCAATTTGTCTTTTGTGATCCATCATTCACTACTTGAAGGTTGGGAAATAGATTTAGTCATGAATTTAAAAGGAGAATTAAATAAATACTCAAAGGGAAGAAAAATGCTAGTACTATGGGAAAAGTTCAGGTGAGCGAGGATTATGTTTTATTTTTTATGAGCCAGCCCAGATAGAATTGACCAAATGACTTGTGTCATTTGTTGATTCTACATGATAGATAATTTAATGCTTTCGGTATTGTAGTTGACATTTCTTTTCCCCTCAGTTGCTTTTGAGTGGGCCTACGATGCAATTTCCAAATGTGCACCAGGCTGATAGAAAATTACAAAGTATTGTTAAATACCAAAATTATCAAATAATTATTTCATTACTACTTACTGCTATACAGCTGTGACTGTATATCAAAATTATTTAATTGACTATAAAACATCTTTAATGGCCAAATGTTGAATAAGTTGATCCTTTCTCTTCTTTTTACATCATGACCCGGTATAAAAAGAAGTGTGCTGGTAACTATCTTAAGTCCCATTATGGTTCCAAAACACACAAGACCTAGTACAAGGAGCAGCAAAGTATCACGTCCACACTCAAGACATTACATGAGCAAACACAAGTGGCATATTCTGTTAAAGAGGCTTGCCTTCCACTTTGAGACCTATTAGCGTATCAAATAAAAAGTCAACCTTAGCCAAACCCGACTTCCGGTGGTGCTATGGCGGCTTAGGACGTGCGCCATTTAGCTCCGCTCCACTAAATTCCGAAAAAATCGTCGAAACCTAAACCGGACATATTTTAAAATACTTACCGGCAGACGTTCAGTGTCGCGTAAGTGACGTCAGTAGAAAGCGACTCCGGTATTTTAAATGACCTGTAGACGCTATCCTAGACGCTTGCCTAGAGTACCATGGAGGAAACGACAAGCAGAAGGCGTGGAAGGCCCCAAAGAAGCTTCGACCTCGAGTATGGAGCACCCCCAAGAGAAAGCAGCAAGACAACCTCTGGTGGAGGACATCCGATCACTACTGGGTGAGCAACTTGCGGCTGTGAAGTTGGAAATTTCAGCTGGGAAGGCAGAAATCTGTGGCAAGATTGACAAGATATAGAGGAGGTGAATTCCGTATAGAGGAGGTGAATTCCTCCTTGAAAGGGGAAATCCACAGGCTTGAAACCGATATCAGCCGTAAGTTGGAGCCTATTCTCGCTACTTCAAAAAAACAAAGCGAGGCTATTTGGTAATTGGAGTCTACTACTGCTGTAAATGCAGAGACAACACACAGGCTGACGGCTGAGCTGGAGCGTATTTCTGGGCTACTTGCCAAAGTGACAGAAAAATGTCTTGATTTGGAAGGGCGTTTTAAACGTCAGATCCTAAGGATTGTTGGAGTGAAATAAGGCAAAGAGCACGGTAAAAATCTTCGAGATTTTGTGGCCCAATTACTGTAAGATGTACTTAATTTGGATGAAAAACCTAAACTTGACCTGGCTCACAGAGCTCTGAGAGCCTGGTCAGGCAGCACAGCTCAACCAAGACAGTTGATTCTGAAGGTACATCACTGCCATGTTCTAGTGGACATTATGCAGAAAGTTGCCAACAACAGAAACCTAACTTTTGAAGGGGAAAACATACGAATCTTCAGAGACTTTCCTGCCACAAGTCGTGAAGAGAAGAGCACTCTTCACCGTCAAGAGCTAATTTGAGGGACATATCAGACCTCAGATTTGGCCTATTATATCTAGCCAAACTGCGAGTTACTTATAAAGCGACTGAATAAATTTTCACCGATCCGGATAAAGCATTCAAGTTTGCCCAAGATACTGCGGGACCCTTGGGTCAAGGATAAGTAACTTCTCCCACTGGAATCGCGAGGTTCAAAGGACACGGACGGGACTTACCATCGCCCGCCGGGGTCTCTAACATCGGAGCCCCAGTTCGCCTAGACACTGCAGTTGGACTGCGGGTTGGACTGCTTGAACCGCGGGGTTTGAAGGGCGCGGAGCCGGGGCCTAGCATCGCCCGGCGTGGCTGAATGGCCACGGGACTTACCATCGTCCGCCGGGGGCTTTAACACTGGAGCCCCAGTTCGCCTAGACACTGCAGTTGGACTGCTGGACCGCGGGTGAAGAATAAAGGGAAGAGATAAGACTTTGCCTTCCATCACAGTGAGGAGGTGTTGGAGACTCACTGTGATGGATGTTTATGTAAACTGTGTTAATCTTGTGTTTTTTTTTTGTAATGTAAAACAAAACTGTAGGAATGAAATTCCGTTCAAGCCTAGGCTTGAATGACAATAAACAGCATTCAATAAATTATTGAGTTTATGTTGTGATAATAATCAAGAGGGTTATACTGTGTTTATACTGAGTTTACACTGTGTTTATAATTCATTAATATTGTATTCATTTATACTGTGGTTATAATCAATATGTTGCTATAAATCTACCGGTCCAGAAACAATCTCCTCAGTAAGCTTGTTGGCTCAAAGTGGGGGGCAGCAGCCCCCACTCTGCGCATCTCAGCACTAGCCCTTACATTTTCTTCAGCCGAATATTGCGCCCCTGTTTGGTCCAGGTCATCCCACACACACCATGTGGCCACCCAATTGAACTCAACAATGAGGATCATCACAGGAACAATCCGCTCAACACCACTCCCCTCACTCCCTGTTATATCCAATATAGCCACTCCACACATCCGGCGAGTAGCCCTCACTCAAAGGATGCTCCAAAAGACCAAAAACTCCCCTCATCTGCCAATTCACATGGACATCTTCAACCCACCCACTGCTCGACTTCCATCTAGACGACCAATTTGGAGGAACCCACCACCAGCTGATTTCACCACCCAATCAACTTGGAAAAAGGAATGGGAGTCCAAGGACGTCCCAAATAAACATCTGGTGTCAGACCCAACCCTACGGCACCAATCTCCCAAGGAAGCAGTGGACGACGCTGAATAGATTCAGGACTGGACATGGCCCCTGCTTGGCCAGCCTTCACAAATGGGGCAGCAGCCCAACCCCACGGTGTGCTTGTGGAGAGCAGCAAACAATGCAACACATCTTTGAAGCATGCCCCCAAAAAATATTTAAAGGAGGACTTGTCACCCTTCATACAGCAGATCAAGAAGCAACTGCTTGGCTAAAGGACTTTGCATTCGCTAAATAAATAAAACCCAGAGTCGGTTAATGTCAAACAGTGAACTTGAGAGATTGAGAGACAGAGAGAGAGAGAGAGAAAGAGAGAGGTAGAGAGGGGGAGGGGTAGGGGTAGAGAAGCAGAGAGAGAGAAGGAGAGGGAGGGAGAGGAAGGGAGGGAGAGGTAATGAGAGGAAATGTAAGTGAGAGTAAGTTAGAGGAAGTTGTGGAAAGTTTTGGGGAGAGGTAAGGGAAGAGGGAGAGAGGGATGGGGAAAAGGGAGAGGGGCAGAGAGAGGGGGAGAGAGAGAACGAATGTGGGAGACTGGTTGGGAAAGTGCTGGAAA
The DNA here is from genome assembly GCA_038087875.1 of Malacoraja senta. Taxonomy (NCBI): domain Eukaryota; kingdom Metazoa; phylum Chordata; class Chondrichthyes; order Rajiformes; family Rajidae; genus Malacoraja; species Malacoraja senta. Next base: position 188,349,840 of record CM075977.1, read on the forward strand.
GTGTTGAGTAAGTTTTTTAAAGTCTTGGAAAGTTTAGAGTGATTTGGTGAGTTTTGGAAAGGTCGTGAGAGGGAGAGGGAGGGGGAGAGAGAGAGAGGGAGATTTGTCTGTGTGAAACAACATTTGTAATCAATAAGTTGCCATAAACTCACTGACTTTGAGTTGGTTAATACATCAAAACAGTACTAATAGAAAGTTATGTAATAAGTGCCATATATTAGTCTAATTATTCAATATTCAACTACTTAATTAGAGCACATTAAGATACTTAACCTCTTGGGAATGCTGAATCCCTGACGGATTTAAATACAATTTTTTGGGATCTGTTCTGTTTAGTTTTTATTAACTCCTTAAGGAGCGGCGTTACTTTATATTATCTACAGAAGTTATCACTAACCCATCCACCATTGGGTGGTATTCACCAGCAGCATTTCTATATGCTGCAATTTCCATTGTTTTTCTTTTTCACTTTCTACCTTTTTTACTAAATATCTTAACTGATTTTATCAATGCACATTTTTCTTGGAGATATCTCTGGGGGATAGGGGAAAGGGGGACAGGGCTCACCCACCCAGCAATTAAAGGAAATATTTCAAATAATGTGTAGGATGATTTGAATCAAAGGAAATCATGTAAGTTTTAAAATGCAAGATGATGTTGCTAGAAAAAGTGGAGGAATTACATTTTGTAGTTGGAATGTTAGGGGCGTTAACGAGCCAATTAAAAGGGGCAGAATACTAGCCCATTTAAAATCTATTAATACTGATATAATATTTTCTGCTTTCAATAGAGTGCTAGATAGGGCTCTTAAAAATAGCGGAGTCAGGGGTTATGGGGAGAAGGCAGGAACGGGGTACTGATTGGGGATGATCAGCCATGATCACATTGAATGGTGGTGCTGGCTCGAAGGGCCGAATGGCCTACTGCACCTATTGTCAATTGTCTATTTCTACAGGAGACGCATCTCAAAAAAAGGAGCTCACAACAGGCTGAAGGGTAGCTGGATTGGTCAATTATATCATTCTACTTTTTCTTCCAAAGCAAGAGGAACAGCAATTCTAATTCGCAAAGGTATACCATTCAAACACAAATCCATTATAGCCGATAAGGAAGGCAGATACATTATAATTTCCGAGGAATTACACTCCTCCACTGACTATGGTGAATATTTATGCTCCTAATTTCGATAATCCCCAATTCTTTAATAAAATATTTAATATAATCTCAGACTCCTGCCAGCAAAATCTGATAATTGTAGGAGACCTAAATTGTGTACTAGATCAATACTTGGATAAATCTTCACGTCAAAGGAAAAGTACTTCAAAATCAAAATCGAGTGAACTTTTAAATAAGTATATAAATAATACAAACATAACTGATGTATGGAGGATTGCCAAAAGGATACTCTTTTTATTCAGGTGTTCACAAAATGTATACACGAATTGATGATTTCCTGGTAGATGCAAAACCTATCCCTTTCACCTATAACCCAAAATATCACAATAATATCATCTCGGACCATTGTCCGTTAACTTTCTCCTTAAAATTGGAAGGAATGTATAATAAAAAATCATTCTGGAGATTCAACCAACAAATGGCAAGTTGTTGTGACTATCTGAAGCTACAGATGAAAACATTCTTTGAGACAAACGACACACCTGGTATTTCTGCAGCGTTGTTGTGGGAAACTTTCAAGGCCTATATCAGAGGCTGCTTACCAAGCTTTTCAAAACAAGAAAAATAGGACGGAACAATTGGAATTAGAAAAACAGATTAAACAGCTAGACTCAGAAAACGCGATTGACCCAACCACTGCAAAACATAATAAGATCGCTGCATTAAAATTTAAATTAAACCAGATCCTTTCTGCAAAAATTATTAGGGTATTTCAATATACTAAGTAAAACAATTTTGAATTTGGTGACAAACCACACAAACTACTAGCACGTCAGCTCCGTAAATCAGAGAAGGATCATACTATTCAAAAAATTAGATCAGAAAAAGGAGAGCTGCTTACACTGCCTAAAGATATTAATGAAAGATTCTTAAAATTCTATCAAACACTATATTCATCAAAAACAACAGCCGATCCTGCAAAGATGAAAAGCTTTCTTGAGAATTGCAATCTCCCATAGAAACATAGAAACATAGAAACATAGAAAATAGGTGCAGGAGGAGGCCATTCGGCCATTCATTGTGATCATGGCTGATCGTCCCCTATCAATAACCCGTGCCTGCCTTCTCCCCATATCCCTTGACTCCACTGATGCCCCGGATTAATTCCCCTGATACAAAAGGCGTAAATGATATAGGAAAGACTTCCTCAAACTGAATTATACAGCAGTTGTAGTGCAGTCTCACTACCGTGCTTATAAAACAAGAAAACTATACAGAGCACAAATCAAAGCCACTGTTGTATTGCAAAGACAATATAGATCCTACTTATTGATAAAGAAACAGAAAGGTGACAAGAAGACAAATAGATGAACAACAGAAAAGGCTTAAACGACACAAAGAAAGGTTAAATAAATGTGTGACAATGAGTAGCTGCTAATAGAAAAGTCTGAAGAAGCGAGGCTTGTCGGTCAAGACAAAAGTATGCAGGACCGATTGCGATTAGGACACTTCACTATAGTCCAGCATGGAGCCTCCTTCACTGAGCAATGGACAAATGGTTATGCATTGCAGAATCTCATGAAACAACAAGAGCAGATAAATAAGCAGAGAATGGAAATTGAACAACAGAGGAAGCTGTTAGAAAATGAAAACTTGCAGCCATGGGTCAGATCCCACCTACAAAGAGGAAAACAAATCAAATACATGAACCAGAAAATGATAACACATAAAGCAAGGGTTAATGTATTTGGTTTAAGTAATAATACCACTGTGCAACAGTGTATTTTACTTCGGAGTCACATGAGTGACTACGTGAAGAGCCCGCCAGGGCACATGCGCGACATATATCGCTAGCGCAATTGAGAGCGACAGGCGGGGGGGGGGACCGCTCCCCGCAGCGGTAAGCTTAAAACAGAGACCTACAGGTAAGTTACTTACTCTGAGGTCATTTTTCGTGTGTCTTTCTGTACCAGGAAGGACAACGATGGACAGGACCCGTACCAAGTCCAAACGGGCCACTAAGAAACTGGCTGAGGAGGACCGCGGAAGTACCGGGAGCCAGCAGTGGCCAACTGCAGCATCGCAATCTTTGCGATCAGCGGTCTCTGTCCCGTCACCTGTGCAGCCTGGGTCACCACAGGCTGAAACAAACGGCAATAGATGAGACACGCTCATGGACTCCGATGTGTCGGACCATGAGCAAACGCCGCTGGCAGACAGCGACAGTAGTCGCATTACACGTCTGGAGCGGCTAGTGGAGCAATTGCTTCACCGTGACAAACTCCGTGAGCAGGAGTCAAGTCACTACGGGCTTCCGAGGAAGCCCATGGCAGTACCTTTTTCAGGGCTGCACAATGTATCTCCCTCGACAGAGGGGAGCATTGCGAGTCATTTCTGGGCTGACTCCGAACAAGCGTTGGCTGAAGAGACTTCAAGTGTGCTGGGGGTGCCAGAAGAGAAGATGCTGGGCATGGTGAAAAAGTTTGCGGTGCATCCACAGTCAGGGCAGCCGCTGAAACAACAACTAGCAGCCAGCATTGACTACCTTTCAACCCATCAATTACAAGAACAGGCAGTTAATGAAACCACTGCAAAATACCTGGCACCAGGGAACTGTATTTCACTGAATGTCCCAGCAGTGAATCCCTCCATCTGGGGACATATTGGTGCAGGTATAAGGGCACAGGAGGTACAAATGCAGAAAATCCTTAAACTTTTAACAACTGGGATTACAGCATTTGCCTGGTCGGTGGATGACACGGAAATGACAGAGGCGCAGCAAGATACGCTGGCGATGCTCTGCAATACACAGTTCGAGATCAACTGTTTCCGTAAGAACTCCATCCGCCCAGCCTTGAACCCCAAATTTACGGCTCTGTGTAAGACCAACACCACACCGCCGCCAATTTTGTTATTCGGGGGCAACCTGTCCAAACAGGTTAAAGAGCTGGATGAAGAGGCGAAAGCCGCCGGACTCATCAAGGCATCGGGGAAAAAACCTCGGCGACAGCACCCCTACGCATCCACCAGCAGGCCACATCACATCAAAGCTGGTGAAAGCTCGAAGGCCGCAGGTCAAGGACAAAGGTCTTTTTTATACCGCGGCCCAGAGCGACCTTCGTGGAAGATGCGCCAAACCCGAATACCAGCACCTCAATCGGCCAAGAAGCAGAAGAAAAAGAGATGAACACCCTACTGGTAACCATGGTCGTAGGTGGGTCTGGTTCCTCGCAGGACTTAGCGGGTGCAATGGGTACACTTGTTGGTGGTAGGTTACACTGGTTTAGTGAGGCATGGAGATCAATAACCTCTGATTCTTATCTACTGCATAGTGTTCAAGGGTATGAAATTGAATTCTAAAACAAACGCCTTCCTCCGGTTCAGCATGCGCCCATCAGATCATTTATTCTATCAAGAGAAGTTGGATGGTCATGCTGAAATGAAGAGGCTTTATACTAAGGGTGTAATTGAGAGATCTCATCATGAGTCTCAAGAATTTGTGCCAAACATTTTCACAAAAAAGAAAAAAGATGGTGGATGTCGCATCATTATTGATTTAAGACAATTGAACACATTTGTGCAGTATACTCACTTCAAAATGGAAACCTTTGTCACGGCCAAACAATTGATTTCCGAAGGCTACTTCATGGCATGCATCAATTTAAAAGATGCATACTATTCGGTGCCTATACACAAGGATCACCGCCGATATCTGAAGTTTAACTGGATGGGGCAGCTTTGGCAATACAAAGCACTACCTAATGGATTGACCTCAGCCCCCAGATTATTCACTAAATTACTGAAACCAGCTATGGCGGTTCTTCGGAAACAAAAACATATAGTCATGGCGTATTTAGATGACATACTAATCGTGGGTAAAACCTACGAATTAGCCAATTTAGCTGTTGCAGCTACCATAGGTCTATTTCAGAAACTGGGGTTTATCAGACATCCAGATAAATCAAAGTTAACACCATCCACGACTATGGATTATTTGGGATTCACCATTAATTCAGTTCACATGACTGTGACTTTACCTAGGGGAAAGGCAACTGAATTAATGGAAGTTTGCAGCAACTTTGCTGTCATCAGTCAACCATCTATCAGACTAGTAGCATGGGTAATTGGCAAAATCGTAGCTGCTTTTCCAGCGACACACTTTGGATATTTGCACTATTAAAATTTAGAGAGAGCAAAGGTGCTGGTCATTTTGATAGACCAATGCAATTACCGACAAAAGCTATTTTGGAACTGCGATGGTGGACACATAACATTCGGCGTTCCTACAGCTCCATTATTATTAGCAACACGTCAGTTGTATTACAGACTGATGCCAGCGCTCAAGGTTGGGGAGCCACCAACATCATCTCCAGTTGTGGGGGCAGATGGGATGCGCATGAATCATCTTTGCTTTATACACTTGGTATAAATTATTTGGAAATGTTGGGAGCATTCTATGGTTTGAAGGCGTACTGTTCAAAAATGCATCATTTGCATGTTTCGCCTGCAAATAGATAATACCACTGTGGTGGCTTATATTAATCACATGGGTGGAATCAGATCGATATCATGTGATGATCTGGCCAATTCAATCTGGCAATGGTGTATCCAGAAAAACATTTGGATATCTGCTATTTACCTACCAGGTAAACTTAATTCAGTGGCAGACACCAGGTCACGGAAATTTAATGACAACACTGAATGGATGTTGGACCCCAAAGTGTTTGCAGACATCATAGCAAGATATGGAACACCAGATATCGATCTATTTGCATCTAGGCTTAACCACCAGTTGCCGACATATGTTGCGTGGGAACCAGACCCTGGGGCAGCAGCGATGGACGCATTTTCGCTGCACTGGGGAAATTTGTTTTTCTATGCATTTCCCCCCTTCTGCCTCATCAGTCGGGTCTTACGCAAAATACAACAAGACTCTGCGTCAGGTATTTTGGTAGTACCCGACTGGCCTACCCAGCCATGGTTCCCTGTGGTTCTCGACATGGTTTCAGAACCATGTATGGCCGTCACTAAAAGACCAGACTTGATGGTCCATCCTGTAACTGGCAAAAGTCATCCATGCCATGACAGGACTAATCTGTTAATTTGCAGAATTTGAATAGGCACTTCTGGATCTTGGACTGACGGACCGAACCATCAACATGATCGCGGCGGCACAAAGAGAGTCTACCAGGAACAGTACCTGACTTACATCAGGAAATGGTAACGTTATTGTTCCAGGACTAATGTTGAGTATAACTCAGCCACTGTAACTAATGTCTGGAGTTCCTCGCTAATCTTCATTTTGATGAAAGGCTTAGCTACAGTGCCAACCACAGCGCCAGGAGTGCCCTATCCAGCTATTTGTGGCAGGGATTCGACCACCATTCACTGGGGTGTCACCCCTTGGTTTCCAAACTAATGAGGGGTATATTTAACTCGAATCCCCCTAGGGCCAGACACTCTAACATTTGGGATGTGAGTATTGTGTTGATGTTGCTTCGGGGTTGGTCACCAGCAACGTCCCTGTACCTGGAGAAACTTACCTTAAATTGGTAATGCTGATGGCACTGGTCTCGGCCCAGCGGGTGCAATCGCTACACAAATTACGACTGGACTCGATGGCCAAAGGGACAAATGATATAACATTTTATATTCATGAACTGGTAAAACAAAACTGACCAGGGTCATCAGGCCTTAAACTAGAGTTTCGGGCATACCCTACAGATGTTCGCTTATGCGTTATGACACATCTCCAGGGACAAGTCTCCAGGGACAAGTCGGGGCGGCCCGGCCGGGGGGAGAAGCGACGCCCAGGTCGGGGCGGCCCGGCTCGGGGGAGGTTCGGCGCCCATGTCGGGGCGGCCCAGCCCGAGGCTGAAGACGGCACGGTACTCACGTGAGGGTGGCTGAGACGGTGTTCTGGCGGTGGTGGCCTGAGTCCGGGGTTCGGCCGCGGGCCAGCAGGACTGGTGGGAGGCAGCTTCGACCACCCCGGGCCGCGGTGTTTGAGCCGCGGGACTGATTTATAACATCGCCCGGGGGGTATCGCCTCAGCGCAGAGGGAGAAGAGGAGGGAAGAGACTGCAGACCTAAGACTTTTGCCTCCATCACAGTGAGGAGATGCTGGGTGGACTCACTGTGGTGGATGTTAATATGTGTTTATTTGTTGTTTTTATTGTATTATATGTATGACTGCTGCAATTTCGTCCAGACTTCGGTCTGAACGACAATAAAGGCATATCTATCTATCTATCTATCTATCTATCTATCTATCTATCTATCTGTTACTTTACATAGAACTAACAGCTAAAGTAAGAGGCCAAGAATTGGCACTATTAGTGAGCCACAAAAGACCTCACAATAGGGTATCGACCCAAACAGTATCTAGGTGGCTTCGACAGGTTTTGGGGGCTGCAGGGCTGGATACTGATATTTTCAAATCTCATTCCACCAGGGCTGTAGCTACATCGGCAGCACGGCAAATGGAGGTTCCAATGGATCACATCTTGGGTACGGCAAGATGGTCCAGGGAGAAGACCTTCCAAGAATTTTATAATAAGCCAGTTGCTAAGCCTGTGACTTTTGCAAATACTATTTTGAGTTCTGTTTATAATACGCCCCGAAGGAAAGCGGTCATTATTATAATTTGTGTTAATAAATCACTTATTGTTTCTTTTTAACAATTGATTCATGTCTGGATTTGTTAACATACTTCCTCCTCAAGTCTACGACAGCAGGGTGTGAAGCATGGACTCGTTCCGTGGCATGAAATCACAGAGCTTTAAAATCTTCACGTAGTCACTCACGTGACTCCGAAGTAAAATAGTAAGATTAAACGTGAACTTACCAGTTTGAAGTTTGATCTTTATTTTATGAGGAGTTACGTTGAGGGATTACGTGCCCTCCACGCCCACCCTCTATTATAAAGGTCAGCTGGTATTATTGTTCTTATCTTACTATGTTATTTCGACTACCGTATCTGTGATTTCACACCACTGCTTTGAAGATATGTCACGCATGCGCCCTGGCGGGCTCTTCACGTAATCCCTCAACATAACTCCTCATAAAATAAAGATCAAACTTCAAACTGGTAAGTTCTCGTTTAATCTTACTATTACACAATGATGTGTAGGAAAAGAGCATATACCGTACAGGTGAAATTGACTTAAAAGGGGAGAAGTGCGGTGTATGTAATAGAAATGGTGTTACCTGCCTCCAAGTTAAAGGGGTAGGAGTGGTAGGTGTGTGATAATTAGCATATGTAATTAGTATATGTGATGTCTTGTGATTACGTCAGACTCATGGCGCAGACACGGGCTGGAGAACGCAGCTCCACCAGCGGTAAGATAAAAACTCGCAGGTACTTTTAAAAAAAACGTTATTGCGAATGGACAGAGCTCTGTAAGTAAAATTACAGAACTCTGTGTAAAAATGGCAACGAGAGGGAGAGGGAGACGCGCCGCTGGGAAAATCTCCGAGTTAGAACACAGGAGTACAGTCAGCGGGTGGGCGCTTAGTTCACCTCCGAAGCTGCCGGCAGATCAGCCAGCAGCAGAAACCTCGGTGCCAATACAGAGCACCATTGCCACTCCAGTCGGGAGGAAGGCAAAAGGAAATCTGTAAGGCCCATGGACTCAGATGAGTCGGACCAAGAGGACACTCCTCCTACAATGAAAGATGTCTGGGGACGGCTGGACATTATACAGAACATGGTAGCAGGGATGCTCCAGCATGAAGTCTTTCAGAGTGAGTTTACTCAAGGGACACCCCATAAGACCATGGTAGCAACCTCCAGTAAAGGGAAATGCAGGGCTGACCTGTATCAACAGGAGGAACAATTTATCCATGGGGTTGCATTGGGGTCCATACCAGTAGTGCCTTGTGAAGGGCTGCATGATTCCTCCCTCATATATGAAGAGGGAGAGCCAGTATGAGACTGACCCTGAAGTTGGGAGTATAGCCGAAGAGCATACCCCAAAGAACAAGAGCATCGCTCCAGGTGTGCCGGATGTGGCGTAAATTCGCCATACCGGCAGGGACTGGTGAAGCCATGGAAGAAAATCTGGCCAATAACATTAACTATATGGCCTCTCACCAGCTCCAAGACTTAATGATGGACGAAACCATAAAAAAATATGAAACACCTGTGAATTGTGCATCGCTAAAAATGCCCACCGTGATCCAGGCCATTTGGGGCCAAATGGGGGCCAAATGCGATCTCAAGAAATAAGGCTGCAAAAGATCCTAAGACTTATTGGGTCAGGAATAATGGCATTTGGGCGGTCAGTGGAAGGAACACCTTTATCAGACACACATCAGGATACGTTGGCTCTGCTGTGTAACGCCTATTTCGAAATTAATTGTTTAAGGAAAAATGCCATTAAACCGACATTAATCCAAAGTTTGCAGCATTATGTAAGTCATCCCATGTACAGCCGCCAAACTACCCATTTGGAGAAGGTCTGGCAAAACAGGTCAAGGACTTGGCAGATGAGGCTAAGACGGTCGGTCTTATAAAAGCACATCCAATCGGCAGGATGCAACTTCGTCGGTCATACCCATTCAAACGGGTCACAGACACAGGAGCAGGGCAAGGGACAAGCCGTGGATTCCTATCAGTACGATATTGGCCGTGGGCACCAGCGTTTACTCCACCAAAAATACGGAGGCAAAGGTATCCGGCAACCATGGAGATACGAGCAGTTGGACTTGTCCAGGACATATCCTCTATACACCAGTCACCAGTGGGTGGCAGGCTGCAATTTTATGATGAATGGTGCTGTATAACATCAGATCCGTTTATACTGGACAGCATTCAGGGGTTCCGAATTGAATTTATTTTAGATTTAAATCCACCCACTCAACACACCATGTCGGAAATTGGTATTTTCAAAACCAGAAACTTTACAAGTTAATAATGTAATTGAAACATTATTCACCAAAGAGGTAATTGAAAGAACAGTACATGAGTCTCAGCAGTTTGTGTCGAATATATTTCCCAGGCAAAAGAAGGATGGTGGGTGTCGGGTCATTCTTGATCTAACCCAACTGAATTCCTATGTCCAGTATAAACATTTAAAAATGGAAACATTCATTAATGCGAAACAATTGGTTTCCAAAGGATGTTATATGGCAAGTATAGATGCATATTATTCAATATCAATGCATTACAAATACCGTGGATATTTGAAATTTTATTGGATGAGACAACTGTGGCAGTTTAAAGCTTTACCTAATGGGTTAACCTCAGCCCCTAGATTATTTACCAAACTGTTGAAACCAGTATTGGGACTTCTCCGGGCACAGAATCACATTGTAATGGCATACTTGGATGATATTTTGTTTATAGGTAACACACAGGAGGTGGTTGGGGTTCCTCATCCACCCAACCAAATCCAAGTTGAAACCATCAACTAACATTGATTATTTGGGGTTCACCATAGATTCAATTAACATGTCAGTAACACTGCCTAGAACCAATTGAATTAGAATTAATTGAAGCTTGTAGCAATCTGGTTGATGAACAGCAACCCTCTATCCGAAGAGTGGCTAGTGTTATTGGTAAACTAGTGGCGGCCATACCTGGAGTACAATTTGGGCCTTTACATTATCAAAATTTGCAGCGAGCTAAGGAACAAGCACTCAAAGAACATGCAGGTCATTTCGATAGAGCAATGCAGTTGCCAGTTGAAGCTATCACTGAGTTACAGTGGTGGATAACAAATGTTTCACGTTGTTCTAGTAACATTCTGATTAATCAACCCTCGGTTGTTTTGCAAACTGATGTGAGTGCTTTCGGATGGGGAGCCACTAATACCAACTCTAGCTGTGGAGGCAGATGGAATGCGCAGGAGGCAGTAATTCTCCAGTTACACGGAATCAACTATTTAGAAATGTTGCGAGCATTCTATGGCCTAAAATCATACTGTTCAACATTGCATGATTTACATGTTCAGCTCCAGATTGATAACACCACGGCAGTGGCATATATCAATCACATGGTGGAATTAAGTCATTATCATGTGATAGTCTGGCTAACCTTATTTGGCATTGGTGCATCGCAAGAGACATCTGTGTCTCAGCTATATATTTATCAGGTAGAGAAAACATGGTGGCAGATACTAGGTCAGGGAAATTTAATGACAACACGGAATGGATGCTGAATCCAAAATGTTTAAAAAAGAGTTGTGACCCAATTTGGGTTACCAGACATTGATCTATTTGCATCCAGGCTGAATCACCAGGTACCAAAATATGTCTCTTGGGAACCAGATCCAGGGGCAGTAGCGGTGGATGCATTCTCGCTACACTGGGAGGTATGTTTTTCTAGCGCTTTTCCTCCATTCTGTCTCATCAGTTGATGTCTCAATAAAATTGAGCAGGACTCCGCTTCAGGCATTTTGGTAGTTCCCGATTGGCCCACACAACCATGGTTCCCACTGGTTCTGAGACTAATGAATCAGCCATTTATGGTTATTCCCAAATGCAGCAACTTATTGGTTCACCCTGTGAAGGGAGAAAGTCACCCTTTACATGATCGTATTAATTTGTTGGTTTGCAGATTCTGACAAGACCGTTCCAGGGGCTCGGACTATCAGGTCGTACAGTGGAAGTGATTACGGCAGCCTGGAGGGATAGTGGTAAGAAACAATATGTATCTCATATTAAGAAATGGGAAATGTTCTGCTTACAGTCAAATATATCTTATCATACTGCAAGCATATCTAATGTATTGGAGTTCCTTGCCACATTACATTTTGACGAGCAATTAAGTTACAGTGCCATTAATAGTGCTAGGAGTGCATTGTCCTCTTATTTAGGGCAGAGATCGGTACAAGATTCTGTTGGATCTCATCCATTGGTGTCTCGATTTATGAAGGGTATTTTTAACATGAACCCTCCTAGACCTAGATATACGGAAATATTGGATGTGAGCATAGTTCTCACACTACTTCGTCAATGGGCTCCAATTACATCTCTGTCTTTCCAAAAACTAACACTTAAAGTGGTCATGTTGACGGCGCTCGTTTCAGCGCAACGGGTCCAGACATTACAAAAGCTAAGACTGGACAGCATGGTTTCTTCTGTAAATAATATTACATTTTATGTTTATGATCTAATCAAACAAAGCAGGCCTGGGATGGCCAGGATCAAAGTGAGTTTTATGGCATATCCCATTGACCTGCGACTATGTGTGGTTACGCACTTACGTCAGTATATTGAGGTCACCAAGAGACTTAGAGGCTCCGAAACAACGATGCTCATCAGCCACAAAAAAACTCATAAAAAGGTGTCGGTACAGACCATTTCTAGGTGGCTGAAACAGGTTTTGGATTGAGCTGGAGTGGACACTGATGTGTTTAAATCTCACTCCACCAGGGCGGCATCAACATCCGCAACGAGGGTACTGGACGTCCCTTTAGAGCAATTCCTCGGGGTCGCAGGAAGGAACTTTTCAAAAGTTTTATAACAAACCTGTTGTCACAACCACAGGGTTTGGGCACACCATTTTGGGTTCTGTTTTATAATTTCTCCTGGGAGAGAGAGGTCGTTATTTTCTGTTTGTTATTAAAATAATAATTATTATAACTCAAACTATGTTGAATACATTATTTGTTTATCCTCTGTCAACTGAAGCAGTGTGTCGTATGGATCTGTTTCTGCGGCATAAAAATCACAGTGCTTTGAAATCTTCACGGAATCACTCACGTGACTCCGAAGTAAAATAGTAAGATTAAACGAGAACTTACCAGTTTGAAGTTTGATCTTTATTTTATGAGGAGTTACGGTGAGCGATTACGTGCCCTCCGCTCCCGGCCCTCATAATCGCAAAGATCATATGGTAGTTCTAGTCTTCTGAGTCTTAAAGGCCTGTCTCATGAGTCTGTGGTCATTGGCGGCGAAAGAGGAACTATCTACCACTCCTGGGCCGCCAGAGACCGGTCAAACGGACAATTCCGGGGCCGTGCGCCGTTGTTCCCAACACCGCACGGTGCTAAACAAACCCCAACACTGTCCAAAAATATGTTCCTACCGCCGCCGCCAGTGAGGCACGAGTGCGGCACGGCCGCCGCCACAGCCTCCGCCAGTGAGGCACGTGTGCGGCACGGCCGCCGCCACAGCCGCCACCAGTGAGGTACGTGTGCGGCACAGCCGCCGACAGTGAGGTACGTGTGCGGCACGGCCGCCGCCACAGCCCCGCGATCCGAAAGACGTCATCAGCCAAAACCACAAGCTCGTTGAACCGGCCGTATTTGGCCCCCCGCGCAGCATCCGTGCGGCGCTCTCGTGGTTGCCGTGCGGTCCCCTCTTCCGGCGACGCCGCCGCTTCACCGCCAACGACCGCAACCCGTGGGACAGAGCTATTACTATATTACTTCGGCTATAGTTACTGTGTTTATACGCCACTGCTTTGAAGATTGACGCACATGCGCCCTGACGGGACTTCTTCACGTAATCGCTCACCGTAACTCCTCATAAAATAAAGATCAAACTTCAAACTGGTAAGTTCTCGTTTAATCTTACTATTAAAGTCTGTTCCAAGCACCCAAATACACAACAAGGGTAAAATATTTTAGGGTTGGGATTCCAAAGCTCAGTAATTATCAATGAGGAAATGATTGAAAGAGGCCAGATTTTGAAAGATGGGACTGATCTCGTAAGACTGTAAGTGCTGAACAGAGATGGGGAAAGATTACGTCATGCAGAGGTTCGTAGACAAGGAAGGGAATTTTAAACCTGAGACATTGACAGAGTTAAAGCAGGTTGATATGTAGAAGGAACTGCAGATGCTGGGGTTTAAATCGAAGATAGACACATAATGCTGAAGTAATTCATCGGGACAGGCAGCATCTCTGGAGAGAGGAATGGGTTGATGTTGTGTTGGGATTTGCTAAAATTATGCTTATAGGGTCATACTCCTTAAAATTTCTTGTGGCTAATAAGATTAAAACTCAGCACACCTCCAGGTCCCTCAGATCGGCCGACTTGGGGTTACTGACCATCCCGCGGTCTAGGCATAAGCTCATGGGCGACCGCGCTTTTGCGGTTCCTGCTCCTAGACTATGGAACAGCATCCCTCTTCCCATCAGAACTGCCCCCTCCATCAAACTCTTTTAAGTCTAGACTTAAAACTTATTTCTACTCTCAAGCCTTTCTTGAGGTCCCCTGAGGGAGCGCTGTATGTATGTATCTATGTATGTATTGTTCATCTATGTATCACTGTTTGTAGCACGTCAGTACCTGCACTAATGTAAAGCACTTTGGTCAATGAGAGTTGTTTTTAAATGTGCTATAGAAATAAAATTGACTTGACTTGACTTGACTAATAGTGAACAAATGTCAGTGACATTTTTAACAACATAGAAATAGACCAATGCAGCACAGGAACAATGACCATGCCATACATAATGACAATTAATTTAATCTCCTCTCCCTGTACATGATCCATATCCATTCCCTGTATACCATGTACCAACTAAAAACTCTTTAATGCCAATATCATGTTTATCTCCACTACCATCGCTGACAGTGCAACCAGGCATCCACACTCTCTGCGTACAACCTTGCCTACATATCTCCTTGGAACGTTTCCTCTCACTTCATAATGTTATACTCTGTAGGTTTTAACATTTTGACTCTAGGAAAAAGGGTCTTGACTGTCGACCCAATCTATACCTCTTAAAATGTAGTACATTATGGTCTCACCTTTTCTCTTGTGTTGGCTTTCCATATTTTTTCATTCCCCACAATAATTCCAGCTGTTTACAGGTATGTAGGTTAATTGTCTTGGTGTATGTGTAAATTGCCCCTAGTGTGTGCAGGATAGTGTTAATGTGCGGGGATCGCTAGTCGGTGCGGACTCGGTGGGCTGCAGGGCCTGTTAGTGCGCTGTATCTCTAAACTAAACTAAACTAAAATAAGAGGATGTCATTCATGAATCATCAATTGAATCTTTTAGTCTTTGACCTGTACTTTGTAAGAGACCATGTAGTGATGTCGTTAACACATGACAGTGTATTCACAACCCGTATGCCTATACAGTGTAGAGTGGAAATATCGAAAACAGGCTGGAGTTTAGTTGGCTGACCTCATGCTCCACCACTGTCAAGGAGGGTCTGAATTGACCTGAAGTGAAGTCACTCCAGGAAGCCCATTAGCTTTATGCCAGGCATGGCCGTTGCATTCAATGTACCATTTATTTCAAAGGTGGGTCACTGAGCTTCATTAACCAGCTTCAGTTATTTTGTTCTATTCATTCCATTTTATATTTCTGCTTTTTCATTAATCGAGTAGTTTGACATATTTAACTTAAAAACAGTTATTTCAAAGTAATGTTAATTATTTTAAATTAATTCAATTAATAAATAAGTTACAAAAGGCCTTTGCCTGCAGGGACCTGTCAAAGCACCACTGCTTCATTCTGCAGACAGCTACAACTGTGACCTTGAGGATATTTGAAGCCTTGCAGATACGAGGGATAACTGTAATCTCAAGACTAATGCTGGGTGGACGGACACATGAGGCAATGGATGTTTGACTATCATTAGGTGTTAATGCAATAAGATATCAACAGATTGCCAGCTGAAATAAACTTTATCTTGAAAAGCTTGAACTTCACAGATATTAATGGTAACAATGGCATTTATTCTACAGTTTGTGATACAGCCTGATTTTTGTGTGGATTGGCATCTATTTCCAGTCCAAGTTTACATACTTGTTTACCAATTTGTTCCACTATGAATTTGTCCTTTCAAGGGTAAGTACTACTCTGAGTTTCTGTCAATGTGCATTTACAACTAATAAATTAAAGCACTCAAATAAAATGTCAATTCACTTTAATTTGGTTTGCTGGGTGCAGGAGCGTAGTGGCTAATCTACTGAGCTGGTATCCAGGCGACTGGGCATGATCTGAAGACATGAGTCAAATTCTGTCACTGGAGCAGGGGAATTTACATTCAATTAAATAAACCAGAATTAATTTTAAAAACGTTCTGGTGCTAGTATTTGTAAGTAGTAAATGACTGCTTTGCTTTAAATATTCATCAAGTTCACAAAGGCATTTCAGGAAATGAGATCTGCACTTCTGACACCCAATGACTCTCCATTGATTCCCAACCGTGTCTTCTCTGATATCTCAGGAAGGCATTCAATTCAGTGAGTAATTAGGATTGAGCAAGGAATGCTAGCCTTGCCAGCAACATACACATCCCATGAATGAATGGAAATATACTGCAGCTGTGCTGTTCCTCCCAAGTTTTTGCAATGTCTTTCCTGTTTATTCAGGGAAAGTTCAGGACAATACCATTGACTCATTGACCTCAAGACCCAGTGTCAGCAATGACTTGGCAATCTTGGTATAAACCTTGGACTTCCCCTGATTTCTTAATTAAGCTTCCTCCAATCTATTTACCATGTCTGTGAACTGCCTCAGTCTAGCTGTTCCCTTTGATTTTGGTCAAGAATTTAGCAAAACATCAGGCCAATAATGTTTTGCCCAGGCCCACCCTTTGAATCAAGACACGTTGTCTTGATCCCAGTTGCAGTCAGACAGACAGCTCATCAGGCCTCATTCCTGACCTTGCACATCATAATAAAACAGATCCATTTATCTCATGTAGGTCTATTAATTTCATCCCAATTCAACTACATTATTGGTAAGATTAACTCAGGAAATCTGGGGAATAAAGGTAAGTAAATGGACCTTTGTAATTTCCAGCATTTGATGTTTGAACAATTGGAACAACGCATTTAATCTTGGATGCAACTAGCACAGGATTCCTTGGCTTAGCTTAAAGCTCTGAGTGCTGCTTTTTAAACATGTCCTAGGCCTCCTCTGTCCCAGCTTTCAGCACCACAGGGTCCGCTGTTCAACCAGCTTGCCATTCATTTATCTCATGCTTGAGCATAGACATATCCTGATAACATCTCCTATTTCAGCCTGAGAAAGTCAAAAGGTGTGCAAAAGGGAATGCAGTATCCCCAACTGGGCAGGAAGGAACTGCAAATGTTGGTTTAAACCCAAGATGGACACAAAAAAGTTGGAGTAGCAGCAGATCAGACAGCATCTCTGGAGAAAAGGAATAGGTGACGTTTCGTGTTGAGACCCTTCTTCAGACCAACAGTCAGAGATGCTGTCTGACCTGCTGAGTTACTCCAGCTTTTTGTGTCTACCTCCAACTGGGCAGCTGACTCTGGCATAACTCTCATCGGCTAATTGTCACTTATAGGTTTCTTGCTACAGCTACAGAAATGCTCAACAACAGTAACATCCAAGCTCATCTGCGTAGATGGAATTGACTTTAACATGAGCATCTTTCTGAGTCAGTCAGAAGGTTTACATAGAGGAGGAGTTGACTTTTAACAGACCAAAAATGAGCAGATTGCATGTTTTGAATGAGTAATTATTGAGTTATATTCATCATTGCACTGCAGATGTCTGGAGTAAAACATTCATTCGGCATAAAAATTCTTAGTCACTCTTGGGGAAGCACAAACTGCATTTCTTATGAATCCAGCAAAGTCAATTTAGCAGTTCATAATGTTCACAGTGTGAGTGCAGTGGTCAAATGAGAGTCTTAAGCATAGTGCACTGAAGATTGTTAAAGAAGGAACTGCAGATGCTGGAAAATCGAAGGTACACAAAAATGCTGGAGAAACTCAGCGGGTGCAGCAGCATCTATGGAGCGAAGGAAATAGGTAACGTTTCGGCCCGAAACCCTTCTTCAGACTGATAGGGGGGGGGGGGAGAAGAAAGGAAAAAAGGAAAAAAGGCGGAGGAGGAGCCCGAGGGCTGGGGGAGGGGAGGAGACAACCAGATGGCTGATGAAGGGGAGGGGACAGCAAGGGCTAGCAGAATTGGGAGAATTCAATCTTGAGGCCCCCAGGATGTAGACTGCCCAAGCTGAATATGAGGTGCATTTCCTCCAATTTACGGTGTTGCTCGCTGTGGCCATGGAGGAGACCCAGGACAGAGAGATCAGATACGGAATGGGAGGGGAAGTTGAAGTGCTGAGCCACCGGGAGGTCAGGTTGGTTATTGCGGACCGACCGGAGGTGTTCGGCGAAACGATCGCCAAGCCTCCGCTTGGTCTCACCGATGTAGATCAGCTGGCATCTAGAGCAGCGAATGCAATAGATGAGGTTGGAGGAGATGCAGGTGAACCTCTGTCGCACCTGGAACGACTGCTTGGGTCCTTGAATGGAGTGGAGGGGGGAGGTGAAGGGACAAGTGTTGCATCTCTTGCGGTTGCAAGGGAAAGTACCAGGGGAGGGGGTGGTATGGGAGGGAAGGGAAGAATTGACAAGGGAGTTACGGAGGGAGCGGTCTTTGCGGAAGGCAGACATGGGGGGAGATGGGAAGATGTGGCGAGTGGTGGGGTCATGTTGGAGGTGGCGAAACTGACGGAGGATCACTTGTTGTATGTGACGGCTGGTGGGGTGAAAGGTGAGGACTAGGGGGACTCTGCCTTTGTTGTGAGTGGGGGGATGGGGAGAGAGAGCAGTGTTGCGGGGTATGGCAGAGACCCTGGTGCGAGCCTCATCTATGGTGGAGGAGGGGAACCCCCGTTCCCTGAAGAATGAGGACATTTCAGATGCCCTGGTGTGGAACGCCTCATCCTGGGAGCAGATGCGGCGTAGACGGAGGGATTGGGAGTGGGGGATGGAGTCCTTACAGGAAGCAGGGTGGGAAGAAGTGTAGTCCAGATAGCCATGGGAGTCGGTAGGTTTGTAGTGGATGTCGGTAAGGAGTCTATCACCTGCGATGGAGATAGTGAGGTCAAGGAATGGTAGGGAAGTGTCGGAAATGGTCCAGGTGTATTTGAGTGCCGGATGGAAGTTGGTGGTGAAGCGGATGAAGTCAGTCAGTTGTGTGTGGGTGCAGGATGTGGCACCAAAACAATCATCGATGTAGCGGAGGTAGAGGTCGGGGATGGGGCCCTGGTACGCATTGAACAAGGATTGTTCTACGTACCCGACAAAGAGGCAGGCGTAGTTGGGGCCCATGCGTGTGCCCATAGCTACGCCTTGTATTTGGAGGAAATGGGAGGAGTCAAATGAAAAGATATTAAGTGTAAGTACCAGCTCCGCTAGGCGGAGGAGGGTGTCAGTGGCCGGGTATAGATTGCTTCTACGGTCGAGGAAAAAACGGAGGGCTTCGAGACCATCCTGGTGGGGGATGGAGGTGTACAGTGACTGGACGTCCATGGTGAAGATGAGGGGGTGAGGGCCTAGAGAGTGGAATGCGCGGAGATGACGGAGAGTGTCTGAGGTGTCTTGAACATAGGTGGGGAGGGATTTAACCAAGGGGGATAGGATGGAGTCGAGGTAGGTGGAGATGAGTTCGGTGGGGCACGAACAGGCAGAGACAATGGGTCTACCGGGACAGTCAGGTTTGTGGATTTTGGGGAGAAGGTAAAAGCGGGCTGTGCGGGGCTGGGGAACGATGAGGTTGGAGGCTCATTCGGGCAGGGCGTGGGAGTGGATGAAGTCGGTGATGGTGCTGGAGATGGTGGCCTGGTGCTCGTCAGTGGGGTCATGGTCCAGGGGTAAGTAGAAGGAGGTGTCCGAGAGTTGGCGCGTGGCCTCAGCTTTGTAGAGATCGACGCGCCAGACTACCACGGCACCTCCCTTGTCGGCGGGTTTGATAACCTAATCTAGGTTGTTGCGGAGTGAGTCGATGGCAGTGCGTTCAGGGGGGGAGAGATTGGAGTGAGACAGGGGAGTGGAGAAGTTGAGGCGGTTGATGTCACGGCGGCAGTTTTTAATAAAGAGTTCTAAAGCCGGAAGGCTACGAGGGGGGTTCCATGAGGATGGGGTGCGTTGGAGACGGGAAAAGGGGTCATCAGTGGGGAGCGAGGACTCCTTCCCATGGAAGTGAGCTGTGAGGCGGAGGCGACGGTAGAAGCGTTCCAAGTCATGGAGGGCACGGAACTCATTGAGATGGGGACGGAGGGGGACAAAGGTAAGACCTCTGCTGAGGACAGACCGTTCGATGTCGGAGAGGGGGAGGTCGGGGGGGATGGTGAACACCCGGCAGGGATGGGGGTTGGGGGCCGGAGGAAGGCAGGTGGGTGGAATGGGGACGAGGCGATGTGTGGTGGGGGGGTGGTGGGTGGTCAGGGGGTTGGGGGGTGAGAGGGCTGTGGTGTGGGTGTGGAAGAGAAGTGGTCCCATAGTTGGAGAGGGATGGGGAAGAATCAGTGGAACTAACACGGAGATAACCAGGGCTAGGCAGACTAGCGCTAGGACCCAGTGGAGTCAAACCCCGGAGAGTGGGAGTGAGCAGCGTGGAGGCTTCAGGCCCAGTACAGAGTCCAGTTTGCAGGTGAGGCGACGGCTGCGGGCTGCTGGAGGGAGGTGCAGTGGCGAGGGTCGGCGGATCCGATGGTCGGGGTCCTCGGGCAGTGGAGTCGGTGGGGCTGGAGGGAGGTGCAGTGGCGAGGGTCGGTGGACCCGATGGTCGGGGTCCGTGGGCAGTAGAGTCGGGGTCCACGGGCGATGCTTGGGAGGTCCCGGTAGGCGGATGGTCGGTGGGGCGGCGCGGTTCGACCAGCCCGGTGAGGCGACGGGGTGAGTAGGGTGCGGTGCGGCGGCCATGTTCGGGGAGCTCCGGTCCGGCGGCCGTGTAGAGTAGGCCCGGTCCGGCGGCGATGCTGGATGGGCCCGGTCAGGCGGCGATGTTGGGAGGACCGGGTGCGGCTGTGATGTTCGGCGGGCCCAGTGCGACGGCGATGTCGGATGGGCCCGGTGCGGCGATGATGTTAGGTCCCGGGGGGCGGCGAGGTTCGGAGGAATCGGCGAGGGGAAGGAAGTCTGAGTTACCGTAGAAGCGGCGAGCCTGGGCGTCATCGGTAGGCAGGTGAAGGTCGGCGGCAGCATCGACGTGGAGGTCGGTGAAGGCGGCATCCTGGTGAGTACTGGAGGCGCTCCCCGTGGACAAGATGGCGTCCTGGTGAGTACTGGAGGCGCTCCCCGTGGACAAGATGGCGTCGCGGGACTGGGGCAGGCGATGCGGGCCGGAGTTGGGGCCCGGAGCCAGCGTGCGGTCGAGTCGCGGAGAGTCGGCGGCGGGAGCGGCCTGGAGGCGGGCTAATTTAAGGTCCTTGGTGGAGTTGAGGTGGGCCAGGAATCTTTTATTGAAGAGGTGGATCTTCCGGCGGATAAAGTATAGTTGTGGACCGTTGCAGGTCTGGGTGAGTAAGGCCCGAAGTTTCAGGAGAATCAATGCGAGGTCCTGCTGGTGCCGGCGCATCGCAGTCAGAGTGGATCTCAGTGCCCGGGTGGAGAATTGTTGGGTATGCCGGTAGATAGCCAGTCGGTACCGATAGTCCGGCTGAGGTCCGAACTGGGAAGTAGGGAACTGGAGCTGGAAGTCATGAGGTATGAGATGGAGGCGCAGGCATGCCCCGAGGAAGCAGATGTGGCTGTGGTATCGAGTTTGGGTAAGGATGTGGTCGTAGAGTTGGAGGGGCAGGGGGGATCACAGAGATGGGGCAGTTAGAGAGTTGGGTGTGGAACAGTCTCCGGAGAGAGGAGGAGAACTTCTTCAAAGTAGGCATACCTTGACGAGATTTCGCAGTGGAGTAGACAAAGTGTTAAAGAAGGAACTGCAGATGCTGGAAAATCGAAGGTACACAAAAATGCTGGAGAAACTCAGCGGGTGCAGCAGCATCTATGGAGCGAAGGAAATAGGTAACGTTTCGGGCCGAAACCCTTCTTCAGACTGATAGGGGGTGGGGAGAAGAAAGGAAAAAAGGACAAAGGCGGAGGAGGAGCCCGAGGGCTGGGGAGGGGAGGAGACAACCAGATGGCTGATGAAGGGGAGGGGACAGCAAGGGCTAGCAGAATTGGGAGAATTCAATGTTGAGGCCCCCAGGATGTAGACTGCCCAAGCGGAATATGAGGTGCATTTCCTCCAATTTACGGTGTTGCTCGCTGTGGCCATGGAGGAGACCCAGGACAGAGAGGTCAGATACGGAATGGGAGGGGGAGTTGAAGTGCTGAGCCACCGGGAGTTCAGGTTGGTTATTGCGGACCGACCGGAGGTGTTCGGCGAAACGATCGCCAAGCCTCCGCTTGGTCTCACCGATGTAGATCAGCTGGCATCTAGAGCAGCGAATGCAATAGATGAGGTTGGAGGAGATGCAGGTGAACCTCTGTCGCACCTGGAACGACTGCTTGGGTCCTTGAATGGAGTGGAGGGGGGAGGTGAAGGGACAAGTGTTGCATCTCTTGCGGTTGCAAGGGAAAGTACCAGGTGGAGGGGGTGGTATGGGAAGGAAGGGAAGAATTGACAAGGGAGTTACGGAGGGAGCGGTCTTTGCGGAAGGCAGACATGGGGGGAGATGGGAAGATGTGGTGAGTGGTGGGGTCACGTTGGAGGTGGCGAAACTGACGGAGGATCACTTGTTGTATGTGACGGCTGGTGGGGTGAAAGGTGAGAACTAGGGGGACTCTGCCTTTGTTGTGAGTGGGGGGATGGGGAGAGAGAGCAGTGTTGCGGGGTATGGCAGAGACCCTGGTGCGAGCCTCATCTATGATGGAGGAGGGGAACCCCCGTTCCCTGAAGAATGAGGACATTTCAGATTCCCTGGTGTGGAACGCCTCATCCTGGGAGCAGATGCGGCGTAGACGGAGGAATTGGGAGTGGGGGATGGAGTCCTTACAGGAAGCAGGGTGGGAAGAAGTGTAGTCCAGATAGCCATGGGAGTCAGTAGGTTTGTAGTGGATGTCGGTAAGGAGTCTATCACCTGCGATGGAGATAGTGAGGTCAAGGAATGGTAGGGAAGTGTCGGAAATGGTCCAGGTGTATTTGAGTGCCGGATGGAAGTTGGTGGTGAAGCGGATGAAGTCAGTCAGTTGTGTGTGGGTGCAGGATGTGGCACCAAAACAATCATCGATGTAGCGGAGGTAGAGGTCGGGGATGGGGCCCTGGTACGCATTGAACAAGGATTGTTCTACGTACCCGACAAAGAGGCAGGCGTAGCTGGGGCCCATGCGTGTGCCCATAGCTACGCCTTGTATTTGGAGGAAATGGGAGGAGTCAAATGAAAAGTTATTAAGTGTAAGTACCAGCTCCGCTAGGCGGAGGAGGGTGTCAGTGGCCGGGTATAGATTGCTTCTACGGTCGAGGAAAAAACGGAGGGCTTCGAGACCATCCTGGTGGGGGATGGAGGTGTACAGTGACTGGACGTCCATGGTGAAGATGAGGGGGTGAGGGCCTAGAGAGTGGAATGCGCGGAGATGACGGAGAGTGTCTGAGGTGTCTTGAACATAGGTGGGGAGGGATTTAACCAAGGGGGATAGGATGGAGTCGAGGTAGGTGGAGATGAGTTCGGTGGGGCAAGAACAGGCAGAGACAATGGGTCTACCGGGACAGTCAGGTTTGTGGATTTTGGGGAGAAGGTAAAAGCGGGCTGTGCGGGGCTGGGGAACGATGAGGTTGGAGGCTCGTTCGGGCAGGGCGTGGGAGTGGATAAAGTCGGTGATGGTGCTGGAGATGGTGGCCTGGTGCTCGTCAGTGGGGTCATGGTCCAGGGGTAAGTAGGAGGAGGTGTCCGAGAGTTGGCGCGTGGCCTCAGCTTTGTAGAGATCGACGCGCCAGACTACCACGGCACCTCCCTTGTCGGCGGGTTTGATAACCCAATCTAGGTTGTTGCGGAGTGAGTCGATGGCAGTGCGTTCAGGGGGGGAGAGATTGGAGTGAGACAGGGGAGTGGAGAAGTTGAGGCGGTTGATGTCACGGCGGCAGTTTTTAATAAAGAGTTCTAAAGCCGGAAGGCTACGAGGGGGGTTCCATGAGGATGGGGTGCGTTGGAGACGGGAAAAGGGGTCATCAGTGGGGAGCGAGGACTCCTTCCCATGGAAGTGAGCTGTGAGGCGGAGGCGACGGTAGACGGTAGAAGCACTGAAGATTCTTTGTCACCTTTGAGAGAATTTGTTTAAAATAGTCTCTGGAATAACTGCCATGATGAGCTGAAAAAATGTAAGACTCTATTCAAACTAAAAACACTCTTCAGAAACAAAAGATTGAATGGTTATGAGCTGGACCAGTGATTTTCTTTTCTGTTTGGTTATTTCTTGTTTGTGGACTGTTCAACATATTTTGGGTCCATTTGTTCCTATTATTTTGTTTTTCCATGAAAATGTATAGAAAATAAGAGGGGGTAGGACCAGAAAAGTTTTCGAACTTCTTCTTACCCCTTTTGAACACGAACGATATTATTTGTATTATTTGAGTTACTTATTTATTTGTTTTCCTTTGTGTTTTATTTTCTTTTTTATTGCTTATAAGTTTATTTGTGTTTGTATTTTTTTAACATGTTCAATAAATAAAGGAAAAAATAAATAAAAAAATAATAATAATATCAATATTATTGTGTGCAACATGTGAGAATGGACTAAAGACACAAATCTGAAAGAATGTCACTTTTCCTTCAAAATTTGCTAAGCGAATGATTTTTTTCCTTGTCTGATTCAGCTCAGGGGGTGAACTTGCTGCATTGGACTGTCAGAAACTTACCACCGTTTCACTGCAATTTGTTGAAAGAGAGGTCAACTACAGCAACTAAACTATCCACAACTTATAAATCGTATTGCAAGTTGATTGAAATCAATCCCTAATGTATATTGGGTGTCCCCATTCTTTCTAGAGTCCTCCAAGTACTGTATCTGTCCTTAGCCCCTTCTATTTTCTTCTGAGCTCAGAAACTTACCTGTCTCTGCAGTGTGATACCCACTTCTGCCTCTTGAATGAATGTAAAATTAAGGATACAGGTGTCCTTTCAACTGGACACAAAAATCAATGAAATTGATCAATATTTACACGTCAAGAAACTTAACCAGATTACTGCTCAATAACTGTTTCTATTAGTTGGAATAGATTGGGTGGGCTGAATGGCCAGCTTCTGTGCTAAGTTTTCTGTCCTATCCAAACCTCTTGAACACTAATAGGGTGCACTTTTCCTACATTGCAGATGTTACTACACAAATTGTGTTATTGGTTGTAAAAAAGAAGTATTCTTCCTTTAAAATCCCTTTCCTAATAAAATCTCCTTCAGAATTGGATCCATTTATCAGATTGCATCTTTGTAAAGTTTCCTGGCTGATTTGCAATGGTGTATATATCTTTCATGAGGTGACTAATATCTCATAAACATTTTACTAAGTACGGTGAAAGAAGCCAAATTTTGTATTCACTGAAGGGAAGAAAATCATTAAAGTGTAAGAGATTAGGACCTTATTTCCGTTACATTTCCTCCATTTCCCACGCTTCTGCCATCATCGCCTCACCACATTCAGGGCCCTTCACGGTCAGGCAACGAATCAAACGCCCGTACTCCGCCCTCATCTACTGCATTCAGTGCTCTTGTAGACCAGGCAACTGTTTTGAGGAACATGTGTGGGCTGTCTACAATGGCCTTGAGATCTTGTTTGCATGCCCTTTCAACTCCCTTCGCATTTCCACAATTAACTGTCTGTGCTCGGAATTGTCCACTGTCAGATGAGGCCAAACTCAAACTAGAAGAGCAACACCTCAT
Source organism: Malacoraja senta (assembly GCA_038087875.1). Classification (NCBI taxonomy): domain Eukaryota; kingdom Metazoa; phylum Chordata; class Chondrichthyes; order Rajiformes; family Rajidae; genus Malacoraja; species Malacoraja senta. The sequence continues at coordinate 188,375,498 of CM075977.1, forward strand.
ATTCCTCCTGGGTAGTCTGCAATTCAATGTAATGAATATTGGAGGCACATTTTTCACTTTGTTTTGTATTAATCTGTAACCTTTCATTCTCCGTTTCTCACCTCAGCCTCCTTTTGCTATTTCCATCTTCCTTTCACCATCTGACTGTTAGCTGCCAATCAACCGATCCTCACCTGTGACCATCTGTGGCCTGCTGGCACTTGTCCCTCTTTGCCACCCCACCTCTACTCTTTCGCTCTAGATGTAGGATCACGACCTGGAATGTCGACTGTGCATTTCCCTCCAACCATGCAGCCTGATACATTTTCTTCGCCAGCTGCTCTTCATTTTGTATTGAAAATGGTTTTAAAAATCACATTTTCCGATAATCAATGCTTCAGGTCGAGAACCTGCATCAGGACAGAGCGTAGAGGAGAGATATCCAGGACAAAGAGGAGAGAGTAAAGGGGCTGGCAGGCAATAGGTGGAACTAGGTGAGGAGGGGGATGATGGGCAATCCATATCCCTGTGTTCCTTTCTCTTTCCTTCTTATCCATCCAACTATTCCCAACCCACCCCCACTGCCCTCTTCCCAGTCTTGCATCCCTCCCATACATGGTTCCATTTCCCTATCATCCACACATGTAATCTACCCTGGGTCTCCTATCCTCTTCCCCCATCTGATCCAAGCTGCCTAAACATCCTCCCTTACTAATTTCCACTTAACACCTTGTAATTTTGCAACTTCCAGTATCAGTAGCCTCTTTTCTTCACTTGTTACCTAGCATCAGAATTGGATTTCAAATTAGCTGAGGTATTTGCAAAAGCATGGCATCGGAGGGAGGTTCATGGAATTCTGCAGGAATCCATTCTATTCTGTAAAAACAATATATTTATGATGCATACACACTAAAATCATATGGATGATAATAATTGGGTACATAAAATTGATCAACTTTATTAACTATGCACTGTGTGCAGTATTTAGTACTGCTCACTCACAGTTGCAGAGACCCATTTTTGATCTTGACCTCAGCTTCTGTCTATGCTGGGTTTGCATATCGTTCCTGTGACTATGTGAGTTACACCCTCTGGTAATCCTCCTACATCCCACAGCCATGCTGGTAGGTCAACATGTAAAGTACCTTTCAGTGCAGGTAGGTGGCAAACAATTGAAAATGATATTAATTAACATGTGAGAGAGGATACGCTGCAGAAAAAAAGGAGAGGGGAAATGGGACTGATGAGATGGCTCTGTTGGAAAATGGCATGAACCCGATGGGTCAAATAATCTCCGTCTGTGTCGTAGTATGATGAATTTCCCAAAAATTGATAACATTCAGAGCAAGATTACTGATGTGGGTGGATCAAATAAAGGACAGATTTGAGTCATAATGTGAAATTTTAACTATGCACATTGATACAGGAAATATAAAACTGATGATATGGACTACTTTCCTTTTATACTTCCCCAGGTGAAAACCATTGTAATTGCAAGATGATAGCCTTTACATCCACAGAGAGAGTAGATAGAGGATTTAAATTTGATTTCACCTGAAGGAGGACCCCTTTAACTTTGCAGTGGCCTTTCATTACCACCCCAAAGTGCTCAGATCGTTGAGATGGGATTTGTGCCACAACTTGCTCCATTCAACAGCAATAGTGCTGTCATTAATGCTAGCAAATATAATCCAGTAGAAATTACAGTAGTTACAGTAGAAATTATATGGGTTCCAATACTTCACCATTGGAGCCTATGGAGAACCTTTAGAAATGTGTTGTTAAAAATTTCAGCTGGTTTATTCCATAATGCAATTCATTATTCTGTGTGATAGGTAGTGTGTGATTATTGCAATGAACAAACTGAGGAGAAAACAACCCTGGCCATAAAATTATAACGAGCATTAAAACACAGATTAAATTAATCCCTCCTATGGGACTTGTGTGCAGAAGACTAAGCCATATGCAAGCTTTTCTCCATGAACTCCCACCACCGGATTTTGTGGAGGAAGTTGTATTGGGTGAAGATAGGGCAGAAGAAGGCAGGAGAATGGTTGAGAGGTGAAAATAGATCAGCCATGATTCAATTGATTCAAATAGATCAGCCATGATTCAATAGGACATTCAGCCCTACCCGATGGGCTGAATGTCCTAATCCTACTCCTATGTCTTATTGTCTTATGGGAGGAAAATGGGAAATGGGGCAGAGGATTGATGTGGGAATGTGGTATTTTGTTGAGAGGAGCAGACTAAAGAGTCAATGGCTGGTGACCTAGATGGTTAGCGTGATCTCTGCAGTTTGGGGGACACAGGATGGAAAGGAACTGAGAGGAGCAAGGGATAAAGTTGAGGATGACCAAATATTATAAAGTCAAGATGTTAATGGGGAGAGAGGGCTGTTGAAAGATTCAAAGGGCCACAAGGCAGTCAATGCCTCAGGTTGACAAGCAGTGGAGTTGGGCCAAATGCAGCACTGCCTCACGCCTTTGGTCAGGACCTGGTTCAATATTCAAGATCAAGGTGTTAACAGGTGTTACATGCATGGGGAATCTTGCACAAGATGTGTAAAATGAACATTGTACATTCCATGCATATGGATAATTTTCTCAGCCATAGGATGGTTGATTAAAATTGTGTGGAAGTAGATATCTTTTGCTATAATAACATAGTAGTTCTTAAAGGATACCAAAATGAAGTATATTTGTCCATTGCAGTCATACTCAGGAATGGCAAGGCATCTGCAATTACCATTACTATTTCCCGATGTACATCCTGTACAGGAAAGATGAAAATGCAGCACTCAGATTAATCATCCTAATGTGCTGAAATATCAACATCTCTATCTGGAGGAGAAATGTCTTCAATATTTTTTTCTCACCCATCTATGTGGGTGTTGCTGACAAGGTTACCATTTATGCCTGTCCCTAAGTGTTGGAAGGATAATTAACGACAAACAATAGGTTTTGGTCTTGCCACTGACACACACATCCCAGAAATGAAGCAAAAGAAAAAAGAGGCACAGAGCTCCCATTTACTTCCTGCTCATCACAATCCATTTTAATAAGAATGGGTTAAAAAAATTGGAAACTAAAAATTGAGTGAAAAGATGTTTCCATAAACGCTTCGAGGTAAAAACAAATGCATTGTAAGGATATTAAGCACTTAAGTTATATGTTACCTTTGACACAATTCTATGTTGTAAAGAAATTCTATTTTATCAAAATAATTATATCTGTCCCTTCACAATCCTTAAGTTCAATTGATAAGTACCTTTACATATATTTATATTGTTCATTATTCTTGATTGACTGACCAAAGAGATTATATATTTTTTAACAAGACATTAATTATATGGTTTGATTTAAGATAAGGGTTAGAGTCTTTATGTAAATTCCTTCTTCCTGATATTTCAGCAGAAGCCGTAACTCAATTAAAATGACTGAGCTAACCAGTGAGGATGGGAGGAATTTCATACAACCTCAGGCAATATTTACATGGTGATATCTTGCAGAATAATTTAGGGTCACTCTCCCTTTATAGTTACACTCCAGAGGATGGCACATAAATGGAACAGGATCAGGCCACTCAGCCTCAACAAATCCTGATGGTGCATATGCTCCAGTAATCTTCTCTCTTCTAAATCTATCAGTATAATCTTCTCATGTGTTCTCCCTCATTTGCCTATTTGGTCTTCTCTTAATCTATGCTATTTGTTTCAATTCTAACTGTGGGAAATGTTCCCATCTATACACATTCTTTGGTGATAAGAATTCCCTTTGAATTTTCTTTGGATTGATTGACTGCCTTCTATTGATAGCCACTGTTTATGTTCTTCTCACCATGAATACATAGATACATAGATACATAGAAAATAGGTGCAGGAGTAGGCCATTCGGCCCTTCGAGCCTGCACCGCCATTCAATACGATCATGGCTGATCATCCAACTCAGTATCCCGTACCTGCCTTCTCCCCATACCCCCTGATCCCTTTAGCCACAAGGGCCACATCTAATTCCTTCTTAAATATAGCCAATGAACTGGCCTCAACTACCCTCTGTGGCAGAGAGTTCCAGAGATTCACCACTCTCTGTGTGAAAAAGTTTTTCCTCATCTCGGTCCTAAAGGATTTCCCCCTTATCCTTAAGCTGTGACCCCTTGTCCTGGACTTCCCCAACATCGGGAACAATCTTCCTGCATCTAGCCTGTCCAACCCCATAAGAATCTTGTACGTTTCTATAAGATCCCCTCTCAATCTCCTAAATTCTAGCGAGTATAAGCCAAGTCTATCCAGTCTTTCTTCATATGAAAGTCCTGACATCCCAGGAATCAGTCTGGTGAACCTTCTCTGCACTCCCTCTATGGCTATAATGTCCTTCCTCAGATTTGGAGACCAAAACTGTACGCAATACTCCAGGTGTGGTCTCACCAAGACCCTGTACAACTGCAATAGAACCTCGCTGCTCCTATACTCAAATCCTCTTGCTATGAAGGCCAACATACCATTCGCTTTCTTCACTGCCTGCTGCACCTGCATGCCTACTTTCAATGACTGGTGTACCATGACACCCAGGTCTCGCTGCATCTCCCCATTTCCTAATCGGCCACCATTTAGATAATAGTCTGCCTTCCCGTTTTTGCTACCAAAGTGGATAACCTCACATTTATCCACATTATACTGCATCTGCCAAACATTTGCCCACTCACCCAGCCTATCCAAGTCACCTTGCAGTCTCCTAGCATCCTCCTCACAGCTAACACTGCCCCCCAGCTTAGTGTCATCCGCAAACTTGGAGATGTTGCTTTCAATTCCCTCGTCCAGATCATTAATATAAATTGTAAATAGCTGGGGTCCCAGCACTGAGCCTTGCGGTACCCCACTAGTCACTGCCTGCCATTGTGAAAAGGACCCGTTTACTCCTACTCTTTGCTTCCTGTTTGCCAGCCAGTTCTCTATCCACATCAATACTGAACCCCCAATACCGTGTGATTTAAGTTTGTATCCTAATCTCTTATGTGGTACCTTGTCGAAAGCCTTCTGAAAGTCCAGATACAACACATCCACTGGTTCTCCCCTATCCACTCTACTAGTTACATCCTCGAAAAATTCTATAAGATTCGTCAGACACGATTTACCTTTCGTAAATCCATGCTGACTTTGTCCAATGATTTCACCACTTTCCAAATGTGCTGCTATCCCATCTTTAATAACTGACTCTAGCAGTTTCCCCACTACCGATGTTAGACTAACTGGTCTGTAATTCCCCGTTTTCTCTCTCCCTCCCTTCTTAAAAAGTGGGGTTACGTTTGCTACCCTCCAATCCTCAGGAACTACTCCAGAATCTAAAGAGTTTTGAAAAATTATCACTAATGCATCCACTATTTCTGGAGCTACTTCCTTAAGTACTCTGGGATGCAGCCTATCTGGCCCTGGTGATTTATCGGCCTTTAATCCATTCAATTTACCCAACACCACTTCCCGACTAACCTGGATTTCACTCAGTTCCTCCATCTCCTTTGACCCGCGGCCCCCTGCTATTTCCGGCAGATTATTTATGTCTTCCTTAGTGAAGACGGAACCAAAGTAGTTATTCAATTGGTCTGCCATATCCTTGTTCCCCATGATCAATTCACCTGTTTCTGACTGCAAGGGACCTACATTTGATTTAACTAATCTCTTTCTCTTCACATATCTATAACAACTTTTGCAGTCAGTTTTTATGTTCCCTGCCAGTTTCCTTTCATAATCTATTTTCCCTTTCCTAATTAAGCCCTTTGTCCTCCTCTGCTGGTCTCTGAATTTCTCCCAGTCCTCTGGTATGCTGCTTTTTCTAGCTAATTTGTACGCATCATCTTTTGCTTTGATACTATCCCTGATTTCCCTTGTTATCCACGGATGCACTACCTTCCTTGATTTATTCTTTTGCCAAACTGGGATGAACAATTTTTGTAGTTCATCCATGCAGTCTTTAAATGCCTTCCATTGCATATCCACCGTCAACCCTTTTAGAACTAATTGCCAGTCAATCTTGGCCAATTCACATCTCATACCCTCAAAGTTACCTTTCTTTAAGTTCAGAACTGTTGTTTCTGAATTAACAATGTCACTCTCCATCCTAATGAAGAACTCAACCATATTATGATCACTCTTGCCCAAGGGGGCACGCACAACAAGTCTGCTAACTAACCCTTCCTCATTACTCAATACCCAGTCTAGAATAGCCTGCTCTCTCGTTGGTTCCTCTACATGTTGGTTTAGATAACTATCCCTCATACATTCCAAGAAATCCTCTTCCTCAGCACCCCTGCCAATTTGATTCACCCAATCTATATGTAGATTGAAGTCACCCATTATAACTGTTTTGCCTTTGTTGCACGCATTTCTAATTTCCTGTTTGATGCCATCCCCAACTTCACTACTACTGCTAGGTGGCCTGTACACAATGCCCACCAGCGTTTTCTGCCCCTTAGTGTTTCGCAGCTCTACCCATACCGATTCCACATCCTCCAAGCTAATGTCCTTCCTTTCCACTGCGTTAATCTCCTCTCTAACCAGCAACGCTACCCCACCTCCTTTTCCTTTCTCTCTATCCCTCCTGAATATTGAATATCCCTGGATGTTCAGCTCCCAGCCTTGGTCACCTTGGAGCCATGTCTCCGTGATCCCAACTAAATCATAATCATTAATTGCTATCTGCACGTTCAACTCATCCACCTTATTACGAATGCTCCTTGCATTGAGACACAAAGCCTTCAGGCTTGTTTTTACAACGCTCTTACCCCTTATACAATTATGTTGAAAAGTGGCTCTTTTTGATTTTTGCCCTGAATTTGTCTGCCTGCCACTTTTACCTTTCACCTTGCTACCTATTGCTTCCGCCCGCATTTTACACCCCTCTGTTTCTCTGCTCACCCATTTAAGAACCCCACCACCTCTTATTCTCTGTTTATTATTGTTTTCTTCTTTCACCCCTACATGTTGGGTCTGAGTGCTTTCCTTCTCTGCCTCCTGCCTCACACACTGTCTAATAGCATTCTCTATTTGAGTCCCTCCCCCCAACCATTCTAGTTTAAAGTCTCCCCAGTAGCCTTTGCAGATCTCCCCGCCAGGATATCAGTCCCCCTCAGGTTCAAGTGCAACCCATCCTTTTTGTACAGGTCGAACCTTCCACAAAAGAAGTCCCAATAATGTTGTCACTCTTTCCACTTGATCAAAGCTTTTTATTAATAATCCTAAAAGCCTCAGTGAGCATCTCTACATTTCCCAAGGACATGGAACGTAGATCACAGAACAGTATAGCACAAGAACAGGCCCTTTGGCTCATGTCGAACATGATGCCATGTCACCTCTTATCTGCCTGCACACAATCCATATCCTTCTATTTCCTGCATATTCATTGCATAAATGTGATTATTGTATTGGCCTCCACCACCATCTCCGGCAGCACGTTCCCGGCACTTACCACCATCTGTGTAAAAATCCTGCTGCATTCATCTTCTTTAAACTCATTTTAAAGGTATGCCCTCTAGCAATCTGGGAAAAGGCTTTGACTGTCTACCATATCTATGCCTCTCCTAATTTTATACATTTATAACAGGTCTCCCCTCATCCTCAGTCATTCCAGAGTAAACAATCCAGGTCTGTCCAACCTCCCCCTATATCTAATAGCCCCTTATTCAGACATTATTCTGGCAAACCTACTCTACATCCTTTCCAAAGCCTCCACATCTTTCCATTAATCCTTCCTGTTAAAGCATAAGAAATACTGGCAAACATATCTGCCACCAAAACTCTTTCCTCATTAACAACCCACAAACTGTCTACACTGCATTGATGTATCATTATGGACTGAAAACCCATGTCATTTCTGGACCATTACAGATCAGATACCATGATAATTCCTTGTGGGAATTTGGAATGGCTCAGATATTTTCTGTTATCAGTAGCACTGCTTATCATTTATGTCTGAGGCAAATTGAAAGTTTCTAACCCCCACACCTCCCCTTTACTTACCCCATCTTTTATTAATTTGGAAGAATCCTAAATTTTTAATCAACCACAGGAAATGCCACTCAACGTCATTGAAGAGAATCAACTTATTAAGAAGTATTTCAACTTGACAGAAAGTTTTATCTTCAAGGTTTGATGTATAAAATATATTGAAAGAACAAAAAACAAAGCGATGAAGTAACTCAGCAGGTCAAGCAGCATTTGTGACTGATGAGTCTGAGGAAGGCTCCTATCCCACAACATTGTTTGTCCATTCCCCCCCACAGATGCTGCCCAACCTGTGGAGTACCTCCAGAATTTTGTGTTTTGCTCAAGATTCCTGCATCTGCAGTTTCATGTTTCTCTAGATTTAAAGATGTTGGCTGTTAAAGCATGTCATGCTTTATTTTGTTTGTTACTGCTTCATTTCATCATTGTCTTTGTTGCTCAGCTATATTTCAAAATTCTTATCATTTATTTAGAGGAAACAGAGTACAGCTCCGGCAATCCATACCTTTGAAATGCACCACATATGCTTCTTTAACAGCGGCGCAGAGTGCTGGAAAATAGAGCTGTCAGTCACCGTGAACCTGTAGAAGGTTAAGTTGCATTGAATAATAGCAAACAACATCACTTTGAACAATTTTTAATTATCATCCACTCCAGTCTTCACATCTCCAGCATTTGCCTTTTTTTCTGTTTCTCCTCTTCCTATTCATCTTCTCCTATTTACACCACCCACAGACACGTCTCCACCATCTTTAGTTTAGTTTAGTTTAGTTTAGAGATGCAGCGCGGAACAGGCCCTTGAGCCCATCGAGTCCGAACCGACCAGCGATCCCCGCATGCTAACACTATTCTAAACACAATAGGGACAATTTACAATTATAGCAAGCTAATTCAACTACAAGCCTGTATGTCTTTGTAGTGTGGGAGAAAACCGCAGATCACGGAGAAAACCCTCGCAGATCACGGGGAGAATGTACTAACTCTCTACAGACAAGTACCCGTGGTCAGGATCAAACCCAGGTCTCTGGCACTGCAAGGCAGCAAATCTACCACTGCGCCACCATGCCACCCACTTCTTACAACATCACCACATGTGATGGCCTTCAGCAAACTTGGAAATATGCATCTATTCTCCTTAGCCAAATCATTTGTACAGTGTGCATTGGTATCATTGTATCTTAGCCCGAGCATAGTCCGTCTGGTTCTCCACTGGTCATTACCTGCCAACCTGGGAAGCATATGTTTATTCCCACACTTTGTTAGTTTATGCAATGACCTATTCTCAATCCATATCTAAACATCACCCCCAGTTCCGCTCATTCTAACCTTGTTAACCATCTCCTGTGTGCCACCTTAACGAAAATCGTACCGCCGTCCAAATACATCACATCCACTGGTTCTTCCATATATACTTGTCATGACCTCAAGGAATTCCAACTGAGTAATCAAACAGATTTTTCCTTCATAACTCCATGTTCACTCTGCTTTATCCTATTATTTTAAAGGGACTATATTTTCGCATGCTTCATCAAATAAATCCCACAATTTCCCTAAGACTGATATTAGGTAAGATAGAGGCTCCCTATTTTATCCTAATCTCCTTTCGTAAATAGTTAGGTTACATTTGCCCTCATCCAATCCACAGGAATAATTCCAGAATGTCTAGAATTCTTGAGGATGCTATCCATTACATGTGTCATTCAATTTGTTCTGCATCCAATCACAAGCCATTCTCTCTTAAGACATTTTTCCTAACTTTTTCTGTAAATTAGAACTTGTTTAATTTCTAAGTTGGCAGTGTTGATGTAGCGTCATTAACCTGAACTGTTTCTCTCACAGATCCTCCAAGACCTGCTGAGTATTTCCAGGATTCGTTTTTTTTATTTGAACTTTTTTTTAAATCAATTGTTACCTCCAACAATAGAAAGCCACCACCCTTCTCCTTCAATGGCATTATTATCAGTTGGAAGCTTGACCATCGACATTTTGGTAGTCACCATTGACATGAAGCTCAGCTAGTCCAGCCTCAATAGATCCAGTGGCAGGTAGCCAAGCTATCAGCTGGATCTGCCATGACAAGTGACTCAGTTCTTGCCTCCTCAAAACCTTTTGCACCACCAACAAGCTCAAATCACGTGCGGCAGAACATTCTCCACTTATATACTTTAGTCCAGGTCCAACAAAAATCTAGAATCTCAGCATAAATCAGGAAAACCAATACCTTATGGGCCTGTCCCACTTAGGCGATTTTTTTGGGTGACTACAGGCGACTGCCGCAAATCTTTCAACATGTTGAAAAAATTTTGGCGATAGTGGCGACAATTTTTGCTGTTGTAGGTTGTTGTAGATTAATTCTATTAAAACTAGTCCCTGGCAGTCGATCTAAAGAATCGCCTAAGTGGGACAGGCCCATTACACATTTATTCCCTCTATAACTGGACGTGATAGGGGGAATGCAACAAGGGAAGGAGATTGAAAATGCCTCTCAATCATTAGCAAAGTAATGGAAGGCATCATTGACAGTGCTATCATGCAGCATTTAGTCATCAATTACCTTCTGACTAGTGCCAGGACATCATCACAGCCCTGGAGCAAACAATGCACTAAAAAATTGAATTTTATACGTAAAGAGAAAATGATTATTATTGACATCAACTGAGCATTAGCTTCAAGAGGCCCCAATAAAACTTAAGACAATAGTCGTCAAAGTGGAAAATATTCTAATGGTGGGAAAAACCCTCGACATGTTTGTGGTTGTTGAAATGTCAACCAACCCAAGCAAAGGACATCACTGAAGGATGCTATGACCTAATCTATGTTTGGAGACAGGGCCTTGGTTTAAAAAATAAAGCACCTCTAACATCACGAAACTCCTCCAGCGCCTTTCTAGATCGTCAGCCTTAACAGGATATACCCAGTTACTAGCATTGCTCTTGAACCATACAAGCTTCTAATTCCAAACCTACCAAATTAGGTGACAAAACATAAAGAGTCTTGTGCTCCTCCCCTCCTGCCATCCAATAACAAATAACGATCAGATTAATAATGAGTTATTCTTGTTGCTGCCCATCAATAAGCTCTGATAGTCTGCTGACTTAGGTGTGCGATTTGAAACGGCGTCTCTGTGAAGCCCTGATGAATGAGAAGCAGAACAATCTTTAAAAAAAAATGGAAACAGTAACACAGACTTTGAAACTCACTACGGGTTTATAATCATCTGAAGCAGAAAGATATGTTAATGTTTTAGAGAGACTCTTCATCAGTTCAGTTGGAGCACTACAGCTCAAATGTTATCCTGCCGTTCTCTTTCTGATGATTGCTGACATACTGTGCCTTTTGAGCATTTTCTGCTGTTATTTTGGATTTCCAGCATTCATGCTTTTTATCTCCATAAACATATGGGTACTGGTTTATAGAACTGCACTTTGTACAACCCTTGGATATATTGGCTGTGCCTTTCGCATTTGATATAGCAATTGAGCCAATGCCACATTTAATTAATGTCTACATTAAAATATGCCAGTGACCTCATTCGTTGTCCTTTTCACTCAGGAGCTCGGAGCACGTACAAGAACACTCTTGATTCTATCTGTTCTACTGTATTACCAAATGACTTTAACTCCATCACCCATAGCAGAACATCCTCAGCACACTCATTAACAAAATAAAGAAATTATAATATATTATAAAATAATCTTTTACGTTTTTATGAAAGAGTGGTTATTCTGTCACATACAGTTCCAATTAGTAAAATGTATGCCTATAACATGGATGACAAATTACATTTAACATATCAATTCAATACTGAGGATAGCTGTTTATTGCCATTGGCTATCAGCTGCTTTCAAAAATAAATTATTATTTTTCAGATTTTCTCCTTTATTTCTAATTTTGTATCATTTGTCTTTCTTTTCTCCACACCTGTCCTTTCTCATTTTATATCTTTGGCCGTCATTTTGTTGTGATTGTGGTCTTTCATTATTCCCATTCACTGAAGCTGCCAGTTGCCCATAATTGTAATTGTTATCTTTGCTGTAATCACTGATAATATCTGCTCAATCAGTTAATTTATTCAGGTCTAATTTTCCTGTCGAATACACGTTCCACATATTATTTCTAACTTTTACTCAATTCTGATATGGATTTATTTTGTCTTTCTTTGTTTTAGATTCTATTCTGCTCTTGAATGAGTAGGTTTGGAGTCCACACATATTCCACTGTGGTATTACATCTGAGGGATTTTGTGCAGATCTGCTCACTGAATGGTGATACAGATGATCATTCAACCTGATCCAACTGCCTGGCATTGAAGCAGCTTAACACAATATCCTAAAGCTATAGTAGAAATAATTAACTGGCTTGTACTTAAATAGCAGTTCTGAAATAATAAAGACAAAGCTCTTTTGCACTTCCAGTGCAAATATGTTTGTGCATACCTGTCGGTGCGTGGGCATACAGTGCATTCAGAAAGTATTCAGCCCCCTTCACTTTTTCCATATTTTGTTACGTTACAGCCTCATTCTAAAATGGATTAAATTCATTTTTTTTACCATCAACCTATAAACAATACACCATAATAAAAAAAGCAAGAAAAGGAGTTTAGAAATTTTTGCAAAGTAATTAAAAATAAATAACTGAAATATCACATTTACATAAGTATCCAGACCCTTTACTCAATACTTTGTTGAGGCACCTTTGGCAGCGATTACAGCCTCAAGTCTTCTTGGGTATGACGCTACAAGCTTGGCACACCTGTATTTGGGTAATTTCTCCCATTCTTCTCTGCAGATCCTCTCAAGCTCTGCCACGTTGGATGGGGAGCGTCGATGCACAGATATTTTCAGGTCCCTCCAGAGATATTCGATTGGGTTCAAGTCCAGGCTCTGGCTGGGCCACTCAAGGATATTCAAAGACTTGTCACGAAGCCACTCCTGCTTTGTCTTGGCTGTGTGCTTAGGGTCGTTGTCCTTTTGGAAGGTGAACCTCTGCCCCAGTCTGAGGTCCAGAACGCTCTGGAGCAGGTTTTCATCAAGGATCTCTCTGTACTTTGCTCCATTCATCTTTCCCTCGATCCTGACTAGTCTCCCAGCTCCTGCCGCTGAAAAAACATCCCCTCAGCATGATGCTGCTACCACCATGCTTCACCGTAGATATGGTATTGACCAGGTGATGAACGGTGCCTGGTTTCCTCCAGACGTTACACTTGGCATTCAGGCCAAAGAGTTTAATCTTGGTTTCATCAGACCAGAGAATCTTGTTCAGGTGCCTTTTGGCAAACTCCAAGCGGGCTGTCATTACTGAGGAGTGGCATCCATTTGGCCACTCTACCATAAAGGCCTGATTGGTGGAGTGTTGCAGATATAGTTGTCCTTCTGAAAGTTTCTCCCATCTCTGGGGGAACATCTGGAGCTCTTTTAGAGTGACCATCGGGTTCTTGGTCACCTCCCTGACTTCTCCCCCGATTGCTCAGTTTGGCCTGGTGGCCAGCTCTATGAAGAGTCCTGGTGGTTTCACAGTTCTTCCATTTAAGAATGACGGAGGCCACTGTGCTCTTCTGGACCTGAAATGCTGCAGAAATTGTTTCATACCCTTCCCCAGATCTGTGTCTCGACACCATCCTGTCTAGGAGGTCTACGGACAATTCCTTAGTCTTCATGGCTTAATTTTTTGCTCTGACATGCACTGTGGGACCTTATATAGACAGGTGTGTGCCTTTCCAAATCATGTACAATCAATTTAATTTACCACTTGTGGACTCCAATCAAGTTGCAGAAGCATCTCAAGAATAATCAATGGAAACAGGATGCACCAAAGCTCAATTTTGAGTGTCATAGCAAAGGGTCTGAATATTTATGTAATTGTGATATTTCAGTTATTTCTTTTTAATTACTTTGCAAAAATTTCTAAATACCAGTTTTTGCTTTTTTATTATGTGGTATTGTGTGTAGATTGATGATAAAAAAATGAATTTAATCCATTTTAGAATAAGCTGTAACGTAACAAAATGTGAAAAAAGTGAAGGGGTCTAAATACTTTCTGAATGCACTGTACATGCTTATATATGAGCACATGTTTGCATGTGCAATTACGTGTATGAGAGTGTGCAAGCATGGGGTGTGCAAGTACATGCATTCAAAATAACGTGTGTGAATATGCTGTCAGGGGTGCTGGTGGAGGCAAATATAATAGTGGCATTTAAAAAGGCTTTTGAATAGGCACATGGATATGCAGGAAGTTGAAGGATATGGATCAAGTGCAAGCAGATGAAATTCATTTATCGTGACATCATGTTCAGCCAGATATTTGGACTGAAGAGCTTGTTCCTGTGCCGTACTATTCTATGTTCTATGTTCCATTTCCCCTCTCTCCTTGTCATTGTGATACTCGGGGCAATTATTTCAGTCAGGTTGAGTAAGCTGTCTCATAGGAAGACTGAATAAAGGAATATGGAATTGAACAGGCATATGAGCGTAAGAAGTGTGCATGAATCTTACTTTAGCTGTATCCACTGAATGCGTAACAGAAAAGCAGCTGTGTCCAAGATTTGGCTCTTTTGACGTCAAAGGGATTGAATATCAAAGCAGAATACAGTACCGCTGTGCTAGATGTTTATTGCAACTGACTGAGTATGAATTCCTCAGAGTGGCTGAACTCAAACTCAGATTGTTTATCATCATGTCATCATATGACATAGCATCCCATGTCATCATTTCTTTGTGATATCAGAGGGATCTTGTCACCCATGGAACTGATCAGTGACCCAGCAAGGGGGCAATGTTTGAGGATCAGATGTAAATCACTTAGCCCCTTGCAGAATTTCCATCCTTCGATGTAATCATTGCTAGTTTGTATTTCAGCTCCATCCATTCGCTTTGATGTTGCATTCTTATTTTTGTGGTGTAAATAAAACATATTTTTAAGCTCAAATTTAAGATGATATCAATTTACTTTGGCAAATTGTTCCAGATTTCTATCAGCTTTTGCATGAGGGCATGACTTTTAAATTAAAATTGTATGACGATCACCAGGGACCTTCTTTTGTCCTGTAACACCAAGCCAGTTTGTATAAGTGCTCTTTAGAGTCCAGGTATTGTTGCCATGATCACATTCAGGTGAATCTGTGCCACAAGACCAATGATTCCTTTCTATGGCATATCACTCAGAACTATTCACAATACTGCAGATGAAGTCTAACCAAGTTTTTTTTAACAGAAAAATCTCCTTCTCATTATATTCGAGCCCTCCATCATAAAATAGTATTATTCCATTAACGTTAATATATACATTTTTGGAAATGAAGTGTTACATTTTTGTGATTTATGTATATTGATCCCAAAATCTATTCGGAGCTCCATTGTTCCTTAAGGGGCTGTCCCACTGCGGCGACCTAATTGGCGAGTTTAGAAGAGTTTAGGAGAGTTTGAAAAAGTGTCATGTTGAAGACCTCCTTCGACTATGTAGAAGACCTCCTTCGACCTCCTTCGACTATGTTGAAGACTAGCTTCGACTAGCTTCGGGAAAATTGGACACCGAATAGTGGAGAGTGAAGACGACCTCCTTCGATCTCCTTCGACCTCCCTTCGACTATGTTGAAGACTATCTACGACTATCTATGACTATCTACGACTACCTTTGACTACCTTCGATTACCTTTGATTACCTTCGACTACCCTCGATTACCTACGAATAACATGCCGACCTACTACGACCTACTTCGACTAAACCTATGAGTAATAAAAATATCGATTTTTTTCCATGGCAACCTTTTTTTACTCGTGGGCATTTTTCAGCATGTTGAAAAATACGCCGCAACCTAGCTGAGGCCTTGAGTACGCGGGGACTACTCTCGAGCATGAAGGAGAGTTACAAAGAACTCCTAGGACCTCGTGTCGACCATGCTGTGAGTATGAGTCAAGGGCAAACTCTTCTAAACTCGCCAATTACGTCGCCACAGTGGGACAGGCCATTAACTTTTCACCATTTAGATAATACTCTAATTGACATTTCTGTCCTTGGCCACCTCCATTGCCAGAGTGGGTCCACACACAAACTAGATGAACAGCACCTCTTATTCTGTTTGGGTAGCTTACAAGCCAATGCCATGTACATTGAATTCTCCAAATGTATGTAATATTACCCAAACACACACTTTTCTGTGCCCTTCCACCCTGGTGGGCACCAATTCCATCATCTATCCTGTCCCTTTCCCCCTCCCCTCATCCCCTTCCATCTACATCCGTCCATCTAGCTTTACATTTCACTGTAAGAAGGGAGAGAGAAGAGATTTAATTTTGTCTCCTTTACATCTCTAGCCTTTGTCACTTACTTCATCATCTGCCGATGAAACCCCCTTGCGTGTATGCACCTATCACTTGTCAGACTCTTTCCCACCCCACCTTCCTTTTCTCCCCCCATCCTTCAATCAGTCTGAAGGGTCCTGACCGAAAACATCACCATTCCCTCCGCAGATGCTGCCTGTCCCGTTGAGTTAGTCCAGCACTTTGTGTATACTCTGAACTGTACTTTTCTATTCTAAAATGAATGATTTGACACTTGTTTGTTCTGATGTCTATTAGCTACATATTGTTTCCTCTCGCTTAATGTACAAACATTACTTAATACTTTTGTGGTTCCAGCTACACTATTTTCTCTTCTACCCATCTTTATATCATCAAATTTGGACAGCACAGTGGCATAGATGGTGATTTTGTTGCTGCACAGTGATCCAGGTTTGACCCTGACCTCTGGTTTCCACTTGCATTCAAGAGACATTCAAGGTGAGTTGTAGGAAGATTAGAGCAGAGATCGGGGGCATGTGATAATGAATAGGTTATAAGGAAATAAATGAGGGAATGGGATTGATCTGATGCTCTGAGAATGAGAATAAACTCAATGGGCGAAAATCACCTCCCTCTATGTTACAAGGAAACACAAGAAATTTGATGATATTTTTCCCTCTTGCCTTAACTACTGTAACTCATTATAAATGAAACAACTATCTTAAATATCTGATAGCATATTTCCAAATGAGTATATGTATATTCAAACTTCAATTTTTAAACTAACATCCAAAGCAATCCAATAATAGTTTTCACATCCATAAGTTTTAATTTTATCGCTCCCTTATATGAAATATTACAACATTCTTTCTGGAATGTACTGCTTAGGCTACTCTACCTTTGAAAAGACAAAGGCACCAGATATATGGGTTCACCACAACCTGCAGGTTCTCTGTAAGTAAAACTCCAGCAAGACCTGGAAATATATAACCTTCATTGTTACTGGGTCTAAATCTTGGAATGTCTTCCGCAATAACACAATGGGAGTACCTGCAGTGGTTTCGGAAAACGGCTCACCACCTCTTTCTCAAGGTCAATTAGGACTGTGAATTAAGTGTTGAGTTTGCCCATGAGGCCCAGATCCACCTGAAGGGAATTTATTAAAATATTTATCAAACATTTATACAATTTTATTTATTAAAAATGTATTAAATTTCATAAAATAATTATCAATCGGCCAAATTTTAATAGCATTTATAATTCATGACCTATCTTGAGGAAACTCTTGCCAATTTTCTCCAATCAGCTCAGTTTTCTCTGTAATTTAACTTATTTATCGGATTTTTGAGGAGATGTTGAAGGTGATCGCTAAGTGTAGGGCAGTGAATATTGTCTACATGGCTTTAATAAGGCAGTTGATAAAGTTCCCCATAGCAGACAGACCCAGAAGATCAAGATGACAGCATTGACACGGATAAATAAATACATTATATGTGTGTGTGTGTGTGTGTGTGTGTGTGTGTGTGTGTGTGTGTGTGTGTGTGTGTGTGTGTGTGTGTGTGTGTGTGTGTGTGTGCGCGCGTGCGTGCGTGCGCGTGTGTGTGTGTGTGTGCGTGTGTGTGTGTGTAACATTTATGGATGTGAAGATTATTATTAGGCTGCTTTGGCTGTATGGATTCAGAACATGTAATCTGAGGGGAGAATACCTGATTTAAAAGACTTTTGAAAAAGTGTGGTTAAAATATTTTCAGTTCCCCCCATTGTTTTTCCTACATTAGCTTTGGTAAAAACTCCTGGGTTCCTGGGGTTTGTTAGTCATTAATATTTCTTAACTAATACCTGCATTCAGGGTCTGAGTTATGGGGAGCGGTTGGCCAGACTAGGACTTTATTCCTTGCAGTGCAAGATGCAGAGGGGAGTTCTTGTAGGGGTGTTTGAAACCATGTGAGCAATAGTTAGGGTGAATGTACAGTCTTTTTCACAGGGTAAGGGATCAAGGACTGTGGCATAGGTTTATTGTGAAAGAGGACAGATTTAATAGGAACCTGAGGGGCAACATTTTCACATGGAGAATGGTGGGTATTTTTAACGTTCCCAGCAGAAGTGGTTGAGGCAGGTGTAACAACAACATTTCAAAAACATTTACATGGTACATGGATAGGAAAGGTTTGCAGGGAGACGGGCCAGATGTGGGCAACTGTGAAGAGCTTGGATGGGGCATCCTGCTTGGTGTGGACAAATTGGGCCGAGGAGCCTGTTTCCATGCTGAACTGTTTCAATCTTCTACTGTTGTGAAGCAACATCTGCATGTCAGTGGCCCAGTTTTAAAGCTTGCTCTTTACTGAAGTGGGCTCCTGGGGATAAACTTTTTCCAGGATGCCAGGTTCCCTGTGAAGATGAAGACCATCCAAGTACAGGCCCGTTGCAATTTTAGCTGGGAAGTTTGGTCTCAGAAATTATTTTGAGAGTGAGTTAAACCAGGCACATGGCTCAGGTAGATACCAAACCTATCAGATATATATATATATTTGAGAAATAAGAGAAAGCAATAAAACAATTAAAATTATTTCAAACAACTAATCACAAAGGAATAAATTACCTTTCATTTCTCCTTCTTCTGAGCCTCTTCCTTGGGATTGAGGATTTCACTCTGGTTCTCTGTGTGAAGAGGATAATATAGGATCGATAGATGCTGTAACTGGTGGAGCAGAAGATAATTGATGGGCCGATGATGGATAGTTTGGAGATGGTGTTCTCCTATTGCCATTTATGCTGGGCTTCTGTGCACTCCCAAAGCATGGACCTGGGAGTCTCAGTCCGGTTGCTAATGTCTTTCTCCTGTTTGGAGTTCTGAGGCCATTCTTGCATCTTTTCCACTGTTGGGCTAACAATCTCTTCCTTTGACGGAACTCAGAATGGAGTATCTGTTTTGTGAGTCATGTCTCAGAGATTCAACATAGCAGATTTTGTCATTTTTGCTTCAATACAGTGGATCTTAGTGTCCTAGGAAAGGACACTGTTGCTGGTTTGATTATCATGACAAAGGATATGAGGATTGCACAGACAGCTTTGTTTGTGTATCTTTGCAGTTCTTTGTGGTGCTTGATGAAAGTATGCTACAGTATGTCTCAGAAGCATACACGATGGTGAGGTTTGTTGCCTTTTGATACTTAGCCTAAAATGCCTGTCCCACTGACGCGATCTTTCAGCGACTGTCTTCAACCTTTAAGCTCGAGGGCACTCGCCTGGAAAACCTCGAGCTGGTTCGACTGTCAGCGATGAAACCGCGAGCTGGATCGACCGACCGCACACACACACAAACACATCGCAAAGGCGGGGGCCAGGGAAAGCGGGGGAGCACTGTCTGAAATTCACACCCGCGATGAACAGGAAGGTAAAAGACGGCTGCACAGTGTACGATAAGTCCATAAGAGAGCGCGGAAGGGGGGGGGGGAGAGAAGGGGAGAGAACGGGAGAGAAGGGGAGAGAAGAGGGTGAGAAGGGGAGAGAAAGGGAGGGAAGGGGAGAGATGGGGAAGAGAAGGGGGGAGGGGGGAGAAGGGGGAAGAAGGAGTGGAGACACTTGTAAGAAGCCAGACAACTTATAGTACAGTTTAGCGGGCATTTTACACTTGGTCCTGAAAACTCCAATGAGCCAATTAAAATGCCGGTCAGCGAAGGAGATTGCCTACGGCTGCCCTCAACTGCCTGCAACTACATAACGACCCCACTCCACTGCACTACGAGTTCAAAAGAAGCATGCCAAACTATTTTTACTCGCAGAAAAATTTTCAACATGTGGAAAAATTTTCCTCGACCAAACTCAATATGCGGGAACTTCCCTCGAGCATGAAGAAGAGTTCCAGTGACCTCATAGGACCTCCTAGGACCACGTGTCAACCATGCTGCAAGTTTGAGTCAAGGGCAAACTCTTCTAAACTCGCAGATTAGGTTGCTGCAGTGGGACAGCCCCTTAAATCCCACAGCTGTTACTTCCCTGTAAATTGATGCTGGGCTTGTGACAAGAAGATATGTGAAAGTTTAAATGGGGTGCCTGGTAGTCCCAAGAGGGACAATTGGCTGAGGGCATGTTAAGAATTTCTGCCTTTATTTCGGAGTCCTATATTTTCTCTCAATCATATAGATAAAAGCTGGTAGTTCTGATGAAATTTTATGGGTTTAATTATCAATTCAGGGCAATTATCTTCTTTCTTTCATATAAAGATTACAATAACATACTTATTCAACGTGTCTGCCATTTCCATATTTACATTTAATTCTTGTTTAAATCTTTTTATTTGAATTTCACAGCAATTTGCATACATACTATGATAACAGACAGTGACAGTCAAGGCATAATTGTGCAACAGTATGTAAGCGACCCTCAAAACCCTTACCCTTACCCACCTTCAACCCACCCGAATCAGGTCGGAACCAAACGGGGACAAACAACACTCACATACGTACACATCCACACATAAATGATAAGATAAACAAAAACAAAAACAAAAACAAAAACAAAAAAATTGGGGGGCACTGATAACAGTAAATAAGCAAGTAATTAAATAAATAATTATTTATTTACATTTAATTCTTGACTCAGCAGTAGATAAAAATCATATGATAGCTTATACTGCCAATTTTTCATTAACTATAATTTTAAAAAACTTGTTTTAATCTTGGTGTTTCTTTCAAATTAGATTGCTGTTTTTCTTTCACGTCAAATTTGGCAAATGATGGACAAATAATAAAGTGATAAGTCAATCATTGGAATGATTATGACTTCCCCTCTCCCTTGAGGTCAATCTTTCTGTTCTGGCAACCTTCAAGCCCAGTTTCTCCCATCAATGCCTAAATGTCCGATGGACAATCTGCGCTGTAAACAAATGCAGCTTGCCTTTGACTGACAGAAAGTATCCACAAATGGATTCAACAGAATATCCTGTCTCATTACTCTCTGCACAGCTCTCAAACAGTTTCTCATAATCAATCAATTCTGAATGTCCCAGTTTCCTAGCAGCGTAATACATTCAGCAATCTCACAAAAACCAATAGATTTATTCAAATTATTGCGTGCACATCTACATTCAAGATAAATATATATTTTCAAACCCCATTGTTACTTGGAAGTCTTTCTAAAGCAACTGTGAAGAGAGATTCTTAAATAAGCTCCGTTAGCAAAATTTAATCTTCATAATCTATCCAGAACAGCATTCCACTCTGGGAGTTTTTGTTCATCGGGCACTTGTTTTCTATTAGTTATTCTTGTTTTTGAACAAGAATCTCCTGTTATGAACTTTCCTAGTTTGATGATGAAATGTATTGTTTTTTATATTTGGTTTCTTTTTCCTTCCCCTTTCCCCTTTCCTTGTGTTGAATGGCCTTGATAATTTCATCAGTGCAGCATCCACGACTCATTTATTTCTGAGCTGTTCCTTTCCTCAAAACAATCAGGTAGGTGAAGATGAGCTGAATGGGGAGATAGGTTGACGTGCCAGGACTGATAGAGGCAGAAATGTTTCTGAGCAAGACTCAGTTAGTGCATGTTACAGAGCCAAGGATACTGCCTGTCTATTGCATACTGTTAAATTAAGTATTGAGACAAGCGGAAGTAGTACTGATCCTCTCCTTGTCACTGATCCTTGTTGTGCATTATTGAGCAAACTGAGGTATAACTTTATTTATTTTGTTCTTTGTGTTATGTATGAACATCAGTCACATTGGCTGTCACAACTTTTTGGTCCTCCTCCTTTGTTTCCATTGCAGCAGCCATTGCAATCAGTGTGAAAGCAAGACTGTTCCTCCAGGCAGAAGCAAAGAAAATTGATGACTTGAATATGGAGGCTGATTAAAAAAAGCATCCTTTCCTGTGTAGCTTGAGATGCCAGAAGCTGTTTGCAGTTCATCCAGAGACTGTGCTGGCAATGACACTTGGAGTCTAAGGAGAAGCATGCATTCACTATCAGTCCATGAGAATGTACAAAGAGCCAGAGAAGGGCCATTTCTGTCATAATTCCAAAATGTCAATGGGAGATGGAAGACCAAGATCTTACTCCCACTCACCCTTCACCACCACTCTAAACCATATAAAGTAAGGTGTTCTGGAAATGTTACAGAAAACGATGAGAATAAAGAATTTTAACTCCGGAGTGATGCCGCAAAAAAATTATTTAAACTAATAATAACAAATCTGCAAACCAATCAGCACAGTATTAATGCCTGTAACATAATAACTGAGAGGTTCTGAATTCAAATCCGACCATGGCAATTCATTAAGCCGCATAATTTAGAAACAAAATTATCATTGGGTTGCAAGGTTTTATCTTTTTGAGCAGATGATGTTTCATTCTTTAGAGGGTCCCGTTCTGAAGCATGTAGGAAGGAACTGCAGATGCTGGTTTAAACCGAAGATAAACACAAAAAGCTGGAGTAACTCAGCGGGACAGACAGAATTCACTGGAGAGAAGGAATGGGTGACTATTTTGTGTCTATCTTCGGTTCAAACCAGCATCTGCAGTTTCTTCCTGGACAGTGACTTGGTTAAGGCAGTTCCATCCATTAGGTCTATGCTGATGTTTATGCTTCATACAAGTCTACACGTATATCAACCAATCAATATATCTTTCTATTCCTTTCTCTCTCCTGTGTTTAACTTTTTTTTTCTTTAAATGCATCAATCCAATCAGCTCAACTATACTGCAGATTCCACAGTCCTCAAATCTCTGGGTAAATATGTTTCTCCTAGATTTACTGAAGATTTCTCCTAGATTTACTGAAGATTTACTAGGAGCCTGAAGACTGCAACGTCCAGGTTCAGAAACAGCCTCTTCCCCACAGCCATCAGGCTATTCAACTCAACTCAAACAAAACTCTGAACATTAATAACCCATTATCTGTTTATTTGCACTTTATCTGTTTTATTTATTCATGTCTGTATATATTTATATAATGGTATATGGACACACTGATCTGTTCTGTATTCATGCCTTCTATATTCTGTTGTGCTGAAGCAAAGCAAGAATTTCATTGTCCTATCTGGGACACATGACAATAAACTCTCTTGAATCTTGAATCTTGAATCTACTTGATTTATTGGTGGCTATCATATATTTATGAGCTCTGGTTTTGAACCTGCCCGCAGGGAAAAAATCTCTTCAATATTAATGATATGAATTCTATAAACCTCCCTATTTAAGTATCTGATTACCTATATTGGAATGAAAATATTGATTAAAAATTAAAATCTAAAAAATTCTAGAAGGGTGGAAATCTGACTCTGAAATAAAAATAGAATATGTGTGGGAAGGAAATGCAGATGCTGATTTACACTGAAGATTGTCAAAAAGTGCTGGAGTAACTCAACAGGTCAGGCAGCATCTCTGGAGGGGATTTTTCCAGAGATGCTGCCTGACCTGATTAGTTAATCCAGCACTTTGTGTCTATGTAAAAATAGAATATGCTGGGAATACTCAGCAGGTCACGTAGGCATCTGTAGAAAGAGAAACAGTTAACTTTTGATCTTAAAACTGGTAAAGAGAAAAACTGGAGAGTTTTTTAGTGGCAGAGATGGAGGGAGAGGGATGGGAAGAATAAAGAGAATATTTTTGATAAGATGAGACCAAATGGGTTAATGGGAGAAGTTACAAGCACATGATGCTCTCTTGCCTTTGCAATGTGTTGGCAATAACAAGGCTGTGGAATATGTCCAGTACGATGGACAATATAAATAAGAAATGGAAAACTGATGTAAAATAATGACAGGCAAAGAAAGCCAGTTAGGTTATATAAAAAGAAAGAGTGGGTTACCTCACTTGGAACATTTGATATGGAATCTGGAAGAGAAGATGAGGTGAGGCTCCTAAAGTTTGGATTGGGTTCATTTTAATAGTACATGAGATCACAAACATTAAAGTCAAAGTGGGAATGAGATGATGAATTAAAGTGACAGGCAAACGGAGCTCAGGTTCACTCCTATTAGTTGAGTGCAGGTGCCCTCCAAAGTGTTCATTCTGTTTGTATTTGGTTTCTCCAATGTAGAGGAGGCTGCATTGTCCTAGATGGGAAGAATTGCAAGTGAATCACTGCTTCACCTGGAAGGACTGTTTGTGTCGATAGATCGTGGAAAAGGGAAAAGGTGAAAGGATAGTTTGGAATCTCCTGTGGTTGACACTATTTTGTTAAAATCTGAGCATGCTGCAACTGTAAACCTTTGTGTTTCACAGATTCTCAGTGCAATTATGTTAATTGTTCAAACTGGTCAAAAGTAACATGGGTTTTGCAGTTTAATATTAGATCCATGGGTATTCTGGGATTCTGGGAGCTTAGCAGTGAAGGCAAAGCAGAAGACTTTGGAAAATGAAGAGTTTGAATCCAGGACATAGAAGCCTTCTCTTTTACATTGTTACAATATCCATGAAAGGTTCTGATCAAATTACCTGTTCTCTTTGGAGATATTGTTTCTGCTTCATAGGTTTGGAGTTCAGAACTTCTCTGGAACTCTGATTGTTAGATTGGCATTGCTGCCATTTATGTAACAATTGTTAATCCTGGCTAAATTGGAGCAGCTAGGACTTCAAAATGGGGTTAGGTTTCAGGGTTGGTGGGAGATTTGGTCAAATTGAAATTGCTCTCTGCAGAGCTGGGACAAGCTGCGGAGAGGTGCCAGAGTGTCTGGAGCTTAGATACAATTTGCAAGCAAAGAATGGGATGATCTGCAAACCCTGTCAATTTGGTGCAAAATGCATAGAATTGATTGGATGGCTGCAAACCAGACATACACCTTGTAAATAGTTGTAAATAATGTTACAGAGTTTGACTTTGTCGAGTGTTGATTGGATGAGGTGTTGAGCCTTGCTGGGTTTTCTGTAAATCAGGGTAAATGTTTCTGTTGGCTTCCTCTCAAAGTCCGTTTTGAATACAATGTATTGAGCTGTTGTATCATTGGGTTAGGGGAATGCCTGTTATGTATGGGGTTAATTGATATCTGTAATTGGGTTACTGAGAGGCCACCCCCATGTGGTTCAGCCCCTCGAGGTCCCGGGATATATAAAAGTCCGCTACCATGAGGCTCAGCATCGATTTTCTGGGAGAACGCTTGGGACTGCGTGAACTTTTGGAGTGTCTCTGAGCGAGGCCTAGAGGGCTTGAACAGGCAGACCCGAGGATCGAACCTGCAGTGGGCTAGGTACAGTTGTTCATCTGTAACGTGCTTTTGGTAAAATAAAATTTAGTTGTTTTAAGTGCTTGATTCCGTGTTTTTCCTGAAACTACACTAGGGGGAAGCTTAGCAATGAGCAATTATCATTGGGGGCTCATCCGGGATCTCAAAAGACCCTCAGACACAAGTTTGCGATCAAGGGTATTGAGCGGTTTCAATCGCGAGTGCAGAAATCGGGCCCACGGTGCGGTTTTCACATTGATTTTCGGCACTTCATAAGTCGGAGCGGATCGATCATTCGCGGGCTTGGGAAAGGGTCTAATCAAGATCATTGGAACAGAGTCTAGCAAGCACAGGGGAGTGGTTAGCACACCTTTGGGTTGGAGGCCCATAAAACCAGGCTGGGGTTAGAGGCCCTGGTGGGGTTGGGTTAGAGGCCCTTTCCTGGGTTAGAGGCCCAAAACTGGTCGTGTTGGGCAGACTGCAGCTGCCTTTAACGAGAGCCAAACACACTTCATCGGACGAGGAGTGGCCTATGGTTAGACTTGGTATCCAAATAGGTGGGGTATTAAAAGACAGGTCTCGCCTTCGATCGGATCGTTGCCGGGAGCACAATTTGAAAAGGTGCGCTTCGTCAAACGGCATCGATAATTCACAGCGCAAAGCGGCTAGGTGCTGCGTCCTCGGTACTTAGCAGAGAGGTGTGTCTGTGTGTAGGTATCTGATTCTCTCCCTGAAGTGACGGATGAAGAGCCTCGAGAAGGTACCAGGCTTGGACGAACAGAATATAGATTAGCCCGAATTCTCCAGTTCGTTCAAGACTGGGCAATTTTAGCTGATTTCGAGTGCCTGCGCAGTAAGAGAGATATGCAGTTAAAATTAGGAGATCGTATTCGAGTCTGAATTTATATTTGCAGCTAAATTTTTAAATACTGGATTTCATATTGAAGTTCTGCTAGTAAGGTGGAATTCAAATTCATGTACGTAGAACTTCAAAGTTGGTGCATGTCCGTGATCGATTCCAAATAGCGGCAGATCAACAATGAATAGTAACCCTCTGGTCGATTGTTGACTAGTACCTGATAGCGAAGAGTACCCGAGAGGTGGGAGCCTCCTTACTTGATGAAATGTTATCCGAATAGCGAAGGGTACCCCTAATTCTGTCAAACTTAGAGAGGAGGGATAGAGGTCCCCCTATAGAAGTCCAGTCTTAGCAGAGGGATAGTAACATTCGGGAGGAAAAATAATCATTTAAGGAATAGTACCCATCAGCGAAGAATATACTAGGAAGGGGGAAATCTTCGGTTTCAGAGGGAGAGGTTCACTGTGTGATAACAGCGTGACGCGGCGTCGAGATCGAGTGTTCGTGAATTGTGCGCTAGTGCTTTAAATCATTTTATAAATTGTAAAAATCTAGCTTTCCATATTGTCATAGGATCCGGATTTTGTAAATATTCTCTGTATGTAAATAAACTTAGAGTAATTGAAAGTTAAGATTTAGATCGTGTTAATGCCGCAGACGGTCATTTGTGTTGCTGCTTGTGTGAGTGTTTACAGATTTAAAACTTGAAGTGAGAGTGTGTTTAAGTTAGATATTCGTATTTGTTTAAAATGTTTTGTAAGAATCTGAATCGGGGTTGTTTGATCAGGGGTTATACTCCTTCGATCGCTGCGTCGGGGGACGAGTCATCCCGCTGGTTGTTTGCGCCATGAGGAAGATTTCTTAAAGTGCGTGATATATAATAGACAAATGTTTGTGTTTTACTTAAGTGTGGTTGTGCCTGATGGTGATAGGTAGCATGTTATCCTGTTTGTGGACTGTGTTACTTACGTGTCTGAAAATCATTTTTACATGTTTTGATTGTGAAAATTATAAGGTTGAAAGAGTGTGGACTTTTCGGAGATAGGAGAAGAATTTGATTAAGAGAACAGGACTGGTGGAGCGAAGGAGTAATGAGTTGCGAGGCTGCGATCGCTTTGAACCATTAGCCATTGTCTAGGAGCGTGCTTTGTAAATTTAGGGCTAAAAAGGAAGGATTTAAAAATTCTGTTTCAGGTGTTCGGAAGCATGGGGAATAATGTAGATAGAGATGTAGCAGAAGAAGAGAAAAGCCCATTACAACCAATGTTTAATGAGTTTCCTCACAAGGCAGAGAAATTAAGAAATGTATCAGGCACATTAATAAGAAATTAGGAAATAAGCTATGGCTGCCAGGGGCAATTAGAACAGTAAAAGGGATAAAATACATAGAACAAATCATTTGGCAGCATAGTAATAACGAGGGTGGAAAAGAATTAATAGGGTTATGGAGAAAATATTGCGAAAATCGGAAGGCGAATAAGGAGGTCAAGAGAATGGCTAGTTGGGAAAAAGCGATTACTAAACTTGGATTAGAACTAAAAGAAGGTGAAGTCAATCGACCTCCTGATAGTGGTAGTAACAGGAGTGGAGATAAAGGGAAACACTCAGAACAAGGGAAAGTTGGATCTCCTGGAAGAAAAGTAGTCCCTGTAAAATTAAAGATTGGGAATTCGATGGTTAGTGCTGACTTCGAGGGGGAAGAAGATGAGTATTTAGAAGAGTGGACAAATGTCAACGCTAGTGGAAGTTCACAGCTCCCACCATGTTCCTCTTGCATTTCCCAGGCTTCATATGCACCGTGTATGACTTGTGTCCATAATAAATATTTTAGGTCTGCAGAATCTATAACAACTCCGGCAGATTCTACATCTGAACAGGTTTTACCAATAGCAGATAATGAGGTACCAGATCCTTTGATCCTATCCATGCCATCACTGATAGATCGTCCAGTGGCTTATGGCACCCGGAGTAGAACGAAAAGGTTAGCTCCGGTGTTTAAAGAAAAAAAAGGTATGCTAGATATAGTGCAACTGCCAGAGTATTTCTGTGAGCCACAACCTAGGCAGATCACTCGAGTGGAAAGGAATGATTTATTTGGGCAGTATCGGGTAATCCCTAGTGAACCGGAAGATTTATCTGAGGGTGAGACAGTGATTCTAGATACCGAAATAGACTTTGACGTAACCGAAAGCTTATGAATTGAACAGGTATCCCATAGGCAGTTACCAGTAAGGGAAGGAATAGGTGTAGCAGATTCGGCCAGCGCAGTGAGTATGAATAATCCCCGTGTTACAGACGCCCATATGCCGTGGAAGCCCCATGAAATAATGGCAGTACTAAACAGAATCCCTGATAGAAAGAAGTCCCCTGCTGCTTTTATAGAGTACTTGCGAACGACAATGCGTGGATATCATGCAGATTCACGGGATTTGTGGGAGACCATACAACAGAGAATACCAAGTTTCTAGTAGCCCTAGGGCACCCGACTTATGAAACATTGGCAAATGCAGTAATGGATGACTGCACAAGAGAAGAGGCCGGCCCTTGCAAAAACGTTTCAGAAACCAGGCGATTTAAGTCGAGTCCTGGAAATAAAACCAGAGAAGGGTGAAGGAGCAGATGAATTTCTAGACCGCTTTCCAAAATTATATATAGACCAATCAAGTGATTTAGACTATCAGAATGGAGTAAGTTCCCCTCAATATTGTGCTGTCTTGTTGAGTTGTCTCCCCACTAAAATAGCGGATTTAATTAAAACTAATAACAGGAACTGGTCTGAGAGCCGAGCCATTCAAATAGCCAGAGCTGTGAGATATTATTGGAAAGAAGGTAGGAACCAGAAAAATCATCCTGTAACTAGGAGAGAAAGTGAACGCACAGCAAAGGAAGAATTATCAAAATCTAACTCTGAACCATGGATCCTCAGAGTACCAGCAAATTACGGATTGGGAGAAATTAGGGTCCCAGATAATCAGCCATAATCAGATTGAATGGCAGTGCTGGCTCGAAGGGCCGAATGGCCTACTCCTGCACCTATTGTCTGTTGTCTATTGTCTATTACATTGGCTAATGCGTTGCTGCTGCCTCTTGCACCCATGAGGTGTTTGTCATTTCTATCAACTTTGTCACCAACTTGCACCCTACCCTCAAATTTACTTGGACCATTTCTGATACTTCTATTATCATTCTTTATCCCTCTTCCTCCATTTCAGGAGACAAACTATCCACCAATATCTCCCACAAACATTATGATTCCTACCGCTACTAAGACTCTGCCTGCTCCCACCCTGTCTCTTGTAAGAGGGCCATCACTTTCTCTCAGTTTCTCCAACTTAGACTTACTTAGAGATACAGCGCGGAAACAGTCCCTTCAGCCCACCGAGTCCGCACCGACCAGCGATTCTCACACATTAACACTATCCTACACACACTAGGGACAATTTACACATACACCAAGCTAATTAACCTACATACCTGTACGTCTTTGGAGTGTGGGAGGAAACAGATCTTGGAGAAAACCCATGTGCTCACAGGGAGAACATACAAACTCCGTACAGACAACACCCATAGTCGGGATCGAACCCGGGTCTCCGGTTCTACAAGTGCTGTAAGGCAGCAACTCTACCGCTGCGCCGCCAGTCTATGCAGTATCCTTTCTTGAGATGATGATTTCATCTGAAATGTCTTCCTTTTTTGGGAAATGTAGCTTCCCCCTCCCACTGTGGTTGACCACACTCCCACTCCTACATATCCCACATGTCTGCTCTTCCGCCACCTCCCCCCAAGACATCAAATGTAGAATTCCCTTCATTGTAACCTTTCACCTCATAAATCAATCTTCAACATTTCTGCCAATGATAAAAACATCACACTGTTGTCAGTCACATCTTCCCCTCCCCTTATGCTTTCCATGGGGGCCATTCTCTCTGTGACTCCTTAGTTTGTTCATTTCTCCTTACCCATCTCTTCCCCCCCCCAGGCACTTTCCCCTGTAACCGCAGAAGGCGTCACAACCGTCCCTATACCTCCTCCCTCACCACCTTCCAGTGACCTAAAAAGACCTTCCGCCTGCACCTTCTCCAACTGCGTCTAACACATTTGGTGCTCTTGATGTGGACCCATCGGCATCGGTAAGACCAAGCGGAGACAAGGAACCACTTTGCTGAGCACCTGCTCCCTGTCTGCTGTGACCATCTGGATCTCACAGTTGCCAGAATTTTCACTCCTCTTCCCATTGCCACACTGACCCATCTGTCCTCAGCCTCCTCCATTGCCAAACTGATCCTTCAAACTGATCGGAGTAAGGGAGGAGAAAGCAGGAAGGGAGAGATGGAGCCGGGACAAATCCTGGTAAGTGATAGGAGGGGTTAATTGGCATGTGGGTGGTGTAATTGAAAAGGGTTAGAGGTGAAAAGGAAACAAGTGGGTGCCTGATAAGGAGAGAGGAAGATAAATGAAATATAAAGCCAGAGGGAGGGATATGAGGGGGAGGAGGAAAGGCTAAAGGGAAAGAGAGGGGGGAAAAGGGAAATTGGGGACTCAGAGATGGCAGATGAGTGCACAAAGAAGGGAGTAGGAGCTGGGGACAGGGGGTGTGGGGTGGGGGGGGGGGGTATGCGAGCACACTAGGTTAGGGTTATAGTCACAAGTCAAGTCACATTTATTTATATAGCACATTTAAAAAACAACTCTCGTTGGCCAAAGTGCTTTACATTTGTTATAAGAATAGCACAAACAAAACAAACTACACACATATATATGTGTAGCCCTCACTCAGAGGACATCAGGAAAGGCTTGGGAGTATAGATAAGTCTTTAGTCTTGACTTAAAAGAGTCGATGGAGGGGGCAGTTCTGATGGGAAAGGGGATGCTGTTCCACAGTCTAGGGGCTGCAACTGCAAAGGCGCGGTCATCTCTGAGCTTATGCCTAGACCGTGGGATATTCAGCAACCCCAAGTCGGCCGATCTGAGGGGCCTGGAGGTGGAGTGGTGGGTGAGAAGACTTTTTATGTAGGTGGGGGCAAGCACATTGAGGGCTTTGTAGACATGGAGGAGGATCTTGAAGTTTATACGGAACCGCACAGGGAGCCAGTGGAGAGAGGACAGGATCGGGGTGATGTGGTCCCTTTTTCGGGTGCCCGTCAGGAGTCTCGCTGCGGCGTTTTAGACCAGTTGCAGGCGGGACAGGGAAGATTGGCTGATGCCAGTGTAAAGGGAGTTGCAGTAATCTAGGCGGGAGGAGATGAATGTGTGGATGATCTTTTCGAGGTCATCAAACTGGAGGAATTGTTTTATTTTAGCTATCGTCCGAAGGTGAAAGAAGCTAGCTTTTACCACGGCATTGACTTGTTTGTCAAATTTCAATGCCGAGTCAAATATCACGCCAAGGTTTTTGGCGTGAGGTTTGAGTAGTGGGGTAAGGCTTTCAAGGCTGCCTGCTATCATTTTGATTGAATCCGAGGGGCCGAGAAGGATGACCTCAGACTTACTCTCGTTTAGTTGGAGGAAGTTCTGGGCCATCCAACACTTTATATCCTTGAGGCAGTGGGTAAGGTTAAACAGATTTGATTGGTTTTTGGGCTTCAGGGGGAGATAGAGTTGTGTATCGTCTGTGCAGCAATGGAAGGAAATGCCGTGCCTTTCAATGACTTGGCCTAACGGGAGCATATACAGGGAGAAGAGAATGGGGCCAAGGATGGAACGTTGTGGAACCCCACAGCAGAGATTAGCTGGGGAGGAGAAAGAATTGCCTATGTTAGTCGAGAAACTCCTACCTTTGAGGTAGGAGATGAACCAGCTCACGGCAGTGCCATCAATACCAACCCCATACCGGAGACGGTCAATTAGGATGGTGTGGTCGACAGTATCAAATGCTGCGCTGAGGTCAAGAGGGAGCAGAATTGCACAGTCGCCGGAGTCAACGGTGAGCAGTAGGTCATTGTGTACCTTCAACAAGGCAGACTCTGTGCTATGGCGAGCCCTGAAACCTGATTGGAAAGTTTCCAAGATAATGTTTTGGTGAAGGTACGGTATAAGTTATAGGAAAGAAAGTGGGGGCAGGGGAGTATTACATTAAGTTGGAGTATTCAGCTTTCACACCATTGTGTTGTATGCTACCCCCAAGCTGAATATGAGGTGCTGTTCCTTTAGTTTGCATGTGACCTCTTTCCAGCAATGGAAGACACCCAGGACAGAAAAATCAGTATTGGAATGAAAAGGGGACTTAAAATTGTAATTAATTGGGAGATTTCCAACAGGTCATCTATGCTTGGTTTTGCTGATGAGAAGGAGGCTATATAGGGAACACCAAATGCAGTAGATGAGGTCTATCTCTCACTATCTCGGACATGTGTGCTACTGCTATATACTGCTCTCGCTGACAACTGTCTCCCCTTTCTAAATCTCTCTGTATCCATCGTAGTGGACTGACTATGTACTGACATCTACTGTAAACCCACTGGTTCTTATTATTGACAAAAGCTCCTCACATCCTGCCTCTTGCATGGGCACCATCCGTTACTCATAATTTCTCCACCATCACATTTGCACCCAAGATAAGGCTTACCATTTCTGGACATCTGAGGTAGTCTCTTTCTTCAGTAAATGCAATTCCCCCCCTGTTGGTCCTTGTCAAAGGCCTAGCCAATATCTGTCTGTGTAGACAACATCTATCACACTGCCAATCTTCATGGTCATCTCTTGCAAATGAAATCAAATTTGTGAGACACAATTTCCCATGCACAAAACCATGCTGTCTATGACTCATCAGTTATTCCATTATATATGGAATATATTGCGCAGCACAATGGCGAAGCAGTAAAGTTGCTGTTTTTCAGCACCAGAGACCTGGACTCGATCCTAACTATAGACACTGTCTGTATGGAGTTTGTATGTTCTCCCCGTGACTGCAAGTGTTTTCTTTGGGTGCTCCAGTGTCCCCCCACATTCCAAAGACGTGCGGGTTTGTAGGGTTAATTGACCTGCAAATTGCCCCTAGTGTGAAGCCCCAGGATGCCAAACTGGGATAGAAACATAGAAAATAGGTGCAGGAGTAGGCCATTCGGCCCTTTGAGCCAGCACCGCCATTCAATATGATCATGGCTGATCATCCAGAATCAGTAACGTGAACCGTTACCGAACCGTAACAGTAACAGTAACCTCTAACGGGAGACTGGTGACTAAAATTAGAGCAGACCAAAAGCAAAGAGTAGGAGTGAACGGGTCCTTTTCAGAATGGCAGGCAGTGGCGAGTAGAGTGCCGCAAGGCTCGGTGTTGGGGTCGCAACTGTTTACCATATACAGTATATTAATGATTTGGAAGAGGGAATTAGGAGCAACACTAGCAAGTTTGCGGATGACACAAAGCTGGGTGGCAGTGTGAACTGTGAAGAGGATGTTAGGAGGTTGCAGGGTGACGTGGACAGGTTGAGTGAGTGGGCAGATGCGTGGCAGATGCAGTATAATATTGATAAATGTGAGGTTATTCACTTTGGCAGTAAAAACAAGGGGGCAGATTATTATCTCAATGGGGTTAGGTTAGGGAAGGGGGAGGTGCAGCGAGATCCTTGTACACCGGTCACTGAAAGTTGGCTTACAGGTACAGCAGGCAGTGAAGAAAGCTAATGGAATGTTGGCCTTCATAACAAGAGGATTTCAGTATAGGAGTAAAGAGGTTCTTCTGCAGTTGTATAGGGCTCTGGTGAGACCACATCTGGAGTATTGTGTACAGTTTTTGTCTCCTAATTTGAGGAAGGACATCCTTGTGATTGAGGCAGTGCATCGTAGGTTCACGAGATTGATCCCTGGGATGGCGGGTCTCTCATATGAGGAAAGATTGAAAAGACTATGCTTGTATTCACTGGAGTTTAGAAGGATGAGTGGGCATCTTATAGAAACATATAAAATAATAAAAGGACTGGACACGCTAGATGCAGGAAAAATGTTCCCAATGTTGGGTGAGTCCAGAACCAGGGGCCACAGTCTTAGAATAAAGGGGAGGTCATTTAAGACTGAGGTGAGAAAAAACGTATTCACCCAGAGAGTTGTAAATTTATGGAATTCCCTGCCACAGAGGGCAGTGGAGGCCAAGTCACTGGATGGATTTAAGAGAGAGTTAGATAGAGCTCTAGGGGCTAGTGGAGTCAAGGGATATGGGGAGAAGGCAGGCACGGGTTATTGATAGAGGACGATCAGCCATGATCACAATGAATGGCGGTGCTGACTCGAAGGGCCGAATGGCCTCCTCCATCACCTATTTTCTATGTTTCTATGTTTCTAATACCCCGTTCCTGCTTTCTCCCCATATACCTTGATTCCATTACTCCTAAGAGCTAAATCTAACACTCTCTTGAATACCTCCAGTGAATTGGCCTTCACTGCCTCTGTGTGGCAGAGAGTTCCACAGATTCACAACTCTCTGGTTGAATTTTTTTTTTCTCATCTCAGTCCTAAATGGCCTACTCCTTATTCTTAAACTGACTGTTAACATAGAACCCGTGTACAGGTGATAGATGGTTGGTGTGCATACTCAAGGGCCGAAGGACTTGTTTCCACACTGTATCTCCCAATTAAACAAATATCTCGACCAGGGCTCTGCAGCTACTTCCCTAGCTTCCCACCATGTCCGGGGATACACTAAATGAGGTCTCAGAGATTTATCTACCTTTATGCATTTTAAAAGCTCCATCACATGTCAGCATCTAGAGGCTAACTTAACACATACTTTTGCAAATTGTATAAAAATTAAAAATTTCTGGATTGATATTTTTAGAATAATTTCTGAAGTTGTCAATACTAAATTGGATCCCGACTCAAAACTAATAATACTTGGAATATCAGAACAAAGTCTAACACTCACAACAAGCCAAAGAAACTTCCTAGACTACAGTATAATAACTGGGAAAAAATTAATATTAAAATTTTGGAAAGGTCCAATAACCCCCACAATTAAAATGTGGATTATGGAAATGTCAGAGACCCTACACCTGGAAAGAATCAGACTTGTCTTAATGGACAAACAATAATTTTTTGTTAGAATATGGTCTCCATTCATTGACTATTTGAAGGGGTAGATCGGTTCGGCACGGGAACCTAACTGAAGCTTGAACTTAGGATTAGATGAATAGTTATACTTTATAACCTACGAACCTATCTCCAATGATGTATCATTAGTAAATTATTCTATTTTGTTTGTTTTTTATCTTGACATTTGTGGGGGGTTTTCTCTCTTTCTTTCTTACTTTCTATCTATAAAAACAAAACTAGAAGCAGAATCAATCCACAATTGATAATATTAATAATGTATGATTGATATACATGAAATGTTTTTACCATAATATGTCTTTTCTTCTAATAAAAATATTATTAAAAAAAAAAAAAAAAAAAGCTCCATCACTTCCTCCTTTGTAATATGGACTCTTTTCGACATCTCTATTAACGCCCTCGTATTCCCCGGTATCCATGGTTTTTCTCTTTGACCATGCATTGACTCTAGTTGGAACAGTGTAAGAAACCAAAGGAAGTGAGGTTAAACAAGAAGTGGAAAGTTGAATGTTGCAGTTTTTGCAAGTTTCTTAACTTAGATAAGACAGAACCAACAATAGAATTCCTTGCAAGAAGGAGGCAATTTACAAATACAGTAAAGAAGCATTGTCTAATACAAAAATGTATTGTGATCATGCTCAGGTATAATATATTGCTTCTACTTTAGTTTAGTTTAGTTGTAGTTTAGAGATACAGGCTCTTTGGCCCACCGAGTCTGCACCGGCCAGCGATCCCCGCACACTAAAGCTATCCTACACTAGGGACAATTTTTATATTTATACCAAGCCAATTAACCTACAAACTTGTACGTCTTTGAAGTGTGGGTGGCAACCGATGTTCTCGGAGTAAACCCACGCGATCACGGGGAGAACGTACAAACTGTACAGACAGCACCCATGGTCAGGATCGAACTGATGTTGTAAACACTAAAGCAGCAACTCTACTGCTACACCACCGTGCCACCCCAACCAATAAAATTAAACATGCAAATCATCATCTGTCCACATGTGTGAAATCATACAACTAATTAATTATTTATAGCTGTATTTGTACATATACAAATATAAATTTAACCAAACATATAATTACTCAGTTTCTTGGCTTTCGTGTCTGCAAAGCTCTTCCCGACAACCTGTACTTAACATCTGTATAATTGTCACATTAACATAATTATCTCTATAACTTTGCAAACACTGTCTTCCGTATGAAGTTTAAATAATTTTTAGCACAACCATCTAATAACTTAAATTAATAACTACATCAAAAACAGCATTTCAGTATATTTGGCACACTACTAAATATTCCTTTCTCAGGCCTCCTGACTCAATTTCATGTGGAACTAACCAAATTGTCAAGCCATATTGCAAAGTTTGTAAGCCATGGATGTGACCAAAGAGAACTACTACTCTAATTTTGAGAAAATGTCCTGATTACAGAGGGAGACTGGTGCAGCCAGTAGAACTGCTGCCTCGCAACTGCACGATCCAAATCCAATCCTGACTTCTGGTGCTGTGTCTGTGGCGTTTGCACATTCTCCCTCTGACCATGTGGGTTTCTTCTGGGTACTGTGGATTCCCCCCTTATTTAAAAGGTGTGGGCATCGGTCGGTCAAATAGGTGCGGTATTTTGATGAGTGTGAGTATCTTCACAAAATGATTCACAGTGACAAATGGCAGTTAAATAATACTGGACATGGTCTCTCCAATATTATAAATTAAGTTTCATTTTGGCTCTGCCCACATAATAGTATTGCAACATAGAAGGTCCCACCACTGCTCAGGACCTCATTGTGAGGGGTTGGTACAGCCCTGGTTAAGTTCAACCAAGTGTTAATTGATTTTGTAAATCAAATACTTTCCCAAATAATTTTGGCAACATTTGGAACAGAGATTCATGGTGCATGGTCCCAGATGCTGGTGATCAATTAACCAAGTTTCCATTTGTCAGGCAGCATGATAAAACTGGTACTACGTAACATCATTAAAGATGATATGGCATTCAATCAAAGAGGAACACAAAATTCAGCGTGAGGTTGGGCAAATAATGTGGCTCCTATCATGTTGGCTGGTTCTTCTGCTCCCCATGCTATGTGGTCCCCTCTACCCTCGCTGTTGTCTCATGTTGCATCTGTTTCCTAAGTATGCAGGTGGGTGGACACGGTATAGTAAATATCTTTATGACTTGGGACTCTGTGATTTTCATTCACAGAAGTCGAAGAATTTTTCACAGATGTTAGCATGGATAGGATAGAAGGAGATGAAGATAGGTGCTTAGTTGTTAATAACGGAAGAGATTAGTGAAAGGGAAGTAGCAAAATGGTTTCAGAACATCTGTTCTCACCTTCAACTCCCCTACCTAGAAAAAGTATAGGGTTCCCCTTGTCTTTAACTTCCATCATACCAGCTTTCACGTTCACTCAATCATCATCTGTAATTTTCCTTTATCTTCTGGCATTGCTTTTGCCTACCATTCCGGGTGAAGCAGTTATTCCCTTGCATTTCTTTTGTTCCAGTTCACTTCACTTAGTGGTCAAAATGTGGTCTCCTGTACTTTGAAGAAGCTAAACGCAGATTGTCTGACACATTGCGGAACACTTCCTTTCGGTCTGCAAGGCTAAATCTGCGCTTCAGGTCAATTAAATTTTCTAACTCACTTCCACTCTGACCTCTCTCTCTTTGACCTTGTGCACTGTATAGGCCAATATAAGTTCAAAGAGCATTACTTCATTTTCAATGCTAGCAATTTTATTTTTATTCCAATGTCCAGCAATTGTTGAGTTCAGTCACACATTGCTCACCACATGGTTTTTTTTCTTTCCTCTTTCCTGTTCTCATTCATATCCAGCTATTAATACCATCAACCTATCAGATCAGTTACAATGAAAAATACATCATCACCCTCTCAGCCAACACAGTGTATCATCAGGTTTCCCTTCGTCTCTGCCCTAAAGCAGCCATTTATTTTGTTATTCCATTCAGTTTCAGTTCAGTTATTGCTACCCCTATCCCTTCACTAAAACAGTACTTACTTTCTAACTTTACATTATTCAAACAGCTGACTCAAACAATGCAAAGTTGTTTATTTGAGCAAGGTAAATGTTCATGTCAGCAGCTTGAAATGTTAACTCTGCTTCTCCTTTCCACAGATGATGCCTGGCCTGCAGTGTAGGTGCTGTGCTCTGTTTTCATTTCAGATTTTCAGCCTTTGCTAAATTTTTGTTTTCACATTACGTCCATTAAATACTATGACCTTCACATTAAAGTCACAAAACGAAATGCACAAATTCCATAAAAGCTATACTTCATTAATATCGATCAAGGCAGTGGTACATTCTTGTGCCTTTTTCTTACTAAATATTCTCAAACCAGCAATCATGTTTGATGCCACTCCCGGGAACTGTTTTGAGGTGTTTTCCAATAACAAAGATATGATATAACAAAAACACAAATTGTTGTTACCTGAACAACTGCTCCAGATTTGCCTACTTTTCTCTATGAGGTTTCACAAAAGCTTCACTGCTGGGTCTTTGATTTACTGCACTGGGCATGGTACATGTCACTGCCTCAGCTAACTTTCTCGGGTAAGCAGGTAAAATGCTGCAGCCTTGTTTTGCCTGGCTGCATGTCACTGTGAACACGGCAGCAGAAAGAAAATGCTGCGTATCCATCAGCTTCTGAATGACAGGCCAGTGAGGTTGAGAACATGTCACTGAAATGACTCAGTTTTATCCACAAATAAAATGGAAGTTTTGCTGCCAACAAATGTAATATATTGCCCGTGACACGCAGGGAGTTAGAACAAAGAAGATAGGGAGATACATATATGTTTTTATTTAGATTAATGGCTAATTGGATATTGATAGGTTGGTATATCAAGATATAATTATAGGTAAAGCAATCAGCAAATGCGGTACGGAGGTATCTATTGCCTTAATGTATCCATTAGAGTTTTCTGTCTTTCTGTGTTTCCTGTACTCGGGAAGTCAATTAAGCAGAAAATGACTCTCAAGACATGGCAACGGAAAGAGACCAAGCCAATGCTTTCTAATTTATTCTGCTTATGACAATAATTAATATTGATGCAAAGGAACATGCTGAAAGCCATGACATTAATGTATAATGGGAATTAGTTCATTCAAATATTCAAAGCTTTTTAAAGGTAAAATCTGTCATTTACCTAGCATTTGTTACTTCATCTCATTTATCAGTTCATGTTCTCTATTCACAAAATCCTTTGGAGTACTGAATTACATCCAGTGCTGGGGGGTCTGCATTTATGGGGTACAAGCAGAAGACTGTTGATCTTGTGAACCGTTAAACAGATTAAAGATGTGCATGCACATTGTGGATGATATTATATCTAATGCACCTTCCCAAAAACATTCAAATTAAATGTTGTTGCAAGTCACTGATTCAATGTAAATACAAGATTATTTATTTATTGCTATCTTATTACTTATGGTTATAAAATGGAGAGCATATTCCCATAACATTATATCTTTAATATTTTTGGAGATTTGAGTCAGAATGGTGATCCTGCTGCATGATTATCTTTCCGGCAAAAAAAAAAAGAGAAATTAAGGGGAAACTGTTAGAGGTTTTCAAGACTGAGCTGAATAGCAGAGATTATTTTTTTTTTTTAATGCAGAAATGGAGTGAAGAAATGAGGAAAAAGTTGATAAATGCTGATGGATTGGAGATAGAGAAGACTTGGAGGCTTCTCTGGAGGATTGACACTGGTAAAGCCTTTCTGAGGCTAA
This sequence comes from Malacoraja senta, assembly GCA_038087875.1. Lineage (NCBI taxonomy): Eukaryota > Metazoa > Chordata > Chondrichthyes > Rajiformes > Rajidae > Malacoraja > Malacoraja senta. Next base: position 188,415,571 of record CM075977.1, read on the forward strand.
TTTTGTCAAGTATTCTTTGGGGATCCGGGGTTGTTGGTAAGGCCATCATTTACCCCCCATTCATAATTATCTTTGAGAAGATGGTGTAGTCTTTCTGATAAAGATGCTCCCATGTTGTTGTTGTGTAGGGGGCTCCAGGATTTAGACTTGGGGATGACAAAGGCTTGGCAATATATTTCCATGTGGCAAGGATGTATAACTTGAAGGGGAATCTGCAGGTGCTGTTGATCCCCTAATGCATCGGCTGTCCTCGGCGCTAGAATTTGCAGGTCTGTGAAAACAAAATTGGTGCAGCCTGGCAAGTAACATCAGTGCACATTGTAGATGATACACACTACTGCCATTCTACACCAGCAGAGGAAGGATTTAAGTTTAGGGTGCTGCATGGGGTGACAATCAAGCAGGCTGATTTAATAACATTTTTTTACAGGAAAGTGAAGAATATTCTACCATATTCCTGACTTATGCCTTGTAGATGGAGGAATGGCTTTGGAGTTTCAGGAGGTGAGTGACTTGTTATAGGACACCCAGCCTCGAACCTACTATTATTTATTTTGTTGGTCTTTTTGATCTTCTGGTCAATGGTAAATCCCAGGATGTTGATGGTGATGGATACAGTGGTGGTAATTCTACTGAATGTGAAGGATAGTTAGTTAGACTCCTGGTGGAGATACTTATTACCTGCAATGTATTCGGTATTAATCTTACTATCTGATTATCAACCCTTGCCTGAAAATGATCATGGTCTTCTTGCATGCAGATATCGACAGCTTCATTTGCTGAGGGGACATGAATGAAATTGAGCATTTTAAAATCATCATTGAACATCTGTGCTTCTGACATTAATATATTTTTGTAAGTTAATACTTACAATGGCACTGTTACCATTGCCTCATCAGCGAGTTTTCTATCGTGACCCAGGGCATTTTTATACACAGATCCTTGCATGAACCTTTTGATGATATCCTACCAATTTGAAATTCCTGTCTATTATCCCCATCCTCTATCTCTTGCCTTTCATCTTAATTGGGTCTTATCAAATTTGAAAAGAATCCTGCTCGTAATTATTCAGAACTAACTCAGCTGAAAAAACTGATGCAAAATAAAAGGGAAATCAAAAAAAGAGATGTTGTTATGAAGTCTTTCATATCGCATGTATATATTGAACATGTTACTGTCTCCTGCACAGCATTATTCTTTCAGAGAGTTTACAATTTCCTTTAAAATTGAGTCTCTTGTCTTGTGTCGTAACAGATAAAATATTCAGGATTGTCAAGCGCATATTACATACATTATAATGGAAAGTGGTATCAGCATATTCGTAGCAGTTGACGAATAACACTATTAAATTGATATTTCTGGGCATAGTACAAATATGAAGCTTCTTACACTTATTAGAATCCACATTGTGTCAATTCCTGTGGACTGAGGTATTATACTGTGGATTAGAAATGACTGCAATTTGAAATAGTTTAGCCTCAGGGATACAATTCATAAAAACACACAGGCAAGCAAATTGTTTCAGAAGTTCAGACAATAATTTGCTAAAGTGAAAAAGTTTGCCCAATCCTTATGTTGCCTCATCTATGTCAACATAAATATAGGTTAGTATTAAATATAACACACAATATTTTCATTTGAAATGTTCACATTTGATGACGTATCAGGGCCTTGTTGTACATTGTCAGATTTCTTCACAGAACCATCATACTTTTGAGTTATAGAACCTTCCCTTGCTAAGGAGGTGAAAATTCATCTCTGGTTGCTCTTGCTGAAAGGGATGGGGTCTGGAGATCAACTACTTGCTGAATTCTCCTCTTAGATTTGGTTCAATTGAAAAAATGGAGTGAAGGGTATATAATGAACAGCACAATATGTCAACATTTCTTTGGTGTCACTATATTTAATTACTCATGTTAAATCAGGGCAGCAGGGATTTTATATATCAAATTCCACCTCTGTGTTTCCTGGTGTACATTGGCTCCTGGCCTGACACCATCTTCACTTTACAATTGTTGTTTCACCTTTCTCCATGGCCTCTTTCATTTTATCTATGAGCCCTCTTCTATCTCTACAACTCTCTGCCAGCACTACACTTTATCTAATTATGACCTCTTGAACTTCCTTGATTCTATTCACTTTACAATCAGAAGTTGTGCCTATAACTGCAAAGATTTTAAAGCTCTGTGATTTTTATGCCGCAGATCAAAATCCCGGCTTCTCACTGCATCGATTGACTCTGTGTATCATCTTATTTTTGGTCATAAAACAACCAATAAACCCTCTTAATGTAGGGGCAACAAACAAAACAGAATTAAACAGTATTGAAAACAGACTCAATATTGAGTTGGCAAACAGCCCTCCATCGGCAATCGGCCGATGGTAGTCTTGCTGAAACACAAGTTCATTTTTCCAACCTGCGGCTTTTAATATATGGTCGATGGGAACGTCCATCGCCCTGACCGCGGATGTTGCTACTGCGCTAGTGGAATGAGATGTAACCACATAAATGTTAATTCCTGCCTGAACCAACTCTTGCTTTAACCAGTTGAGATAGTCTGAACTGCCACTCTTTTATGTTGGCTTCTTGTAACTGACAAATAATCCTGTTTCTTCTTGTCTTAAAGCACTTGTGGCTTCAATGTAATGTAAGAAATGTGTCCTTACACATAAACATGGAGCTGTAGGATATGCTGAGAACACAATCTTAAATCTTGTCACACCTGGCCTGCTTTGTTTGAGCAGGTCAGAAATATAAAACAGAACATTCTCTGTATTCACTTCCATTCTCTCGAACTGAAGTGCTTGGAAAGTCTGCACTCTCTGTACTGACACCAATGCCATTAGCATAGCCAATCTCATGGTTAATTTTAACAAAGTTATAGACGTGAGAGGGACCCAATGACGAAGTATGTTACGAACAACGCTTACATCCCAGATTACCATATACCTAGGCTTTGGCGGTTTGGAATTAAAGATTCCTTTCATCAACCTAGATATGAGAGGGTGAGAACCTATACTTTGTGTCCGTGTACATATTACAAGATATGCCGACAAAGCACTACTAGCTGTATTGATAGCACTATAGCTAAGACCTCATCATAATAAAGTGTAGATAAACTCTAACACATTTTCAATAACCTACAGTATCATATTGAATATTCTTTTGAACACAATATTGTTCCCATTTTTTTTTATCCATGTCATATACTGTCTTTTGAGTACTCTTTCTCCAGGCTGCAGTGAGTATATCCACCGTTGGCCTAGAAAGTCCTCGACCAATGTAAGGCATTCTTAAAACCTGCAAATTAACAGATCAATACGTCACATAATGGATGAACTTAACAGCGTTACTGGATGCTCCAGCAAATTCCTACTGTTTGGAATCAGCAAAAAGAGGTTGGATCGCTATCTGTAACATCAAAGGGAACCATGGTTGAATCGGGCAATTTGGTATCACCAAAACCCCTGAAGCAGGCATCCTGCTTGATTTTCTCAAACACCGACCTATGAGGCAGAATGGTGGGAAAATGTACACAAACATATCATCCCAATTTAGTGAAAAAGCATCAATTGCCACTGCCCCTAGATCTGGTGCCCTATGAAACATATTTTGGCCTTCCATATAGAAGTACTATGTTCTTGAACACATCCTGGTTCCAACATCGACTCTGTATTATCACTGGAATTTTCGTGACCTGCCATCTGGTACTACATTAAGTTTCCCTGGCAGATAGATAGCTCCAATCCAAATCTCTCTATCCCTACTCCAGGTCCAATTGTATTTGCCAACCTGTCACATGATAACAATTTGATTCCACCCATGTGATTCATATAAGCAACTGCAGTATGTTGTGTATTTTGCACTGCACATGCAAACTAGTTTTGTTAGTGCCATAAGCCTTGAGTCCATAAAATACTCTTGGTTAATTACCCATGTTTGCAGAAGTAATGTCCATC
>CM075977.1:188419730-188465130 GCA_038087875.1 Malacoraja senta
GAGAGGGAGAGGGAGAGGGAGAGGGAGAGAGAGGAAAAGAAAGAAAGAAAAAAAGAAAAAAAGAAAAAAAGAAAAAAAAAAATCGTAAAAGCAAAGACAATGAAAGCTGATGGAGCAACTAAAGCTGCCTTGCATAGCACTGTACAAGTGAGTAACAGAAGCAGGCAGATACAGTGTAGTTACATAGATCTGTTTGCCTTGTTCTTCTTCGTGTTGTTAACGTGTGCCTGCAAAAAACCAACAAATAGCACCCAGGAAGCATTTTTGAAAATTTCAGGGAATAACATAAAATTCAGGCAATTTGAGATTCTATTTAAGGACATTTTTTTTGAGGTGTGGAAGCACTGCTTTGTGCCTCCATTGCCCACCGTCTCCAGCACTTTGTGTTTTGTTGTTTCAGTGATTTTGAGTGAAGGATATGTTGTGGCCATTGCATTGTCGAGAGCTACCCTGCCCTTGCTCAAAATCTCTTGGAGTGCAGCAGTTTAACCTCTCATCTGAAACATGGCACCTCCAACAGTGCAGCACATCCCTACTGGCTCCATTGAATCTCTTAACCATATCTGTTCAAAGTGGAGAAATGTTCAAGTGGTGAAGATCATTGGGAACTCACAGAAAGACTGCAAATATTGGAAAGACTATACCATCTCCCAAATTACCCACATCTGTTCTGTCAAGCACCTTCCAACACAAATGTGGACCTTATCAGCCACCCCAGAACCTACTAAACCAGAGTGGAAGTAAACTATCCTTGACCCTGAAGGATTGTCTAAGAAGAATATTGTATCACAAATCAACCTATCCCACAGGAAAAAATTGCCTATTGTGTGCCCCATATTTCCTTGATTATTGTTGCTTTTTACATTTCTTCCATTCATTTCTCCTAAGTACCATCTTTATCTCTCAAACCCCTTTCCCCTGACTCTGTCTGAAGAATGGTCTCGACCCGAAACATCATCTGTTCCTTTTCTCCAGAAGTGCCAGCTGACCCGTTGAGTTACTCCAGCCTTTTGTGTCTGTCTTCCGTATAAACCAGTACCTGCAGTTCCTCCCTGCACATTGTATCACGATCACCTCCCTCCAGTGGCTGGATGACGCGATGAAAAGTTAAACTGCATAAGGAAGCAGGTGTTCAATGGTTCAAGTTCGAGTTCAAGTTACATTTACTGTCACATGCACCAATTGGTACAGTGAGATTTGAGTTACCATACAGCCATACAATAAAAAGAACACAATACAAGATAGAATTTAACATAAACATCCCCACACAGCAGAATCAACGTTCCCACTGTGATGGAAGGCAATACATTTCAGTCATCTTCCTCTTTGTTCACCCGTGGTCGGGGCCTTTAAGCCCTCCGCAGTCGCCACTACGGGCGGCCCGATGTTCAGGCCCTCTCGCCGGGATGATGGAACTCCGACGTCGGAATGGAAGAACACTCTCAGCGGCTTGGAGATTCAGAATCAGCCGCTTCCTACCACAGTCTGAGCTGGACGGAGCTCCAACACTGGCGATCCCCGGCAAAGGATCCCAGGACTCCGCAATGGTAAAGTCAGTGCCGCCCACGGCTGGAAGCTCCGCAAACCACAGCTCCATGTCAGCTGGCCCAACACTCCGGAGCTCCACACAGCGATCCCCGGGTAGGCATCGCCTGCTCACGATGGTCATTCAGAGCTGCGCCGGCGCTGAAGCTCCGGCAGAAAAGGCCGCACCAATCCAGATGGTAGGCCGCGAGGCGGGGGGGGGGGGGGCGAAGATGCGACTCGAAGAATAGATGCATCCTGACCAGGAAGTGACTGGGAAACAGTTTCTCCCTTCCACTCCCCACCTCCCCCACTTAAAAAAGACTAAGAAACCTCCAGTAACATACTTTAAACAGACTAAAAATAACAAAAAGGGTGAAAGGATGGACAGACTGCCGGCGAGGCTGCCGCGCGCAGCACCACCCGAATGTTGAATGGCCCACCTCCTTTCCAGCTTTCTACCCCCTCTACAATCATCTAAAGTAAGGACCTGACCCAAAATGTTACCATTCATGTTCTCCCAAAATGCTGCCTGTCCCACTGAATTATTCCAGCACTGCTGTAAACTGGAGCAAAAATGGCTGGAGGAATTCAGCAGGATAGGCATGGAGGGAGAAGAAAGGTCAACGTTTGAGGTCAAGACTCTGCATCAGGACTGAGAGTGTAAAGGGGAGAGAGCCAGTAAAATAAATGAGTGGGAGGGGTGAGGCTTTTGTGGCATGCAATAGGTGGATCCAAATGTCAAGGTGGATAATGGACAGATGGAAGATTTTCAAAGGCTACTGGGGAGACTTTAAACTAGAATGGTTGGGGGGAGGGACTCAAATAGAGAAAGCTAGTAGACAGTGTGTGAGGCAGGAGGCAGATAAAGGAAGCACTCAGACCCAACATGTAGGGGTGAAAGAAGAAAAATATAATAAACAGAGAATAAGAGGTGGTGGGTTTCTTAAATGTGTATATTTTAATGCTAGGAGCATTGTAAGAAAGGTGGATGAGCTTAGAGCCTGGATTGACACCTGGAAGTCCTGGATTGACACCTGGAAGTATGATGTTGTGGCGATTAGTGAAACATGGTTGCAGGATGGCTGTGATTGGAAACTAAATATTCCAGGATTTCATTGCTTCAGGTGTGTTAGAATTGGAGGGGCAAGAGGTGGAGGTGTTGCATTGCTTGTTAGAGAAGATATTACAGCAGTGCTTTGGCAGGATAGATTAAAGGGCTTGTCTAGGGAGGCTATTTGGGTGGAACTGAGAAATGGGATAGGTGTAGCAACACTTATAGGGGTGTATTATAGACCGCCAAATGGGGAGCGAGAATGTAAGGAGATAGCAGATATTAGTAGTAAGCACAAGGTAGTGATTGTGGGAGATTTCAATTTTCCACACATAGACTGGGAAACACATTCTGTAAAAGGGCTGGATGGTTTGGAGTTTATAAAATGTGTGCATGATAGTTTTTTACAGCAATGCATAGAGGAACCTACTAGAGAAGGGACAGTGCTGGACCTCCTGTTAGGAAATGAGACAGGTCAGGTGGTGGAGGTATGTGTTGGGGAGCACTTCGGGTCCAGTGATCACAATACCATTAGTTTCAATATAATTATGGAGAGGGTCAGAACTGGACCAAGGGTTGAGATTTTTGATTAGAGAAAGGCTAACTTTGAGGAGATGAGAACGGATTTAAAAGGAGTTAATTGGGACATTTTGTTTTATGGGAAGGATGTAGAAGAGAAATGGAGGAAATTTAAAGGTGACATTTTAACAGTACAGAATCTTTATGTCCCTGTTCGGTTGAAAGGAAGTAGTAATAATTGGATAGAGCCATGATTTTCAAGGGAAATTGGACACTTGGTTCGGAAAAAGAGAGAGATCTACAATTATTACAGGCAGCATGGAGTAAATGAGGTGCTTGAGGAGTATAAAGAATGTAAAAAGAATCTTAAGAAAGAAATTAGAAAAGCAAAAAGAAGATTATGAGGTTGCTTTGACAAGTAAGGTGAACGTAAATCCAAAGGGTTTCTACTGCTATATTAATTGCAAAAGGATAACGAGGGATAAAATTGGACCATTAGAGAGTCAGAGTGGACAGCTATCTGCAGAGCCAAAAGAGATGGGGGAGATATTGAACAATTTCTTTTCATCGGTATTCACCAAGGAGAAAGATATGGAATTATGTGAGGTAAGGGAAACAAGTAGAGTACTTATGGAAACTATGAGATTCAAAGAAGAGGAGGTGCGGACACTTTTGAAAAATATAAAAGTGGATAAGTCTCCAGGTCCTGACAGGATATTCCCTAGGACATTGAGGGAAGTTAGTGTAGAAATAGCAGGGGCTATGACAGAAATATTTCATATGTCATTAGAAACGGGAATGGTGCCGGAGGATTGCCGTACTGCGCATATTGTTCCATTGTTTAAAAAGGAATCTAAGAGTAAACCTAGCAATTATAGACCTGTTAGTTTGACGTCAGTGGTGGGCAAATTAATGGAAAGGATACTTAGAGATAATATATATAAACATCTGGATAAACAGGGTCTGATTAGGAACAGTCAACATGGATTTGTGCCTGGAAGGTCATGTTTGACTAATCTTCTTGAAATTTTTGAAGAGGTTACTAGGGAAATTGATGAGGGTAAAATGGTGGATGTCGTCTATATGGACTTCAGTAAGGCCTTTGACAAGGTTCCACATGGAAGGTTGGTTAAGAAGGTTCAATTGTTGGGTATTAATGGTGGAGTAGCAAGATGGATTCAACAGTGGCTTAACGGGAGATGCCAGAGAGTAATGGTGGATGGCTGTTTGTCAGGTTGGAGGCCGGTGACTAGTAGGGTGCCTCAGGGATCTGTGTTGGGTCCACTGTTGTTTGTCATATACATCAATGATCTGGATGATGGTGTGATAAATTGGATTAGTAAGTATGCAGATGATACTAAAATAGGTGGTGTTGTGGATAATGAAGTAGATTTTTTACAGAGAGATTTAGGCCATTTGGAAGAGTGGGCTGAAAGATGGCAGATGGAGTTTAATGGTGATAAGTGTGAGGTGCTACATCTTGGCAGGACAAATCAAAATAGGACGTACATGGTAAATGGTATCGAATTGAGGAATGCAGCTGAACAGAGGGATCTAGGAATAACTGTGCGTAGTTCCCTGAAGGTGGAATCTCATGTAGATAGGGTGGTAAAGGAAGCTTTTGGTGTGCTGGCCTTTATAAATCAGAGCATTGAATATAGAAGTTGGGATGTAATGTTAAAATTGTACAAGGCATTGGTGAGGCCAATTCTGGAGTATGGTGTACAATTTTGGTCGCCAAATTATAGGAAAGATGTCAACAAAATAGAGAGAGTACAGAGGAGATTTACCAGAATGTAGCCTGGGTTTCAGCAACTAAGTTACAGAGAAAGGTTGAACAAGTTAGGTCTTTATTCTTTGGAGCGCAGAAGGTTAAGGGGGGACTTGATAGAGGTCTTTAAAATGATGAGAGGGATAGACAGAGTTGACGTGGATAAGCTTTTTCCATTGAGAGTAGAGAAGATTCAAGCAAGAGGACATGATTTGAGAATTAAGGGACAGAAGTTTAGGGGTAACATGAGGGGGAACTTCTTTACTCAGAGAGTGGTAGCTGTATGGAATGAGCTTCCAGTGGAAGTGGTGGAGGCAGGTTCGATTTTATCAATTAAAAATGAATTGGATAGGTATATGGATGGGAAAGGAATGGAGGGTTATGGTCTGTGTGCAGGTAAATGGGACTAGGGGAGAATAAGTGTTCGGCTGGGACTAGAAGGGCGGAGATGGCCTGTTTCCTTGCTGTCATTGTTATATGGTTATATGTTAAATGGAACCAGATAGAGGACGGGAACGTTAAGGTAGACATCAGAGGTGATAAGTGGAGGCACAATAAGCTGCAGATGCTGGAATTTGATAAGTAAGAAAGGAGATAAGTGGAACGAGATGAGGAAGGAATAAACTGAATTTGACCAACTCACTTCTCATAGTAAAATAAATTACCTCCTCAGAAACTCATGGCTCTGGATTTACTTCAGATTTACTACAGTTGCTGAGTCATTTTGTGTTTCTCTTCGGTTTAAAACCAGTATCTGCAGTTCTTTCCGACACGAGAGAGAAAACAAGTTAGAAATAAGTACTTTTATTAAAGAACATTCTAGATTGGGTTCATATGGCATCATTTAAAAAGCATTCTATTCCTTCCTCTGGATATCTTGCATCAAAGAATAGGTTAAGAGCAGATCACAATTAGAAGGCAATGGATTTATGGTGAACCATGTTGCTTTATTTGAGGCTCAGTATAGGTCACATGCTTTCCTAAGTGTGGGCAATTTAGGGGTAGAAATTCTAATCTATAAATTTGAGTACAAAGGTCAAAGTTAGCAGGCTGTGTCATATTGAAGGAATGTCATACATAGAAACATAGAAACATAGAAAATAGGTGCAGGAGTAGGCCATTCGGCCCTTCGAGCCTGCACCGCCATTCAATATGATCATGGCTGATCATCCAACTCAGTATCCTGTACCTGCCTTCTCTCCATACCCCCTGATCCCTTTAGCCACAAGGGCCACATCTAACTCCCTCTTAAATATAGCCAATGAACTGGCCTCAACTGTGGCAGAGAATTCTGTGGCAGAGAATTCCAGAGACTCTCAACTCTCAGTGTGAAAAATGTTTTTCTCATCTCGGTCCTAAAAGATTTCCCCTTTATCCTTAAACTGTGACCCCTTGTTCTGGACTTCCCCAACATCGGGAACAATCTTCCTGCATCTAGCCTGTCCAACCCCTTAAGAATTTTGTACGTTTCTATTAGATCCCCCCTCAATCTTCTAAATTATAGCGAGTACAAGCCGAGATTATCCAGTCTTTCTTCATATGAAAGTCCTGACATCCCAGGAATCAGTCTGGTGAACCTTCTCTGTACTCCCTCTATGGCAATACTCCAGGTGTGGTCTCACCAAGACCCTGTACAACTGCAGAAGAACCTCCCTGCTCCTATACTCAAATCCTTTTGCTATGAATGCTAACATACCATTGGCTTTCTTCACTGCCTGCTGCACCTGCATGCCTACTTTCAATGACTGGTGTACCATGACACCCAGGTCTCGTTGCATCTCCCCTTTTCCTAATCGGCCACCATTCAGATAATAGCCTACTTTCCTGTTTTTGCCACCAAATTGGATAACCTCACATTTATCCACATTATACTGCATCTGCCATGCATTTGCCCACTCACCCAACCTATCCTTTGTAGATGCCATCTATCAGATGAGGTGTTACACCAAGGCCTCATTCTTTGCTAAGATTGATTAAGAAGATCTCAGTGTGGAGCAAGGGGGTGATGTCTGGTACCTGGTGTCTGGAAGGGATCTGGTTTGAAGCTGGTAGTCCACTACAGATGGAGAGTTAGATAGAGCTCTAGGGGCTAGTGGAGTCAAGGGATATGGGAGGAAGGCAGGCACGGGTTATTGATAGGGGACGATCAGCCATGATCACCATGAATGGCGGTGCTGGATCGAAGGGCCGAATGGCCTCCTCCTTCTATGTTTTGTCCTCTATGCATTTGGAGATGATCTTGTGTTGAAGCAGGGCAAGACAATCAGTGAAATAGTCGGCTTCATCTATAAACATTACTGCAACAACAAAGCCCATTCCCCCTTTACTTTCCCATCCTTTTCCACCAAAATCTGCATCTCCCGGAAATAGACAATCAGTTGATTATCTCTTTGTTGTTTGTCGGAACCTGTAATATGAAAATAATCTGTCACTCTTCATGTGTTACAAATCCTCAGTGATCAAATCTTCATTAAGCACCTCATTAGCTTTGGCGACATACAGTACTTACAGAGTGAAACGTGGTATAAAAATGTAGGTTTTCTTTTTATCTAGCCACTCCATCCATACACTCTTTATTTGAGTTTAAATCCGAGTCCTGAAGGCTAGAGGATTGCAGTGTGTGATGGTTTTAGAAAGTGTAACTGAGCCATTGATAAAGGAGCCTGGCACTCACTGATAGGTAACAGTGCCCTTGATCTGCAGCCTGCTTGCTATTTGCACCTGAATGAAGATAAATACTCTCCAGTGGTGAAATTCTTGTCCCCATAATTCTAAGCAAAGTTTGAAAGGTTGATGCGTTTTGCAAACTCATCTCCTATATCTGACTGACAGATAGTGCCTTTTTATATATTGAGAAAAGTAATAAAGTGATACCTTGCAAAAACCATGTTCCATACATGTCACTGCTGAATAAACACACGATTGGAAATCTCCAGTGAATATTGTGATAACGTTTGGACCGCAAACGAATATCCCCAGTGCATGGGAATGGAAGATTCATCCCACTTTGCTGCATGAAGGACTAACAAGTCTATTTCATGCTGTCACAATGAAGTGATATACCCTTTTCAATTCAGCTGCCCATCTAGACTGACAACGACTGTATTGTCTTTTGATATATAGGGACCCTGTAAATGAATGGCTTCAAGAATATCATTAATGTTCAGTATAGTTTGTTGTCACATGTACCGAGGTACATTGAAAAGCTTTTGTTGCATGCTAACCAGTTAGCAAAAAGACAATACATGATTGCAATCGAACCATTTACAGTGTATATGATACACGATAAGGGAATAACATTTAAAGGCCTGTCCCACTTGGGCAACCTAATCTGCGAGTTTAGAAGAGTTTGCCATGGACTCAAACTCGAAGCATGGTCAACATGAGGTCCTAGGAGGTCCTGTGAGGTGGCTGGAACTTTCCTTCATGCTCGAGGGAAGTTGCCGAATAATTGCGGCCTCAGCCAGGTCGCGGAAAATTTTTCAGCATATTGAAAAATTTTCCGCCAATAAAATTTGGTCGGCATGGGTCTTTTTTACTCATAGTGCAGTAGAGTGGGGTCGCCATTTACTTACAGGCAGTCGAAGGCAGCTGTAGGCAATCTCCTTCGCTGACCGGGCATTTTGATTGGCTCATTGGAGTTTCAGGACCTAGGAAGACCTGCTGGTAGGTAAAATGCCCGCTAAACTTTATTATACTTCTTAAAAGTGTCTGGCCCCTCCTCCCCCCCCCTTCCTCACCCACTTCCCCTCCCCCTTCCTCCCCCCTTTCTCCCCCCTTTCTCCCCCCTTTCTCCCTCCTTTCTCCCCCTTTCTCCCCCCTTTCTCCCCCCTTTCTCCCCCCCCTTCTCCCCCCCCCTTCTCTCCCCCCCTTCTCTCCCCCCTTCTCTCCCCCTTCTCTCCCACTTCTCCCCACTTCTCCCCCCACCTTCTCCCCACTCTTCTCCCTCCTTCTCCCCCCATCCCCTCCTCTCCCCCCCTTCTCCCCCCCTCTCTCCCCCTCTCTCCCCCTTCTCCCCACCTTCTCCCCCCATTCCTCCCCCCTCTTCGCCCCCTTCTCCCCCCATCCCCTCCTCCCCCCCTTCTCCCCCTCTCTCTCCCCCTTCTCCCCCACTTCTCCCCCTTTCTCCCCCCCTTATTCCACTCCTTCTCCCCCCCTTCTTGCCCCCTTCCTCCCCCCACTTCCTCCCCCCCTTCCTCCCCCCTTCGCCCCCGCCCTTCTCCCCCCCTTCTCCTCCCCCCTTCTCACCCCCCTTCTCCCCACTTCTCCCCCCCTTCTCCCACCTTCTACCCTCCTTCTCTCCCCTTCTCTCCCCCTTCTCTCCCACTTCGCTCCCACTTCTCTCCTCCTTCTATCCCCTCTCTAACCTACTTACCCTTTCTCTTCCCTTCTCTCCCCCCCCCTGAGCTCTCTAACCATACACTGCGGCAGCCGATTACCTTCCTCTTCATCGTGCAGACAGTGCTCCTCCGCTTTCCCTGGCCCCCACCTTCGCGATGTGTTTGTGTGTGTGTGTGTGTGTGTGTGTGTGCAGTCGGTAGATGCAGCTTGTGGTTCGGTCATTGCAGCTCACGGACGGTCACTCCAGCTCGAGGCTTTCCAAGAGAGTGCCTTCGAGCTTGAAGGTTGAAGACACTCTTCTGGACTCGCGGATTAGGTCTCCCAAGTGGGACAGGCCCTTTAGTGCAAGGTAAAGCCAGTAAAGTCTGATCAAGGATGGTCCGAGGGTCACCAAAGAGGTAGATAGTAGTTCAGCACTGCTCTCTGGTTGTGATAGGATTCAGTTGTCTGATGGCCTGAAACCAGGGATTCACCCGCTGCAGCGAGTCAAGAGGCAAGAGAGTCAAGAGTGTTTTATTGTCATGTGTCCCAGATAGAACAACAAAATTCTTACAACAAAACACACCCGGTAGGCCCGACTTGCCCACCTAGAGCGGAAGGAGTCATACGGAGGGCCAGTAAGCAGACCGACTGCAGGAGGGAGTGCACTATATCGAAGATGGTTGGAGGACCTGCAACAGCCTGAGGCTCGGCTGGACCGACCGCTGACAGAGACCGAGCACGTGGACCAGACGTGGGCTGCAGTGATGGAACAGTGGTGGAGAACATCACGGCTATGCTTGGCTAGGCAAACCTTTCAATGCCGCCAGGACAACAGGCATTCAAGGTCAGGTCAAGAACCCTGCACTTACAACAACAGGGACTAGAAAATGGTGCCAAACTGGCGACTCTGTATACTGCCTCATTGTACTGCTGCTCTACACTTGTACTGCACCTGAGATGCTTATCTAAGACGTATCTAAGTGCTTATGTATGGTGATACTAGTACAGAACTGTATACAAAAATGAATTTCACTGTACCTCAGTACATGTGACAAATTAAGTGCCATACCACACCGAGATTGGTGCTACCTTTCTTCTCAAGCAATAACTGTCGTGGTTTTAAGACTCAAAGTTTGGATAAGTTAACACAGACACAGAGAATTCTTCAAAAAGACGAAAGCCTTTATTTGCAAATATTCAGCAGAAACATTCAGAGACGGCACCACCTGCCCGTTCTCTAATTGCAATCTGATCCACCGAAACAAGCAGCTTTTTATTGCACTCTTTCGGCCTTATCTCTGCTACATTATCTTTCATGCTGTACTCCTTTTACATCAATCTTCAATTCTAATATTCTCTGTCTTGCCACCATTATGTTTCCGACCTTGGTTCAGTTTTTACATTTCCTCTTTTATATTTTCCTCTCTCGCCGCCCTGAAATTCCAAACTATTGCTTTTAATTTCCCAGCTATGTTTCAGCTAAAGCCAAGGTTAGACGACACCATTTTGTACTGTTACACACACCATTTTACACTGTTACATATTAGCTTATGTTTAATACAAGGATATAAATGTAAAAATAAGTAACTTGTTTATAACTTAAAGTAACTTGTTTATAACTTCCATATAACTCCCTCCTCTGAGACTCCACCGATTCTCAAAAGACAAAGAAAACCACACACACATCCCCCAGGTCAAATTATCCATAGAGCCCTAAAATGCAGGCTCTTTTTAATTAAGTTTGCTTAATGCTGTGTAGTGTTCTTTCTCTGGCTCCCTGAGAAACTGGCCAAAAACCCACACCCATGACGTGAGGCAGGAAAAAAGGATCCAGTTTCCCTTACAGACTTCGTTTAACATTTTCCTGACACTTCTTCTCCATCGTAGTAGTATTCTATCACCGAGATCCACTTCCCTTGAGGGCCTGATTCGGCTTCACCCGTTATCATTGGCAGTTGCTTCACAGTAGCTTTCACCAGTAGAGACTTAATACAGGGGGAAAACACAACACAACATGATTGCCACTGCAAATAGTACGACCCTAATGGTCAAACCAGTTTTAATCAGCAATGCTCCCCAAACCCCCCAACATGCTCTCCAGCCACCCAAACAATTGATGTCTGAACCCTACGTTTCTATTAACCTCACTCCTTATCAATGGCTTTAGTGAAAGACCCCTCTGGGCTAGTATTATTACATATGAAGGTGAAGCATTGTTCCCCAAACAAGACACATACACCCCTTATTCTGACCTTATTTACACCAGTCTCATAGTCACCAATGTCTCCAAAACACTCACGTTATCTTAACCATATAACAATTCCAGCAATGAAACAGGCCATCTCGGCCCTTCTAATCCGCCGAACACTTACTCTCACCTAGTCCCATCTACCTGCACTCAGACCATAATCCTCCATTCCTTTCCCATCCATATACCTATCCAATTTATTTTAAATGGTAAAATCGAACCTGCCTCCACCACTTCCACTGGAAGCTCATTCCACACAGCTACCACTCTCTGAGTAAAGAAGTTCCCCTTCATGTTACCCCTAAACGTCTGTCCCTTAATTCTCAAATCATGTCCTCTTGTTTGAATCTTCCCTACTCTCAATTTTAAAAAGCTTATCCACGTCAACTCTGTCTATCCCTCTCATCATAACCTTCTGCGCTCCAAACAATAAAGACCTAACTTTTTCAACCTTTTTCTGTAACTTAGCTGCTGAAACCCAGGCAACATTCTAGTAAATCTCCTCTGTACTCTCTCTATTTTGTTGACATCTTTCCTATAATTTGAAGACCAAAATTGTACACCATACTTCATAATTGGGCCCACCAATGTCTTGTACAATTACAGCACACCAAAAGCTTTCTTTACCACCCTATCTACATGAGATTCCACCTTCAGGGAACTATGCACAGTTATTCCTAGATCCCTCTGTTCAACTTCATTCCTCAATTCGCTACCATTTACCATGTCTGTCCTATTTTGATTTGTCCTGCCAAGATGTACCACCTCACACTTATCAGCATTAAACCCACTCTTCCAAATGGCCTAAATCTCTCTGTAGATTTAAAAAATCTACTTCATTATCCACAACACCACCTATCTTAGTATCATCTGCATACTTACTAATCCAATTTACCACACAATCATCCAGATCATTGATGTATATGACAAACAACAGTGGACCCAACACAGATCCCTGAGGCACCCCACTAGTCACTGGCCTCCAACCTGACAAACAGCCATCCACCATTACTCTCTGGCATCTCCCATTCAGCCACTGTTGAATCCATCTTGCTACTCCACCATTAATACCCAACAATTGAACCTTCTTAACCAATCTTCCATGTGGAACCTTGTCAAAGGCCTTACTGAAGTCCATATAGACAACATCCACCTCTTTACCCTCATCAATTTCCCTAGTAACCTCTTCAAAAAATTCAAGAAGATTAGTCAAACATGACCTTCCAGGCACAAATCCATGTTGACTGTTCCTAATCAGACCCCGTTTCCAGATGCTTATATATATTATCTTTAAGTATCCTTTCCATTAATTTGCTCACCACTGACATCAAACAACGTTCTTGTTAGAACTCTGCTCTTCCCTCACTTCTTTGTCCTCCTGTTCACTTACCTCAGGGCTATTATCTAGTCGTACCTGCGGGACAGCCCTCATGTAAGGATTGAAATGGTACGAGGTAGATCAACCTTCTACCTGAACTGCGGTGGGTGGTTCGGAAAGCTCATACATACACCTTGTCTCCAGGTTTAAAGGGTGCTTCCTCCTTGTCCACCTCCAACTGCTTTCACTTTATCTGTGCATAAATAGACTTGTATATCATAATTAACTGTTGCATATACTTCTTAACTTCTACCTCTAACTGTTCCAAACTCGGTCCCTTGTAGGGACTTCTCCATTGTGCCACCTGCATAGGTCGGCCAGTAAGCATCTCATGTGGTGTTATGTGGGTTATTCGGTTAGTTTACATGCAACATCTCTTCAGTGCCGATGGCAGGGCATTGATCCAATTCAACTGTAGTTACATAAATCTTATTTATATTAACCTTCAATGTTCCATTTGTTCTTTCCACCATGCTCTGTGACTGCAGGTGTTACACACCCAAATCTGTGTTTTACTCTAAGGGCCTGTAGCACCAGCTTGACTACTCTCTGAATGAAAACAATCCGTTGTCAAAGCAAATTTCAGTAGGTCTACCAAACCTCTTGATTACCTCATTCATCAGAAACTTTACTACAGTCCTTGCACCTAAATCAATCCAAGCTTACCCTATATGTAATAACAGCTGATCATCCTCCAGATGCTGTTCTGGCTGCTTCACCTGCACTTTGATTTCCCTTCTTATGTGCTTGGCATTTAATGACAGCTAGTGCCCCTGACTTCATTATTGCCCTTATCAGGTCTGTACTTTACTGCTAACTTTTCATGGGTTCTCCGTTGCTTTTCTCAAAGCCTTTCTGTTTCCCTACTGCTTCAAACATGTGACAGACCCCATGAACACATGCTTAGTCGGTATAAACTTCATCTTTCTCACCTTCCCTCATGTCACATGCTGCTTTTAAAGCCTTAATTTCTGCCAACTGAGCTAAGCAAGATTTCAGGCTTCCAATTTAATTACCTTAAAGTCTAATCCATCCTGATGAACCACTTCAAACCCTGCATACTTGCTATTATGATCCTTTTAACAAGAAACATCCACAAGCAAAACCTTATTGTCCCCTTCATTCAAAGGCTCTGACTGTAAAACATTTCTCCGACTTGTGTGTCCTTCTTCCTTCATTATTTTCCTTAATGACATCACAATTTCAACATACTTTCCAATTTAGTCTGAACTATATCCTTCAATAAACTTCAATTATCTCTTCAATTTGATCCTGCGCTAGAGCTTTAACTTCTTTAGATATTACTCGTCCTGAATATTCTACCTGCTGCTGACAAAACAGCAACTTCTTCCTGGATACTTTATGACCTCCTGTGCCATCTTTTCCAAGAGAATTAAAATGTCTCTCTCACATTGCTTCTCACTTGTGGAACAAACCAATAAACCATCCACATACTGTATCAAATACTTTCTAAGGGTACACCTTCCAAATCTGCCTTTAACATCTGATTAAAAACATGGGACTAGTATTTAAAACCCTGCCACATCCTAGCCTAGGTGTATTTAATACCTCTTCTTAATGTTCTTACCATAGCTATGTTCACCACTATCTTAATATCATTATTATTATTTCCTGATTACCATACCTGTTCACATCCCCAACACACCTTATCCATTACCTGTCTTCTTACTAGCCTTTCTTGACCTCCTCCTTGAGATCCCTCTCTCCCTTGGGGACCCCAGTCCTGTCTGGGCTTATATCCAGATTTATTTCACTCCTGATAGGGCATTTGAGGAAACGCTCCCCCAAAGACATTTATTATTAAAGTACTTAAAAAAAAACTGAGGTCAGGTAAAGGGGGATGAAAGCGGGAGAGTTGGTATATCCCATTTGCGTGATGCGTATAACAAAGTATTTGTTTTTCTCTTTTTCCTCTTTTTCTTTTTTCTTCTTCTTTAGGGTCTATCGCTTAATCCTTTATTTTTAATTTCTTTCTTACAGGGTCTTTGTTCTTTCTTGTGGTCACGTTTTTACACCTTCACTATTTTCCTTCACTTTCTCTTTTTTCTTAATCTTAACTTTTCCTTTTTATTAGTGTAAAAAATGACGGAGTACATTAATTGTAATCATATATACGTGATGAGTACTAATGTAATTGGTTGTAATGTAATGTACTTCTTATAAATAAAAAAATAAAATAAAAAATAAAATACATTTATTATTGGCATGGAATTCTCTGGCCCCTGTTTGGCTCTGTCATAGGACTCACTGTGTGTTGGTGCATCACTTATTTCAGTCTTTTCAACCACGTCTGTTGTTATTGACAACATTGTATTTCTTTTTTTCACGCTCTTTCTTTTTGAGCTCTTCAAGTTACATTTGCATCATTTTTCTCTGCACCTCTTCCTGCTGGTCTGCAAGACTTTTTCCTATCTGCGATATTTCTCGATCTCATTGACCAAATGATCGCTAAATCGGGGGTGGGAAATAGATGACAATCCCACCACCTCCTCCAATCTAGACTTGACTTTAGGAGGAATGACATCCACCACAGTGGTTCAGAATGTAGTGTTCATTAACTGGTTGCCTTCAATTTCTTGTTCAGTTTCAAGTCTCCACCTATTCAGCTGGTTCTCCAGATAGGCTGCTGGATTATTTGCCTCTCCCAGTGGGTTTGGGGTCCACCTTAAGTGGGTAACATTGTCTGAGGGCCTGCCATACCCTCTGCCTGACTGTGTCAAACAGCATGCCATTGTTTATTGCATTGTTCACAGCATTTTTATACCAGCCATCTTCAGTAGTTCTGTCAGTTTAGTGGTTCCTATCACTTTCACCAACAGTGCCTTCAAATCTCCCATAGCCAATAATCGTCCCATGTTCTCCTCCAAAGCCCTAATCCATTTCCTGCCCCATCAGGAATATTGGGTAAGGTATTTTTTAGCTCCCTCAGTTTATGGGTGCCCCAAAGGATAATCTGTGTCTGTCCTGCTCTTTTCTTTTTAAAGCAGTCTCATCAATTTATCCCTCTGCTTCCACTTTAATCCTTTCTGGTATGCCTTCTTTCTTATTCTAAACTCAATTTCTTGCTTCTCAGATATTCTAGCTTCTTTGCAATTGCATTCACCTTTCTTTTAAAATCTTCCACTGACTCCTCCTGATTTATTACTTTCACACCTGTCGTTTCCTACTTCTGTTACTTCCTCACTGCCTCTCTCTCCTTTCTTTCTAAACTGCCTACGTGCATCTAAAGCTGGTCATGTTTCAGCAATTAACTAATTTCCAATTATTTCAATCCATTCTCACCACTATTTAAAATTCCCAATTCCTAGAACTAGTAACAATTTTCCAAATTAACTTTACTGAAAAGAAATCTAAAAGAAACAACAGAAATACCAAGCAACCTACATTTTCCAACTTTCCCCTTTTAAGTTACGAGGATACAAAGTGTTAAACAAAGTGTTAAACGTTACCTTACAGCTTACCTTACACAACAACCTAGATTGGGTTATCAAACCCGCCGACAAGGGAGGTGCCGTGGTAGTCTGGCGCGTCGACCTCTACAAAGCTGAGGCCACGCGCCAACTCTCGGACACCTCTTCCTACTTACCCCTGGACCATGACCCAACTGACGAGCACCAGGCCACCATCTCCAGTACCATCACCAACTTCATCCACTCCCACGCCCTGCCCGAACGAGCCTCCAACCTCATCGTTCCCCAGCCCCGCACAGCCCGCTTTTACCTTCTCCCCAAAATCCACAAACCTGACTGTCCCGGTAGACCCATTGTCTCTGCCTGTTCATGCCCCACCGAACTCATCTCCACATACCTCGACTCCATACTATCCCCCTTGGTTAAATCCCTCCCCACCTATGTTCAAGACACCTCAGACACTCTCCGTCATCTCCGCGCATTCCACTCTCTAGGCCCTCACCCCCTCATCTTCACCATGGACGTCCAGTCACTGTACACCTCCATCCCCCACCAGGATGGTCTCAAAGCCCTCCATTTTTTCCTCGACCGTAGAAGCAATCTATACCCGGCCACTGACACCCTCCTCCGCCTAGCGGAGCTGGTACTTACACTTAATAACTTTTCATTTGACTCCTCCCATTTCCTCCAAATACAAGGCGTAGCTATGGGCACACGCATGGGCCCCAGCTACGCCTGCCTCTTTGTCGGGTACGTAGAACAATCCCTGTTCAATGCGTACCAGGGCCCCATCCCCGACCTCTACCTCCGCTACATCGATGATTGTTTTGGTGCCACATCCTGCACCCACACACAACTGACTGACTTCATCCGCTTCACCACCAACTTCCATCCGGCACTCAAATACACCTGGACCATTTCCGACACTTCCCTACCATTCCTTGACCTCACTATCTCCATCGCAGGTGATAGACTCCTTACCGACATCCACTACAAACCTACCGACTCCCATGGCTATCTGGACTACACTTCTTCCCACCCTGCTTCCTGTAAGGACTCCATCCCCCACTCCCAATTCCTCCGTCTACGCCGCATCTGCTCCCAGGATGAGGCGTTCCACACCAGGGCATCTGAAATGTCCTCATTCTTCAGGGAACGGGGGTTCCCCTCCTCCACCATAGATGAGGCTCGCACCAGGGTCTCTGCCATACCCCGCAACACTGCTCTCTCTCCCCATCCCCCCACTCACAACAAAGGCAGAGTCCCCCTAGTCCTCACCTTTCACCCCACCAGCCGTCACATACAACAAGTGATCCTCCGTCAGTTTCGCCACCTCCAACGTGACCCCACCACTCGCCACATCTTCCCATCTCCCCCTATGTCTGCCTTCCGCAAAGACCGCTCCCTCCGTAACTCCCTTGTCAATTCTTCCCTTCCCTCCCATACCACCCCCTCCCCTGGTACTTTCCCTTGCAACCGCAAGAGATGCAACACTTGTCCCTTCACTTCCCCCCTCCACTCCATTCCAGGACCCAAGCAGTCGTTCCAGGTGCGACAGAGGTTCACCTGCATCTCCTCCAACCTCATCTATTGCATTCGCTGCTCTAGATGCCAGCTGATCTACATCGGTGAGACCAAGCGGAGGCTTGGCGATCGTTTCGCCGAACACCTCCGGTCGGTCCGCAATAACCAACCTGAACTCCCGGTGGCTCAGCACTTCAACTCCCCCTCCCATTCCATATCTGACCTCTCTGTCCTGGGTCTCCTCCATGGCCACAGCGAGCAACACCGTAAATTGGAGGAAATGCACCTCATATTCCGCTTGGGCAGTCTACATCCTGGTGGCCTGAACGTTGAATTCTCCCAATTCTGCTAGCCCTGGCTGTCCCCTCCCCTTCATCAGCCATCTGGTTGTCTCGTCCCCTCCCCCAGCCCTCGGGCTCCTCCTCCGCATTTTCCTTTTTTCCTTTCTTCTCCCCACCCCCTATCAGTCTGAAGAAGGGTTTCGGCCCGAAACGTTACCTATTTCCTTCGCTCCATAGATGCTGCTGCACCCGCTGAGTTTCTCCAGCATTTTTGTGTACCTTACCTTACAGCTGTTCCGTAACCTCCCCCATTGCTTACAATCTCTTGAAGGACTTATCACATATATGAACTTCCTCATTCATTCAAAACCGTTTTTTACACACAAATCACATTCGTTCCATTCTTACTTCAAAGAAATGATGCAATTTTCTACATATTATAGTTTATATAAACACATTAACATTTATATAATTCTTATCTTCCTTTTAAGTTAAAGTAGGATGGTCTAATCCCCTATCAGTCAGGTACCTGAGCGCTGTGATTGGACATTGATTCAGATCATGATTAGTCATACTCACCGTCACTCAAATTCTAACCATACCCCACTAAGATCACAACCAATCAAAATCCTAGTCACTCAACATCTGACCACACGCCACTCCCATTAATTTCCAGACAAAGGAAGCACATTTGGCCAGATAGAATGCTGAGAGTCCAAGCAGCAGAAAGAATGCAGCAAATGTATCTCCACAAACAGTTAAGAAACTCAGTCCTTACACCTCCTCCATCCTTGCAGTCTCTATATTACCTTAATATATTCTTATTGCTATATAACCTTACACTATTCTTATTGCTATTCTACAATATTTTATCACTGTGTACACGATTTCTGTTACCCACTTACCTTAAATTTGTATTTTGCCCATACAAACCCTTAGTCACCTAAGGTGGTATCCACAAAATACTTTATTCTGCCCGTACAAACCCCTGCCCTCAGGGTGGTATCCACAGAATGCCTGCCTCGTCCGTGCAACCCCCAACGTCTCAGGGTGGTATCCACGACGTCTAATAAACTCTCACCTGCTTTGTCCGTGCAACCCCTGGCCTCCCAGGGTGGTATCCACGAAGTCTTAATAAACTCTTAATAATATCACACAATGCACTGCTGTACTTATCACAGATATTATTTACTCACCACACCGCAGCCTTCTCGGACAATCCTCCGGGCCTGTCAGGAGAAAGCAGATATTAGTAGTAAGCACAACGTAGTGATTGTGGGAGATTTCAATTTTCCACACATAAACTGGGAAACACATTCTGTAAAAGGGCTGGATGGTTTGGAGTTTGTAAAATGTGTGCAGGATAGTTTTTTGCAGCAATACATAGAGGTACCTACTAGAGAAGGGGCAGTGCTGGACCTCCTGTTAGGAAATGAGACAGGGCAGGTGGCGGAGGTAAGCGTCGGGGAGCACTTCGGGTCCAGTGATCACAATACCATTAGTTTCAATATAATTACGGAGAGGGTCAGAACTGGACCTATGGTTGAGATTTTTGATTGGAGAAAGGCTAACTTTGAGGAGATGCGAAAGGATTTAAAAGCAATGAATTGGGTCATGTTGTTTTATGGGAAGGATGTAGAAGAGAAATGGAGGACATTTAAAGGTGAAACTTTAAGAGTACAGAATCTTTATGTCCCTGTTCGGTTGAAAGGAAATAGTAAAAATTGGAAGAGCCATGGTTTACAAGGGAAATTGGACACTTGGTTTGGAAAAAGAGAGAGATCTATAATAATTATAGGCAGCATGGAGTAAATGAGGTGCTTGAGGAGTATAAAGAATGTAAAAAGAATATTAAGAAAGAAATTAGAAAAGCTAAAAAGATATGAGGTTGCTTTGGCAAGTAAGGTGAAAGTAAATCCAAAGGGTTTCTACAGCTATATTAATAGCAAAAGGATAACAATGAATAAAATTGGTCCATTAGAGAGTCAGAGTGGACAGCTATCTGCAGAGCCAAAAGAGATGGGGGAGATATTGAACAATTTATTTTCTTCGGTATTCACCAAGGAGAAGGATATGGAATTAGGTGAGGTAAGGGAAACAAGCAGAGTAGCAATGGAAACTATGAGATTCAAAGAAGAGGAGGTGCGGACACTTTTGAAAAATATGAAAACGGATAAGTCTCCAGGTCCTGACAGGATATTCCCGAGGACATTGAGGGAAGTTAGTGTAGAAATAGCAGGGGCTATGACAGAAATATTTCAAATGTCATTAGAAACGGGAATAGTGCCGGAGGATTGGCGTACTGCGCATGTTGTTCCATTGTTTAAAAAGGGCTCTAAGAGTAAACCTAGCAATTATAGACCTGTTAGTTTGATGTCAGTTGTGGGCAAATTAATGGAAAGGATACTTAAAGATAATATATATAAGCATCTGGATAAGCAGGGTCTGATTAGGAACAGTCAACATGGATTTGTGCCTGGAAGGTCATGTTTGACTAATCTTCTAGAATTTTGCAAAAAGGTTACTAGGGAAATTGATGAGGGTAAAGCAGTGGATGTTGTCTATATGGACTTCAGTAAGGCCTTTGACAAGGTTCCTCATGGAAGGTTGGTTAAGAAGATTAAATTGTTGGGTATTAATGGTGGAGTAGCAAGATGGATTCAACAGTGGCTGAATGGGAGATGCCAGAGAGTAATGGTGGATGGCTGTTTGTCAGGTTGGAGGCCGGTGACTAGTGGGGTGCCTCAGGGGTCTGTGTTGGGTCCACTGTTGTTTGTCATGTACATCAATGATCTGGATGATGGTGTGGAAAATTGGATTAGTAAGTATGCAGATGATACTAAGATAGGTGGTGTGGTGGATAATGAAGTAGATTTTCAAAGTCTACAGAGAGATTTAGGCCATTTGGAAGAGTGGGCTGAAAGATGGCAGATGGAGTTTAATGCTGATAAATGTGAGGTACTACATCTCGGCAGGACAAATCAAAATTGGACGTACATGGTAAACGGTAGAGAATTGAGGAATGCAGTTGAACAGAGGGATCTAGGAATAATTTGTCCTGCCGAGTGTATAGTTCCCTGAAGGTGGAATCTCATGTAGATAGGGTGGTAAAGAAAGCTTTTGGGGTGCTGGCCTTTATAACTCAGAGCATTGAATATAGAAGTTGGGATGTAATGTTAAAATTGTACAAGGCATTGGTGAGGCCAATTCTGGAGTATGGAGTACAATTTTGGTCGCCTAATTATAGGAAAATAGAGAGAGTACAGAGGAGATTTACTAGAATGTTGCCTGGGTTTCAGCAACTAAGTTACAGAGAAAGGTTGAACAAGTTAGGTCTTTATTCTTTGGAGCGCAGAAGGTTAAGAGGGGACTTGATAGAGGTCTTTAAAATTATGAGCAGGTTAGACAGAGTTGACGTGGATACGCTTTTTCCATTGAGAGTAGGGAAGATTCAAACAAGGGGACATGACTTGAGAATTAAGGGACAGATGTTTAGGGGTAACATTAGGGGGAACTTCTTTACTCAGAGAGTGGTAGCTGTGTGGAATGAGCTTCCAGTGGAAGTGGTGGAGGCTGGTTCGATTGTATCCTTTAAAAATAGATTGGATGGGTATATGGACGGGAAAGGAATGGAGGGTTATGGTCTGAGTGCAGGTAGATGGGACTAGGGGGAAGTATTTATGTATTTATTTTTTAATGTTCGGCACGGACTTGAAGGGCCGAGATGGCCTGTTTCCGTGCTGTAATGGTTATATGGTTTTAGAACAATTTAGTGCCAGATTCTTGGGTCGGAGAGACCTTCTAACTACCTAGGCACTTCTGTGCCCCAATGGCTTCCCATGTTCAACGGGTTATTAATCCAAATGAAGCGAAAACCCACATAATTTTATAGGTGGCCACCCTTTTCCTGTTGTCCCTAGGATCCAAGAGGGGTTGGAAAGTAACCTGGGCTGTTAATCAATGGTCTCTTACCGACCCTGCTCGCTGCGTCAATTTTGTCGTGGTTTTAAGACTTAAAGTTTGGATAAGAGGACACAGACACGCAGAATTCTTCAAAAAGACGAAAGCCTTTATTTGCAAATATTCAGCTGAAACATTCAGAGATGGCACCACCTGCCCGTTCTCTAATTGCTCTCTGATCCACCGAAACAAGCAGCTTTTTATTGCACTCTTTCGGCCTTATCTCTGCTACATTATCTTTTATGCTGTACTCCTTTTACATCAATCTTCAATTCTAATATTCTCTGTCTTGCCACCATTATGTTTCCGACCTTGGTTCAGTTTTTACATTTCCTCTGTTATCTTTTCCTCTCTCGCCGCCCTGAAATTCCAAACTATTGCTTTTAATTTCCCAGCTATGTTTCAGCTAAAGCCAAGGTTAGACGACACCATTTTGTACTGTTACACACACCATTTTACACTGTTACATATTAGCTTATGTTTAATACAAGGATATAAATGTAAAAATAAGTAACTTGTTTATAACTTAAAGTAACTTGTTTATAACTTCCATATAACCTCCACTGGTAAGTTGACAAAACTTTGAACCAAAGGGAATATATTATAACCATGTTTATGCACTCAAGTACTGAAATAATTGGCTCAATTTCTGCATGCATAGGAGAAGTGTTCTCAGCCTCCACACATCTTTTTTGTGTCATTTAGATTCATCTCACTCCAGGTTATGAATCTGAACACCACTTTCAGTCAAGCAGAAGTCAATAATAAACTGAGTTTCATCAAATTATTTAGATTAATTAATATTAATGACTCTTCAGCTTTCCTTCTTAATAATTTTATTAGTCACAAAGTGCTGGAGTAAATCAGCAGTTCAAGCAGCATTTCTGAAAGACATGGATAGACCATGTTTTGGGCCATGACCCTTCTTCATCCATGTTTTCCAACAGTTTATGTCATTTTTTGTAAACCAGCACCTGCTGTTCCTAGTGTCTACACTTTTATGTGTATGTACATTTTCTAAAGCAACAAAACCTTGATTTCAAGTTGTTTAATCTTTGGAACACTTCATTAAAATGAGCAAAGCACAATATGCTGATGGAACACAATGGATTAGGCAGCAGCTGTGGAAGGGAATGGATAAATGACATTTTGCGTCCTGGCCTGAAACATTGTCTGTCTATTCCCTCCACAGATACTGCCTGACTGCTGAGTTCTTCCAGCGCTTTGTGTTTTGCTCAAAATTCCAGCAAATGCAGTTTTTGTGAGTCCATTAAAATGGCATGTTTATCTATAAATCATACTCATTATATACAGCTTTTAAAAATGTGTTTCTGTTCCTTGAAAAAGCTGCAAATTGTGTTTGAACTTGGTGTCCTAACATCACCCTTGCTGGTAGACTTGGAAATTGGCAGCTTTGCAACATCTTTAATAGGTCAGGATAAGTTCATCCACTATTACTCAATCGATGAAGTTGTAGGCTGCAATTTAGTAATAATCTTCAGCAGAATTGTACAATAGATTTTTTACAGCGTTGCCAGTTTGGTCGATAACCTTCAGCAACAGCTCACAGAGAGAGAAGATAACAGTAATTCTTGATCCATGACTTTTGTAAATGACAGGATGCAATAGCCCAACCAGCCCATCGCTGATAAAAATAGGGTAAACATTGGACCTGCTCAATGTCGAGAATAACAAATAGCTAAATATTCTAAAGATACTTTGCAGGTCAGGAAGCATATGTGCAGAAAGAAACAGAGTTCATATCTTTCCACACTGTATCATTCTATGTCCATGACTCTATTAAGAAATAGAGTATTCGACTGTCCAGAAAGGGACAGGGAGTGGACATGGGCATGGGACATTTAATGCCAGCCATCTGACTGAAAGTTCCCTTTTTAGAGGCAAAACAAATGTCAAAAGGATGAACTTCTAGATGGGATGAAACATGGCACCATTCTGTCAAACTGCAGAGGAGTCAATCTCAAAGCCCGGGCCAACATTTACCGCTCAATCAACATTTCTTGAACTGGATCAATGGCTAATTATCTTATTATTATTTAGGATAGCTTGTTTTAAGTGTATTGATTACAACCTTCCCTACATTATAGCAGCAATTAAAATTCTAAAGTGTCAAATTGGATAGTCGAGGATGGAGTTAAAGTGAAAGGGTTTCTTAAATGTGTGAGCAGAGAGAGGTGTAAAATGAGGGTAGAAGCAATAGGTAGCAAAATGAAAAGTAATAGTGGCAGGCAGACAAATCCAGGGCAAAAATCAAAAAGGGCCACTTTTCAACATAATTGTATAAGGGGTAAGAGTGTTGTAATAACAAGCCTGACGGCTTTGTGTCTCAATGCAAGGAGCATTCGTAATAAGGTGGATGAGTTGAATGTGCAGATAGCTATTAATGACTATGATATAGTTGGGATCACGGAGACATGGCTGCAGGGTGACCAAGGCTGGGAGCTGAACATCCAGGGATATTCAATATTCAGGAGGGATAGACAGAAAGGAAAAGGAGGTGGGGTACCGTTGCTGGTTAGAGAGGAGAATAACGCAATAGAAAGGAAGGACATTAGCTTGGAGGATGTGGAATCGATATGGGTAGAGCTGCGAAACACTAAGGGGCAGAAAACTCTAGTGGGAGTTGTGTACAGACCACCTAACAGTAGTAGTGTAGATGGGGATGGCATCAAACAGAAAATTAGAAATGCGTGCAACAAAGGTAAAACAGTTATAATGGGTGACTTCAATCTACATATAGATTGGCTGAATCAAATCGGCAGGGGTGCTGAGGAAGAGGATTTCTTGGAATGTATGCAGGATAGTTTTCTAAACCAACATGTAGAGGAACCAACGAGAGAGCAGGCTATTCTAGACTGGGTATTGAGTAATGAGGAAGGGTTAATTAGCAGTCTTGTTGTGCGTGTCCCCTTGGGCAAGAGTGACCATAATATGGTTGAGTTCTTCATTAGGATGGAGAGTGACATAATTAATTCAGAAACAAGGGTTCTGAACTTAAAGAAAGGTAACTTTGAGGGTGTGAGATGTGAATTGGCCAAGATAGACTAGCAATTGATTCTTAAAGGGTTGGCGGTGGATATGCAATGGAAGGCATTTAAAGGCTGCATGGCTGAACTACAACAATTGTTCATCCCAGTTTGGCAAAAGAATAAATTAGGGAAGGTAGTGCATCCGTGGATAACAAGGGAAATCAGGGATAGTATCAAAACAAAAGACGAAGCATACAAATTAGCCAGAAAAAGCAGCCTACCAGAGGACTGGGAGAAATTCAGAGTCCAGCAGAGGAGGACAAAGGACTTAATTAGGAAAGGGAAAATAAATTATGAAAGAAAACTGGCAGGGAACATAAAAACTGACTGCAAAAGTTTTTATAGATATGTGAAGAGAAAAAGATTAGTTAAAACAAATGTAGGTCCCTTGCAGTCAGAAACCGGTGAATTGATCATGGGGAACAAGGACATGGCAGACCAATTGAATAACTACTTTGGTTCTGTCTTCACTAAGGAAGACATAAATAATCTGCCGGAAATAGCAGGGGACCGGGGGTCAAATGAGATGGAGGAATTGAGTGAAATCCAGGGTAGCCGGGAAGTGGTGTTAGGTAAATTTAATGGATTAAAGGCCGATAAATCCCAAGGGTCAGATAGGCTGCATCCCAGAGTACTTAAGGAAGTAGCCCTAGAAATAGTGGATGCATTAGTGATAATTTTTCAAAACTCTTTAGATTCTGGAGTAGTTCCTGAGGATTGGAGGGTAGCTAATGTAACCCCACTTTTTGAAAAGGGAGGGAGAGAGAACATGGGGAATTACAGACCAGTTAGTCTAACATCGGTAGTGGGGAAACTGCTAGAGCCAGTTATTAAAGGTGGGATAGCAGCACATTTGGAAAGTGATGAAATCATTGGACAAAGTCAGCATGGATTTACGAAAGGTAAATCATGTCTGACGAATCTCATAGAATTTTTCGAGGATGTAAGTAGTAGAGTGGATAAGGGAGAACCAGTGGATGTGTTATATCTGGACTTTCAGAAGGCTTTCGACAAGGTCCCACATAAGAGATTAGTATACAAACTTAAAGCACACGGTATTGGGGGTTCAGTATTGATGTGGATAAAGAACTGGCTGGCAGACAGGAAGCAAAGAGTAGTAGTAAACGGGTCATTTCCAGAATGGCCGGCAGTGACTAGTGGGGTAACGCAAGGTTCAGTGCTGGGACCCCAGCTATTTACAATATATATTAATGATTTGGACGAGGGAATTGAATGCAACATCTCCAAGTTTGCAGGTGACACAAAGCTGGGGGGCAGTGTTAGCTGTGAGGAGGATGCTAGGAGGCTGCAAGATGACTTGGATTGGCTGGGTGAGTGGGCAAATGCATGGCAGATGCAGTAACATGTGGATAAATGTGAGGTTATCCACTTTGGTGGCAAAAACAGGAAAGTAGACTATTATCTGAATGGTGGCCGATTAGGAAAAGGGGGAGATGCAACGAGACCTGGGTGTCATGGTACACCAGTCATTAAAAGTAGGCATGCAGGTGCAGCAGGCAGTGAAGAAAGCGAATGGTGTGTTAGCATTCATAGCAAAAGGATTTGAGCATAGGAGCAGGGAGGTTCTACTGCAGTTGTACAGGGTCTTGGTGAGACCACACCTGGAGTATTGCATACAGTTTTGGTCTTCTAATCTCAGGAAAGACATTCTTGCCATAGAGGGAGTACAGAGAAGGTTCACCAGACTGATTACTGGGATGTCAGGACTTTCATATGAAGAAAGACTGGATAGATTTGGCTTGTACTTGCTAGAATTTAGAAGATTGAGGGGGCATCTTATAGAAACGTACAAAATTCTTAAGGGGTTGGACAGGCTAGATGCAGGAAGATTGTTCCCGATGTTGGGGAAGTCCAGAACAAGGTGTCACAGTTTAAGGATAAGGGGGAAATCTTTTAGGACCGAGATGAGAAAAACATTTTTCTCACAGAGAGTGGTGAATCTCTGGAATTCTCTGCCACAGAAGGTAGTTGAGGCCAGTTCATTGACTATATTTAAGAGGAAGTTAGATGTGGCCCTTGTGGCTAAAGGTATCAGGGTGTATGGAGAGAAGGCAGGTACAGGATACTGAGTTGGATAATCAGCCATGATCATATTGAATGGCGGTGCAGGCTCGAAGGGCCGAATGGCCTACTCCTGTACCTATTTTCTATGTCTATTTTTCTATGTTTCATTCACACCCATTTGTCCCCTTCCCCCCCTCCCACCTCCCCTTCCACCTATATTCCTTCCTTTGGCTTCACATTCGCACCTCTCCTATTCTTATCACACATTAATTGTTTTTTTAAACTGGCCTTAGTCAATCATTTGCCAATAAAAAAAAACCTTACCCTGTATCCACTAGCATACGCTAGGCTTTGTTCTCCTCTCTTCCAGATTTCTTTCCACCCTCCCACACAGCCCCCCCCCCGATCCATCCCACGTCCATCAGTCTGAAGAAGGGCCCTACTCCAAAACATGTATGTTGTTCAAAGATGCCGCCTGACCTGCTGTGTTACTCCAGCACTTTGTTCGATAAAAAAATGATTTCTGAAGAAATCCTTCTCCGATCCCTTGAAGAGATAAAGCTCACAGAGAGAGAAGATAACAGTAATTCTTGATTCGTAACTTTTACAAATGACAGGATGCAAGAAGGTCTGAAGAAGAGTTTTGGCCCGAAACGTTGCCTATTTCCTTCACTCCATAGATGCTGCCTCACCCGCTAAGTTTCTCCAGCACTTTTGTCTACATGTAATAGTCCAACCAGCCCATCGCTGATAAAAAATAGGGAATACGTTGAACCTGCTCAATGTCTAGAATAACAGAATATTCTATGGATACTCTGTAGGTCAGGAAGCAGTTGCACAGACAGAAACAGGGTTAATGTTTAGGATCTATGACCTTCCAAGGGAACAGGGAGAGTCCAAACAAGCTTTGAAAACAAGAGAAAAGAAGAAGGGAATGATAGAGCAAACAGGAATATTTGTGATAAGGTAGAGGATGGGACCGTTAATGGGGTAAGGAAAATGAATGGGATGTTAGATCCAATTGCTTTTCGTGCCGAGTGTGAAGTTCTACCCCTCAAATTCAGGGGTCTCCAAGAGATCCTAAAGCATCTAAATGCCCAAGGGGCAAATTTCAGGAGATCATCTGCTGGCCATACTGAGCCAACCAGCCATCCTGTCCATCATTCACTCTTGAAATTGGAAATTCACCTCCGTTTCTGAAATGAGGTGCAGTTGGGGCTGCTCCGATGAATGGGGCAAAGGCTATCTATGGAGGACTGACATGTAAATCCAAGATAAGTCCACACCTGGTGTTCTAATAAATGAGTTAATTCATAATCTCAGAACAATTTATAATCCCTCTTCATTATAAATCATGCTCTTCCACGCCCCCCTCATTTTCTACGGCTCATTCAAGATTAACTAATAGAGTAGTCCACTGTCCAGAAAGGAACTGGGAGTGGATATGGGCAGAGGACTTTTAATGCCAGCCATCTGGCTCAAAGTTCACTTTTTAGAAGCAAAGAAATTATCAAAAGAATGAACTTCAGCCACACTGGATGGGATGATACAAGGCACCATTATGTCAAACTGCAGAGGAGTCAATCTCAAAGCCCTGGCCAACATTTACTGCTCAATCAACATTTCTTGAACTGGATCAATGGATCATATTATCTTACTATTTTTTTAGGATATCTTTTTTAAAGTGAATTGATTACAACCTTTCTGACATTATAGCAGCAATTAAAATTCTAAAGTGCTTCATGAGCACCCATTCGTCCCCTTCCCCCTCCCCTTCCACCTATATTCCTTCCTCTGGCTTCACACTCGCACCTCTCCTATCCTTATCACACATTAATTGTCTTTTCATCTCTGGCCTGAGTCAATCATTTGTCAATCAAAAAAAAAATGTCACTCTGTATCCACTAGCACTCGCTAGGCTTTGTTCTCCTCACTTCCAGCTTTCTTTCCACCCTCCCACGCAGACTCCCACCCCTCCAACTCCCATCAGTCTGAAGAATCATGTACTGTATGTTTTTCAAAGATCCTGCCTGACCTGCTGAGTTACTCCAGTATTTTGTGTCTTTCAGTGGCTGTAAGCTGCTTTGGACACTGCCAAAAGGAAAGTGGCTTCATAAATGTAAGTCTTTGCCTTATCATTTGTGGAACTGGTGAGAAATTCAGCCATTGACAACGTGGCATATTTTTTAGTGACAGTTTTTGGGCAAGTGTACATTATTCCGGGTCTATCATGTTCGATAAAAAATGATTTCTGGATTAAAGGGATAAAGCTGAG
Organism: Malacoraja senta; assembly: GCA_038087875.1. Taxonomy (NCBI): domain Eukaryota; kingdom Metazoa; phylum Chordata; class Chondrichthyes; order Rajiformes; family Rajidae; genus Malacoraja; species Malacoraja senta. The sequence goes on from CM075977.1 coordinate 188,449,094, forward strand.
ACAGTTTTCAGATGATAATTTGTATTAAGCTTGTGTTGTGGCTAGCTACAACATTTGATACCAGAAATAACATTTTTTGTTTTGCTTTTTTGCAATATTTAATGAAACAACCATTGCAACCTGAACTGAGTTAGCATTTGAAAGACTATAGGTACCACTGGATTACTTAACCCTGCACCACCAGTAATCTATCACTGCAAAATAAAATATTTATTTGACATATTATTTTAAATTAAAGTAAAAGACAGTCTGCCCAAAAGGCCCTCAAACCGAAGTGAGATGGAAGCAAGAATGTAACAGTGGTACAGCCAGTAGCTGCTGCTTCACAGCTTAAGTGAACTGGATGCAATTCTGATATTCTGTGCTGTCTATATGGAATTTGCATGTTCTCCCTCTGACTGTATGGGTTTTCTCTTTCTTCCCACAACCCAAAAATATGAGGCCTGGTAGATTAATTAGCCACTGTAAATTGTCCCTAGTATGTATGTGCATGGTACAGTTGATAGTCTTAGAGTCATAGAATGATACAGTGTGGAAACAGGCCCTTCGGCCCAACGCCCGCACCAGCGTTTGGAGGGTTATGTGTGGTCCATAACCATCCAAACCTGTCCTATCCATGTACCTGTCTATCTGTTTCTTAAACGTCTGGATAGCCCTAGCCTCAAGCACCTCCTCCGGCAGCTTGTTCCATACACCAACCACCATTTGTGCGAAAAAGTGATAATTTGTGTGATACTTTCTTAATCACATGCGTGATATGGCAAAAATATATCCTTGCCTCTCACTGTAAATCTATGGGTCAATAGGTTCAGGACTGTCAGAACATGTTTTAAGGACGCTGCTCAAGGCAAATATTGTAAACCAGCTGCAGAAATATGATGGAGCAATGTGACTATTTGGGACAAATATATTAATCTCTTTTGAAAACAGTTATTTTCATCTTACTGACAACAATTATTGAGCAAATGAATTGTTTGGAGCACTTTACTCATTTACTGATGGAGGTAATGATTTATACAAAAAATGAGGCTGACAAATCATTATAATGGGACTGATTATCTGCAGTAGTTCTAAATATGAGATTCTATGCCGTTGTCCTTATTGCTATGGAAACGGGAGCACAGACAGTGATTGCAACTTTAGTCAGTGATTCTGGAGTCATTGCAGAATAAACGATGCACTGAAGCCTTTTGAAAAAGGATTTTGTTGTTAAGCCAAACCATCTCCTCCTCGCTCTGCATTTATTGCAATCTGCAGGTCACTCACTGGGATTGCATTGAAGTCTTTGTAGTGATCTCTCTTGGCTAAACTCCAGAGGGGATGAATCACCTCTTGCATTATCCCTCCCTGAGGGGAAACCACAAGGATACTAAAAATCAGCAAGCCTTCGATCAATGGGTGACTCAAGGGATTGACCTTGCCAGTATCCCAGCCAGTATTCCCACTACAGGACCTATTCCCACACCTGATTAAAGCACTGTGCTAACATTTCAGAAGGTTAGACCCTTATGGGCCTGTCCCACTTTGGTGATTTTTTAGGCAACTGATGGCGACTGTCTTAATCGTAGTAGGTCGCTGAAAAACCGGCGACTGGACTAATGGGCCTATCTAACTTAGGCGTTTTTTTAGGCGACTGCTGGCGAATACGACATTGAAATTTACCTAAGTCAGCACCGGCGACAACCTACGTCACATGTTGACAACCGACGACATCCTGGGGTCACCATACGACATTCTGGCAACTGCCTACATTAACCTGGCGACAACCTACGACAGCACCTATGTCAAGCTATGCTCATTTGGCGTCAAACCCAAGGTCGCCACTGTGGCTGAAAATTTTTGATGTGGTTAGAGAAGGCTCACGTGAACTCTGTCTCAACTAGAAGGTCTGCTAGGGTTCATGGATGGACGTAAGAGAGGAAGTATAGGGACAGGTGTTGCATCTCCAGTGGTTACAGGCAAAAGTACATGGGGAGGGGTGGAAGTATTTGAGATTTTGAAAAGTATAAATCCCCAGTGTCTTACTGGGTAGGATGGAGAGTGACATTAGGATGGAGAGTGACATTAGGATGGAGAGTGACATTAGGATGGAGAGTGACATTTAGGATGGAGAGTGACATGTAGAAGAAAAAATGGAGGACATTTAAGGGTGAAATTTTAAGAGTACAGAATCTTTATGTCCCTGTTCGGTTGAAAGGAAATAGTAAAAAATGGAAAGAGCCATGGTTTTCAAGGGAAATTGGACACTTGGTTCGGAAAAAGAGAGAGATCTACAATAATTATAGGCAGCATGGAGTAAATGAGGTGCTTGAGGAGTATAAAGAATGTAAAAAGAATATTAAGAAAGAAATTAGAAAAGCTAAAAGAAGATATGAGGTTGCTTTGGCAAGTAAGGTGAAAGTAAATCCAAAGGGTTTCTACAGCTATATTAATAGCAAAAGGATAACAAGGAATAAAATCGGTCCATTAGAGAGTCAGAGTGGACAGCTATCTGCAGAGCCAAAAGAGATGGGGGAGATATTGAACAATTTCTTTTCTTCGGTATTCACGAAGGAGAAGGATATGGAATTATGTGAGGTAAGGGAAACGAGCAGAGTAGCAATGGAAACTGTGAGATTCAAAGAAGAGGAGGTGCGGACACTTTTGAAAAATATGAAAACGGATAAGTCTCCAGGTCCTGACAGGATATTCCCTAGGACATTGAGGGAAGTTAGTGTAGAAATAGCAGGGGCTATGACAGAAATATTTCAAATGTCATTAGAAACGGGAATAGTGCCGGAGGATTGGCGTACTGCGCATGTTGTTCCGTTGTTTAAAAAGGGTTCGAAGAGTAAACCTAGCAATTATAGACCTGTTAGTTTGACGTCAGTGGTGGGCAAATTAATGGAAAGGATACTTAAAGATAATATATATAAGCATCTGGATAAGCAGGGTCTGATTAGGAACAGTCAACATGGATTTGTGCCTGGAAGGTCATGCTTGACTAATCTTCTTGAATTTTTCGAAGAGGTTACTAGGGAAATTGATGAGGGTAAAGCAGTGGATGTTGTCTATATGGACTTCAGTAAGGCCTTTGACAAGGTTCCTCATGGAAGGTTGGTTAAGAAGATTCAATTGTTGGGTATTAATGGTGGAGTAGCAAGATGGATTCAACAGTGGCTGAATGGGAGATGCCAGAGAGTAATGGTGGATGGCTGTTTGTCAGGTTGGAGGCCGGTGACTAGTGGGGTGCCTCAGGGGTCTGTGTTGGGTCCACTGTTGTTTGTCATGTACATCAATGATCTGGATGAAGGTGTGGAAAATTGGATTAGTAAGTATGCAGATGATACTAAGATAGGTGGTGTTGTGGATAATGAAGTAGATTTTCAAAGTCTACAGAGAGATTTAGGCCATTTGGAAGAGTGGGCTGAAAGATGGCAGATGGAGTTTAATGCTGACAAATGTGAGGTGCTACATCTCGGCAGGACAAATCAAAATAGGACGTACACGGTAAATGGTAGCGAATTGAGGAATGCAGTTGAACAGAGGGATCTCGGAATAACTGTGCATAGTTCCCTGAAGGTGGAATCTCATGTAGATAGGGTGGTAAAGAAAGCTTTTGGTGTGCTGGCCTTTATAAATCAGAGCATTGAATATAGAAGTTGGGATGTAATGTTAAAATTGTACAAGGCATTGGTGAGGCCAATTCTGGAGTATGGAGTACAATTTTGGTCGCCTAATTATAGGAAGGATGTCAACAAAATAGAGAGAGTACAGAGGAGATTTACTAGAATGTTGCCTGGGTTTCAGCAACTAAGTTACAGAGAAAGGTTGAACAAGTTAGGTCTTTATTCTTTGGAGCGCAGAAGGTTAAGAGGGGACTTGATAGAGGTCTTTAAAATTATGAGCAGGTTAGACAGAGTTGACGTGGATACGCTTTTTCCATTGAGAGTAGGGAAGATTCAAACAAGGGGACATGACTTGAGAATTAAGGGACAGAAGTTTAAGGGTAACATTAGGGGGAACTTCTTTACTCAGAGAGTGGTAGCTGTGTGGAATGAGCTTCCAGTGGAAGTGGTGGAGGCAGGTTCGATGTTATCCTTTAAAAATAGATTGGATGGGTATATGGACGGGAAAGGAATGGAGGGTTATGGTCTGAGTGCAGGTAGACGGGACTAGGGGGAAGTATTTTATTTTTAATTTAATTTAATTTATTAAAAAAAAAAAATGTTTGGCACGGACTTGAAGGGCCGAGATGGCCTGTTTCCGTGCTGTTATGGTTATATGGTTATATATGGTTATTGTTAATTCAGAAACAACGGTTCTGAACTTAAAGAAAGGTAACTTTGAGGGTATGAGACGTGAATTGGCCAAGATTGACTGGCAATTAGTTCTAAAAGGGTTGACGGTGGATATGCAATGGAAGGCATTTAAAGACTGCATGGATGAACTACAAAAATTGTTCATCCCAGTTTGGCAAAAGAATAAATCGGGGAAGGTAGTGCATCCGTGGATAACAAGGGAAATCAGGGATAGTATCAAAGCAAAAGATGATGCGTACAAATTAGCCAGAAAAAGCAGCATACCAGAGGACTGGGAGAAATTCAGAGACCAGCAGAGGAGGACAAAGGGCTTAATTAAGAAAGGGAAAATAGATTATGAAAGGAAACTGGCAGGGAACATAAAAACTGACTGCAAATGTTTTTATAAATATGTGAAGAGAAAGAGATTAGTTAAAACAAATGTAGGTCCCTTGCAGTCAGAAACAGGTGAATTGATCATGGGGAACAAGGATATGGTGGACCAATTGAATAACTACTTTGGTTCCGTCTTCACTAAGGAAGACATATATAATCTGCCGGAAATAGCAGGGGGCCGCGGGTCAAAGGAGATGGAGGAACTGAGTGAAATCCAGGTTAGTCGGGAAGTGGTGTTGGGTAAATTGAATGGATTAAAGGCCGATAAATCACCAGGGCCAGATAGGCTGCATCCCAGAGTACTTAAGGAAGTAGCTCCAGAAATAGTGGATGCATTAGTGATAATTTTTCAAAACTCTTTAGATTCTGGAGTAGTTCCTGAGGATTGGAGGGTAGCAAACGTAACCCCACTTTTTAAGAAGGGAGGGAGAGAGAAAACGGGGAATTACAGACCAGTTAGTCTAACATCGGTAGAGGGGAAACTGCTAGAGTCAGTTATTAAAGATGGGATAGCAGCACATTTGGAAAGTGGTGAAATCATTGGACAAAGTCAGCATGGATTTACGAAAGGTAAATCGTGTCTGACGAATCTTATAGAATTTTTCGAGGATGTAACTAGTAGAGTGGATAGGGGAGAACCAGTGGATGTGTTGTATCTGGACTTTCAGAAGGCTTTCGACAAGTTACCACATAAGAGATTAGGATACAAACTTAAATCACACGGTATTGGGGGTTCAGTATTGATGTGGATAGAGAACTGGCTGGCAAACAGGAAGCAAAGATTAGGAGTAAACGGGTCCTTTTCACAATGGCAGGCAGTGACTAGTGGGGTACCGCAAGGCTCAGTGCTGGGACCCCAGCTATTTACAATTTATATTAATAAACTGGATGAGGGAATTGAAAGCAACATCTCCAAGTTTGCGGATGACACTAAGCTGGGGGGCAGTGTTAGCTGTGAGGAGGATGTTAGGAGACTGCAAGGTGACTTGGATAGGCTGGGTGAGTGGGCAAATGTTTGGCAGATGCAGTATAATGTGGATAAATGTGAGGTTATCCACTTTGGTGGCAAAAACGGGAAGGCAGACTATTATCTAAATGGTGGCCGATTAGGAAATGGGGAGATGCAGCGAGACCTGGGTGTCATGGTACACCAGTCATTGAAAGTAGGCATGCAGGTGCAGCAGGCAGTGAAGAAAGTGAATGGTATGTTGGCCTTCATAGCAAGAGGATTTGAGTATAGGAGCAGGGAGGTTCTACTGCAGTTGTACAGGGTCTTGGTGAGACCACACCTGGAGTATTGCGTACAGTTTTGGTCTCCAAATCTGAGGAAGGACATTATAGCCATAGAGGGAGTGCAGAGAAGGTTCACCAGACTGATTCCTGGGATGTCAGGACTTTCATATGAAGAAAGACTGGATAGACTTGGCTTATACTCGCTAGAATTTAGGAGATTGGGAGGGGATCTTATAGAAACGTACAAAATTCTTATGGGGTTGGACAGGCTAGATGCAGGAAGATTGTTCCCAATGTTGGGGAAGTCCAGGACAATGGGTCACAGCTTAAGGATAAGGGGGAAATCCTTTAAGACTGAGATGAGGAAAAACTTTTTCACACAGAGAGTGGTGAATCTCTGGAACTCTCTGCCACAGAGGGTAGTTGAGGCCAGTTCATTGGCTATATTTAAGAGGGAGTTAGATGTGGCCCTTGTGGCTAAGGGGATCAGGGGGTATGGAGAGAAGGCAGGTACAGGATACTGAGTTGGATGATCAGCCATGATCATATTGAATGGCGGTGCAGGCTCGAAGGGCCGAATGGCCTACTCCTGCACCTATTTTCTATGTATCTATGTATCTATGGGTATATCTGGGTATGTTCTGGGATGCAAGGGAAGAGATTGCTTCCAGGAACAGATATCTGGGGATGTTCTGGGAAGCAACGGAATGGGGCCCTGGCAGAGACCTTTGTATCTTTGTTAGCCATAGGTGCTGGAAGACTGAAAAATAGCTAATGTCATGCATTTATTTAAGGAGAGCAGGGATAACCCAGGGAACTGCAGGCCGCTGAGCTTCCATCAGTGGTGGGAAGGTCATTGGAAGGGACTCTGAGAGACAGGATTTATTTGCATTTGGAAAGGTATGGAGTTGGGATAGTCAGCATAGCTTTGTGCAAGGGGAACCATGTCCCATGAATTTGTTTAACACGTTTGAAGAGGTGACTATAATCATCAATGTGGGCATGGTAGTAGGCATTGTCCACATGGACTTCAGCAAGGCTTTTGTAAAGGTACTGCATGGTAGGCTGGTCCTAAAGCTCAAAACTCTTAGTGTGAGCGAGCCAATTAGATCCAAAATTGGCTTCGTGGAAGGAGTCAGAGGATGGTAATGGCAGATGGATTTCCAGATTGAAGACCTGTGACGCGGTTTGAAGGAGAAATTGGTGCTGGGTCCTCTGTTGTTTGTGTCACTGAAGCCAGTGTGAATAGATGCATTTTTGGAAATAATAGGAGATACACAGTGAATGGCTGGGCCTCAGTGAATATTGTTGAACAGAGATCTTGGGGTACATCTGCATGTTTTCCTGAAAGTGGTAACACAAGTAGACAGACTGGTGAATAATATAGAAACATAGAAAATAGGTGCAGGAGGAGGCCATTCGGCCCTTCGAGCCAGCACCGCCATTCATTGTGATCATGGCTGATCGTCCCCTATCAATAACCCGTGCATGCCTTCTCCCCATATCCCTTGATTCCACTAGCCCCTAGAGCTCTATCTAACTCTCTCTTAAATCCATCCAGTGATTTGGCCTCCACTGCCCTCTGTGGCAGGGAATTCCATAAATTCACAACTCTCTGGGTGAAAAAGTTTTTTCTCACCTCAGTCTTAAATGACCTCCCCTTTATTCTAAGACTGTGGCCCCTGGTTCTGGACTCGCCCCGCCCAACATTGGGAACATTTTTCCTGCATCTAGCTTGTCCAGTCCTTTTATTATTTTATATGTTTCTATAAGATCTCCCCTCATCCTTTAAACTCCAGTGAAGAATACAAGCCTAGTCTTTTCAATCTTTCCTCATATGACAGTCCCGCCATCCCAGGGATCAATCTCGTGAACCTACGCTGCACTGCCTCAATCACAAGGATGTCCTTCCTCAAATTAGGAGACCAAAACTGTACACAATACTCCAGATGTGGTCTCACCAGAGCCCTATACAACTGCAGAAGAACCTCTTTACTCCTATACTGAAATCCTCTTGTTATGAAGGCCAACATTCCATTAGCTTTCTTCACTGCCTGCTGTACCTGCACGCCAACTTTCAGTGACCGGTGTACAAGGACACCCAGATCTCGCTGTACCTCCCCTATACCTAACCTAACCCCATTGAGATAATAATCTGCCCCCTTGTTTTTGCCGCCAAAGTGGATAACCTCACATTTATCTATATTATACTGCATCTGCCACGCATCTGCCCACTCACTCAACCTGTCCAGGTCACCCTGCAACCTCCTAACATCCTCTTCACAGTTCACACTGCCACCCAGTTTTGTGTCATCCGCAAACTTTCTAGTGTTGCTCCTAATTCCCTCTTCCAAATCATAAATATATATGATAAACAGTTGCGGCCCCAACACCGAGCCTTGCGGCACTCCACTCGCCACTGCCTGCCATTCTGAAAAGGATCCGTTCACTCCTACTCTTTGCTTCCGGTCTGCCAACCAATTTTCTATCCATGTCAACACGCTACCCCCAATACCATGTGCTCTAATTTTAGTCACCAGTCTCCCGTGCGGGACCTTATCAAAGGCTTTCTGAAAGTCTAGATACACTACATCCACTGGCACCCCTTCATCCATTTTACTTGTCACATCCTCAAAAAATTCCAGAAGATTAGTCAAGCATGATTTCCCTTTCATAAATTCATTTTGACTTGGACTAATCCTTTTACTGCTATCCAAATGCCCCATTATTATCTCTTTGATAATTGACTCCAGCATCTTTCCCACCACCGGTCAGGCTAACTGGTCTGTAATTCCCCGTTTTCTCTCTCGCTCCTTTCTTGAAAAGTGGGATAAACATTAGCTATCCTCCAATCCACAGGAACTGATCCTGAATCTATTGAACATTGGAAAATGATCACCAATGCGTCCACTATTTCTAGAGCCACATCCCCGAGGACCCCAGGATGCAGACCATCAGGCCCAGGGGATTTATCATCCTTCAGTCCCATTAGCCCACCCAATACTATTTCTCGCCTAATGAAAATGTATTTCAGTTCCTCTACCACCTTAGATCCTCTGTCCTCCAGTACATCTGGGAGATTGTTTGTATCTTCCTTAGTGAAGTCAGATCCGAAGTATCTATTCAAGTCTTCTGCCATTTCCTTGTTGCCCATAATAAATTCACCCGTGTCTGCCTTCAAGGGACCCACATTTGACTTTGCTACTCTTTTTCCCTTATCATATCTAAAGAAGCTTTTACTGTCCTTCTTTATATTCCTGGCCAGCTTCCCCTCGTACTTCATCTTTTCAGCCCGTATTGCCCGCTTTGTTTACTTCTGTTGTCCAATCCTCTGGCTTCCGCTTATTCTTTGCTGTGTTATACATCTTTAAAAGAAACGTTTTATTCTATCCGTAACTTCTCTTGTCAGCCACGGTTGCCTCCTACTCCCCTTAGAATCTTTCTTCCTTTTTGGCCATAACGAACCAGTTGCGGTTCGTTATGGCCACCACAAATTTTTCAACATGTTGAAAAATTAGCGGCGACCAGAATGAAGCTGCCATGGAGAATTCTTGTGCCATAGGTGGGTCGCCACGAGGTGCTAGTGGGTCGCCAGGAGATCGAAGATTCTCGTAGGTTGTAGCCAGTGCTGACCGGTAAATTTCATTGGCTCATTGGGAAAAAATCGTAAGCAGTAGTTTTCAGAACCAAGGATAACCGACCGGTAATGGTAATGTCCGCCGAGCTTCACAGCCGTGTATCTCTGGCTTCCTAAAAGTTGTCTCCACTCCTTCTCCCCCCTCTCCCTCCCTCTTTTAAAGGACTTATGTGACCCTCCCCATACACTGTGCTTTCAACACCTTAATTACAGCGCCAACCTTCCTCTTCATCGTGGTGTGTGTCTGTATCACATTGGCTTTGCACCGTGTGAATTTCACTCAGACAGCACTCCCCCCGCTTGCCCTGTCCCCCGCCTGCATAACAGGCTGGTGAAGGAAGCGATGTGTGTTTGTGTTCCACTCTGACAGTCACCGTTCCAGTCGCTGGTTTTTCAGGCGACTGCCAGCGACTTGACAGTCACCGGCAGTCGCCTGAAAAATCGCCTAAGTGGGACAGGCCCATTAGGCTGCAGTTGGTGTCTTGTGTGCAGATCTAGTCATCATATTATAGGAAAGATGTGATTAACTCAAAGAAAGAAATTCACAAGAATGTCGAAGGATGTTGCCAGGGATTGTTCATCTCATACAGAACATCATTTTATTCTAGCTTACACGTTTCTCTCTTAACTTGACTCTTTAGAACGTGAGGGAATAGTGTCAGCTTTGCATTTGGCATGATATGAATGTAAGTATCATACTCTTATGTGAGTATCCTACTCCTATGCCAGTGTAGTTGTCATCGAACATGTCATCATATCTTTCCAACAATGTTTCAAAGTGTGACTTTTAAGTGTCTGAAAAGATTCTTCCAATCCATAAGATGGATCATTCCCCAGCTCAAATAGAGACAGCTTTCAATAGAGTCGGTCAGCCAGTCATCTTGTCCCGCTCTGGTTTAACAGGGACTGTGCTATAGTTGGTGCATGTCATAGCCTTGACAAGGTCACTCTCCTTCCCCATTGCACCTTACGGTGCAATGTACTCTTGTTGTCACACTTGCAACAGGTCCACGGTAGACGCCATTCCCCTGGTCCTAAACTCATCGCTGGAACACCTAAACACAAAGACTCCTATGATAGACTCCTATTGATCAATTATAGCCTCAACTTCAACATCATCATCCCATCCAAACTTATCCCCAATCTCCTGGAACTAAGGTTCAGCACCTCACACCAGCTCCCACTCCACCCCAACCTCTGCTGCTGGATTCTCAACTCTCTTATCCACAGATTACAATCAACGAGGATAGGTGACAACACCCCCTCCACAATAATCCCCAATACTGGTACACCAATGTGAATTTATGGAATTCCCTGCCACAGAGGGCAGTGGAGGCCAAATCACTGGATGGATTTAAGAGAGAGTTAGATAGAGCTCTAGGGGCTAGTGGAGTCAAGGGATATGGGGAGAAGGCAGGCACGGGTTATTGATATGGGACGATCAGCCATGATCACAATGAATGGTGGTGCTGGCTCGAAGGGCCGAATGGTCTCCTCCTGCACCTATTTTCTATGTTTCTATGTTTACCACGGAAATGTGTTCTCAGTCTCCTACTGTGGTCGGCCGGATCACAGACAATTACAAAATGGAGTGTAGGAAGAAGATAAACTATTTAGTAACATGGTGTCAGGACAATAAACTTTCCCTCAATGTCAGCAAGACGATGGAGCTAGTTATCGACTTTATGAATCGTTGTGGATTATACGCCCCAATCAGCATCAAAGGTGCCGAAGTAGAAATGGTTGAGAGCTTCAAGTTGCTTGGTGTTAATATTACCAAACATTTGCCATGGGCCAATCACATTGATATGACAGCCAAAAACGCACACCAATATATCTACTTCCTTAGACGATTGTGGAAATTCGGCATGTCTCCAATAACTCTGACAAACTACGACAGTTGTACAGTAGGATGCATATTGTCAGGTTGCATCACAGCTTGGTTTGGGAACAGCCAAGCCCATGTCCAGAAGAATTTGAAGAGAACACTAGATGTAGCCCAGCACATCGCACAGACCAGTCTTCTCACCATCGACTCCATCTACACATCACATTGCCTCGAGAATTTGAGCCAACACTATCAAAATGTTGTCCCACCCCGGTCATTCCTTCTTCTCCATCCTCCCATCCAACAGAATCCACAGAACCTTGAAAGCGAGCACCTGAATGGTCCTTCCACAAGTTAGAATACTGTCCAATTCACTTCTACTCCATTGTGGACATTGGACTTTGTCTATCGAACTTATGCGCTACAATGCTGAGGTCTATATTCTGCACTCTGCATTTCCCTCTTTGCTCAATATATTGTCCTTTAGTTTGACGATTGCATTCATGTATATTATTATTTTATCTGATTGTATAACATGCAAAACAAAGCCTTTCATTGTACCTCACCACACGTGACAATAATAAACCTGACAACCTAAACCTAAACGTGGAGGCCTTAGACAAAGATGAAAGCTGTCACATAAAAACATTGCATACAATTAGATGTAGTGCTAAGTGGGAGTCAGCAATGTTCAAAGGTAAACTATTATCCTTGTCAGCAGTTTGCAATATTTTTATGAATGCAATGAGACAAAGTACAGGAAGGAACTGCAGATGCTGGTTGAAACCGAAGATAGACACAAAATGCCTGAGTAATTCAGCGGGTCAGGCAGCATCTCTGGAGAGAAGGAATAGGTGATGTTTCAGGTCGGGTCGGGTTGAAACATAGAAACATAGAAACATTAAAAAAAAGGTGCAGGAGTAGGCCATTCGGCCCTTCGAGCCTGCACCGCCATTCAATATGATCATGGCTGATCATCCAACTCAGTATCCTGTACCTGCCTTCTCTCCATACCCCCTGATCCCTTTAGCCACAAGGGCCACATCTAACTCCCTCTTAAATATAGCCAATGAACTGGCCTCAACTACCTTCTGTGGCAGATAATTCCACAGATTCACCACTCTCTGTGTGAAAAATGATTTTCTCATCTCGGTCCCAAAAGACTTCCCCCTTATCCTTAAACTGTGACCCCTTGTTCTGGACCTCCCCAACATCGGGAACAATCTTCCTGCATCTAGCCTGTCCAACCCCTTAAGAATCTTGTACGTTTCTATAAGATCCCCCCTCAATCTTCTCAATTCTAGCGAGTACAAGCCAAGTCTATCCAGTCTTTCTTCATATGAAAGTCCTGCCATCCCAGGAATCAGTCTGGTGAACCTTCTCTGTACTCCCTCTATGGCAAGAATGTCTTTCCTCAGATTTGGTCACCTTTTTTCACCCAGTTTTATTCCACCAGGGAGGTCTTACCTTCCACTACCTGCAACCTCCGGCAACCACCTTCAACTAGCATCGCAACCGGCTTCAACTAAACAATTACCGATTTTTATAACGGCAACCTATTTTTAGTCGCGGCTGGTTTTGAATTATTTGAAATATTCGCTGGAACATAGAAGAAGCAGAAACCACTTTCGACCATTAGGGAGACTGACAAAAACCTCCGGGAACCGCACGGAAACCTTGGGTGGGGCGCAAAGTCTCCAGAGATTTCCGTTCAGGTTTCCTAAGTGGGACAGGGGCATAAGTTTACCTGCCTGTCTGTAAATTTTTTACATTGCTGAGAATCTAGAAACTCATAAGACTTTCCTATCCAATCAAGATCATGATATAAAGGGCCTGTCACACTGACGTGACCTTTAGCGACTGTCTTCGACCTTCAAGCTCGAGGACACTCACCTGAAAAACCTCGAGCTGGATCGACCGTCAGCGATGAAACGCGAGCTGGATTGACCGACCGCACACACACACACACACACACAAACACATCGCAAAGGCGAGGGCCAGGAAAGCGGGGAGCGCTGTCTGAAATTCTCACCCGCGATGACCAGGAAGTTAAAAGACTGCTGCGCAGTTGTAAGTTAAGTCCTTTAGAGAGCGCGGAAAGGGGGGAGGGTTGAGAGAAGGGGAGAGAGGGGGAGAGAGGGGGAGAGAAGGGGAGAAGTGGAGAGAAGGGGAGAGAAGGGAAGAGAAGTGGGGAGAAGACGGGGAGAAGGAGTGGAGGCAGTTTTAAGAAAGCCAGACAACTTATAATAAAGTTTAGCGGGCATTTAACGGTTATTTGGTCCTGAAAACTCCAATGAGCCAATTAAAATGCCCAGTCAGCGAAGGAGATTGCCTACAGCTGCCCTCGACTTCCTGTAACTACATAGCGACCCCACTCCCCCTGCACTACGAGTACAAAAGAACCATGCCGACCAATTTTTACTCGCAGAAAAATTTTCAACATGCTGAAAAATTTTCCTCGACCAAACTGAGGCCGCGAGTATTTGGGAACTTTCTTTGAGCATGAAGGAGAGTTCTAGTGATCTCATAGAACCTCCTAGGACCACATATCGACCATGCTGCATGTTTGAGTCGAGAGCAAACTCTTCTAAACTCGCAGATTAGGTTGCCGCAGTGTGACACCCCCTTAAATATTCACATGATATCGAGAAGACCGCACATTCAATGCTTAAAGCTACATAGCAGAATGTAAGAAAGGTATGGTAGGACGTTTCCAGTCCAAAAGCAATGTTGCATTGGGAATGTCAACACTTGCCATAGAAATCAGGCCAGATATGCAGATGTTAACTGATCCAAAACATACCTGGATGAATTTACAGGGAGATTCAAACTGCCCAAAAGAGGTCATTAACATTTTTCATTCAGAGACATGGGCTGAAATTGACAATTAAATATATGGTCACCGATTTCTTCATTTATTCTGCTGCAACTAGCAATGAAGCTTGCTCTATTGGAGAAAATAAAACCTCACAGTTTCACTGAAGACATTAATCCACAAATAAAATTAGAATACTATCTGTTGCTGTTGGTTAAATGTCAAAGCTCAAATTAAACCTGTCCTCCTATCCACATACTGAATGCAAAGATCTGCACATTTGGACTACTAAACAGATATTCTCCCCCTATTAAATTACTTGCATTAAACTGGTAGAAATGTTTAAAAATTAACGCTGGTGTTCTACCGATTCACAGGAAGAGATATTTCCAGCTGTATGAGTTTTGTGAATGAGTTATATGTAAATGGAACGTGGGCTATTGGCCAAAACCAGCCCAGGCTCAAGGCAATTATGGCCATTAGTGATTCTAAACAACAAAAGTGCAATCAATATCTACTTACATTATCCGTAAGACCCCGTATTTCACAGAGGCCAAGGAAAGTGCAGCTGGGCGATACTCAATGCCAATCAATTGTGGGCGTCATCAAGTTGGGCTTCCAAATCTTAGTTTTGCGTCAACATTGGCAATAGTTTTCCAGGGGTTTAATGTTTGTGTCATCTTTCTTCACTGTATTTACTTTTCACCATCTTATATTTATTTTTCCTTTCTGGTAGGCAAAAACTGCAGAATCCCAACAAATCCAATGTATTTTAGTTGCCAGTAGTGCCATGAACATGTTTCTATTCCCACCAACACTTTATTCCTGCTTGAAACATCTTCACAATAGCCACAAGAGTATTAGTATTGCAGTAATAGCAATGCTTTCATTGTTATGAATTAATGGATAAAATGATCTGAATGATCTTTCGTAGCCCATTGCTTTAATCAGCTCAGGGCCAAATGCTCACAAAGGGTTATCACATGGAGGGGGGGGGGGGGCTCACTGGCTGGGTAAATTATAAATAATCATAATGAGCACAAAATGCAGGGCTGTTTCTGCAGGCCCTACTGCACTTTGGACTTATTTTTTAACTTAATTAGTCCATCGCAGGCTAAAAAAGTATCTGGATTTGAGCTGAAATCAATTACATGGCGAAAAATGCGTGACAAATAATCTATAGAGGGGGACTTGCAGGAAGGCTTACAAGGACATGTAGGGGATGATACTTATTGGGAGTTGGGAGGTGTATTGGGTGGTAGAAGTCTACAAGGAGGCAGAAAAGGGGTAAGTGGGATGGGGGGGGAGAGAAGGAAGGAAAGGAAAGAAAAGGAAAGGAAGGAAGGAAGGAAGGAAGGAAGGAAGGAAGGAAGGAAGGGAGGAAGGGAGGAAGGAAGGAAGGAAGGGAGGGAGGGAGGGAGGGAGGGAGGAAGGGAGGGAGGGAGGGAGGGAGGGAGGGAGGGAGGGAGGGAGGGAGGGAGGGAGGGAGGGAGGGAGGGAGGGAGGGAGGGAGGGAGGAGGGAGTGAGTGAAAAGGACGGAGGGAAAAGGACGGAGGGAAAAGGACGGAGGGAGGGAGGAAATATTGTATTCATTGGGTACATTTGGTATGTAGGGTGCCTCATGTCACATTGGTTCTGGGATACGTTAGAAGTGGATTCTTTGTTGTGTTGTTAGAACCAGCACAGTGGATTTGCACATTTCACATGTGCATTGTCTTAATATAAAGGTGCAGCTGTCTTAAATCCAATAACTAGTTCCTTTGATTGCAATGCAACTGAATTTTGGAAAGGGAAAACACACCAGCTGCTATAATGTTGCTGATTTTGTGCGTGCAACTAAGATGAAA
>CM075977.1:188465330-188504830 GCA_038087875.1 Malacoraja senta
TATACAAAAATGAATTTCACTGTACCTCAGTACATGTGACAAATTAAGTGCCATACCACACCGAGATTGGTGCTACCTTTCTTCTCAAGCAATAACTGTCGTGGTTTTAAGACTCAAAGTTTGGATAAGTTAACACAGACACAGAGAATTCTTCAAAAAGACGAAAGCCTTTATTTGCAAATATTCAGCAGAAACATTCAGAGACGGCACCACCTGCCCGTTCTCTAATTGCAATCTGATCCACCGAAACAAGCAGCTTTTTATTGCACTCTTTCGGCCTTATCTCTGCTACATTATCTTTCATGCTGTACTCCTTTTACATCAATCTTCAATTCTAATATTCTCTGTCTTGCCACCATTATGTTTCCGACCTTGGTTCAGTTTTTACATTTCCTCTTTTATATTTTCCTCTCTCGCCGCCCTGAAATTCCAAACTATTGCTTTTAATTTCCCAGCTATGTTTCAGCTAAAGCCAAGGTTAGACGACACCATTTTGTACTGTTACACACACCATTTTACACTGTTACATATTAGCTTATGTTTAATACAAGGATATAAATGTAAAAATAAGTAACTTGTTTATAACTTAAAGTAACTTGTTTATAACTTCCATATAACTCCCTCCTCTGAGACTCCACCGATTCTCAAAAGACAAAGAAAACCACACACACATCCCCCAGGTCAAATTATCCATAGAGCCCTAAAATGCAGGCTCTTTTTAATTAAGTTTGCTTAATGCTGTGTAGTGTTCTTTCTCTGGCTCCCTGAGAAACTGGCCAAAAACCCACACCCATGACGTGAGGCAGGAAAAAAGGATCCAGTTTCCCTTACAGACTTCGTTTAACATTTTCCTGACACTTCTTCTCCATCGTAGTAGTATTCTATCACCGAGATCCACTTCCCTTGAGGGCCTGATTCGGCTTCACCCGTTATCATTGGCAGTTGCTTCACAGTAGCTTTCACCAGTAGAGACTTAATACAGGGGGAAAACACAACACAACATGATTGCCACTGCAAATAGTACGACCCTAATGGTCAAACCAGTTTTAATCAGCAATGCTCCCCAAACCCCCCAACATGCTCTCCAGCCACCCAAACAATTGATGTCTGAACCCTACGTTTCTATTAACCTCACTCCTTATCAATGGCTTTAGTGAAAGACCCCTCTGGGCTAGTATTATTACATATGAAGGTGAAGCATTGTTCCCCAAACAAGACACATACACCCCTTATTCTGACCTTATTTACACCAGTCTCATAGTCACCAATGTCTCCAAAACACTCACGTTATCTTAACCATATAACAATTCCAGCAATGAAACAGGCCATCTCGGCCCTTCTAATCCGCCGAACACTTACTCTCACCTAGTCCCATCTACCTGCACTCAGACCATAATCCTCCATTCCTTTCCCATCCATATACCTATCCAATTTATTTTAAATGGTAAAATCGAACCTGCCTCCACCACTTCCACTGGAAGCTCATTCCACACAGCTACCACTCTCTGAGTAAAGAAGTTCCCCTTCATGTTACCCCTAAACGTCTGTCCCTTAATTCTCAAATCATGTCCTCTTGTTTGAATCTTCCCTACTCTCAATTTTAAAAAGCTTATCCACGTCAACTCTGTCTATCCCTCTCATCATAACCTTCTGCGCTCCAAACAATAAAGACCTAACTTTTTCAACCTTTTTCTGTAACTTAGCTGCTGAAACCCAGGCAACATTCTAGTAAATCTCCTCTGTACTCTCTCTATTTTGTTGACATCTTTCCTATAATTTGAAGACCAAAATTGTACACCATACTTCATAATTGGGCCCACCAATGTCTTGTACAATTACAGCACACCAAAAGCTTTCTTTACCACCCTATCTACATGAGATTCCACCTTCAGGGAACTATGCACAGTTATTCCTAGATCCCTCTGTTCAACTTCATTCCTCAATTCGCTACCATTTACCATGTCTGTCCTATTTTGATTTGTCCTGCCAAGATGTACCACCTCACACTTATCAGCATTAAACCCATCTGCCATCTTTCAGCCCACTCTTCCAAATGGCCTAAATCTCTCTGTAGATTTAAAAAATCTACTTCATTATCCACAACACCACCTATCTTAGTATCATCTGCATACTTACTAATCCAATTTACCACACAATCATCCAGATCATTGATGTATATGACAAACAACAGTGGACCCAACACAGATCCCTGAGGCACCCCACTAGTCACTGGCCTCCAACCTGACAAACAGCCATCCACCATTACTCTCTGGCATCTCCCATTCAGCCACTGTTGAATCCATCTTGCTACTCCACCATTAATACCCAACAATTGAACCTTCTTAACCAATCTTCCATGTGGAACCTTGTCAAAGGCCTTACTGAAGTCCATATAGACAACATCCACCTCTTTACCCTCATCAATTTCCCTAGTAACCTCTTCAAAAAATTCAAGAAGATTAGTCAAACATGACCTTCCAGGCACAAATCCATGTTGACTGTTCCTAATCAGACCCCGTTTCCAGATGCTTATATATATTATCTTTAAGTATCCTTTCCATTAATTTGCTCACCACTGACATCAAACAACGTTCTTGTTAGAACTCTGCTCTTCCCTCACTTCTTTGTCCTCCTGTTCACTTACCTCAGGGCTATTATCTAGTCGTACCTGCGGGACAGCCCTCATGTAAGGATTGAAATGGTACGAGGTAGATCAACCTTCTACCTGAACTGCGGTGGGTGGTTCGGAAAGCTCATACATACACCTTGTCTCCAGGTTTAAAGGGTGCTTCCTCCTTGTCCACCTCCAACTGCTTTCACTTTATCTGTGCATAAATAGACTTGTATATCATAATTAACTGTTGCATATACTTCTTAACTTCTACCTCTAACTGTTCCAAACTCGGTCCCTTGTAGGGACTTCTCCATTGTGCCACCTGCATAGGTCGGCCAGTAAGCATCTCATGTGGTGTTATGTGGGTTATTCGGTTAGTTTACATGCAACATCTCTTCAGTGCCGATGGCAGGGCATTGATCCAATTCAACTGTAGTTACATAAATCTTATTTATATTAACCTTCAATGTTCCATTTGTTCTTTCCACCATGCTCTGTGACTGCAGGTGTTACACACCCAAATCTGTGTTTTACTCTAAGGGCCTGTAGCACCAGCTTGACTACTCTCTGAATGAAAACAATCCGTTGTCAAAGCAAATTTCAGTAGGTCTACCAAACCTCTTGATTACCTCATTCATCAGAAACTTTACTACAGTCCTTGCACCTAAATCAATCCAAGCTTACCCTATATGTAATAACAGCTGATCATCCTCCAGATGCTGTTCTGGCTGCTTCACCTGCACTTTGATTTCCCTTCTTATGTGCTTGGCATTTAATGACAGCTAGTGCCCCTGACTTCATTATTGCCCTTATCAGGTCTGTACTTTACTGCTAACTTTTCATGGGTTCTCCGTTGCTTTTCTCAAAGCCTTTCTGTTTCCCTACTGCTTCAAACATGTGACAGACCCCCATGAACACATGCTTAGTCGGTATAAACTTCATCTTTCTCACCTTCCCTCATGTCACATGCTGCTTTTAAAGCCTTAATTTCTGCCAACTGAGCTAAGCAAGATTGCAGGCTTCCAATTTAATTACCTTAAAGTCTAATCCATCCTGATGAACCACTTCAAACCCTGCATACTTGCTATTATGATCCTTTTAACAAGAAACATCCACAAGCAAAACCTTATTGTCCCCTTCATTCAAAGGCTCTGACTGTAAAACATTTCTCCGACTTGTGTGTCCTTCTTCCTTCATTATTTTCCTTAATGACATCACAATTTCAACATACTTTCCAATTTAGTCTGAACTATATCCTTCAATAAACTTCAATTATCTCTTCAATTTGATCCTGCGCTAGAGCTTTAACTTCTTTAGATATTACTCGTCCTGAATATTCTACCTGCTGCTGACAAAACAGCAACTTCTTCCTGGATACTTTATGACCTCCTGTGCCATCTTTTCCAAGAGAATTAAAATGTCTCTCTCACATTGCTTCTCACTTGTGGAACAAACCAATAAACCATCCACATACTGTATCAAATACTTTCTAAGGGTACACCTTCCAAATCTGCCTTTAACATCTGATTAAAAACATGGGACTAGTATTTAAAACCCTGCCACATCCTAGCCTAGGTGTATTTAATACCTCTTCTTAATGTTCTTACCATAGCTATGTTCACCACTATCTTAATATCATTATTATTATTTCCTGATTACCATACCTGTTCACATCCCCAACACACCTTATCCATTACCTGTCTTCTTACTAGCCTTTCTTGACCTCCTCCTTGAGATCCCTCTCTCCCTTGGGGACCCCAGTCCTGTCTGGGCTTATATCCAGATTTATTTCACTCCTGATAGGGCATTTGAGGAAACGCTCCCCCAAAGACATTTATTATTAAAGTACTTTAAAAAAAACTGAGGTCAGGTAAAGGGGGATGAAAGCGGGAGAGTTGGTATATCCCATTTGCGTGATGCGTATAACAAAGTATTTGTTTTTCTCTTTTTCCTCTTTTTCTTTTTTCTTCTTCTTTAGGGTCTATCGCTTAATCCTTTATTTTTAATTTCTTTCTTACAGGGTCTTTGTTCTTTCTTGTGGTCACGTTTTTACACCTTCACTATTTTCCTTCACTTTCTCTTTTTTCTTAATCTTAACTTTTCCTTTTTATTAGTGTAAAAAATGACGGAGTACATTAATTGTAATCATATATACGTGATGAGTACTAATGTAATTGGTTGTAATGTAATGTACTTCTTATAAATAAAAAAATAAAATAAAAAATAAAATACATTTATTATTGGCATGGAATTCTCTGGCCCCTGTTTGGCTCTGTCATAGGACTCACTGTGTGTTGGTGCATCACTTATTTCAGTCTTTTCAACCACGTCTGTTGTTATTGACAACATTGTATTTCTTTTTTTCACGCTCTTTCTTTTTGAGCTCTTCAAGTTACATTTGCATCATTTTTCTCTGCACCTCTTCCTGCTGGTCTGCAAGACTTTTTCCTATCTGCGATATTTCTCGATCTCATTGACCAAATGATCGCTAAATCGGGGGTGGGAAATAGATGACAATCCCACCACCTCCTCCAATCTAGACTTGACTTTAGGAGGAATGACATCCACCACAGTGGTTCAGAATGTAGTGTTCATTAACTGGTTGCCTTCAATTTCTTGTTCAGTTTCAAGTCTCCACCTATTCAGCTGGTTCTCCAGATAGGCTGCTGGATTATTTGCCTCTCCCAGTGGGTTTGGGGTCCACCTTAAGTGGGTAACATTGTCTGAGGGCCTGCCATACCCTCTGCCTGACTGTGTCAAACAGCATGCCATTGTTTATTGCATTGTTCACAGCATTTTTATACCAGCCATCTTCAGTAGTTCTGTCAGTTTAGTGGTTCCTATCACTTTCACCAACAGTGCCTTCAAATCTCCCATAGCCAATAATCGTCCCACGTGCATCTAAAGCTGGTCATGTTTCAGCAATTAACTAATTTCCAATTATTTCAATCCATTCTCACCACTATTTAAAATTCCCAATTCCTAGAACTAGTAACAATTTTCCAAATTAACTTTACTGAAAAGAAATCTAAAAGAAACAACAGAAATACCAAGCAACCTACATTTTCCAACTTTCCCCTTTTAAGTTACGAGGATACAAAGTGTTAAACAAAGTGTTAAACGTTACCTTACAGCTTACCTTACACAACAACCTAGATTGGGTTATCAAACCCGCCGACAAGGGAGGTGCCGTGGTAGTCTGGCGCGTCGACCTCTACAAAGCTGAGGCCACGCGCCAACTCTCGGACACCTCTTCCTACTTACCCCTGGACCATGACCCCACTGACGAGCACCAGGCCACCATCTCCAGTACCATCACCAACTTCATCCACTCCCACGCCCTGCCCGAACGAGCCTCCAACCTCATCGTTCCCCAGCCCCGCACAGCCCGCTTTTACCTTCTCCCCAAAATCCACAAACCTGACTGTCCCGGTAGACCCATTGTCTCTGCCTGTTCTTGCCCCACCGAACTCATCTCCACCTACCTCGACTCCATACTATCCCCCTTGGTTAAATCCCTCCCCACCTATGTTCAAGACACCTCAGACACTCTCCGTCATCTCCGCGCATTCCACTCTCTAGGCCCTCACCCCCTCATCTTCACCATGGACGTCCAGTCACTGTACACCTCCATCCCCCACCAGGATGGTCTCAAAGCCCTCCATTTTTTCCTCGA
Organism: Malacoraja senta; assembly: GCA_038087875.1. NCBI lineage: Eukaryota > Metazoa > Chordata > Chondrichthyes > Rajiformes > Rajidae > Malacoraja > Malacoraja senta. The sequence goes on from CM075977.1 coordinate 188,471,621, forward strand.
CCGTAGAAGCAATCTATACCCGGCCACTGACACCCTCCTCCGCCTAGCGGAGCTGGTACTTACACTTAATAACTTTTCATTTGACTCCTCCCATTTCCTCCAAATACAAGGCGTAGCTATGGGCACACGCATGGGCCCCAGCTACGCCTGCCTCTTTGTCGGGTACGTAGAACAATCCCTGTTCAATGCGTACCAGGGCCCCATCCCCGACCTCTACCTCCGCTACATCGATGATTGTTTTGGTGCCACATCCTGCACCCACACACAACTGACTGACTTCATCCGCTTCACCACCAACTTCCATCCGGCACTCAAATACACCTGGACCATTTCCGACACTTCCCTACCATTCCTTGACCTCACTATCTCCATCGCAGGTGATAGACTCCTTACCGACATCCACTACAAACCTACCGACTCCCATGGCTATCTGGACTACACTTCTTCCCACCCTGCTTCCTGTAAGGACTCCATCCCCCACTCCCAATTCCTCCGTCTACGCCGCATCTGCTCCCAGGATGAGGCGTTCCACACCAGGGCATCTGAAATGTCCTCATTCTTCAGGGAACGGGGGTTCCCCTCCTCCACCATAGATGAGGCTCGCACCAGGGTCTCTGCCATACCCCGCAACACTGCTCTCTCTCCCCATCCCCCCACTCACAACAAAGGCAGAGTCCCCCTAGTCCTCACCTTTCACCCCACCAGCCGTCACATACAACAAGTGATCCTCCGTCAGTTTCGCCACCTCCAACGTGACCCCACCACTCGCCACATCTTCCCATCTCCCCCTATGTCTGCCTTCCGCAAAGACCGCTCCCTCCGTAACTCCCTTGTCAATTCTTCCCTTCCCTCCCATACCACCCCCTCCCCTGGTACTTTCCCTTGCAACCGCAAGAGATGCAACACTTGTCCCTTCACTTCCCCCCTCCACTCCATTCCAGGACCCAAGCAGTCGTTCCAGGTGCGACAGAGGTTCACCTGCATCTCCTCCAACCTCATCTATTGCATTCGCTGCTCTAGATGCCAGCTGATCTACATCGGTGAGACCAAGCGGAGGCTTGGCGATCGTTTCGCCGAACACCTCCGGTCGGTCCGCAATAACCAACCTGAACTCCCGGTGGCTCAGCACTTCAACTCCCCCTCCCATTCCATATCTGACCTCTCTGTCCTGGGTCTCCTCCATGGCCACAGCGAGCAACACCGTAAATTGGAGGAAATGCACCTCATATTCCGCTTGGGCAGTCTACATCCTGGTGGCCTGAACGTTGAATTCTCCCAATTCTGCTAGCCCTGGCTGTCCCCTCCCCTTCATCAGCCATCTGGTTGTCTCCTCCCCTCCCCCAGCCCTCGGGCTCCTCCTCCGCATTTTCCTTTTTTCCTTTCTTCTCCCCACCCCCTATCAGTCTGAAGAAGGGTTTCGGCCCGAAACGTTACCTATTTCCTTCGCTCCATAGATGCTGCTGCACCCGCTGAGTTTCTCCAGCATTTTTGTGTACCTTACCTTACAGCTGTTCCGTAACCTCCCCCATTGCTTACAATCTCTTGAAGGACTTATCACATATATGAACTTCCTCATTCATTCAAAACCGTTTTTTACACACAAATCACATTCGTTCCATTCTTACTTCAAAGAAATGATGCAATTTTCTACATATTATAGTTTATATAAACACATTAACATTTATATAATTCTTATCTTCCTTTTAAGTTAAAGTAGGATGGTCTAATCCCCTATCAGTCAGGTACCTGAGCGCTGTGATTGGACATTGATTCAGATCATGATTAGTCATACTCACCGTCACTCAAATTCTAACCATACCCCACTAAGATCACAACCAATCAAAATCCTAGTCACTCAACATCTGACCACACCCCACTAAGATCACAACCAATCAAAATCCTAGTCACTCAACATCTGACCACACGCCACTCCCATTAATTTCCAGACAAAGGAAGCACATTTGGCCAGATAGAATGCTGAGAGTCCAAGCAGCAGAAAGAATGCAGCAAATGTATCTCCACAAACAGTTAAGAAACTCAGTCCTTACACCTCCTCCATCCTTGCAGTCTCTATATTACCTTAATATATTCTTATTGCTATATAACCTTACACTATTCTTATTGCTATTCTACAATATTTTATCACTGTGTACACGATTTCTGTTACCCACTTACCTTAAATTTGTATTTTGCCCATACAAACCCTTAGTCACCTAAGGTGGTATCCACAAAATACTTTATTCTGCCCGTACAAACCCCTGCCCTCAGGGTGGTATCCACAGAATGCCTGCCTCGTCCGTGCAACCCCCAACGTCTCAGGGTGGTATCCACGACGTCTAATAAACTCTCACCTGCTTTGTCCGTGCAACCCCTGGCCTCCCAGGGTGGTATCCACGAAGTCTTAATAAACTCTTAATAATATCACACAATGCACTGCTGTACTTATCACAGATATTATTTACTCACCACACCGCAGCCTTCTCGGACAATCCTCCGGGCCTGTCAGGAGAAAGCAGATATTAGTAGTAAGCACAACGTAGTGATTGTGGGAGATTTCAATTTTCCACACATAAACTGGGAAACACATTCTGTAAAAGGGCTGGATGGTTTGGAGTTTGTAAAATGTGTGCAGGATAGTTTTTTGCAGCAATACATAGAGGTACCTACTAGAGAAGGGGCAGTGCTGGACCTCCTGTTAGGAAATGAGACAGGGCAGGTGGCGGAGGTAAGCGTCGGGGAGCACTTCGGGTCCAGTGATCACAATACCATTAGTTTCAATATAATTACGGAGAGGGTCAGAACTGGACCTATGGTTGAGATTTTTGATTGGAGAAAGGCTAACTTTGAGGAGATGCGAAAGGATTTAAAAGCAATGAATTGGGTCATGTTGTTTTATGGGAAGGATGTAGAAGAGAAATGGAGGACATTTAAAGGTGAAACTTTAAGAGTACAGAATCTTTATGTCCCTGTTCGGTTGAAAGGAAATAGTAAAAATTGGAAGAGCCATGGTTTACAAGGGAAATTGGACACTTGGTTTGGAAAAAGAGAGAGATCTATAATAATTATAGGCAGCATGGAGTAAATGAGGTGCTTGAGGAGTATAAAGAATGTAAAAAGAATATTAAGAAAGAAATTAGAAAAGCTAAAAAGATATGAGGTTGCTTTGGCAAGTAAGGTGAAAGTAAATCCAAAGGGTTTCTACAGCTATATTAATAGCAAAAGGATAACAATGAATAAAATTGGTCCATTAGAGAGTCAGAGTGGACAGCTATCTGCAGAGCCAAAAGAGATGGGGGAGATATTGAACAATTTATTTTCTTCGGTATTCACCAAGGAGAAGGATATGGAATTAGGTGAGGTAAGGGAAACAAGCAGAGTAGCAATGGAAACTATGAGATTCAAAGAAGAGGAGGTGCGGACACTTTTGAAAAATATGAAAACGGATAAGTCTCCAGGTCCTGACAGGATATTCCCGAGGACATTGAGGGAAGTTAGTGTAGAAATAGCAGGGGCTATGACAGAAATATTTCAAATGTCATTAGAAACGGGAATAGTGCCGGAGGATTGGCGTACTGCGCATGTTGTTCCATTGTTTAAAAAGGGCTCTAAGAGTAAACCTAGCAATTATAGACCTGTTAGTTTGATGTCAGTTGTGGGCAAATTAATGGAAAGGATACTTAAAGATAATATATATAAGCATCTGGATAAGCAGGGTCTGATTAGGAACAGTCAACATGGATTTGTGCCTGGAAGGTCATGTTTGACTAATCTTCTAGAATTTTGCAAAAAGGTTACTAGGGAAATTGATGAGGGTAAAGCAGTGGATGTTGTCTATATGGACTTCAGTAAGGCCTTTGACAAGGTTCCTCATGGAAGGTTGGTTAAGAAGATTAAATTGTTGGGTATTAATGGTGGAGTAGCAAGATGGATTCAACAGTGGCTGAATGGGAGATGCCAGAGAGTAATGGTGGATGGCTGTTTGTCAGGTTGGAGGCCGGTGACTAGTGGGGTGCCTCAGGGGTCTGTGTTGGGTCCACTGTTGTTTGTCATGTACATCAATGATCTGGATGATGGTGTGGAAAATTGGATTAGTAAGTATGCAGATGATACTAAGATAGGTGGTGTGGTGGATAATGAAGTAGATTTTCAAAGTCTACAGAGAGATTTAGGCCATTTGGAAGAGTGGGCTGAAAGATGGCAGATGGAGTTTAATGCTGATAAATGTGAGGTACTACATCTCGGCAGGACAAATCAAAATTGGACGTACATGGTAAACGGTAGAGAATTGAGGAATGCAGTTGAACAGAGGGATCTAGGAATAATTTGTCCTGCCGAGTGTATAGTTCCCTGAAGGTGGAATCTCATGTAGATAGGGTGGTAAAGAAAGCTTTTGGGGTGCTGGCCTTTATAACTCAGAGCATTGAATATAGAAGTTGGGATGTAATGTTAAAATTGTACAAGGCATTGGTGAGGCCAATTCTGGAGTATGGAGTACAATTTTGGTCGCCTAATTATAGGAAAATAGAGAGAGTACAGAGGAGATTTACTAGAATGTTGCCTGGGTTTCAGCAACTAAGTTACAGAGAAAGGTTGAACAAGTTAGGTCTTTATTCTTTGGAGCGCAGAAGGTTAAGAGGGGACTTGATAGAGGTCTTTAAAATTATGAGCAGGTTAGACAGAGTTGACGTGGATACGCTTTTTCCATTGAGAGTAGGGAAGATTCAAACAAGGGGACATGACTTGAGAATTAAGGGACAGATGTTTAGGGGTAACATTAGGGGGAACTTCTTTACTCAGAGAGTGGTAGCTGTGTGGAATGAGCTTCCAGTGGAAGTGGTGGAGGCTGGTTCGATTGTATCCTTTAAAAATAGATTGGATGGGTATATGGACGGGAAAGGAATGGAGGGTTATGGTCTGAGTGCAGGTAGATGGGACTAGGGGGAAGTATTTATGTATTTATTTTTTAATGTTCGGCACGGACTTGAAGGGCCGAGATGGCCTGTTTCCGTGCTGTAATGGTTATATGGTTTTAGAACAATTTAGTGCCAGATTCTTGGGTCGGAGAGACCTTCTAACTACCTAGGCACTTCTGTGCCCCAATGGCTTCCCATGTTCAACGGGTTATTAATCCAAATGAAGCGAAAACCCACATAATTTTATAGGTGGCCACCCTTTTCCTGTTGTCCCTAGGATCCAAGAGGGGTTGGAAAGTAACCTGGGCTGTTAATCAATGGTCTCTTACCGACCCTGCTCGCTGCGTCAATTTTGTCGTGGTTTTAAGACTTAAAGTTTGGATAAGAGGACACAGACACGCAGAATTCTTCAAAAAGACGAAAGCCTTTATTTGCAAATATTCAGCTGAAACATTCAGAGATGGCACCACCTGCCCGTTCTCTAATTGCTCTCTGATCCACCGAAACAAGCAGCTTTTTATTGCACTCTTTCGGCCTTATCTCTGCTACATTATCTTTTATGCTGTACTCCTTTTACATCAATCTTCAATTCTAATATTCTCTGTCTTGCCACCATTATGTTTCCGACCTTGGTTCAGTTTTTACATTTCCTCTGTTATCTTTTCCTCTCTCGCCGCCCTGAAATTCCAAACTATTGCTTTTAATTTCCCAGCTATGTTTCAGCTAAAGCCAAGGTTAGACGACACCATTTTGTACTGTTACACACACCATTTTACACTGTTACATATTAGCTTATGTTTAATACAAGGATATAAATGTAAAAATAAGTAACTTGTTTATAACTTAAAGTAACTTGTTTATAACTTCCATATAACCTCCACTGGTAAGTTGACAAAACTTTGAACCAAAGGGAATATATTATAACCATGTTTATGCACTCAAGTACTGAAATAATTGGCTCAATTTCTGCATGCATAGGAGAAGTGTTCTCAGCCTCCACACATCTTTTTTGTGTCATTTAGATTCATCTCACTCCAGGTTATGAATCTGAACACCACTTTCAGTCAAGCAGAAGTCAATAATAAACTGAGTTTCATCAAATTATTTAGATTAATTAATATTAATGACTCTTCAGCTTTCCTTCTTAATAATTTTATTAGTCACAAAGTGCTGGAGTAAATCAGCAGTTCAAGCAGCATTTCTGAAAGACATGGATAGACCATGTTTTGGGCCATGACCCTTCTTCATCCATGTTTTCCAACAGTTTATGTCATTTTTTGTAAACCAGCACCTGCTGTTCCTAGTGTCTACACTTTTATGTGTATGTACATTTTCTAAAGCAACAAAACCTTGATTTCAAGTTGTTTAATCTTTGGAACACTTCATTAAAATGAGCAAAGCACAATATGCTGATGGAACACAATGGATTAGGCAGCAGCTGTGGAAGGGAATGGATAAATGACATTTTGCGTCCTGGCCTGAAACATTGTCTGTCTATTCCCTCCACAGATACTGCCTGACTGCTGAGTTCTTCCAGCGCTTTGTGTTTTGCTCAAAATTCCAGCAAATGCAGTTTTTGTGAGTCCATTAAAATGGCATGTTTATCTATAAATCATACTCATTATATACAGCTTTTAAAAATGTGTTTCTGTTCCTTGAAAAAGCTGCAAATTGTGTTTGAACTTGGTGTCCTAACATCACCCTTGCTGGTAGACTTGGAAATTGGCAGCTTTGCAACATCTTTAATAGGTCAGGATAAGTTCATCCACTATTACTCAATCGATGAAGTTGTAGGCTGCAATTTAGTAATAATCTTCAGCAGAATTGTACAATAGATTTTTTACAGCGTTGCCAGTTTGGTCGATAACCTTCAGCAACAGCTCACAGAGAGAGAAGATAACAGTAATTCTTGATCCATGACTTTTGTAAATGACAGGATGCAATAGCCCAACCAGCCCATCGCTGATAAAAATAGGGTAAACATTGGACCTGCTCAATGTCGAGAATAACAAATAGCTAAATATTCTAAAGATACTTTGCAGGTCAGGAAGCATATGTGCAGAAAGAAACAGAGTTCATATCTTTCCACACTGTATCATTCTATGTCCATGACTCTATTAAGAAATAGAGTATTCGACTGTCCAGAAAGGGACAGGGAGTGGACATGGGCATGGGACATTTAATGCCAGCCATCTGACTGAAAGTTCCCTTTTTAGAGGCAAAACAAATGTCAAAAGGATGAACTTCTAGATGGGATGAAACATGGCACCATTCTGTCAAACTGCAGAGGAGTCAATCTCAAAGCCCGGGCCAACATTTACCGCTCAATCAACATTTCTTGAACTGGATCAATGGCTAATTATCTTATTATTATTTAGGATAGCTTGTTTTAAGTGTATTGATTACAACCTTCCCTACATTATAGCAGCAATTAAAATTCTAAAGTGTCAAATTGGATAGTCGAGGATGGAGTTAAAGTGAAAGGGTTTCTTAAATGTGTGAGCAGAGAGAGGTGTAAAATGAGGGTAGAAGCAATAGGTAGCAAAATGAAAAGTAATAGTGGCAGGCAGACAAATCCAGGGCAAAAATCAAAAAGGGCCACTTTTCAACATAATTGTATAAGGGGTAAGAGTGTTGTAATAACAAGCCTGACGGCTTTGTGTCTCAATGCAAGGAGCATTCGTAATAAGGTGGATGAGTTGAATGTGCAGATAGCTATTAATGACTATGATATAGTTGGGATCACGGAGACATGGCTGCAGGGTGACCAAGGCTGGGAGCTGAACATCCAGGGATATTCAATATTCAGGAGGGATAGACAGAAAGGAAAAGGAGGTGGGGTACCGTTGCTGGTTAGAGAGGAGAATAACGCAATAGAAAGGAAGGACATTAGCTTGGAGGATGTGGAATCGATATGGGTAGAGCTGCGAAACACTAAGGGGCAGAAAACTCTAGTGGGAGTTGTGTACAGACCACCTAACAGTAGTAGTGTAGATGGGGATGGCATCAAACAGAAAATTAGAAATGCGTGCAACAAAGGTAAAACAGTTATAATGGGTGACTTCAATCTACATATAGATTGGCTGAATCAAATCGGCAGGGGTGCTGAGGAAGAGGATTTCTTGGAATGTATGCAGGATAGTTTTCTAAACCAACATGTAGAGGAACCAACGAGAGAGCAGGCTATTCTAGACTGGGTATTGAGTAATGAGGAAGGGTTAATTAGCAGTCTTGTTGTGCGTGTCCCCTTGGGCAAGAGTGACCATAATATGGTTGAGTTCTTCATTAGGATGGAGAGTGACATAATTAATTCAGAAACAAGGGTTCTGAACTTAAAGAAAGGTAACTTTGAGGGTGTGAGATGTGAATTGGCCAAGATAGACTAGCAATTGATTCTTAAAGGGTTGGCGGTGGATATGCAATGGAAGGCATTTAAAGGCTGCATGGCTGAACTACAACAATTGTTCATCCCAGTTTGGCAAAAGAATAAATTAGGGAAGGTAGTGCATCCGTGGATAACAAGGGAAATCAGGGATAGTATCAAAACAAAAGACGAAGCATACAAATTAGCCAGAAAAAGCAGCCTACCAGAGGACTGGGAGAAATTCAGAGTCCAGCAGAGGAGGACAAAGGACTTAATTAGGAAAGGGAAAATAAATTATGAAAGAAAACTGGCAGGGAACATAAAAACTGACTGCAAAAGTTTTTATAGATATGTGAAGAGAAAAAGATTAGTTAAAACAAATGTAGGTCCCTTGCAGTCAGAAACCGGTGAATTGATCATGGGGAACAAGGACATGGCAGACCAATTGAATAACTACTTTGGTTCTGTCTTCACTAAGGAAGACATAAATAATCTGCCGGAAATAGCAGGGGACCGGGGGTCAAATGAGATGGAGGAATTGAGTGAAATCCAGGGTAGCCGGGAAGTGGTGTTAGGTAAATTTAATGGATTAAAGGCCGATAAATCCCAAGGGTCAGATAGGCTGCATCCCAGAGTACTTAAGGAAGTAGCCCTAGAAATAGTGGATGCATTAGTGATAATTTTTCAAAACTCTTTAGATTCTGGAGTAGTTCCTGAGGATTGGAGGGTAGCTAATGTAACCCCACTTTTTGAAAAGGGAGGGAGAGAGAACATGGGGAATTACAGACCAGTTAGTCTAACATCGGTAGTGGGGAAACTGCTAGAGCCAGTTATTAAAGGTGGGATAGCAGCACATTTGGAAAGTGATGAAATCATTGGACAAAGTCAGCATGGATTTACGAAAGGTAAATCATGTCTGACGAATCTCATAGAATTTTTCGAGGATGTAAGTAGTAGAGTGGATAAGGGAGAACCAGTGGATGTGTTATATCTGGACTTTCAGAAGGCTTTCGACAAGGTCCCACATAAGAGATTAGTATACAAACTTAAAGCACACGGTATTGGGGGTTCAGTATTGATGTGGATAAAGAACTGGCTGGCAGACAGGAAGCAAAGAGTAGTAGTAAACGGGTCATTTCCAGAATGGCCGGCAGTGACTAGTGGGGTAACGCAAGGTTCAGTGCTGGGACCCCAGCTATTTACAATATATATTAATGATTTGGACGAGGGAATTGAATGCAACATCTCCAAGTTTGCAGGTGACACAAAGCTGGGGGGCAGTGTTAGCTGTGAGGAGGATGCTAGGAGGCTGCAAGATGACTTGGATTGGCTGGGTGAGTGGGCAAATGCATGGCAGATGCAGTAACATGTGGATAAATGTGAGGTTATCCACTTCGGTGGCAAAAACAGGAAAGTAGACTATTATCTGAATGGTGGCCGATTAGGAAAAGGGGGAGATGCAACGAGACCTGGGTGTCATGGTACACCAGTCATTAAAAGTAGGCATGCAGGTGCAGCAGGCAGTGAAGAAAGCGAATGGTGTGTTAGCATTCATAGCAAAAGGATTTGAGCATAGGAGCAGGGAGGTTCTACTGCAGTTGTACAGGGTCTTGGTGAGACCACACCTGGAGTATTGCATACAGTTTTGGTCTTCTAATCTCAGGAAAGACATTCTTGCCATAGAGGGAGTACAGAGAAGGTTCACCAGACTGATTACTGGGATGTCAGGACTTTCATATGAAGAAAGACTGGATAGATTTGGCTTGTACTTGCTAGAATTTAGAAGATTGAGGGGGCATCTTATAGAAACGTACAAAATTCTTAAGGGGTTGGACAGGCTAGATGCAGGAAGATTGTTCCCGATGTTGGGGAAGTCCAGAACAAGGTGTCACAGTTTAAGGATAAGGGGGAAATCTTTTAGGACCGAGATGAGAAAAACATTTTTCTCACAGAGAGTGGTGAATCTCTGGAATTCTCTGCCACAGAAGGTAGTTGAGGCCAGTTCATTGACTATATTTAAGAGGAAGTTAGATGTGGCCCTTGTGGCTAAAGGTATCAGGGTGTATGGAGAGAAGGCAGGTACAGGATACTGAGTTGGATAATCAGCCATGATCATATTGAATGGCGGTGCAGGCTCGAAGGGCCGAATGGCCTACTCCTGTACCTATTTTCTATGTCTATTTTTCTATGTTTCATTCACACCCATTTGTCCCCTTCCCCCCCCTCCCACCTCCCCTTCCACCTATATTCCTTCCTTTGGCTTCACATTCGCACCTCTCCTATTCTTATCACACATTAATTGTTTTTTTAAACTGGCCTTAGTCAATCATTTGCCAATAAAAAAAAACCTTACCCTGTATCCACTAGCATACGCTAGGCTTTGTTCTCCTCTCTTCCAGATTTCTTTCCACCCTCCCACACAGCCCCCCCCCCGATCCATCCCACGTCCATCAGTCTGAAGAAGGGCCCTACTCCAAAACATGTATGTTGTTCAAAGATGCCGCCTGACCTGCTGTGTTACTCCAGCACTTTGTTCGATAAAAAAATGATTTCTGAAGAAATCCTTCTCCGATCCCTTGAAGAGATAAAGCTCACAGAGAGAGAAGATAACAGTAATTCTTGATTCGTAACTTTTACAAATGACAGGATGCAAGAAGGTCTGAAGAAGAGTTTTGGCCCGAAACGTTGCCTATTTCCTTCACTCCATAGATGCTGCCTCACCCGCTAAGTTTCTCCAGCACTTTTGTCTACATGTAATAGTCCAACCAGCCCATCGCTGATAAAAAATAGGGAATACGTTGAACCTGCTCAATGTCTAGAATAACAGAATATTCTATGGATACTCTGTAGGTCAGGAAGCAGTTGCACAGACAGAAACAGGGTTAATGTTTAGGATCTATGACCTTCCAAGGGAACAGGGAGAGTCCAAACAAGCTTTGAAAACAAGAGAAAAGAAGAAGGGAATGATAGAGCAAACAGGAATATTTGTGATAAGGTAGAGGATGGGACCGTTAATGGGGTAAGGAAAATGAATGGGATGTTAGATCCAATTGCTTTTCGTGCCGAGTGTGAAGTTCTACCCCTCAAATTCAGGGGTCTCCAAGAGATCCTAAAGCATCTAAATGCCCAAGGGGCAAATTTCAGGAGATCATCTGCTGGCCATACTGAGCCAACCAGCCATCCTGTCCATCATTCACTCTTGAAATTGGAAATTCACCTCCGTTTCTGAAATGAGGTGCAGTTGGGGCTGCTCCGATGAATGGGGCAAAGGCTATCTATGGAGGACTGACATGTAAATCCAAGATAAGTCCACACCTGGTGTTCTAATAAATGAGTTAATTCATAATCTCAGAACAATTTATAATCCCTCTTCATTATAAATCATGCTCTTCCACGCCCCCCTCATTTTCTACGGCTCATTCAAGATTAACTAATAGAGTAGTCCACTGTCCAGAAAGGAACTGGGAGTGGATATGGGCAGAGGACTTTTAATGCCAGCCATCTGGCTCAAAGTTCACTTTTTAGAAGCAAAGAAATTATCAAAAGAATGAACTTCAGCCACACTGGATGGGATGATACAAGGCACCATTATGTCAAACTGCAGAGGAGTCAATCTCAAAGCCCTGGCCAACATTTACTGCTCAATCAACATTTCTTGAACTGGATCAATGGATCATATTATCTTACTATTTTTTTAGGATATCTTTTTTAAAGTGAATTGATTACAACCTTTCTGACATTATAGCAGCAATTAAAATTCTAAAGTGCTTCATGAGCACCCATTCGTCCCCTTCCCCCTCCCCTTCCACCTATATTCCTTCCTCTGGCTTCACACTCGCACCTCTCCTATCCTTATCACACATTAATTGTCTTTTCATCTCTGGCCTGAGTCAATCATTTGTCAATCAAAAAAAAAATGTCACTCTGTATCCACTAGCACTCGCTAGGCTTTGTTCTCCTCACTTCCAGCTTTCTTTCCACCCTCCCACGCAGACTCCCACCCCTCCAACTCCCATCAGTCTGAAGAATCATGTACTGTATGTTTTTCAAAGATCCTGCCTGACCTGCTGAGTTACTCCAGTATTTTGTGTCTTTCAGTGGCTGTAAGCTGCTTTGGACACTGCCAAAAGGAAAGTGGCTTCATAAATGTAAGTCTTTGCCTTATCATTTGTGGAACTGGTGAGAAATTCAGCCATTGACAACGTGGCATATTTTTTAGTGACAGTTTTTGGGCAAGTGTACATTATTCCGGGTCTATCATGTTCGATAAAAAATGATTTCTGGATTAAAGGGATAAAGCTGAGACAGTTTTCAGATGATAATTTGTATTAAGCTTGTGTTGTGGCTAGCTACAACATTTGATACCAGAAATAACATTTTTTGTTTTGCTTTTTTGCAATATTTAATGAAACAACCATTGCAACCTGAACTGAGTTAGCATTTGAAAGACTATAGGTACCACTGGATTACTTAACCCTGCACCACCAGTAATCTATCACTGCAAAATAAAATATTTATTTGACATATTATTTTAAATTAAAGTAAAAGACAGTCTGCCCAAAAGGCCCTCAAACCGAAGTGAGATGGAAGCAAGAATGTAACAGTGGTACAGCCAGTAGCTGCTGCTTCACAGCTTAAGTGAACTGGATGCAATTCTGATATTCTGTGCTGTCTATATGGAATTTGCATGTTCTCCCTCTGACTGTATGGGTTTTCTCTTTCTTCCCACAACCCAAAAATATGAGGCCTGGTAGATTAATTAGCCACTGTAAATTGTCCCTAGTATGTATGTGCATGGTACAGTTGATAGTCTTAGAGTCATAGAATGATACAGTGTGGAAACAGGCCCTTCGGCCCAACGCCCGCACCAGCGTTTGGAGGGTTATGTGTGGTCCATAACCATCCAAACCTGTCCTATCCATGTACCTGTCTATCTGTTTCTTAAACGTCTGGATAGCCCTAGCCTCAAGCACCTCCTCCGGCAGCTTGTTCCATACACCAACCACCATTTGTGCGAAAAAGTGATAATTTGTGTGATACTTTCTTAATCACATGCGTGATATGGCAAAAATATATCCTTGCCTCTCACTGTAAATCTATGGGTCAATGGGTTCAGGACTGTCAGAACATGTTTTAAGGATGCTGCTCAAGGCAAATATTGTAAACCAGCTGCAGAAATATGATGGAGCAATGTGACTATTTGGGACAAATATATTAATCTCTTTTGAAAACAGTTATTTTCATCTTACTGACAACAATTATTGAGCAAATGAATTGTTTGGAGCACTTTACTCATTTACTGATGGAGGTAATGATTTATACAAAAAATGAGGCTGACAAATCATTATAATGGGACTGATTATCTGCAGTAGTTCTAAATATGAGATTCTATGCCGCTGTCCTTATTGCTATGGAAACGGGAGCACAGACAGTGATTGCAACTTTAGTCAGTGATTCTGGAGTCATTGCAGAATAAACGATGCACTGAAGCCTTTTGAAAAAGGATTTTGTTGTTAAGCCAAACCATCTCCTCCTCGCTCTGCATTTATTGCAATCTGCAGGTCACTCACTGGGATTGCATTGAAGTCTTTGTAGTGATCTCTCTTGGCTAAACTCCAGAGGGGATGAATCACCTCTTGCATTATCCCTCCCTGAGGGGAAACCACAAGGATACTAAAAATCAGCAAGCCTTCGATCAATGGGTGACTCAAGGGATTGACCTTGCCAGTATCCCAGCCAGTATTCCCACTACAGGACCTATTCCCACACCTGATTAAAGCACTGTGCTATCATTTCAGAAGGTTAGACCCTTATGGGCCTGTCCCACTTTGGTGATTTTTTAGGCAACTGATGGCGACTGTCTTAGTCGTAGTAGGTCGCTGAAAAACCGGCGACTGGACTAATGGGCCTATCTAACTTAGGCGTTTTTTTAGGCGACTGCTGGCGAATACGACATTGAAATTTACCTAAGTCAGCACCGGCGACAACCTACGTCACATGTCGACAACCGACGACATCCTGGGGTCACCATACGACATTCTGGCAACTGCCTACATTAACCTGGCGACAACCTACGACAGCACCTATGTCAAGCTATGCTCATTTGGCGTCAAACCCAAGGTCGCCACTGTGGCTGAAATTTTTTGATGTGGTTAGAGAAGGCTCACGTGAACTCTGTCTCAACTAGAAGGTCTGCTAGGGTTCATGGATGGACGTAAGAGAGGAAGTATAGGGACAGGTGTTGCATCTCCAGTGGTTACAGGCAAAAGTACATGGGGAGGGGTGGAAGTATTTGAGATTTTGAAAAGTATAAATCCCCAGTGTCTTACTGGGTAGGATGGAGAGTGACATTAGGATGGAGAGTGACATTAGGATGGAGAGTGACATTTAGGATGGAGAGTGACATGTAGAAGAAAAAATGGAGGACATTTAAGGGTGAAATTTTAAGAGTACAGAATCTTTATGTCCCTGTTCGGTTGAAAGGAAATAGTAAAAAATGGAAAGAGCCATGGTTTTCAAGGGAAATTGGACACTTGGTTCGGAAAAAGAGAGAGATCTACAATAATTATAGGCAGCATGGAGTAAATGAGGTGCTTGAGGAGTATAAAGAATGTAAAAAGAATATTAAGAAAGAAATTAGAAAAGCTAAAAGAAGATATGAGGTTGCTTTGGCAAGTAAGGTGAAAGTAAATCCAAAGGGTTTCTACAGCTATATTAATAGCAAAAGGATAACAAGGAATAAAATCGGTCCATTAGAGAGTCAGAGTGGACAGCTATCTGCAGAGCCAAAAGAGATGGGGGAGATATTGAACAATTTCTTTTCTTCGGTATTCACGAAGGAGAAGGATATGGAATTATGTGAGGTAAGGGAAACGAGCAGAGTAGCAATGGAAACTGTGAGATTCAAAGAAGAGGAGGTGCGGACACTTTTGAAAAATATGAAAACGGATAAGTCTCCAGGTCCTGACAGGATATTCCCTAGGACATTGAGGGAAGTTAGTGTAGAAATAGCAGGGGCTATGACAGAAATATTTCAAATGTCATTAGAAACGGGAATAGTGCCGGAGGATTGGCGTACTGCGCATGTTGTTCCGTTGTTTAAAAAGGGTTCGAAGAGTAAACCTAGCAATTATAGACCTGTTAGTTTGACGTCAGTGGTGGGCAAATTAATGGAAAGGATACTTAAAGATAATATATATAAGCATCTGGATAAGCAGGGTCTGATTAGGAACAGTCAACATGGATTTGTGCCTGGAAGGTCATGCTTGACTAATCTTCTTGAATTTTTCGAAGAGGTTACTAGGGAAATTGATGAGGGTAAAGCAGTGGATGTTGTCTATATGGACTTCAGTAAGGCCTTTGACAAGGTTCCTCATGGAAGGTTGGTTAAGAAGATTCAATTGTTGGGTATTAATGGTGGAGTAGCAAGATGGATTCAACAGTGGCTGAATGGGAGATGCCAGAGAGTAATGGTGGATGGCTGTTTGTCAGGTTGGAGGCCGGTGACTAGTGGGGTGCCTCAGGGGTCTGTGTTGGGTCCACTGTTGTTTGTCATGTACATCAATGATCTGGATGAAGGTGTGGAAAATTGGATTAGTAAGTATGCAGATGATACTAAGATAGGTGGTGTTGTGGATAATGAAGTAGATTTTCAAAGTCTACAGAGAGATTTAGGCCATTTGGAAGAGTGGGCTGAAAGATGGCAGATGGAGTTTAATGCTGACAAATGTGAGGTGCTACATCTCGGCAGGACAAATCAAAATAGGACGTACACGGTAAATGGTAGCGAATTGAGGAATGCAGTTGAACAGAGGGATCTCGGAATAACTGTGCATAGTTCCCTGAAGGTGGAATCTCATGTAGATAGGGTGGTAAAGAAAGCTTTTGGTGTGCTGGCCTTTATAAATCAGAGCATTGAATATAGAAGTTGGGATGTAATGTTAAAATTGTACAAGGCATTGGTGGGGCCAATTCTGGAGTATGGAGTACAATTTTGGTCGCCTAATTATAGGAAGGATGTCAACAAAATAGAGAGAGTACAGAGGAGATTTACTAGAATGTTGCCTGGGTTTCAGCAACTAAGTTACAGAGAAAGGTTGAACAAGTTAGGTCTTTATTCTTTGGAGCGCAGAAGGTTAAGAGGGGACTTGATAGAGGTCTTTAAAATTATGAGCGGGTTAGACAGAGTGGACGTGGATAAGCTTTTCCCATTGAGAGTAGGGAAGATTCAAACAAGGGGACATGACTTGAGAATTAAGGGACAGAAGTTTAGGGGGAACATTAGGGGGAACTTCTTTACTCAGAGAGTGGTAGCTGTGTGGAATGAGCTTCCAGTGGAAGTGGTGGAGGCAGGTTCGATGTTATCCTTTAAAAATAGATTGGATGGGTATATGGACGGGAAAGGAATGGAGGGTTATGGTCTGAGTGCAGGTAGACGGGACTAGGGGGAAGTATTTTATTTTTAATTTAATTTAATTTATTAAAAAAAAAAAATGTTTGGCACGGACTTGAAGGGCCGAGATGGCCTGTTTCCGTGCTGTTATGGTTATATGGTTATATATGGTTATTGTTAATTCAGAAACAACGGTTCTGAACTTAAAGAAAGGTAACTTTGAGGGTATGAGACGTGAATTGGCCAAGATTGACTGGCAATTAGTTCTAAAAGGGTTGACGGTGGATATGCAATGGAAGGCATTTAAAGACTGCATGGATGAACTACAAAAAATGTTCATCCCAGTTTGGCAAAAGAATAAATCAGGGAAGGTAGTGCATCCGTGGATAACAAGGGAAATCAGGGATAGTATCAAAGCAAAAGATGTTGCGTACAAATTAGCCAGAAAAAGCAGCATACCAGAGGACTGGGAGAAATTCAGAGACCTGCAGAGGAGGACAAAGGGCTTAATTAGGATAGGGAAAATAGATTATGAAAGGAAACTGGCAGGGAACATAAAAACTGACTGCAAAAGTTTTTATAGATATGTGAAGAGAAAGAGATTAGTTAAAACAAATGTAGGTCCCTTGCAGTCAGAAACAGGTGAATTGATCATGGGGAACAAGGATATGGCGGACCAATTGAATAACTACTTTGGTTCCGTCTTCACTAAGGAAGACATAAATAATCTGCCGGAAATAGCAGGGGGCCGCGGGTCAAAGGAGATGGAGGAACTGAGTGAAATCCAGGTTAGTCGGGAAGTGGTGTTGGGTAAATTGAATGGATTAAAGGCCGATAAATCACCAGGGCCAGATAGGCTGCATCCCAGAGTACTTAAGGAAGTAGCTCCAGAAATAGTGGATGCATTAGTGATAATTTTTCAAAACTCTTTAGATTCTGGAGTAGTTCCTGAGGATTGGAGGGTAACAAACGTAACCCCACTTTTTAAGAAGGGAGGGAGAGAGAAAATGGGGAATTACAGACCAGTTAGTCTAACATCGGTCGTGGGGAAACTGCTAGAGTCAGTTATTAAAGATGGGATAGCAGCACATTTGGAAAGTGGTGAAATCATTGGACAAAGTCAGCATGGATTTACGAAAGGTAAATCGTGTCTGACGAATCTTATAGAACTTTTCGAGGATGTAACTAGTAGAGTGGATAGGGGAGAACCAGTGGATGTGTTGTATCTGGACTTTCAGAAGGCTTTCGACAAGGTACCACATAAGAGATTAGGATACAAACTTAAATCACACGGTATTGGGGGTTCAGTATTGATGTGGATAGAGAACTGGCTGGCAAACAGGAAGCAAAGATTAGGAGTAAACGGGTCCTTTTCACAATGGCAGGCAGTGACTAGTGGGGTACCGCAAGGCTCAGTGCTGGGACCCCAGCTATTTACAATTTATATTAATGAACTGGATGAGGGAATTGAAAGCAACATCTCCAAGTTTGCGGATGACACTAAGCTGGGGGGCAGTGTTAGCTGTGAGGAGGATGCTAGGAGACTGCAAGGTGACTTGGATAGGCTGGGTGAGTGGGCAAATGTTTGGCAGATGCAGTATAATGTGGATAAATGTGAGGTTATCCACTTTGGTGGCAAAAACGGGAAGGCAGACTATTATCTAAATGGTGGCCGATTAGGAAATGGGGAGATGCAGCGAGACCTGGGTGTCATGGTACACCAGTCATTGAAAGTAGGCATGCAGGTGCAGCAGGCAGTGAAGAAAGCGAATGGTATGTTGGCCTTCATAGCAAGAGGATTTGAGTATAGGAGCAGGGAGGTTCTACTGCAGTTGTACAGGGTCTTGGTGAGACAACACCTGGAGTATTGCGTACAGTTTTGGTCTCCAAATCTGAGGAAGGACATTATAGCCATAGAGGGAGTGCAGAGAAGGTTCACCAGACTGATTCCTGGGATGTCAGGACTTTCATATGAAGAAAGACTGGATAGACTTGGCTTATACTCGCTAGAATTTAGGAGATTGAGAGGGGATCTTATAGAAACGTACAAAATTCTTATGGGGTTGGACAGGCTAGATGCAGGAAGATTGTTCCCGATGTTGGGGAAGTCCAGGACAAGGGGTCACAGCTTAAGGATAAGGGGGGAAATCCTTTAAGACTGAGATGAGGAAAAACTTTTTCACACAGAGAGTGGTGAATCTCTGGAACTCTCTGCCACAGAGGGTAGTTGAGGCCAGTACATTGGCTATATTTAAGAGGGAGTTAGATGTGGCCCTTGTGGCTAAGGGGATCAGGGGGTATGGAGAGAAGGCAGGTACGGGATACTGAGTTGGATGATCAGCCATGATCATATTGAATGGCGGTGCAGGCTCGAAGGGCCGAATGGCCTACTCCTGCACCTATTTTCTATGTATCTATGTATCTATGGGTATATCTGGGTATGTTCTGGGATGCAAGGGAAGAGATTGCTTCCAGGAACAGATATCTGGGGATGTTCTGGGAAGCAAGGGAATGGGGCCCTGGCAGAGACCTTTGTATCTTTGTTAGCCATAGGTGCTGGAAGACTGAAAAATAGCTAATGTCATGCATTTATTTAAGGAGAGCAGGGATAACCCAGGGAACTGCAGGCCGCTGAGCTTCCATCAGTGGTGGGAAGGTCATTGGAAGGGATTCTGAGAGACAGGATTTATTTGCATTTGGAAAGGTATGGAGTTGGGATAGTCAGCATAGCTTTGTGCAAGGGGAATCATGTCCCATGAATTTGTTTAACAAGTTTGAAGAGGTGACTATAATCATCAATGTGGGAATGGTAGTAGGCATTGTCCACATGGACTTCAGCAAGGCTTTTGTAAAGGTACTGCATGGTAGGCTGGTCCTAAAGCTCAAAACTCTTAGTGTGAGCGAGCCAATTAGATCCAAAATTGGCTTCGTGGAAGGAGTCAGAGGATGGTAATGGCAGATGGATTTCCAGATTGAAGACCTGTGACTTGCGGTTTGAAGGAGAAATTGGTGCTGGGTCCTCTGTTGTTTGTGTCACTGAAGCCAGTGTGAATAGATGCATTTTTGGAAATAATAGGAGATACACAGTGAATGGCTGGGCCTCAGTGAATATTGTTGAACAGAGATCTTGGGGTACATCTGCATGTTTTCCTGAAAGTGGTAACACAAGTAGACAGACTGGTGAATAATATAGAAACATAGAAAATAGGTGCAGGAGGAGGCCATTCGGCCCTTCGAGCCAGCACCGCCATTCATTGTGATCATGGGTGATCGTCCCCTATCAATAACCCGTGCCTGCCTTCTCCCCATATCCCTTGACTCCACTAGCCCCTAGAGCTCTATCTGACTCTCTCTTAAATCCATCCAGTGATTTGGCCTCCACTGCCCTCTGTGGCAGGGAATTCCATAAATTCACAACTCTCTGGGTGAAAACGTTTTTTCTCACCTCAGTCTTAAATGACCTCCCCTTTATTCTAAGACTGTGGCCCCTGGTTCTGGACTCGCCCCGCCCAACATTGGGAATTTTTCCTGCATCTAGCTTGTCCAGTCCTTTTATTATTTTATATGTTTCTATAAGATTCCCCTCATCCTTTAAACTCCAGTGAAGAATACAAGCCTAGTCTTTTCAATCTTTCCTCATATGACAGTCCCGCCATCCCAGGGATCAATCTCGTGAACCTACGCTGCACTGCCTCAATCACAAGGATGTCCTTCCTCAAATTAGGAGACCAAAACTGTACACAATACTCCAGATGTGGTCTCACCAGAGCCCTGTACAACTGCAGAAGAACCTCTTTACTCCTATACTGAAATCCTCTTGTTATGAAGGCCAACATTCCATTAGCTTTCTTCACTGCCTGCTGTACCTGCACGCCAACTTTCAGTGACCGGTGTACAAGGACACCCAGGTCTCGCTGTACCTCCCCTATACCTAACCTAACCCCATTGAGATAATAATCTGCCCCCTTGTTTTTGCCGCCGAAGTGGATAACCTCACATTTATCTATATTATACTGCATCTGCCACGCATCTGCCCACTCACTCAACCTGTCCAGGTCACCCTGCAACCTCCTAACATCCTCTTCACAGTTCACACTGCCACCCAGTTTTGTGTCATCCGCAAACTTTCTAGTGTTGCTCCTAATTCCCTCTTCCAAATCATGAATATATATGATAAACAGTTGCGGCCCCAACACCGAGCCTTGCGGCACTCCACTCGCCACTGCCTGCCATTCTGAAAAGGATCCGTTCACTCCTACTCTTTGCTTCTGGTCTGCCAACCAATTTTCTATCCATGTCAACACCCTACCCCCAATACCATGTGCTCTAATTTTAGTCACCAGTCTCCCGTGCGGGACCTTATCAAAGGCTTTCTGAAAGTCTAGATACACTACATCCACTGGCACCCCTTCATCCATTTTACTTGTCACATCCTCAAAAAATTCCAGAAGATTAGTCAAGCATGATTTCCCTTTCATAAATTCATTTTGACTTGGACGAATCCTTTTACTGCTATCCAAATGCCCCATTATTATCTCTTTAATAATTGACTCCAGCATCTTTTCCACCACCGGTCAGGCTAACTGGTCTGTAATTCCCCGTTTTCTCTCTCGCTCCTTTCTTGAAAAGTGGGATAATCATTAGCTATCCTCCAATCCACAGGAACTGATCCTGAATCTATTGAACATTGGAAAATGATCACCAATGCGTCCACTATTTCTAGAGCTACCTCCCCGAGGACCCCAGGATGCAGACCATCAGGCCCAGGGGATTTATCATCCTTCAGTCCCATTAGCCTACCCAATACTATTTCTCGCCTAATGAAAATTTATTTCAGTTCCTCTACCCCCTTAGATCCTCTGTCCTCCAGTACATCTGGGAGATTGTTTGTGTCTTCCTTAGTGAAGTCAGATCCGAAGTATCTATTCAAGTCTTCTGCCATTTCCTTGTTGCCCATAATAAATTCACCCGTGTCTGCCTTCAAGGGACCCACATTTGACTTTGCTACTCTTTTTCCCTTAACATATCTAAAGAAGCTTTTATTGTCCTTCTTTATATTCCTGGCCAGCTTCCCTTCGTACTTCATCTTTTCAGCCCGTATTGCCCGCTTTGTTTCCTTCTGTTGTCCTATGAAAGTTTCCCAATCCTCTGGCTTCCGCTTATTCTTTGCTGTGTTATACATCTTTAAAAGAAACGTTTTATTCTATCCCTAACTTCTCTTGTCAGCCACGGTTGCCTCCTACTCCCCTTAGAATCTTTCTTCCTTTTTGGAATGAAATGATCCTGCGTCTCCCGGATTATGCCAAGAAATTCCTGCCATTGCTGTTCCACCGTCATTCCTGCTAGGATCCCTTTCCAGTCTACTTTGGCCAACTCCCCACTCATGCCTTCATAGTCCCCTTTGTTCAACTGCATCACTGCCACTTCTGATGTAATGTTCTCTTTCTCAAATTGCAGATTAAAACTAATCATATTATGATATACTGTCTTCATCTACCAGGGCATTGAGTACAGACTTGAGGCATCATGTTACAGGAGTCGAGAATGTTAGTTATGTGCCTGTCTCACTTTGGCAACATTTGGTTGCCGGGAAGGCGACTTCCCGGCAACCACCCGCGAACATGTGGTGACCACATAATGTCCTGCAGTCGCCTTCATGGTCGTGAGGAGTTCCCGCATTCTGGGAACCAGTTGCGTTTCGTTATGGCCACCACAAATTTTTCAACATGTTGAAAAATTAGCGGCGACCAGAATGAAGCTGCCATGGAGAATTCTTGTGCCATAGGTGGGTCGCCACGAGGTCCTAGTGGGTCGCCAGGAGATCGAAGATTCTCGTAGGTTGTAGCCAGTGCTGACCGGTAAATTTCATTGGCTCATTGGGAAAAAATCGTAAGCAGTAGTTTTCAGAACCAAGGATAACCGACCGGTAATGGTAATGTCCGCCGAGCTTCACAGCCGTGTATCTCTGGCTTCCTAAAAGTTGTCTCCACTCCTTCTCCCCCCTCTCCCTCCCTCTTTTAAAGGACTTATGTGACCCTCCCCATACACTGTGCTTTCAACACCTTAATTACAGCGCCAACCTTCCTCTTCATCGTGGTGTGTGTCTGTATCACATTGGCTTTGCACCGTGTGAATTTCACTCAGACAGCACTCCCCCCGCTTGCCCTGTCCCCCGCCTGCATAACAGGCTGGTGAAGGAAGCGATGTGTGTTTGTGTTCCACTCTGACAGTCACCGTTCCAGTCGCTGGTTTTTCAGGCGACTGCCAGCGACTTGACAGTCACCGGCAGTCGCCTGAAAAATCGCCTAAGTGGGACAGGCCCATTAGGCTGCAGTTGGTGTCTTGTGTGCAGATTTAGTCATCATATTATAGGAAAGATGTGATTAACTCAAAGAAAGAAATTCACAAGAATGTCGAAGGATGTTGCCAGGGATTGTTCATCTCATACAGAACATCATTTTATTCTAGCTTACACGTTTCTCTCTTAACTTGACTCTTTAGAACGTGAGGGAATAGTGTCAGCTTTGCATTTGGCATGATATGAATGTAAGTATCATACTCTTATGTGAGTATCCTACTCCTATGCCAGTGTAGTTGTCATCGAACATGTCATCATATCTTTCCAACAATGTTTCAAAGTGTGACTTTTAAGTGTCTGAAAAGATTCTTCCAATCCATAAGATGGATCATTCCCCAGCTCAAATAGAGACAGCTTTCAATAGAGTCGGTCAGCCAGTCATCTTGTCCCGCTCTGGTTTAACAGGGACCGTGCTATAGTTGGTGCATGTCATAGCCTTGACAAGGTCACTCTCCTTCCCCATTGCACTGTAAGGTGCAATGTACTCTTGTTGCCACACTTGCAACAGGTCCATGGTAGACGCCATTCCCCTGGCCCTAAACTCATCGCTGGAACACCTAAACACAAAGACTCCTATGATAGGCTCCTATTGATCAATTATAGCCTCAACTTCAACATCATCATCCCATCCAAACTTATCCCCAATCTCCTGGAACTAAGGTTCAGCACCTCACACCAGCTCCCACTCCACCCCAACCTCTGCTGCTGGATTCTCAACTCTCTTATCCACAGATTACAATCAACGAGGATAGGTGACAACACCCCCTCCACAATAATCCCCAATACTGGTACACCAATGTGAATTTATGGAATTCCCTGCCACAGAGGGCAGTGGAGGCCAAATCACTGGATGGATTTAAGAGAGAGTTAGATAGAGCTCTAGGGGCTAGTGGAGTCAAGGGATATGGGGAGAAGGCAGGCACGGGTTATTGATACGGGACGATCAGCCATGATCACAATGAATGGTGGTGCTGGCTCGAAGGGCCGAATGGCCTCCTCCTGCACCTATTTTCTATGTTTCTATGTTTACCATGGAAATGTGTTCTCAGTCTCCTACTGTGGTAGGCCGGATCACAGACAATTACAAAATGGAGTGTAGGAAGAAGATAAACTATTTAGTAACATGGTGTCAGGACAATAAACTTTCCCTCAATGTCAGCAAGACGATGGAGCTAGTTATCGACTTTTGTGAATCGTGGTGGATTATACGCCCCAATCAGCATCAAAGGTGCCGAAGTAGAAATGGTTGAGAGCTTCAAGTTGCTTGGTGTTAATATTACCAAACATTTGCCATGGGCCAATCACATTGATATGACAGCCAAAAACTCACACCAATATATCTACTTCCTTAGACGATTGTGGAAATTCGGCATGTCTCCAATAACTCTGACAAACTACGACAGTTGTACAGTAGGATGCATATTGTCAGGTTGCATCACAGCTTGGTTTGGGAACAGCCAAGCCCATGTCCAGAAGAATTTGAAGAGAACACTAGATGTAGCCCAGCACATCGCACAGACCAGTCTTCTCACCATCGACTCCATCTACACATCACATTGCCTCGAGAATGGAGCCAACACTATCAAAATGTTGTCCCACCCCGGTCATTCCTTCTTCTCCATCCTCCCATCCAACAGAAGCCACAGAACCTTGAAAGCGAGCACCTAAATGGTCCGTCCACAAGTTAGAATACTGTCCAATTCACTTCTACTCCATTGTGGACATTGGACTTTGTCTATCGAACTTATGCGCTACAATGCTGAGGTCTATATTCTGCACTCTGCATTTCCCTCTTTGCTCAATATATTGTCCTTTAGTTTGACTTGATTGCATTCATGTATATTATTATTTTATCTGATTGTATAGCATGCAAAACAAAGCCTTTCATTGTACCTCACCACACGTGACAATAATAAACCTGACAACCTAAACCTAAACGTGGAGGCCTTTGACAAAGATGAAAGCTGTCACATAAAAACATTGCATACAATTAGATGTAGTGCTAAGTGGGAGTCAGCAATGTTCAAAGGTAAACTATTATCCTTGTCAGCAGTTTGCAATATTTTTATGAATGCAATGAGACAAAGTACAGGAAGGAACTGCAGATGCTGGTTGAAACCGAAGATAGACACAAAATGCCTGGGTAATTCAGCGGGTCAGGCAGCATCTCTGGAGAGAAGGAATAGGTGATGTTTCAGGTCGGGTCGGGTTGAAACATAGAAACATAGAAACATTAAAAAAAGGTGCAGGAGTAGGCCATTCGGCCCTTCGAGCCTGCACCGCCATTCAATATGATCATGGCTGATCATCCAACTCAGTATCCTGTACCTGCCTTCTCTCCATACCCCCTGATCCCTTTAGCCACAAGGGCCACATCTAACTCCCTCTTAAATATAGCCAATGAACTGGCCTCAACTACCTTCTGTGGCAGATAATTCCACAGATTCACCACTCTCTGTGTGAAAAATGATTTTCTCATCTCGGTCCCAAAAGACTTCCCCCTTATCCTTAAACTGTGACCCCTTGTTCTGGACCTCCCCAACATCGGGAACAATCTTCCTGCATCTAGCTTGTCCAACCCCTTAAAAATCTTGTAAGTTTCTATAAGATCCCCCCTCAATCTTCTCAATTCTAGCGAGTACAAGCCGAGTCTATCCAGTCTTTCTTCATATGAAAGTCCTGCCATCCCAGGAATCAGTCTGGTGAACCTTCTCTGTACTCCCTCTATGGCAAGAATGTCTTTCCTCAGATTTGGTCACCTTTTTTTCACCCAGTTTTATTCCACCAGGGAGGTCTTACCTTCCACTACCTGCAACCTCCGGCAACCACCTTCAACTAGCATCGCAACCGGCTTCAACTAAACAATTACCGATTTTTATAACGGCAACCTATTTTTAGTCGCGGCTGGTTTTGAATTATTTGAAATATTCGCTGGAACATAGAAGAAGCAGAAACCACTTTCGACCATTAGGGAGACTGACAAAAAACCCCGGGAACCTCCGGGAACCGCACGGAAACCTTGGGTGGGGCGCAAAGTCTCCAGAGGTTTCCGTTCAGGTTTCCTAAGTGGGACAGGAGCATAAGTTTACCTGCCTGTCTGTCTGTAAATTTTTTACATTGCTGAGAATCTAGAAACTCCTAAGACTTTCCTATCCAATCAAGATCATGATATAAAGGGCCTGTCACACTGACGTGACCTTTAGCGACTGTCTTCGACCTTCAAGCTCGAGGACACTCACCTGAAAAACCTCGAGCTGGATCGACCGTCAGCGATGAAACGCGAGCTGAATTGACCGACCGCACACACACAAACACATCGCAAAGGCGAGGGCCAGGGAAAGCGGGGGAGCGCTGTCTGAAATTCTCACCCGCGATGACCAGGAAGTTAAAAGACTGCTGTGCAGTGTAAGTTAAGTCCTTTAGAGAGCGCGGAAAGGGGGGGAGGGTTGAGAGAAGGGGAGAGAGGGGGAGAGAAGGGGAGAGAAGTGGAGAGAAGGGGAGAGAAGGGAAGAGAAGTGGGGGAGAAGACGGGGAGAAGGAGTGGAGGCAGTTTTAAGAAGCCAGACAACTTATAATAAAGTTTAGCGGGCATTTAACGGTTATTTGGTCCTGAAAACTCCAATGAGCCAATTAAAATGCCCAGTCAGCGAAGGAGATTGCCTACGGCTGCCCTCGACTTCCTGTAACTACATAGTGACCCCACTCCACTGCACTACGAGTTCAAAAGAACCATGCCGACCAATTTTTACTCGCAGAAAAATTTTCAACATGCTGAAAGATTTTCCTCGACCAAACTGAGGCCGCGAGTATTTGGGAACTTCCTTTGAGCATGAAGGAGAGTTCTAGTGATCTCATAGAACCTGCTAGGACCACATATCGACCATGCTGCGAGTTTGAGTCGAGAGCAAACTCTTCTAAACTCGCAGATTAGGTTGCCGCAGTGGGACAGCCCCTTAAATATTCACATGATATCGAGAAGACCGCACATTCAATGCTTAAAGCTACATAGCAGAATGTAAGAAAGGTATGGTAGGACGTTTCCAGTCCAAAAGCAATGTTGCATTGGGAATGTCAACACTTGCCATAGAAATCAGGCCAGATATGCAGATGTTAACTGATCCAAAACATACCTGGATGAATTTACAGGGAGATTCAAAACTGCCCAAAAGAGGTCATTAACATTTTTCATTCAGAGACATGGGCTGAAATTGACAATTAAATATATGGTCACCGATTTCTTCATTTATTCTGCTGCAACTAGCAATGAAGCTTGCTCTATTGGAGAAAATAAACCTCACAGTTTCACTGAAGACATTAATCCACAAATAAAATTAGAATACTATCTGTTGCTGTTGGTTAAATGTCAAAGCTCAAATTAAACCTGTCCTCCTATCCACATACTGAATGCAAAGATCTGCACATTTGGACTACTAAACAGATATTCTCCCCTATTAAATTACTTGCATTAAACTGGTAGAAATGTTTAAAAATTAACGCTGGTGTTCTACCGATTCACAGGAAGAGATATTTCCAGCTGTATGAGTTTTGTGAATGAGTTATATGTAAATGGAACGTGGGCTATTGGCCAAAACCAGCCCAGGCTCAAGGCAATTATGGCCATTAGTGATTCTAAACAACAAAAGTGCAATCAATATCTACTTACATTATCCGTAAGACCCCGTATTTCACAGAGGCCAAGGAAAGTGCAGCTGGGCGATACTCAATGCCAATCAATTGTGGGCGTCATCAAGTTGGGCTTCCAAATCTTAGTTTTGCGTCAACATTGGCAATAGTTTTCCAGGGGTTAATGTTTGTGTCATCTTTCTTCACTGTATTTACTTTTCACCATCTTATATTTATTTTTCCTTTCTGGTAGGCAAAACTGCAGAATCCCAACAAATCCAATGTATTTTAGTTGCCAGTAGTGCCATGAACATGTTTCTATTCCCACCAACACTTTATTCCTGCTTGAAACATCTTCACAATAGCCACAAGAGTATTAGTATTGCAGTAATAGCAATGCTTTCATTGTTATGAATTAATGGATAAAATGATCTGAATGATCTTTCGTAGCCCATTGCTTTAATCAGCTCAGGGCCAAATGCTCACAAAGGGTTATCACATGGAGGGGGGGGGGGGGCTCACTGGCTGGGTAAATTATAAATAATCATAATGAGCACAAAATGCAGGGCTGTTTCTGCAGGCCCTACTGCACTTTGGACTTATTTTTTAACTTAATTAGTCCATCGCAGGCTAAAAAAGTATCTGGATTTGAGCTGAAATCAATTACATGGCGAAAAATGCGTGACAAATAATCTATAGAGGGGGACTTGCAGGAAGGCTTACAAGGACATGTAGGGGATGATACTTATTGGGAGTTGGAGGTGTATTGGGTGGTAGAAGTCTACAAGGAGGCAGAAAAGGGGTAAGTGGGATGGGGGGGGAGAGAAGGAAGGAAAGGAAAGAAAAGGAAAGGAAGGAAGGAAGGAAGGAAGGAAGGAAGGAAGGAAGGAAGGAAGGAAGGGAGGAAGGGAGGAAGGAAGGAAGGAAGGGAGGGAGGGAGGGAGGGAGGGAGGAAGGGAGGGAGGGAGGGAGGGAGGGAGGGAGGGAGGGAGGGAGGGAGGGAGGGAGGGAGGGAGGAGGGAGTGAGTGAAAAGGACGGAGGGAAAAGGACGGAGGGAAAAGGACGGAGGGAGGGAGGAAATATTGTATTCATTGGGTACATTTGGTATGTAGGGTGCCTCATGTCACATTGGTTCTGGGATACGTTAGAAGTGGATTCTTTGTTGTGTTGTTAGAACCAGCACAGTGGATTTGCACATTTCACATGTGCATTGTCTTAATATAAAGGTGCAGCTGTCTTAAATCCAATAACTAGTTCCTTTGATTGCAATGCAACTGAATTTTGGAAAGGGAAAACACACAGCTGCTATAATGTTGCTGATTTTGTGCGTGCAACTAAGATGAAACATTTACCCCTCTGTAATTTGGAGCATTTGAAACATTGCCATCATTTCCTCCATTCAACCATTTCTCATTATCTTTCAAGTCTTCTGATGCATGAATCACTTCTGTAGCTATTTTCTGCACATCATATTCCTCTGATTTTGGACCACTGGGTATGTTGGTTCAGCCCAGTTAACATTGGAACCATTTTCCAGGGAATTAACTAACACTGGGCTCCAATGAGTTAAATCTGAGATGACTTTAGAAGTAAGTTATTTGAAAGAATGCTGCTGTAAAAAGAAAAGGTTACCTCATTATTTTAAAAATGTAAATGTCTTTAACATAAGTAGACAAAAAATCCTGGAGAAATTCAACGGGTGAGGCAGCATCTCTGGAGAAAAGGAGTAGGCGATGTCTTTACCATAAGTCTCACTCAAGTTTATAAATGCCCAGTGAAGCATGTTTTAAATCAACAATTCCATATAATATAAAATAGTAATCACAATTGAAGAAGAGGTTCAACACTCTGTGAAGATCTGATGGAGACAGAGCAATTTTCAAGTGGTTTGAAGGAAAATGAGCTGGTGCAGTAGTGAAAGCAAAAAAGTGTGTTTAATAATGATTGTTATAATAAACTGATTCGTGCCTTTTAACTTCCTTATTATGTTTTACAATATCTTTAGTCATAAAACAATTACAAAGGGCCATAGAATTAAAGAATCTTACAAACTGTAGGAAATCATTCTTCCCATTGTCCAAGTGCGGTCTCTCCAAAAGATGTTCTAATTACCCCGTGTCTTTTTAGTATTTCTTCTCACTATTTAGGCAGAAATCCAATGCTTAAGTCTCTGCCCATTGATTATCCACCCTCTTACCAGTCAAAAAATGGGAGAGGCGACATGGTGGTGCAGTGGTAAAGTTGCTGCCCTACAGCGCCAGAGACCTGGGTTCGTGACTACGGGTGCTGTCTGTACAGAGTTTGTACATTCTTCCCGGGAGTGAGTTTTCTCCAAGTTCTCCAGTTTCCTCCCACACTCCAAATATGTATAGGTTTGTAGGCTAATGCGCTTCGGTAAAATTGTAAATCATCCCTAGTTTGTGTGTGTAGGAAAGTGTTCGTGTGCGGAGATCGCTGGTCGGGGCGGACTTGGTGGGCCACAGGGCCTGTTTCTCTAAAACTAAAATAAAACTAAAGAAAGAGCGACTGAAGCTTGCTCTGGTTTTCAATATAATTACAGCAAGTGCTGTGCTGTGGCCACTTTCCCATCCGATCCCAACGTCTACTGATTCTGCTTGTGATGTAAAAGTTAGGAAACTGCCCCTAAATACAGTTAGTGATGTAGCCTCCCAAGATGTTGCGCTTTAATGGACTGACTTCTTATCCTGACTCTGCATTTCCCTGGTTCGCTTAGTTCTCCAGCCTGAGGAAACAGCCTCTCAACATCTCCCCTGAACATCACTGTCAGAATCCTGCACAGCTCAATGAGATTACTGAAGATAGACACCAAAAACTCGAGTAACTCAGCGGGACAGGCAGCATTTCTGGATAGAAGGAATGGGTGATAATTTGAATTGAGACCCTTCTTACCTTTCATTCTATAAAACTCTGATAAGTACAGGCCAATCTTGGTCATTGCCTTCACTATCAATTCAACCTGAAACTCTCAGCATATTAAAGCATTAATTCACTCTTAACTTTCTCTGTTCCAAATACTAACCTTTTTGATCTCTCCTCATAACAGAAGTACCTCACCCCTTGCCCTGTTCATGCTACAATTAATGACCCTGCCTCATTGCCAAAGCCTTACAAATGGCATTCTTGATTTCCACAAATTAACTTGGTATAACGGTAATTTTAATTCCGAGAAGAACGTTCTTTGGACTTGCTCAAGGTGTATTTCTTGTTACAAAAGTCAGAACAACGTTTGAAGTGTTCCATTGACTTTAACTCACACTGAGATATTCAGAGAGTGAAAGACTCCATACAAATTAAAAATCTTTCCTCCATAATAAAGAATAGCCTCTCGTTCCTGCACTCTGTGCGCTGGAGTTTGACTTCTGTTGGAATATGTCAGCTGCCTTAAGCTGAATGGAGCATGACAAATCCACATCCTTCACTGTGCTGAGGACCCCTGTAACGAATTAACAACCAATACTGAGCAAAGCTTCTACATGGTATAAAATATTGCAAAGCATTCTGCGCAAATGATGCTGGAAGTCTGAAATAAAAGGAAGGAGTGCTGGAAATATTCAGTTTCTCTGTGCAGCCTGACTGGCTAAGCATTTCCAGCATTCTCTTTACTTTATTCAATCAACCCTGGCTGTCCCTTCCCGCAAGCCAGATTTCCAAGCATCTCTGTTGTCTGCGGTTGAGTTTAGCTACATTAGCGTAAACTGAATGTGGGATCTCCCTGTAATTTCAGTGTTCAAGTATTCCCTGAATGAATTTGCTAAGCCAATAGCAGAGAGTTTGACAAAGTACTGTTTAATCCTCCAGCATTATCAGATAAATGCTTTTCAATACTGCATTGCATATAATTGCTTCATCTTATCGCTGGAATGGGAGCAAAGTAGAGTGGTCTGTTCTATTTTGTAAATGATCAATATCAGCATGCATTACAACTGGAATGAAAGAGTAGAAAATTCTCACTAAATCTACATTGGAAAGAGATTATGAAATTTAGGGAGCGTAGTAAAGAGGGACTGCCAACAATTCTTGGGTGAACTGTGCCTTGAACCAGCAAACTGCACTGAAATCTAAAGAGCAAAAGGCAAACCTTAATCATTTGCTTTTCCTTTACCTCAATGTGCCATCTGCATGAACGGCTATAGTTTTCTCCAGGGGGTACGCTAATGAAAGATAGAGCATGAGTCAGCCAGCAAGAACATTTTAAAAAATAATGGTGAGTGGTTACTTATTTTCTAATATTTCCACCACTCAGAAGCTTACTGCCACACTTTCCTCGAGAAAGTTAACTATCGGCGGAAATGGCTGGCAAAAAAACTGCTGAGCCTTTCTGAAGAGAAGGGCTCTTCTATTTATATAGCACAAACATTTGCAAGATGCTTTTAATACTTTTTAAATGCATTTACTGTTGAATGTAAGAATTGCAGCTGCTGACATGAGCCCAGTAAGTGGCAAACTTATAATAACCAGCTAATACTTTATTAATATTTTCATTTGAGGCCTTAATATTTGATTAAGTCACTAATGCAACAGAACCTGATCTTACTTTAAAATAATTCAATGGATAATTTTACCTCTACCTTTGCAGCAGACTCATCTGAATGGCAAGATCTCCAAAAAGAAAACGGTGGTTCATGAGCACAACCATGAAACAGCAGATGCTGGAATCTAGAGCAAAAAGGTCTGGAGGAATTCAATGGTTCAGGTAGTATCTGTTGAGGGAAATGAACATTTGACTTTTTAGGTAGTGACTCTTCATTTGCACTGAAGGACCTTGACCAGAATCGTTAACTGTTTATTTCTCTCCATAGATGCTGCCTAACCGATCAGTTCATTTATATTAAATCTTGTCCTCAATATTCAGGAGTGAGTCTGAAAATGACATTCCAGCTCAATGGCAAAACAAGTGTTACCCATTCTTCTATACATCAGGATAAGAAGGGGATAACTATGGCCAGTTTATTTCATGGCCTTTTTTAGGTGTAACAATCCAATCTGCTTCCATGCAAAGGCTGCCTGTACTGTCCACAAATACACCAACCTGTAAAACAAGAGAAATGCTATGAAATTCACTGAAACACAGATTAGCCTGTATAAATGTCACCAACAACTGGGGATAGCTAATTAAATCTTGGTGCTGTGTGGTAAGAACTCTTGTGGTAAAAAGACTGCTGAATTGCCATGAATGGCTTTCAATTATTCAGTTAGACATTAACATGGTCTAACAAGGACCAGTGCTTGGGGCAAGAGTGTTGTCTTAGCCCTTTGATTGTACAGAATGTTAAGTAAAGCTATGGTCACAGCATTTTGTCAGCAGATGTGCCCTTTTGGTCATCCTTCCTCACATCGCGGCACAGTGGTGCAGCTGGTAGCCCTCATAGCACTAGTGTCCCAGGTTTGATCCTGACTGGTGCTCTCTGTGTGAAGTTTGAACATTTTCCCTGTGGCCGTGTGGGTTTTCTCCAGTTCCTCTGCTTTCCACCTGCATCCTAAAGACACATGGGTTTGTAGGTTAATTGGCCTCCTTAAATTAATCCTGGTGTGCAAACG
>CM075977.1:188505030-188661177 GCA_038087875.1 Malacoraja senta
AACGAGTGGATGAGAGAGTAAGACAACATCGAACTGTGGAGTAACTCAGCAGGTCAGGCAGCATTTCTGGAGAACATTTCGGCTTCAGACTCTTCTTTGGACTGATTGTGGGGGGTGGGGGGTGGGAAGGGGGGCCGGAGAAAGCTAGAATAGGGGAGAGGCAGTACAAAGTTTGGCAGGTATTAGGTGGACACAGGGGAGGGTTTTATTTTGAAAGGCAGATGGTTGGAACAAAGGCCAGAGTTAAAAGCAGGATTGAAGAGTTGAGAATTGTGAAGCTGGAGGAAGGAAAGTAGCAGGAGGGGAGGGGAGGGGAGGGGAGGGGAGAGGGGGAAATAGGTGGGAGTCCAGGTGGGACACATGAGAGGAGAGGGGAAGGGGGAAATGAAAGGAGAGGTGTGGGGGAGAAAGGGGGGTGGGGTTGTAGTAGGTTATGTAAAATCGGAGAATGCACAAGGTATAGTATGGTATGGTTCTATATTTGCCACATGTACTGAGGTACAGTGAAATTAATGTTGGATGCAGTTCAGTACAAGCATCACTATATATAAGCACAGATACATCTCAGATAAGCATCTCAGGTACAGTACAAGTGTATAGCAGTAATACACTGAGTTAGTATACAGAGTCAACATTTTGGCGCCATTTTCAAGTCTTAGTTGTTGTAAGTGCAGGGTTCTTGAACTGACCATGAAGGCCCGTTGTCCTTGTGGTGTTGCAGGGTCAGCCTCCCCAAGTTGTAAGCTATCCATATGAGTTGCTGTTCATTCAGTTTACATGTAGCCTCACTCTGGCAATGGAGAGGCCCAGGCCAGTGTGGTATTATGGAATAATAGAGTAAGGAATGCCTTTATTCTGCTGCCAGTGGTCAGGCTGCAGTGACGGCATCCGGCCTGAAGGTGGGGCTGTGGGCGTAACCGGGGAGAGGCCTAGCAGCAGGGCCCGGGGATGCAGCACGAGGCAGCTGCTGTAGTGAGTTGCTAAATAAAGACAGACTCCGATTACGTCGTTGTACGAGCCTCATTATAAGAATAATTCGATATGGTGTCAGAAACGGGATACTTGTAAGCGAAAAAAAAAAAAGAAGAAGAGGAAAGTGTATCGTTTTGGCGGAGAAAGGTGAGATGAGCTGGCAGATATGGCGCAACCTACACCAACTGCTACGTTCACAATACAACCTCCAGAGCCATTCGATTTTACCAAGCCTCAAGAATGGGAGCGTTGGATCAGGAGATTCGACCGCTTTCGGCTTGCAAGCAACTTAAACGCAACGTCGGAAGAAAACCAGGTGAACACGTTAGTGTATTGCATGGGTGATGAAGCCGAAGATGTGCTAAAGGGGCTAACGCTAACTGCAGATGAGAGGAAGGTGTACACGGATGTTAAGGCTGGCTTTGATGCATTTTTTGTGCCTAAAAAGAATGTAATCTACGAAAGAGCCAAGTTCAATCAGCGTGTGCAACTGCCAGAAGAAACGGTGGATTCCTTCATCACTGCTCTATACGGATTAGCTGAACACTGCAACTATGGACAGTTACAGAACGAGCTGATCCGCGACAGGTTAGTGGTCGGGCTGAGAAACGTCTCATTGTCAGAAAAGCTACAGCTAGACAGAGACCTAACCCTTGGAACTGCGATAACAAAGACAAGGCAGTCTGAAGAAGTTAGACGACAGCGGTCTGACTTAAGAGGAGAAAATGGCGGTGCTAGCAAGTGCTCAAATGGTGATGCTGTGCATGCTAAAAGCTACAGAAAACCCAAATTTCCCTCAAAGCCTCAGCCACAAGCACAAACACCAGGCAAAAATAAACTTAATATACGGCCACAGCCAGGTTCAAAGGCCTGTTATAGATGTGGAAAAATGCCCTCGCATGGAAAATGGGAATGCCCTGCTAAAGATGCTGTGTGTCACAACTGTGGCAAAAAGGGACATTATGGCAAAGTGTGCAGAAACAGTGCAAAATCTCTGAATGCTGTCACTACAGAGGAAGAAGAGAGCTTTTTCCTGGGAGCCGTGGATGCTGGAAAAGACCCGTGGACGGTGCAGCTACAAGTGAGACAAAAAAAAGTGTGCTTTAAAATAGACACTGGTGCTGATGTCACCGCCATGCCAGCCGAGGTGTACCATGACATTACAGGGGGGCATGATGTGAAGCGCCTGGCAGTGCCGACACGCCCGTTGTTTGGGCCAGGGGGCAATGCACTCTCTGTCCTAGGTGTAGCCAGAGAAACACTGCGCAGAGGCAAAAAGACAGCCATAGAGAACATTTATGTAGTAAAAGACCTGCACACTGCACTGTTGGGAAGGCCTGCCATAGAACAGCTTCAGCTTGTGTGCAGGGTTGACAGCATCACCATGGAATCAATGAAACAACAATATCCGAAGCTGTGTAGCGGCTTGGGTCTTGTTCTGAGGCCATACTCAATTAAATTAAAGCCAGAGGCTGTGCCCTTCTCTCTCCACACACCACGCAGAGTCCCTCTGCCGCTTATGGGAAAAGTGAAGGAGGAGATAGACCGTATGGAGAAGATGGGCGTAATCACCAAGATTGAGGAGCCGACTGATTGGTGTGCCGGGATGGTGGTGGTGCCGAAAAAAGCAGGTGATGTTCGCATTTGTGTGGATTTCACAATGATGAATGAATCAGTATGCAGAGAAAAGTTTATCCTGCCTTCTGTCGAGCACACTCTGGGCATGCTAGCTGGCGCAACAGTCTTCAGCAAATTAGATGCCAACATGGGCTTTTGGCAAGTACCATTGACAAAAGAGTCTGCCAAATACACCACCTTCATCACGCCTTATGGGCGCTACTATTTTAACCGTCTACCCTTTGGCATAGCATCAGCCCCCGAGCACTTTCAAAGGATGATGGTGACAGAAGTGACCGGTGGCCTGGAGGGGGTACTGTGTCACATGGACGACATCCTGGTCTGGGGACAGACGCAGGAGGAGCATGATGTGCGGCTACATGCGGTGCTAAAGAAGGCACAAAAGGCCGGCATTACGCTCAACATGGACAAATGTGAGCTCACACGCCACACAGTCAGATTCCTGGGTCATGTGATTTCAGCAGATGGAGTGAAGCCAGATCCAGAGAAGACGAGAGCAGTACAAGAGATGGATGCACCCAAAAATGTCAGCGAACTCAGGAGTTTTCTGGGCATGGTCAATCAGCTGGGCCGCTTCTTGCCTAACCTGGCTGAAAAAGACAAAGTGCTACGAGACCTGCTGTCCAAGAAGAACCACTGGTACTGGGGGACAGAGCAGCAGGCCGCCTTTGATCAGTTAAAAACAGAGCTGTCATCCACACCAGTGCTCACATTATACAACCCAAACAGTGCTTTAAAGATCTCTGCTGATGCTTCTTCCTTTGGCCTGGGGGCAGTCCTGCTGCAGAAGAGCGATGCCATGTGGTCACCTGTGGCATATGCGTCCAGGTCAATGACGCCAACAGAGCAGCGCTATGCTCAAGTAGAGAAGGAGGCATTGGCTGCAACGTGGGCATGTGAAAGGTTCAGCTGTTTCATCCTGGGAAGACCATTCGAGCTGGAAACTGACCATAAGCCATTGGTGAGTCTGCTGGGAAGGAAAGCTTTGGATGACCTCCCACCAAGAATCCAAAGATTTAGGATGAGACTCATGAGGTACAACTATACAGTCAATCATGTCCCTGGCAAAAGCCTGTGGACAGCCGACACCTTATCTCGTGCTCCTCTGAGAGCCGCAAGAGCACACACAGACATAAGCCTATTAGAGGACACCAACATCTATGTAGACTCTGTCATCAGCAACATTCCTGTCAGTGGAGATTATCTGAGCAGCCTACGTGAGCACCTG
Source organism: Malacoraja senta (assembly GCA_038087875.1). Classification (NCBI taxonomy): domain Eukaryota; kingdom Metazoa; phylum Chordata; class Chondrichthyes; order Rajiformes; family Rajidae; genus Malacoraja; species Malacoraja senta. The sequence goes on from CM075977.1 coordinate 188,508,869, forward strand.
AAGGCAGACAGCACATGCTCTGCACTGATGGAGTACTGCACAGACGGGTGGCCCGACAAAAGCCAACTGCAGGGAGTGCTGAGACATTACTGGGCTGATAGAGCAGTGCTGACTGTGCACGATGGGCTGCTGCTGCGGGGCACGAGACTCGTCATCCCAACAGCCTTACAAGGTGATGTGCTGCAGAGACTACATGAGGGACACCTGGGGGTGACAAAGTGCAGGGGCCGGGCCAAACAGACGGTATGGTGGCCAGGACTCAGCAGCCAGCTGAATGACATGGTGCTGAAATGTAGAACCTGCATCCAAGAGAGAAGGAACGTCAAAGAGCCGCTGATGCCAACGGAGATGCCAGACAGGCCTTGGCAAACCTTGGGAGCTGACCTGTTCACGCTGAAAAACAAGACTTATCTACTAGTAGTAGATTATTTCTCAAGGTATGTGGAAGTTGCGCTGCTGACACACACAAGGTCCACAGATGTGGTGGTGCACCTGAAATCCATGTTTTGTCATCATGGAATTGGGGAATTTCTTAAAAGTGACAATGGGCCCCAGTTCTCAGGTAGCCACTTTAAAGCCTTTGCAGCAGAGTATGGCTTTGTGCACATCACGAGCAGCCCCAAGTTTCCTCAGAGCAATGGGGAGGCGGAACGCGCTGTACAAACCGTGAAAAACCTGCTAACAAAGGCATCAGACCCATATCTTGCATTGCTGGCCTACAGAGCAACCCCTCTACAGAACGGCTATAGCCCGGCCGAGCTGTTGATGGGGCGCCGCCTCCGCACTACAGTTCCTGCCCTTCCAACCTTGCTGAATCCAGTTTTGCCTGACTACAACGCGCTGGGGGCCAAAGAAAGGGAGAAGAGGAGGAACGACGCAAGATCCTTCGACAAGAGGCACGGAGCGAGAAACCTGGAGCCACTCGTACCTGGGGAGGATGTGTGGATCACCGATGCACGAGTCCAGGGCACAGTGCTATCTACACACAACACCCCTCGCTCTTATATCGTCCAGGTGCCTCAGGGCACACTGAGGAGGAACCGGCATCACTTGGTGCCGCTGCAGACCAACAGTGGGGTAGTCGATGCTGATGAGCCACCGGTGGGAGAAGATTCACCTACACCAGAGCCAGCTCCACCAGTGACAACATCACCCAGCAGAGAGGGCCCCACCACAGAGCCTGTGCGGACCAGGTGTGGGAGAGAGGTTAGAAAGCCGCAGAGACTTGATTGGTGATTTATTGATTTATTTGATCAGGGACAGGTCTTTCAGCAAAAGGGCAGAATAAACCCCTTAAGACCTGCAGAGACAAAGGTAGTCCACCCTTTGTTCTCAAAGAAAGGGAGATGTGGTATTATGGAATAATAGAGTAAGGAATGCCTTTATTCTGCTGCCAGTGGTCAGGCTGCAGTGACGGCATCCGGCCTGAAGGTGGGGCTGTGGGCGTAACCGGGGAGAGGCCTAGCAGCAGGGCCCGGGGATGCAGCACGAGGCAGCTGCTGTAGTGAGTTGCTAAATAAAGACAGACTCCGATTACGTCGTTGTACGAGCCTCATTATAAGAATAATTCGATAGCCAGAAATGTCAGTATGGGAAGGGGAGTTAAAATGGTTAGCATCCCAGAGATTCAGTAGGCCTCACTGGACCGAGCGCAAGTGTTCAACGAAGCAGTCGCCGAGTCTCCACTTGGTCTCGCTGTGTACAGGAGGCCACATCGGGAACACCGGATGCAGAAGATGAGGATCGAGGAAGTGCACACAAACCTCTGTCTCACCTAGAAGAACTGCTGGGGTGCCTGGATGGCGGTGAGGGAGGAACTAGTGTGAATGGATGATCGTTGGTCGGTCTGGTCTAGGTGGGTTGAAGGGCCTATTTCCATGCTTTCTCTCTAAACTAAACTAGGCCAGCAGAATGTATCCTTTCCCACATTTAATCCATAAGAACCTCAGAACCCTTAGAACCAGAGAAAGAAGCACACACCATGGACGTTAGACATACAATTGCTTTTGTGTGATAATGTACAAGCAGTGAGAGTCTCTGGGCAGACTATATTTTATACTTTTCATCATTTTTATCTTTTAACAACTTTTAAAAAATCAATCTGTGGAGAGATGTTGACTGCCTGTTATTTAGATGCAAAGCAGTATATGTAAGCTCAAAATAAGCACAAAGCATTTTGTCAGCTTTCAACATTATAGTAGAAGCCACTTAGTCATTTTTATTAAAAGGAAGAAGAACTTAATAACCATTCAAGTACATATCAATCCAACCAAACTGTTTCCATTATATGCCTTAATTATTTAGGGTTAAGCAGAGAGGTTCTTTTTTTAATAAATATGCAGCTAGAACATCAAAATGTCAAGCTTTTGAAAACAAATGACAAACTCATCTCTTGCATAGTACACGTCCTTCCCAGGTTCTGAATGTCTGTATTATGGATAACCTATACAGGGTTTGGGAGACTGATGGGCTGGATTTGCTGGCTGCTGTTGAATTGCAGGAATCTTTAGCCATGTGGGTGGCAAAGTGGGGCAGCCGGTAGTGCTGCTGCCTCATAGCATCAGAGACCCGGATTCAATCCTGTCCATAGATTTAGTTTAGTTTAGCAGCGATCCAGCGATCCCCACACATTAAAGGAGCTGTCCCACTTGGGCGACCTAATCTGCAAGTTTAGAAGAGTGAGTTCGACCTTCAAACTCGCAGCATGGTCGACACGTGGTCCTAGAAGGTCCTATAAGGTTGCTGGAACTCTCCTTCATGACCGAAGGAAGTTCCCGAATACACGTGGACACAGCTAGCTCGCGGAACATTTTTCAGCATGTTGAACATTTTTCCGGAGTAAAATTTGGTCAGCATGGTTCTTTTTCACTCGTAGTGCAGTGGAGTGGAGTCGCTATTTAGTTACAGGCAGTCGAGGGCAGCCGTAGGCAATCTCCTTCGCTGACTGGGCATTTTGATTAGCACATTGGAGTTTTCAGGACCAAGGAAAACTGACCGGTATGTAAAATGCCTGCTAAACTTGACTATACTTCTTAAAGGTGTCTCCACTCCTTCTCCTCCTCTTCTCCCCCCCTTCTCTCTCCTTCTCTCCCCTTCTCTCCCCTTCTCTCCCCTTCTCCCCTCCCCCCTCCGCACTCTCTAAAGGACTTACCGTACACTGTGCCAACCATTTACCTTCCTCTTCATCGTGCAGACAGTGCTCCCCTGCTTTCCCTGGCCCCCACCTTTGCGATGTGTTTGTGTATGTGTGTGTGCGGTCAGTCGATCTAGCTCGGAGTTTCAATGCTGATGGACGATCCAGCTCGAGGCTTTCCAGGTGAATTCCCGCGAGCTTAAAGTTCGAAGACACTCTTCTTAACTAGTGAATTACGTCGCCCAAGTGGGGCAGCCCCTTTACACTATCCTGCACACACTAGGGACAATTTTTACATTTACCAAGCCAATTCACCTACATACCTGTACGTTTTTGGAGTGTGGGAAGAAACCGAACATCTCGGAGAAAACTCACGCGGCACTCGGAAAAAGTACAAACTCCGTACAGACAGCACTTCTGGTTGGGATCAAACCCGGGTGTCAGGTGCTACGTGCTTTAAGGCAGCAACTCTACTGCTGTGCCACCGTGACGCCCGTGTGGAGTCTGTGTGCAGTGTGCATGTTCTCCCTGCTACAGCATGGGTTTCCTTCGGGTACCGCGGAATCCTCTCATATCCCAAAGACATGCGGATTTGTAGGTTAATGTAAAGTTCCCACTAATATGTCTGGAGTGGGTGAGAAAATGAAGTTACATAGAACTAGTGTGTTTGGGTGGTGAGAAAGTGGGGTAGTATACAACTAAAGTGGATAAGTGATCGATGGTCTGCATTTGCTTGGTGGGCAGAAGGGCCTATTTTCATGCTGTATCTCTAAACTAAAACTAAAAGTCAGTTTGTGGTAATTTCAGCACATCTTCCCAAGAAATCTGATTGGCTGAGTTTAACGTCCGGATTCAACAACATGTTGCCCTTGGTTGGCCTATGTTTTTATTTAAATATATTGCCAGTCAACCACATTTTCCAGCTTGCAAACATCTTGGGTTTCAAACAGTTCTCAGGAACATAGCCCTGTGGAAAACTGGGGAAGACATGTGCTGGCTATTGTTCTTCTAATATTTGTTCATCGGTTTTGTAAGTGCTGACATTGCTTTGCACAAGTTAATTGGTTTCAGATACGTATATGGCAGATATATTGCCTAAGCCATGTTTCCAAAACTGAGTGATTGCTCTCTGAAGGCTTGTCTTTCTTCTTCTACAAACTTACTTTGCTCTCTGCTCCTCGCCTTTTCTTTTCTTAAAGTGAACAAATATATTTTAGGTTTATGGAGAATTCTATTGAATATAAGTGACAAAAAGATTGAAAATCACAAATGAATTTTAAAAATATCTGCAAATTGCTTGTTGGATTAAATTTTGGACGGTTAGATTATTTTGAAATCATTAAATGCAAACAAGCAAGAGTGAAATTGGAAGATTGTTGCAAGCATATGTCTTCAGATTTCTCAGGTGTTATCTTCACTGTATTTTTTAATATTCATGGATGTGCACATTAAGGATTTGCTAATATGCCTGGCTGGTCATGAAAATCAAACTATAATGAAGCAGAGTGCAGTTATATCAATGTTTATTTTGATGTATCTTTCATGAACTTGATTTTATAATCACAGCATTTTGCACAATTGCAGCTTGCGGTAAATCTATTATTTAATGTTTACTTGTCATGTTTTACAAGCATTACTTTTGTGCATTTGTTGAAAGTGTTGTCCTCACATCAGAAGTTGCTTGGCTCCATTATTCTGGCTGGCATTCCTGGGTTGGGTCTCACACACTGTGACTACACACATTTCATTTTAGTGCTCAAGCCTTTCACCACCGTGAAGTTGGCACTCCTGAGCTAGATGGTCTTCATTACACGATTGACAATATTTCCCAACAATTTTTTTACTTTGGCACTACTGTACTGAACTCTAACCTGGACTTTGTGGTAGAGATTCTAGGTTTATTGCTGATGTGTACGTACATATTAACACTGACATTGTGCACTGGTTAAAATTCTTTGGTACTTCTTAAAAGCATCTCCGTAATGTGGCAAATTTTACATGTGTGCTCAGACATTAACCTTTGTATGTCCACCAATTTAGATTTGTTTGTTCTTCATATCAGGAATGCTTCCAGAGGACTGGAAAATCACAAATGTAACCACTGTTTAAGAAGGAAGGGAGGCGAACAAAATAAATTATAGTTCAGTTTGCCTGACTTCAGTTGTTGGTAAGATTTCCAGTAAGAGTCCATTATTATACACTGGAATTTAGAAGGATGAGAGGATATCTTATTGAAACATATAAGATTATTGAGGGATTGGACAGGCTAGAGGCTGGAAACATGTTCCCGATGTTTTTTTTATTTTTTTTTTTATTGTTTTTATTTTTTTTAATTTTTATTTATTAGAAGTACATTACATCACAGCCACATACATTAATACTCGTCATTTATATCTTCTTACAATTAATGTACTCCCTTTATTTATTTTTTTACACTAAAGAAAGAAAAGATTGAAAGAGAGAAGAAAGTGAAGGAAAAAGTGCAAGTGTAGAAAAGTGTAGAAAATGTAACAACAAAAAAGGACGAAGACCCTATGAGAGCGAAATTAAAAACAAAAAGAAAAAGAGTTAAGAAATAGGCCCTAAGAAAAGAAAAGAGAAAGAGAAAAAAAGAAAAACAAATGTTTTTTTTTGAGCATCACGTAAATAGGACATACCAACTCTTCAACTATCATCCCCCCTTACCCGACCTCAATTTTTTATTTTTTTAAAGTACTTTTGCACCCTATGTTTGTAATAATTCTATAAATGCAGACCACGTCAGGTGGAAGTGATCTGGTTTACCTGCTAGGAGGAGTCTTATCTCTTCAAGGTGTAGTGTTTCAAACATATTTGAAATCCACATATTTATAGTTGGTATTGGAGCCTTCTTCCAAAATTTTAGAATTAGCTTTTTTCCAGTTATTAACCCATAATCCATTAATTTCTTTTGAAACACATTTAGTTCTGGATCATCTTCCGTTATTCCGAAGATAATCCATTCTGCTTTGGGTATCAGTCTTGTTTTAAATAACTTTGTAAAGATTTCAAAAATTTCATTCCAAAATTTTTGAATTTTTGTACAGAAGACAAATGAGTGCGCTATAGTTGCTTCTTGGGATTGACATTTATCACAAATAGATGATACGTTTGGGAAAATTTTATGAATTTTAGTTTTCGAATAATATAATCTATGTAAAATTTTAAATTGTATTAAAGTGTGTCTTACATTAATCGAGCATTTATGTACTTTTAATAAGTATTCATTCCAACTTTCCTTTGAAATTTTAATAGCTAACTCTTGTTCCCAGTCTCTTCTGATACCCTCCGTAGATGGTATTTGTACATTTAAGATAATATTGTACAAATATGATATTAAGTTTGCTGATTCCGCTTTTATCTGCATTGCCTCGTCCAGTACATCTGCTGGGTTATTATGATGATCTTTTATATATTTTTTCAAATAGTCGCATATTTGAAAGTATTTAAAATATTGATTATTTCCGAGTTTATATTTTATTTGTAATTGTTGAAATGAAAGTAATTTTCCAGTTTCATACAAGTCACCAAGCGTTTTAATTCCTAGTCTATCCCATTGTGTATAAGCTTTATCTATAATAGAAGGACTAAACGAAGGGTTATTGACTATAGGTAATAAAAGTGATAAGTTTCTTTATTTTAAATTTTGTTTTATTTGTTTCCAAATACGGATTGTACTATGAATAATTGGGTTCTTATTATAGTTTATGTTATTCAATTTCATTGGAGAGAGGAGGATCGCTCCAATGTTTCTAGAGGAGCAATCCTCTTTCTCCATTACAATCCAGTCTACTTGCTGGGCGGAGTTATCCATCAGTTGAATCATGTTTTTAATATTTACTGACCAATAATAATACATAAAATTGGGTAGTGCTAGACCCCCCAATACTTTAGATTTATTCAGATGGGTTTTTTGTATTCTATGTGATTTATAGTCCCATATAAAATTAGTGATATCTGAGTCGAGTTTTTTAAAAAACTTCTTAGGTAAGTATATAGGAATTGATTGAAATAGGTATAAAATTTGTGGTAAAAAGATCATTTTTATTGCGTTTATTCGGCCTATTAAAGACATCGGAAGCGTTTTCCAGAATTTAATTAATGTATTCAGTTTATTAAGTAGGGGGTCCCGATGTTGGGGGAGTCCAGACCAGGGGCCACAGTTTAAGAATAATGGGTAGGCCATTTAGAACGGAGATGAGGAAAAACCTTTTCACCAAGAGAGTTGTGAATCTATGGAATTCTCTGCCTCAGAAGGCAATGGAGGCCAATTCTCGGGATGCTTTCAAGAGAGAGTTAGATAGAGTTCTTAAAGATCGCGGATTCAGGGTATATAGTGAGAAGGCAGGAATGGGGTACTGAATGTGGAGGATCAGCCCTGATCACAGTGAATGGCGGTGCTGGCTTGAAGGGCCGAATGGCCTAGTGCTGCACCTATTGTCTATTGTCTATTGTCTATTAAGGATGAGGTTTCTGAATACTTGGAAGCACATGATAAAATAGGCCAAAGTCAGCGTAATTTTGTTAAGGGGAGATCTTGCCTGACAAACCTGTTGGAAATCTTTAAGGAAGTAACAAGCAGGATAGACAAAAGCGAGTTAGTGGAAGTTGTTTACTTGTATTTTCAGAAGACCGTTGATAAGGTGCTGCATGTGATGCTGCTAAACAAGATAGGAACCCATAGTACCAGAGGCAAGGGACTAGCATGATAGAAGATTAGCTGACTGGAAGAAAGTAAACAGTGGGAATAAAGGGAGTCTTTTCTGGCTGGCACTTGGTGACTATTAGTGTTCCCTCAGGGTACGGTGTTGGGTCTGCTACTTTTCACATTACATGTGAATTATCTGGAAGATGGAATTGATGGCTTTATGGCCAGGTTTGTGGATGATAGTAGATAGGTGGAGGGGCAGGCAGTGTTGAGGAAGCAAGGACACAGCAGAAGATCTTGGACAGGTTGGGTGGTTGGGCAAAGATGTGGCAAATGAAATACAGCATAGCAAAGTGCTCGATCACGCACTTTGATAGAAGGAATAAGGTATTGTCTATTTTCAAAATGGGGAAACATTTCAGAAATCAGACTTGCAAAGGAACTTGGAAATCTACTGGTGCAGGATTCCCAAAAGGTTAATTTGCAGGTTGAGTCAGTAGAAAGGAAGCCAAAAGGAATGTTAGCATTCATTTCAAGAGCACAAGAATACAAAAGCAAGGATGTAATGATGAGGCTTTATAAGGCACTGGTCAGATCACATTTGGAAAATTGTGACCAGATTTGTGCCCCATATCTGAGGGAGGATGTGCTGGCATTGGAAAGGGTCCAGAAGAGGTTTACAAGAATGATCATGTGAATGATTAGGTTGACATGTGAGGAGCGTTTGATGGGTCTGGGCCTGTATTTTCGCTGGAGTTTAGAAGGATGAGGTGGAATATCATTGAAACCTGCTGGATAATGAAAGGCATAGATAGAGTGGAAGTGATGAGGATTTTTCCAGCAGTGGGAGAGACTAGAACTAGAGGGCATAGCCTCAGGATAAAAGGACATACCTTTAGAATGGGATTGAGGAGGAATTTCTTTAGCCAGAGGGTGATGAATCTGTGGAATTTATTGTCACAGATGGCAATGGAGGCCTCATTATGGGTTTTTTGGAGATTGATAGGTTCTTGGTTACTAAGAGTGTCAAAGGTTATGGGGAGAAGGCAGGAGAATGGTGTTGAGAGGGAAAAGTAGACCATCCATGATCGAATGGTGGAGCAGACTCAATGGGCCAAATGGCCTTATTCTGCTTCTCTGTCTTATATGCCACACACACACACACACACACCACATACACACAGCACATACACACACACACACATGCACACACACACCCACAGGCACACGCACAAGCACACACATACACACATACACACATACACACACTGCCAGGGTAATGGGCCTTTATAGCCAAGTTAAGACTCTACATTTATGTCAACTTCAGACATGAATCATGAAAACTGGCACCAGAAAATGATGACTCTTGTATAGTCTCAATGTACTATTCCGACAGACATACTTAACTAAGAAAGGAATTTCAGTGTACCTCAGTATGTTACAAAGAACTAATACTGAACCAGTGAATATTTGAACCCTGAACCCAAAATTATCTATTTTTGTAAAATTGCATTGTCAAGCTATTTTATTGCTTCCTCGAGTTTTTGCTCCAACCATCAATTTTAACAATATTGGTTGCCATGAAGTACATCTCCGTCTATTCTTTGTCATTTCCGTCAAATGCAATGATTTTCCACCATCAGGCACAGCTTCTCCTTATCACCTCTTTCCACAATCTGCAGAGTTTTGTCCCTCTGTGACTCCCTCCTCTGCTCATCCTTCTCCACACACCCTCCTTGTCCCCTTGCACTTTCCTCTGCAACCACAGGAGATGGAAGATTTGTTCTTATACTATCTCCCTCACCACCATCCATGGACCCAAAAAGCCCTTCCAGGGGAGGCATATATCCCAGGGGACCTTATCCATTATGTTTGGTGCTTTCAATTTGACCTCCTCTAATATGGCAATACACAGTGTGCATTGAATGACTGATTTTTGGAACACCTAATCTCTGTCACAGTGACCACCAATTGCATGATAATTTAATTCCCCTCCTCATTTCCACACTGACCTGCCTATTCTCAGCCTCCCCCAATGCCTGGATAAAGCCCAATAAAAATAAAAAAAAGCTCCCATTAAAAGTTCACCAATATTTTGCTTAGATGAACATAAACCCAAAGGTATGAACACTGAATTTTCCAATCCCCCCAGCCCCACTGGTAACCATAAATTGCCGTGACTGTTTAGATGAAGGGTATGATATGGAGAAGTTGAGAGGAAGCTGTGGAGAATAAAAATAGGATTATTGTAGGATTAATGGGAGATTGACGATCATAGACTCACTCGATGGGCTGAGGGGCCTTTTTCCATGCTGTAGGACTCTATGGCTCAAGAACTTCGTAATGTTGCAAGGGAATGCTGACTAAAACCAGCAAGATTTGTTCCAGTCATCCACAGGTTTTTTTAGGTGATGTTGTTTGTAGGATGAATTATCAGTCAAACACCTGGGATAAATCATCAGTGTTCTTTCCAATAGTGCCGTAGGATTTTTAAAAACCCAGCTACTACAACAGTTAGCGTGGCAGATCAATCCTGTTTCCCTTTTCATAACTGGTGCCTGATCTGCCGAGTGTTTCAAGCATTTGCTGTTTTTATAACAGATAGTTCCTCAGTGACATCGGAACATAGCATCCTGACAAGGCAGCTCAACAACTGTCCCAACCTTATACTCGTGAGCAGGGATGGAACCCACAACCTTCAGACTTAAAAGTGAGAGTGCTACCGATTGATCCACAGTTGGCATTTAATAACATAAGAGGAAAATAATAAACATCCTTTCATTAATTTTGAATGGCATTTCTGTCCGGGACAATAAAGGTAGTGTTGATTCATTTGTCTGCGCACTGATGTGTTCCTTGCTGTTCACTCTTGTGTGTAGAAGCTGGACCCACCGTTTGAAAACTGTGATTGAATTTCAGAGCATCTGTTTTATTTCAACTCTTCTATTATTGAAAAGTGCCACATCTTTCTGCTTCTCAAGCAAACGTTGACGTTTTCCATTTGAACATTTACACATGAATGTGTTTCTCCTTCATTCCCATCACCGTGACATCTACAACACCCAGGGAATACATGCCGCAATTGGGCACAGTGGCTAATCTGGTGGATTACTATTCAGAGGACCATTGATCTGGAAACAGGAATTCATATCTCACCCAGACACCTGAAAATCTAAAATAGACACAAAATTCTGGAATAACTCAGTGGGACAGGCAGCATCACTGGAGAGAAGGAATGGATCCTTCTTCAGACTGATATCAGGGGAGTGGGCGATACAGAGATAAAATTTGGTCAGGGACAGTAGGACTGGTCGGAGAACTGGCAATGGGGAGCGGGAAAGCAAGGACTACTTGATGTTAACGAAATCGAAATTCAGGTAACGAAATAAGCAAGCCATGCTGAAGTATAGATCTTGTCTCTGTGTAGGTAACCCTGCAACCTGTTGTAAAAGGCCCACCTGGTTTACCCATTATTAATGTGACTCCAGGCCCAACACCATTTAACTACATTGTTAAATAATGTCCCAGCATGTCACACCATCCAAGAGGTAATTAGACATGCCTTCCCAGAAACCTTAATGTTTTCTGACAAATAAAGTAGCCATGCAGCTCAGATAATTTGAGCAAGGCAGTTGTACCCAATTGATCACTGTGTGAAGTATAATTTCTATTGTACAATGTTCTCTCTTTGCTTCAGGATATCTTGGACTTCTGTCTGTATGTAGCAAAACAGGCTCATCCAATACTTCCCAGAGGTCAGATGTCAGGTCATTCATCAGGTCATTCAAGGTAAAGTGGTGAGGAGAGGATTAGGTTACACTTTTCATCTAGTACTAAACTTGATAGCAGGGATTGCTGTCACAGGAACTCCAACCACAACCATTTGAGTGGTGGGTCACTAACCCTATGAAAAATGATAAGGATTTCATTGATTTTATCTCACTTTAAAGTTTTAATTTATTTGCATCTCATTATGCTTTAACTACATTACTTATTTACTTTTAATAAACTTTGAATTTCTGAGATTTTCTCTATGTTATTAATTTCAAAATCCCTTTTATTATCAGAGACCATGAGAAAGCCATTCTATTTCCTTTGGCAAAGTTGGTCATGATGAATCAGGAGTGGGACCTCAGAAATGACCCTGAGGCCAATAGTTGATCAGAGACCTCACCATCACACAAGGCTCCCTCATCCCACATCCCCCCCTCACCTACTCCACCATAGATTTAAAGACACTTTTGATCATGGAAATTCCCACATGCAAATGTCAGTAGGGTTTAAGGGCTGGGTCTTGGACATTACAAGGTTGGTAGCATGATTAGGAGGTTATGAAGCTTGGGGGGGGGGGGGAGATAATGAGGTAGTGTCAACGGTGTGTAAGGGAGGTGTGTGTTAGGAAAATAAAAGATAGGTAACTGATTTATTTTACATGGCCAAAGCCTATTCTGCATTAGTAATTTTGGGGTGACCTTGAAGTGTTCAACAATGGGATAATTTGCTCTATCCATCTCCATGGAATGATGTTGTCCTATATGTGACCACTGTGAACATTTTGTAAACCCAAGGAGCTTAATGAAATTGAAGGGTGACAGGAAACCCTAGAAATTGTCATTAATTCATGTCATTCAGGGTAAACTCAATTTTAATTTACATATTGCAGGAAATATTGATATATTATACAATTGAATTTCTAGGTAATGGTATAGTATATTTTCACCAGATATCTGTGGTCTTCTTCCAGACTACTTTTATCCCTCAGAAGGCAGCTGACAGAAATATTCTGAAAAAAAGGGGCCAGATAATATAGTCTATCTGAAGCAAATGGCCAATAAAATGTACATTTTATCACAACAGGATTTAAGATCCAGGTCTTCCAGTTCCTACAAATGGGTGAACATGAGGAAAATCTGAGGTACTTAACATTGACCACATCTGTTCAGTTTAAGGTTCCAGGTTTTCTTCCGTGATTGCGGAGGTTTCATCACAAGCCATTTGTGGGTTAACTGATGATTAATGTGCATCTTGTGCTTCCCTTAACATTTCTACTTTCCAGAGGCAATTTGAACTAGAGCATAAAGACACAAATAGGTCTTGTTCATGTATTTTTAAAAGGTACAAGCAAAAGGTTTGCAAGCTACAGCAAAATAAATAGCATGATGTGGTGAGATAATAAAATCCTGTAACCATAGAAAAAAATCCATCTTCAGTGTTTTTCTAAAACACTGTGACTTTGATAACTCCATCAAATTCAAGGAGTCACAACACAACACCAGAGAATGTAAATTACAGAATGTGCACAAATAAACAATTCCATTAATGTCAAACAAGATTTTTATTGAAATAAAAGCACTCTGGTGTTATGGGTTTACCAAGGGAGAGGTGGTAGATGCTTGCTGGTTGATAAATGGGGCAATAGCTTGTTTCCATATTAATTGGGAGGAGAGGCGATGTGGACAAGAGGTAGGAGGGGGAGAGAGAGAGAGAGTGTGGAAGGAAGGGTGAAGGTGGGATGGGGCTTTGCAGGGATGGAGGAATTGAAGTTAGGAGGGGGATGAAGTAGTAGTGGGAGGAAAGGTGGTTGAGAAAGAAAATAAGGACTTTTGGAGAGGCACAGTGGTACAATGAATAGAGATACTCATATAACCATATATAACCATATAACAATTACAGCACGGAAATAGGCCATCTCGGCCCTTCTAGTCCGTGCCGAACACTTATTCTCACCTAGTCCCATCTACCTGCACTCAGACCATAACCCTCCATTCCTTTCCCGTCCATATACCTATCCAATTTATTTTTAAATGATAAAATCGAACCTGCCTCCACCACTTCCACTGGAAGCTCATTCCACACAGCTACCACTCTCTGAGTAAAGAAGTTCCCCCTCATGTTACCCCTAAACTTCTGTCCCTTAATTCTCAAATCATGTCCTCTTGTTTGAATCTTCACTACTCTCAATGGAAAAAGCTTATCCACGTCAACTCTGTCTATCCCTCTCATCATTTTAAAGACCTCTATCAAAACCCCCCTTAATCTTCTGCGCTCCAAAGAATAAAGACCTAACTTGTTCAACCTTTCTCTGTAACTTAGTTGCTGAAACCCAGGCAACATTCTAATAAATCTCCTCTGTACTCTCTCTATTTTGTTGACATCTTTCCTATAATTTGGCGACCAAAATTGTACACCATACTCCAGAATTGGCCTCACCAATGCCTTGTACAATTTTAACATTACATCCCAATGTCTATACTCAATACTCTGATTTATAAAGGCCAGCACACCAAAAGCTTTCTTTACCACCCTATCTACATGAGATTCCACCTTCAGGGAACTATGCACAGTTATTCCTAGATCCCTCTGTTCAACTGCATTCCTCAATTTGCTACCATTTACCATGTACGTCCTATTTTGATTTGTCCTGCCAAGATGTAGCACCTCACACTTATCAGCATTAAACTCCATCTGCCATCTTTCAGCCCACTCTTCCAAATGGCCTAAATCTCTCTGTAGACTTTGAAAATCTACTTCATTATCCACAACACCCCCTATCTTAGTATCATCTGCATACTTACTAATCCAATTTACCAAACCATCATCCAGATCATTGATGTATATGACAAACAACAGTGGACCCAACACAGATCCCTGAGGCACCCCACTAGTCACCGGTCTCCAACCTGACAAACAGCCATCCACCATTACACTCTGGCATCTCCCATTCAGCCACTGTTGAATCCATCTTGCGACTCCACCATTAATACCCAACAATTGAACCTTCTTAACCAATCTTCCATGTGGAACCTTGTCAAAGGCCGTACTGAAGTCCATATAGACAACATCCACCGCTTTACTCTCATCAATTTCCCTCGTAACCTCTTCAAAAAATTCAAGAAGATTAGTCAAACATGACCTTCCAGGCACAAATCCATGTTGACTGTTCCTAATCAGACCCTGTTTATCCAGATGCTTATATATATTATCTCTTAGTATCCTTTCCATTAATTTGCCCACCACTGACGTCAAACTAACAGGTCTATAATTGCTAGGTTTACTCTTAGAACCCTTTTTAAACAATGGAACAACATGCGCAGTACGCCAATCCTCCAGCACCATTCCCGTTTCTAATGACATTTGAAATATTTTTGTCATAGCCCCTGCTATTTTTACACTAACTTCCCTCAATGTCCGAGGGAATATCCTGTCAGGACCTGGAGACATCCACTTTTATATTTTTCAAAAGTGTCCGTACTTCCTCTTTTTTGAATCTCATAGTTTCCATAGCTACTCTACTTGTTTCCCTTCTGTAATCTTAAAATTTCACCTTTAAATGTCCTCCATTTCTCTTCTACATCCTTCCCATAAAACAAAATTACCCAATTCACTCCTTTTAAATCCTTTCTCATCTCCTCAAAGTTAGCCTTTCTCCTATCAAAAATCTCAACCCTTGGTCCAGTTCTGACCCTCTCCATAATTACTGTATATTGAAACTAATGGTATTGTGATCACTGGACCCGAAGTGCTCCCCAACACATACCTCCACCACCTGACCTGTCTCATTTCCTAAAAGGAGGTCCAGCACTGCCCCTTCTCTAGTAGGTACCTCTATGTATTGCTGCAAAAAACTATCCTGCACACATTTTACAAACTCCAAACCATCCAGCCCTTTTACAGAATGTGTTTCCCAGTCTATGTGGAAAATTGAAATCTCCCACAATCACTACCTTGTGCTTACTACTAATATCTGCTATCTCCTTACATATTTGCTCTTCCAATTCTCGCTCCCCATTAGGCGATCTATAATACACCTTTCCCATTTCTCAGTTCCACCCAAACAGCCTCCCTAGACGAGCCCTCTAATCTATCCTGCCAAAGCACTGCTGTAATATCTTCCCTGACAAGCAATGCAACACCTCCACCTTTTGCCCCTCCAATTCTATCACACCTTTGCAACGAAATCCTGGAATATTTAGTTTCCAATCACAGCCATCCTGCAACCGTTTCACTAATCACCACAACATCATACTTCCAGGTGTTAATCCAGGCTCTAAGCTCATCCACCTTTCTTACAATGCTCCTAGCATTAAAATATACACATTTAAGAAACCCACCACCTCTTATTCTCTGTTTATTAACTTTTTCTTCTTTCTCCCCTACATGTTGGGTCTGAGTGCTTCCCTTCTCTGCCGCCTGCCTCACACACTGTCTACTAGCTTTCTCTATTTGAGTCCCTCCCCCCAACCGTTCTAGTTTAAAGTCTCCCCAGTAGCCTTTGCATATCTCCAGGGACTCGGGTTCAATTCATGACAAGGCTGTTCTCTGTATAGAATTTGCACATTCTCTCTGGCAACCGATGAGATTCATACAGGTGCTTTCTCATCTCAAAAATGTGCAGTTGGTAGGTTAATTAGCCAGTGTAAATTGCCCTCAGAATCTGGAGAGGGTTAATGAGAATGTGGGGTGAATAAACATGAAATTATTGTAAAAAATGGGTGCCCAATGGTTAACATGGACTCATTGGGCCAAAAGACCTTTTTCCATGCTGCATGACTCTTTTTGCATGGGTACTTAAGGGTGTGTGCTTAGTGTAGAGACCAGCTGTGCATAGCCCGAGTTTGAATGAACATCCATATGATAGTCTATGCAGTTCGCAGTTGTTTAGGACTTCCTTGCCTTTAGATCAACACTTTTTTTTTGACATACCTCTCTGACAACTGCCACAATCAATTGAATGCACCCACAAGCATCTTAGTTCAACCGAAGTGGAATAACGGCATGCTCGACTCCAGGGACAGGCGAGGACAAAAGAAAATTCAATTCATGTCAACAAGCTGTGAGAAATTAGGACCAAGTTTTAATCCATTTTCAGTTTCAATGGTAGGATTTGCTATGAATTTCAAAAGGACCAGCTCATGTCAACCAGCTCAGAGCAAAAATGATTTATTCATCCACGGAATGCCTGTCCATGGCTTATCCACTGTGGAACAGTCTGCTTTTAAAAAGTTACTATCTCTTTACTTGTTTCGTCAGTGATGGTTGATCGCAAGTAACGTCGGTCTTATTCTGTTCCTGGAGGCATTTCATTTCATGTACAGCTTTGTTTTCTCAGATCAATGTTGGCTTCAATGAAAAGAAAACTTCACTGATTGCTGTCAAAATAGTAGAGTACTTGACTTTTGATTGCAAACATTTTGTGACGGCAATGTTTTACAGTCTGTATACTGGATCAGGAACCATACAAATGCAGCACCGTGGCGCAGCAATGGAGCTACTGCCGTATAGTTTCTATGTTTCTATGTATAGCACTTGCATCGCCGGAGACCAGGGTTCGATCCTGACTACGGGTGATGTCTGGACGGAGCTTGTACGTCCTCCCCGTGACCTGCGGGGGTTTTATCCGAGATCTTCGGTTTCCTCCCACACTCCAAAGACGTACAGGTTTGTTGGTTAATTGGCTTGGTAAATGTAATAATTGTCCCTGTGTTTAGGATAGTGTTAATATGTGGGGATCGCTGGTCCCAGACCCAGTGGGCCGAAGGGCCTGTCTCCGCGCTGAATCTCTAAACTGTAACTGGCTGTTTCATTGGCAGTTCCCAGTCTTAGTTTCACTCTTATGTTATGAATATCTATATCACTAAAAGTCTGATCTTGACCACTTCCTGTTGTTCTGTATATTGATTTTAGAAAAAACGCTGTGTTGCCTTTGGTTTGGAAATGCTAAAGCTGTGTTGCCTTTGGTTTGGAAATGCTAAACTGTGTTGCCTTTGATGAGGAAATGCTAAAGCTGTGTTGCCTTTGGTTTGGAAATGTTAAAGCTGTGTTGCCTAATTAAAGTTGCCTTGCCTAATTAAAGTTACCTTGCCTAATTAAAGTTGCCTTGCCTTCGATATATATATAAAGTCTAATTTTGACCACTTCCTGTTTGCGGTTTATATTGATTTTAGAAAAAAACGCTACCACGTACGGCTGTGATTTTTGGCCACCTTACACAGAGTCCCCCTCTGCTCATCAGGTGCTGAGGATTTTTCCCATCGCTGAAAAATAAAAAAGTTATTAGTGTTTAAAAAATGTTTTCGTGGTGAAATCGTTGGACAAAGTCAGCATGGATTTATGAAAGGTAAATAACGTCTGACGAATCTTATAGAATTTTTCGAGGATGTAACTAATAGAGTGGATAAGGGAGAACCAGTGGATGTGTTATATCTGGACTTTCAGAAGGCTTTCGACAAGGTCCCACATAAGAGATTAGTATGCAAACTTAAAGTACACCGTATTGGGGGTTCAGTATTGATGTGGATAGAGAACTGGCTGGCAGACAGGAAACATAGAGTAGGAGTAAACGGGTCTTTTTCAGAATGTCAGGCAGTCACTAGTGGGGTACCACAAGGCTCAATGCTGGGACCCCAGCTATTTACAATAGATATTAATGATTTGGACGAGGGAATTGAATGAAACATCTCCAAGTTTGCGGATGACATGAAGCTGGGGGGCAGTGTTAGCGATGATGCTAGGAGGCTGCAAGGTGACTATGATAGGTTGGGTGAGTGGGCAAATGCATGGCTGATGCAGTATAATGTGGATTTTACTTCGGAGTCACGTGAGTGACTACGTGAAGAAGACCCGTCAGGGCGCATGCGCATCATTACGTAGGTCGCATTGGCACAGACAGGCTGGGAGGAACACAGTTCTCCAGCGGTAAGTTAAAAAAAATCCTGCAGGTAAGTTTAAACTTACTTTTCAGGTTGTCCATTGCAGGAATCATTTTCCCAGGTTCCTGCTGGACATGGAAAAATTCAGCAAAACCCAGTGGACCGCGGAGAAATTGTGGACCGCGGGGATGCCGGCTTCGGACCGCGGGGGTGCGGTAGCAGGCGGCCGGTGGGTTTTGCTGGTGGAGTCACGGACAGAACGGTCCGCGACTCCCGAGGTTTAATTCGGGCCGCGGGTTAATTATAGAGGTGGCTGTTAGGCTTGTTGTTTCGAGTCGCTGACAGGCAGGTCAGTGACTCCAGTGAAATGTTTTAAATAGGGGCTGCGGGGTTTCTCTAGACCGCGGGGATACCGGCTACGGTCCGTCGGACTTGTTGAGAGAGTCGCTGACAGTAAGGTCAGCGACTCCCGAGGGGGGGTGCAGACTGAGCATGGTCGTCGGGTTACTACCCGACTCATTGAGGAAGGACCCGACTTTGGCAGCCCATATATGTTTGAAATGTGTGGAGCCTGGCCAGGAGGGTCCCCTCTGTTATATGTGTATGTCCTCAGTGGAGAGGAGTAAGGCTCAGGGCTGCTTATCAATTCCTCAGTGGAGAGGAGTACAAAGGGTCAATGTGTGGCTGACTCCAACCCCAACTCAGGAAGAGAGATTAGTGGTTTATCACCCTTATGTGTCGAGGTGAAAAAGTAGCAATTTCTGCTAATTCTGAGGAGGTTTCAGATTGCCCTCCAAATTAAAGACGAACGCAATTTTGAGAAGCGTTCAAAAGGGTAGACATTATAGTTACCACTTGGTCACATTGTGACTATTATACTGAGATAGATGATTTTCATTTATTCAATTAAGGAGATGGGAAGCCTTGTAGAGCCGTATTATCAGTCACCTGTGGGAGTTACACCAGGTGGCGTCATAGTAATTGCTGCTCATTAAAAGGGACTGTGCACGGTTTCTTCCCCAAGACGCCGGTTTACTCATATTAAAAGTAAATAAATCCCAGGTTTAACTGGGATGGGCGTCTTCATTCACATAAATGTATTTGGCTATGACAAATAATTGTTAAATTTGTTCCAGCATTTCCCGCTATGTCTGATGTACGGGGGCCAGAGGAGCTCCAATTCTTCCCTATAGATGGAGTTGGCATCGGGAAGGAGCATGATTTGGAGTCGCAGCCTTTGGGGAAGGAGGATACCAACAGAGTATCGAATTGCATGGCTAGTCCTGACGGCTGCTGTAGGCAGCGATCTGATAATCCCAACTCAGAGTGAGTGCCAAGCCAGGGGTATCAATGTCAGACAACATTGCATCTTGTTGCAATTCAAGAACGCTCCATCGTAGGGCATGTCAGGCAGCAACACCTAGTAAAGGGTTGCAAAGGTCCCCCCACTCAAGGGTCGGAGTGGTTGAGAGAGTGCTACAGGAGGATGCACATGTGCCTGAAGCAACACCTGTTTGTAGCGTTGCCATTCCTCCCACTTGGTGCACCACAGTGGTCGAGATAGTGCTAAAATACATGCACACATGCCTAAGGTGACGCCTAGTAAAGGGTTGCCAAAATTTCTCCCACTCAAATGGCGGAGTGGTCGAGAGAGTGCTACAGGAGTATGCACATGGGCCTGAAGCAACACCTGTTTGCAGGGCTGCCATTACTCCCACTCGGTTTCTCCGTAGTGGTCGAGATGGTGCTAAAATACATGCACACAGGCCTGGGGCAGCTCCTGTTGCAGGTTGCATAATTCCTCCCACGTGGATGTATAGTGGATGAAGATGGAGCCACACACACATATGTGATAAGATTGTGGGGAATGGAGTCGAACAACATGTTGTTAAAGAAGGAACTGCAGATGCTGGAAAATCGAAGGTATACAAAAATGCTGGAGAAACTCAGCGGGTGCAGCAGCATCTATGGAGCGAAGGAAATAGGCAACGTTTCGGGCCGAAACCCTTCTTCAGACTGAGTCGAACAACATGCTTGGTACACAGGCATGTACAAGCAAATGGAGGAGATGGATGGTGATACCTGCTTCAGCTTCGATAAGTCCCACTCTAAAAGAGTGTCTAAGGTTGTAGATTGATGATGCATGTGATGCACATGACTTTCCATGTGCTGAACTTCAATTCGGTTACCCTGCTTGGCAATCGTGCCTGTCAGGAACTAGGGCTGATTTCCTTTGACCAAACTGTCCACAAACTGCAAGTTTCCTTTGATCCACTGAGTCACTTCCCTGGTCTTTTCGACAACAACCTAGGCAAGTTGCCTGTGTCCTACAAGATTACAATCGACCCCGACGTGACACCCGTTGTCCGAAACCCGCACAGATTGTCATTTGCCATGACTGACAGGGTTCACTCTATGCTGAAGGACATGGTCTTCAACGGCGTAATTGAAGCAGTCAGTGACCCCACCGACTGGGTCTCAACCCTGATTGCCACAGTCAAGAAGGGAAAGGATGAAATCCGCCTGTGCATTAATCCAAAAGACCTGAACACTGCCATTAAGCGCCCACACCATCCCACTTTTGACACCATGTCAATCACTTCAAAGCATATAAGATTTACACACATCTTTATTCAGCACATTAACTTAGCAGCATTACAGGTCTAGGTGTTGTCAGTTCATCCTGGCTGCTTCAACCAACGGTGCTGGGAATGGGCGTTAGTATAAATGTTATAATGGGGTGGAGTTAGTGATGCCAACTAAGTGTGATTGATTCACATGCATCATCAATCTACAAAGGTTAGTATGGATTAACTCCAAACAGGAATCCAAACATGGCTATGTGCCGGGATCCCATGCTGAATGCATGAGGGTAAGCAGTGGACGTTTGCCTCTAAAATTGCTGCTCAGTCGCTGATTGCTAATCCACCCAGAGAAATCCAAATTTACACCTGACTATTTGGGTCACAATTGATTCAATTAAGTGACTCTGCCCAGGGAAAAAAGGATAGAGCTAATTGACAGCTGTATCAAGCTAATTGAGGCATTAAGGATACATTCCGGTCATTATAATAGACCTATGCAGTTATCAGTAAAGACTATGCTAATTTGCAATGGTTTCACCATGTGTCCAGGAGTTATAGCAAGGTAATGCTTGACCAGCCTTCCATGATTTTGCAGATGAATGTCAGTGCACTCGGGTGGGGTGTCACGGATACGGGTTTCAACTGTGGAGGCAGATGGACTGAGCAAGAGGCATCGTTTCTGCAGACATGGGCAATTAACTATTAAGAGGTTTTAAGGACAAGGCTTATTGCTCTAACAAATGAATCTGCATGTTCAGTTTCAGATTGACAATACAACGCAAGTGGCATATATATTAATCACATCGGTGGAATCAAGTCGGTAATTTGTGACAGATTGGCTAATCAAATTTGGGCCTGGTGCATTGGAAAAGATATTTCAGCTATTTATCTACCAGGTAGATTCTACATAGTAGCAGACGCCAAGTCACGAACATTCCATGACAACATAGATTGAATGTTCAACAAGGAGGTGTTCAATAATATAGTACTTGTATATGAATGCCAGATATCGATTTGTTTTGCATGAAGGTCAACCATCAGATGCCTAAATAGGTTTCATGGGAACCAGACCAGGTGGCAGTTGCAATTAATACTTTAACATTGAGGTGGTATTTTTTTCCATTTTTTCTTTTTCCTACCATTTTGCCTAATAGGTCGGAGTCTTCAAGAAATCAAGCAGGATGCCACTTTGGGGATGCTTGTAATACCTAATTGGCTGAATCAAGCATGTTTTCCCTTTGATGTTACAGTTAGGGATCCAACCTCTTTTTGGTGGTTCCCAAGCGTAGGAATTGACTGGAGCATCCGCTAACACGGGAAAGTCATCTGTTATGTGATTGTATTGACTTGTTAATTTGCAGGTTTTTAAGAAGGCCATACCTGGAGCAAGGACTGTCTGGGTTTATGGTGGACATGCTCACTGTAGCCTGGAGAAAGAGTACTCAAAAGGGGTATATTACTTGTGTAAAAAAATGGGAGCAATATTGTGTACAAAATAATATTGACTATAATACTACAGGTATTGTGGATATTTTAGAGTTCCTGTTGACCCTCTATGATGATGAGGGGCTCAGTTATAGCACCATTAATACAGCTTTAAGTGCTTTGTCATCCTGTGGGTTGGATGGGGTCAGGAAAGATCCTATTGAGTTTCATCATATCATAGCTGGATTGATGAAAGGAATTTCAACTCTAAACCTCCTAAACCCAGGTATATGGCGATCTGGGATGTAAGTGAGGTCCGCAAGATGTTTCGACAGTAGGTTCCTAGCATGTCTCTGAATTTGCCAAACTAATCATGAAAGGGGTTATGCTCTTGGCATTGGTTCAGCATAGCAAGTGCAGATTTTGAAAACAATTCTAGACAGGATGGAAGTTGCTGAAGAGAATGTTATGTTATATAATTGCGTACTGCTTAAGCAGAGCAGGCCAGGTGTTACAGGTTTGTTAAAATTGTGTTTCAGCATAATCTACTGATCCATGTTTATGTGTAATGGCACATTTATTTTCATTATATTAAAGCTATAAAGATCTTAAGGAATGTGGAAACAGCATTGTTTATCAGTTACATGAAGCCACACAGGAGAGTGTCAGTGCAGACTATCTCAAGGTGGTTTAAAGCAAATGTTGATTAAGGCAGGTATTAACACTGAAGTGTATATATCCATTTTCCACTAGAGCAGCAGCAATGTCGTCGGCTAGGACGATGGATGTTCACAGCAGCCATATTTTATAGGTGCCGGGTGGTCAAATGAATTATTTTAAAAAAAAATGTTTTTACCATTGGCCGATCGCCGATCGGAGAGAGGCTGTTTGCAAATTCAGTATTAAGTCCTGTTTAGTTCCTCTGGGATAGATGGGTTACTGTTTGTTTCGATTATTCAAATCAATTGTTATTGCATGATATTACCATTTCATGTTTAACGCATTATTGATTGTTTCTCATCGAAAGTCAATCAATGCAGTGAGGCCGGGATTTAGATCTGCAGCATAAAATCACAGAGCTTTGAAATCTTCACGTAGTCACTCACGTGACTCCGAAGTAAAATATTAAGATTAAACGAGAACTTACCAGTTTAAAGTTTGATCTTTATTTTATGAGGAGTTACGTTGGTGATTACGTGCCCACCACGCCCAACCCTCTCTCATAAAAAAGGTCATATGGTAGTTCTCATGTTGCTGATCTTAATATGCTACTTCAATTATTGTGTTGTCTGTGATTTCATTCCGCTGCTTTGAAGATTGACGCGCATGCGCCCTGACGGGTCTTCTTCATGTAATCACCAACGTAACTCCTCATAAAATAAAGATCAAACTTCAAACTTGGTAAGTTCTCGTTTAATCTTACTATAAATGTGAGGTTATCCACTTTGGTGGCAAGAACAGGAAAGTAGACTGTTATCTGAATGGTGGCCGATTAGGAAAAGGGGAGATGCAACGAGACCTGGGTGTCATGGTACACCAGTCATTGAAAGTAGGCATGCAGGTGCAGCAGGCAGTGAAGAAAGCAAATGGTATGTTAGGGTTCATAGAAAAAGGATTTGAGTATAGGAGCAGGGAGGTTTTGATGCAGTTGTACAGGGCCTTGGTGAGACCACACCTGGTATATTGTGTACAGTTTTGGTCTCCTAATCTGAGAAAAGACATTCTTGCCATGGAGGGAGTACAGACAAAGTACACCAGACTGATTCCTGGGATGGCAGGACTTTCATATGAAGAAAGACTTGATAGACTCGGCTTGTACTCGCTAGAATTTAAAAGATTGAGGGGGGATCTTATAGAAACTTACAAAATTCTTAAGGGGTTGGACAGGTTAGATGCAGGAAGATTGTTCCCGATGTTGGGGAAGTCCAGAACATGGGGTCACAGTTTAAGGATAAGGGGGACGTCTTTTAGTACTGAGATGAGAAAAACATTTTTCACACAGAGAGTGGTGAATCTGTGGAATTCTCTGCGACAGAAGGTAGTTGAGGCCAGTTCATTGGCTATAATTAAGAGGGAATTAGATGTGGCCCTTGTGGCTAAAGGGATCAGGGGGTATGGAGAGAAGGCAGGTACAGGATACTGAGTTGGATGATCAGCCATGATCATATTGAATGGCGGTGGTGGCTCGAAGGGCCGAATGGCCTACTCCTGCACCTATTTTCTATGTTTCTATGTTTAGATTCTCTCTCCTGTCAATCATGCCATGTTGTTTTCCATAACTGTGCTGGTATTTTAGCATACTTAGCAGCTGCCTCTTTTCCTTCCACTAGTGCCAACACTTCTATCTCCCAATCTGGTCCGTATGATTTAAAGAAGGTTTCCAGCTCTCTGTTCTTCCCACTCCTATTGTAAGCCAGTGTGATGTGAAGTGGGGGTTCTTCGTCCAGATCTAAGGACCACCATTGAGGGGTCACTATGGAGTAACATTGTTGTACGGGAGCCCAGGGGGTCACTATTATGCCTCTATCACCACATTCTATTTTTAGTTGGAAAGCACAGAGTAGATCTCTCGCCATCAGGTTGCAATCTAATCCGGTGGTTATCACAAATCTATGTTTGATTGCCTTTCCTCCATACACTACTTCGACTGGCTCAGAGATGGGATACTGGCAAACGTGTCCTTGAAACCCGGACAGGTTCTGAACTTCTCTTGATTCTGGTAAATTATAAATTGATTGAAGAGATGACACGGATGCGCCTGTGTCTACTAGGAAGGTGCAGATTTTACCTTCTACCTGTAGAGACAACATAGGTTCTTCATCAGACTTGCATCCAGTCACTACTAAGTTTGCTAATCATAGGCATGTGAATGGGTTATTCTGGGAAAAGGAGACTTGTCCCCTTGATTCTTGATTTTCCTGCCAGTTCCCTCTGTGCTCTCCAGGATCTCGTTGATCCCTCCATTCTCTTTGATCTTGGAAATTTCTTCTTTGACCCCCCTCTTTCGTTTCTTTCTTTATTTGGGCACCCCCTACTCCAGTGATCTACCCCTCCGCAATTATAACACTGGCCCATTCCTGATGGCTGGTATGTCCTCGACCTTGGTCTTTGGAGGACTGGCTCTAGTGCAGATGCTTATTTATGATATCGGTCTAGATATTCTGGGACTCTAATTTCTCCCAGTCCATAATTTGTTGGTACTCTGGTAAAACAAAAAAACTGAATATGTGATCAGAAAAGAAGTACCCAAATTCGACTATCCTGCTTCATTATGTCCCTCCAGTGATATCTTACAGTCCTAGCCATTTTACTGGCACTATTTTCTGTCCAGTCCATGATATTAGTCTTAATGGATTCTGCTACATTGGTGGGAAGGCAATTCAATAAGATGGCACAATATTGAGGGGAATTTACTCCATTTCTGTAATTTAAGTCACCCGATTGATCCATATATAATTCAGAGAATCGCTCTAAAAATTCATCCGCACCTTCACCCCTTTTTGGTCATACATCTAGTATTCTGGCTAAATCGATTGTTTTTTGAAGGATGTTTGCAAGGGCTGTTAAAACAGCCTCTTCCCTTGCACCATTGTCCACTATTATATTTGTGAGAGCTTCATGCGAAGGATGCCCTAAATTCATTAGGAATCGGGTGTGCTATCTTGGGGTAATTATTTGCTGCATCACCGCCCATAAATCTCGGGAATCTGACTGATAAACGCGCATTGTAGTTCTTAAGTGATCCACAAAGGAAACGGGTGATTTTCTACGATCGGGTATTTGACTTAGAATAGCCATCATCTCGTTAGGCTTCCATGGGGAATAGACTCTAATTGTATGGGAATT
Organism: Malacoraja senta; assembly: GCA_038087875.1. Classification (NCBI taxonomy): domain Eukaryota; kingdom Metazoa; phylum Chordata; class Chondrichthyes; order Rajiformes; family Rajidae; genus Malacoraja; species Malacoraja senta. Next base: position 188,535,173 of record CM075977.1, read on the forward strand.
GTTTGCAAACACTATGTTTGTTGGATCAAAAGAAGGATTAGGCATTTCACTTACAGGGAACGGTCTAAGGGTTGTTTGTTTAGTTTTTGTACTTTCGGTCATATCAAGATCTATCTCGGCTTCTTCAATTGTTGTCTCACCCCCAGATGTATCTTCCCCTTCACCAGGGGGTTCACGGTACCCTCTATATGATTGCTTTCCTTCTCTAACTGCTCGTCCAACTTGTCTAGGGGTGCGCTCACAAGGATACCCTTGTTTTAGTACTCTTTCTCTATGTTCTTTATCCTTAACTAATTGAGTTATTTCCTAGTCTGCCTTCTGGTACCGTGAACTCTCGGACTATCTATAATTAATGGAGCAGTCAGGTTTAAGGAAGTCTGTGCCATGGAATCTAATTGTCTATTCCGTTCACAAGCTCCACAATGTGTATCTGTGACATGGGGATTGCAAGATGAATAAGGCGGTGGACGTGAATTCCTAATTTTAACACTTTCCCAATCTTCTAAATAATCATCGTCATCCCCCTCGTAACCAGTGCCAACTATCGGATCCTCACGCTTAAAACATATGGATGCCAGTTTCTCTGTGGAAGATTTTCTTTTCCCCTTATCTTTAGTTCTCTCAGGGTCCTTCCTTAGGCTACCTGGAGGTTCAAATGCTTCGGTATCCTCTAATTTTATCCCCCGCTTCAGAGTTGCTTCCTTCCAACTTGTCATTCTTTCCACCGCTCTACTCACTTTCTGTTCCGCCTTAATAATTTTTCCACAATCCAATTAATTATTTTGCCTCTTCACTATCGCTACATTGCCAGACAATCTGCTGAATGTAGTTCAATAACTTCACTGCATCAATGACCCCTTTGGGCCATAATTCACTCCCTAATTCTCTATTTAATACTCCAGAAAGAATTATCAATCGGTCAGCTTTTTGTGGAAATTCAATGCATATTTCTTGTAATGGACTTTCTGAGTCAGTGGTCATATCTTTATTTACGTGATTCCCCATTCTATTGGATATGGAAGCAACTCTCAAGCTACTCACACCTCATAACAAGTTTCCCCTTTCTAATTTTCGAAACTACCAAGTTGGTTTTTAAACAATATTCAAAAATTAAGGTGCTCCTGGAAACACCCAACCACAATCACACACGTTCCCGCAGCCCATTTCCTATCCCCAACCTTAATCTAAGCACATGCAAATGAGCTCTAAACACACAAGCAATCAAATACAGAAATTAAATTATCCCACATTATAATTATGCCTAACAACATTCCTGTATAAACCATAAGCATTTGTCTAATAGAACATTTGTTAACCATACAGTCTCAAAATTAAATCGCAGTATTTCTAATCCCTTCTCCTGGTGTGCTCGGTCAACGGAACGATCCCTCCCCCAACATAGCGATCGGAAGAATACGAACCCCGATCGAACCGCCACGAATTGAATTCTAACAATACAAACAATCCCGATTTAGACAAATACCATATATTCAATTCAAATGCACTTTTACCTCAATTATCTAAACAAAATCCTTAAGCACTCACTCACGCAATACAGGTAGTGGTCCGTGATCTTAACACACTCTAAAATTTTATATAAACAAAATATTTATACAGTTCGGATCCGATAAATTTACATTAATAATTTAAGACGCTAGCGCACAAATCACAAACACTCGATCACAATTCCACTTCAAGCTGTTATTAATCAGTGAACCTCTCCCTCCGATACCAAAGATTTTCCCCTTCCTAGGGTACTCTTTGCTGAGGGGTACTACTTCTTAAGTGACTACTTTTCCTCCTAAATGTTACTTTCCCCCTGCTAAGACTAAACTTCTATTGGGGGACCTCTATCCCTCCACTCTGTTCTCAGAATTAAGGGTACCTCTCACATCTGGGTACTCTTCACCAAATAAACCAGGTTCCTATCTCTCAGTTACTCTTCGCTATCAGGTACTAATCAACAATTGATCAGAGGGTTACTATTCACTGTTGATCAGCCACTATTGATCTCAAACACACACAAACTCCGAAGTTCTATATACACAGAATTCAAATTCTACCGTAAGGGCAGAACTTCAATGTTAAATTCTGTATTTGGAAACTTTGATTCTGCAAATTTAAGTTCACTCTCGGACCAATTAGTTTTGGTGCATACCACTCAACGTACGCATACTCTTGAATTCAATTTACTTGCCCAATGAAATCTCGAATGGACTAGAGTATTCGCAGCCAATCTATACACTAGCCACCGAGCCCAGTGCCTTTACGAGATTCTTCGTCCATCACTCCAGGGAGGGATTTGGATATCTTCACACAGGCGTGGCCTCTAACCAACCTAGGTTTTATCTGCTCAAAAGGATTTCCTTCTCACCTGCTTGGTACCAGGTGTCAGCGCCTAGCCTCTTCGCGCTGGCAGTCAATGCCGATTTTCAGAAAGCACCTTTCCAATCAGCGCTCCCAGCAATGACAGGTCAAATGCTTTACCGCTTAGCACGTAAACCAGACATGTTTTCAATATCCCGCCAATTGGATACCAAATCTGGTTTGGGCTTTTAACCCAAGTCTGAATTTATGGTTTTTGCCAGCAGCTGCAGTCTGCCAACTATGACCAAGTTTCGGCCTCTAACCCGGGAAAGGGCCTTTAACCCAACCCCAGCAGGGCCTCTAACCCCACCCTGGTTTTATGGGCCCCTAACCCAAAGGAGTGCTATCACCCCCCCTCCCCCCGTGCTTGCTAGACTCTGTTCTATGATCTCATTGGGACCCTTTCCCAAGCCCGCACTGTGGGGCCGATTTCTGCACTTGCGTTCGAGACAGCGCCACACACTAAAGCCCCTGTGCCACTTGGGCAACCTCCACTGCGACCTCTGGCGAGTCTTCGTCACTCTCCTTCATGGTCGAGAGTGGTCTCCACATAGTCGAGGCTTCAGCTAGGTTGCGGCGTATTTTTCAAAATGTTCAAAACTGACCGCGACTAAAAATAGGTCGTAGGTCTAGTCGAAGCCGGTCATAGGAGGTTGTAAAGCCAGTCGAAGGTGGTCGAAGGTAATAGCTCCAGAGTGAAAAAAGGTCAGTAGAAAAAAAAGGTAATTTAAACAGGAAAACATCACCTCTTTCACTCCTAGGCATGTTCATTCATAGCTGGAGAGTTTTTTGGAGAGCAGACTTGTGTTTTAGAGATGGCACCAAAAAGGCAGCATCGCATGGGGAGGGCACAACCCTAAAAAAAAACTGCCATGCAGGTGTTGCCCACCCAGGAGGAGGAGTGGCAGGAAGTGATGCCACAGGAGGTGATAGTGCAGGAGAAGGCAGCCCTGCATGAGAGACCCCTGCAGGAGGAGACCAGGACAGTAGTATATGTCCCCACCACCACCCCATCCTTCACTGCCTCAATTGAAGGCAGCAAAGCAGCCCTTTCTCCTGTGTCTGACACAGCATCAGAGGCAGATGCCCCATTGGTGGTGAGGGAGGGCTGGAGGAAGGTTATGCCCTACACCTTCACCAGGCACCAGGCAGCAGGAGGGGGACCTTGAGGAATGGTTCCAGCAGAATGCCAACTTGTACAAAAAGGAAAATGAGGGTACAGGGACAGGGACAAGAATGCATGCTTACCATCCACTGCCCCACATGTGTGCTTAAAGTTCCATCTTTTGTCAAAGCCCAGTGCCACTCTCCTCCAGTCATCTGGTGTAGTGAGACAGTCCATCACATCATCTCCATTCACCCATTGAGACCTCTTCTTGTGCTTCCTCTTCACCCTTGCTCTTCCCCTTCTGCCTTTCTTAAAAGGCTGCTGGAGCAAAAAGGCTACTGCCAACAGCAGTAGTTGTATTTTTACTAACATCCTCCAAACTAGTTCCTTCCTTGCTTGCATGGTTCAGAATGATTTTAAAAAAAAACCTGGGAGGCATTTTTTGTGAGAAAAAAATGCAGACATTACATCATTTTATCAGGTGATCATTTGAGCTGTAGACACACGTCACTGGTCGTTGTTGGTTTTTGGTGTGGTCCTCTGAGGTGGAAGGGGGTCATGCTCATTCACCGTCCAATTTGCCAGAGACCATCCTCGAGTAAAACGTAAATTGTCGAAGCCAGTCTTCAACATAGTTGAAGGAGGTCGAAGGAGGTCTTCATCATAGTCAAGGGAGGTCTTCAACATGGAGGTCGTACACATAGTCGAGGAAGGTCATAGGAGGTCGTAGGTCACCGCAACCTCGATTTTTAAAAAGTCGCTTAAGGTCACCGGAGTTCAGCCCTTTAATCAAAATCTGGTGTTTGGGGGTCCATTGAGATCCCGGATGAGGCCCCAGCTCATTCTAAGCTCCCCCCAGTCTAGTTTCAGTTAATAAAATACTGAATCAAGCACGTGCAACTAAACTTTATTTTGGCTAACACAACACAAATTCCCCTATACAGTATCTAACCGTGGGTTTGATCCTTGTATTTGCTTGGCCAAGCCCTTCCAGCCTCGTGCAAGTAGAGACACTCCAAAGGTTCACGCAGTCCCAAGCTTTCTTCCAGAAGATCGACATCGGACCTCGTGGGAGCTACCTTTTATAGGTCCCCGAACCTTGAGGGGCAGAACCACATGGGGGCAGTTTCTTTATAAACCAATTAAACATATTAATAATAACAGTATTTAATTGACAGTTCCCTAACCCAATAATACAATCTTGAATACATTGTATTTGAAATAAACTTCTAGAAGGAAGCAAACAAGAACAAACATTGAAACATGTACCCTGTGATTCAAACAGTTTCTCCAAGGCTCAACAGTTCGACCAATCGTCACTGAACAGGATGACCGTCTCGCAACATTATTTATACTATTTACAATGCCCTTGCAGCGATCCAATCAAAATGATGCATTTAAGATTTGTTTGCTATACATTTTATCAATTTAGGGGAAACAAGGAGAACACCTGGATCCCTCACCATCCTGCATACCAGTCTGAGCCTAGACTGGCTGGCACCATCCAAAGCCTGTAAATTCCAGCTGACAAGGGTTAAGCAATTCTGACAAGTGCAGGGATCCTCCATTTTATGGTGTCTTTAATATGCCCAGTATTAATAAGTGCATCTACAAATGTCCTGAAATATAATTTGCAGATGGTCACTCTACTGCTGTTGGGTCTGACCTCATCTTCAGCTGGCAAGTTCCGTTATCACCTGAGACAGGCCTGGGGGTCAAACCAATATTTGTACCAGAGTTTCAATGTAAGGGGAACATCCTCTGCTATGCTCCCTGGCATCACCTATCCAATAAATATTCCGCAATGAATACTTTCATTGAGGAATGAACTTGGGCATGTCCAAAACACTCATTGGACCAAGAGGTACTTGTATGAGAAGTGAAGAGTGGCAGAAGGAGCAATTAATTTCTTGGCCAATAGGTGAGGCTGAACCTTTAAATACCTGATCCAGTGCTTCTCTGTTGCCTTGACCCGGTGCAAACGGAAAAGACTTTACTATGCATAATAAGTTCCAGAATTTGTTTTTTAATAGTAAGATTAAACGAGAACTTACCAGTTTGAAGTTTGATCTTTATTTTATGAGGAGTAACGTTGAGGGATTACGTGAAGACCCCGCCAGCACGCATGCACGTCAATCTTCAAAGCAGCGGTGTGAAATCACAGATAACAGTAGTTGAACTGAACATAGTAAGATAAGAGAACTAGAATGCCAGTTGACCTTTATGATAGAGGGTGGGCGTGGAGGGCACGTAATCCCTCAACGTTACTCCTCATCAAATAAAGATCAAACTTCAAACTGGTAAGTTCTCGTTTAATCTTACTATTTTACTTCGGAGTCATGTGAGTGACTACGTGAAGATTTTAAAGCTCTGTGATTTCATGCCATGGAACGAGTCCATGCATCACACACTGTCGTAATTGACCAAAGGAGGAAGTATGTTAACATATTCAGACATGAATCAGTTGTTCAAAACAATGATAAGTATGCTAACAAACAATAATAACCCCTTTCATTCGGGGTAAATTATAATACAGAACTTAAAATGAGTCTGTAAACACCGCAGGTTTGGCAACCGGTTTGTTATAAAATTGCTGAGAGGTCCTCTCTCTTAGACCATCCTGCTGTACCCAGGATGTGGTCCATGGGGAATTCCAACTCCCTTGCTGCCGATGTTGCTGCAGCCCTGGTAGAATGAGACTTAAAAACACCAGTATCCACCCCTGCAGCCCCCAAAACCTGTCTAAGACACCTTGATATGGTTTGCACGGATACCCTAGTATGAGGCTGTTTATGGCTGAGCAACAACACCATGTCCTTGCCTCTAAGATGTTTTGTGACATATAATGTAATAGATGCATCATAATGCATAGGCGACCATCTATAGGGTATGCTCGGAACTCCAATTTGAGGCCTGATGATCCCGGCCTTTTTGCTTCCCTAATTCATAGATGTAAGGAGTTATTTTATTGGTCGATATGGCAATCGTGTCCAGCCTTAATTTGTGCAGTGACTGGACCCGTTGTGTCAAGACTAGTGCCATCAACATGACTATTTTATGTGTTAGTGTTTCCCCCAGGGACAGGTACGTTGCTGGTGATCAACCCCTGAGCAACGTTAGGACAACACTCACATCCCAACCCTGGGAGTACCTTGCCCTAGGGGATTGGTGTTGAAGATACCCCGCATTAGTTTTGATACCAGAGGGTGAGATCCAACAGTATGATGCTCTAATCCCTGCCACAAGTAAGCTGATAGGGCACTCCTGGCATAGTTAATGGTACTGTAGCTGAGACCTTCATCAAAGTGAAGGCTAGCCAAGAATTCCAGTACATTTGTCACAGTAGCCGTGTTGTACATGATGTTGGTCCTGACATAATATATCTCCCATTTCCTGATATATGACAGATATTGATTTCTGGTGGATTCCCTGTATGCCGCCGTGATCATATTCATGGTTCGGTCCGTCAGCCCAAGATCCAGAAGTTGTCTTTTCAAATTTTGCAAATCAACAGATTTAACCTGTCATGGCATGGGTGACTTTTGCCCGTCACAGGATGGACCAACAAATCCGGCCTCACATAATATCGATTTGATTCCATCCATATGATTAGTATATGCCACCACCGTGGTATTATCAATCTGTAGGTGAACATGCAGGTGGTGCATTATTGAGCGGTACGCCTTTAGCCCATAGAACGCACCCAACATCTCTAAATAGTTGATACCAAGTGTCTGAAGTAAAGGCCCATGTACATCCCATCTGCCAACGCAGCTGGAGATGGTATTGGTAGCACCCCATCCGCGAGTACTGGCATCAATTTGTAACACAACTGAAGGGTTGTTGACAATGATGGGGCTGGAGCAAAGCCGAATGTTTTGCCTCCACCATTGTAATTCCAAAACTGCTTAGCTGGTAGTTGCATTGATATGTCGAAATGACCAGCATGATGCTTGAGTGCTTGCTCCTTTGCTCTCTGTAAATTTTGGTAATGCAAAGGTCCAAACTGTGTGGCTGGAAAAGTCGCCACAAGCTTACCAATCATCCTACTGCTTGTCGAATAGATGGTTGACTGATGACAACAAGGCTGTTACAGACCTCCATTAAATCTGCTGCCTTGTCCCTTGGCAAAGTCACAGACATATGACTGAATCAATAGTGAACCCTAAATAATCCATTCTCGTAGAAGGCATCAACTTAGATCTATCTGGATGGATGATGAAGCCCAGTTTTGATAGTATTGCAGTTTTACATGGTTAGATGCCTCTAAGCAGATGACAATGCCTTTATCCTTTGTGTGATGTACAAACAAGTGTAAATATTACCAACTTGTGAGTGGTCCACTTACCCATGTTTTGGAAGTGCCAAACCCACCTTGTTGAGTAGGACTGGTAGGGTGCGTAGAACCTGTGCCCAGCTGTCATGCTGCCACCAACTTCAGTGAACCGCTTACTGCCGATGAAGGCATGGGGTGCGTTGTTGCTGAAACGATGAAGCTTTGCCCGCTGTTGGCCTCTTTAGCTTCGTCCGCTAGGTTTTCCCTGTTGAATAGGCCTTACCTGAACAGAAGATTCGGCTGCTGGCTCTCATCCCCCTGATAGCATTGTTCACTGCCGGAACGCATGTGCTCCAGTATGTCAACATCTTAAACCTGGAGTCAGTTCCATCCGACCTTTCGCACTCCCCTCCTCAGAGAGGGTGGTTCGTAGGCAGCCCTGAACAGGTGCTGCCACAGGCCCCTGAGGATACCTGCGCTGATACGGCCCCTCCAATGGACCTATACAGGGATGGAACATCTATTGGGATGGCAAATTTGTTGTCAGGAACGGTACCTCTGACACGTGCCCTTCATCCCTTGGGGTATGCTCCAAGGCTATACCCTCAGACTCGGTGTCAGAATTACACTGACCCGGCATGCTCTCCTCCCCCAAGAGGGAGACATGAAGCAGCCCTGTCCCAGGTGCTACGGGCATGGCCTCTCCAATAGGCCGGCGCTGTCACCCTGGGAGGTAGAGGAGCTGGAGTACGGGGTTGGCACATCTTCCACGAAGGCCGTTCTGGGCTGTGGTCTAAAAAAGACTTTTGTCCTGGTCGTTTCAGCTTCAGTGTATCAGGTTGCTGGTGGATGTGTAGGGGTGCTGCCGCCGGAGATGTGAGGTCTTGCCCGATGATGTTGCCTTCATGAGCCCAATGGCTTTTTCTTCCTAGTTGAGCTCCTTGATCTGTTTCGATAGGTTGCCCCAAATGGCAGTATCGGTGGTGTGTGTTACTGGTCTCCGATCGGGCAAACGTCGTTATCCCTGAAGCCAGCTGTTTGAGGATCTTTTGCAGCTTGACCTCCTGGGCTTTGATGCCTGCACCGATATACCCCCAGATCGATCTGTTCACCACAGGAAACATTGAGGGAAACACAGTTCTCTGGTGCTAGGTATTTGGCAGTTGTTTAATTCACTGCCTGTTCCTGCAGCTGGTTGTTCCTGCACCCCTAGCACACTTGTGGCATCTTCAGCCAAACCCCTGTCTTCGGAGTCAGCCCAGAAGTGACTCCCTATGCTCCCCTCTGTCGAGGGAGATGCATTATGCAGCCCTCTATAAGGTGCTGCCATGGGTATCCTAGGAGACCCATGGTGACAAGTCTCCATATCCCGGAACATGTCACGTTAGAGCATCTGCTCCATCAACCACTCCATGCGGGATATGCGATCACAGTCGCTGCCCGCCGGCGGTGACTTCACGACCCGACTCGTCCGAGCCTACGGGCCTGTCTGACTTCTGCTTGCCCTTCCCGCCAGTCCGTGGTGTTGATTCGGACTGTGCAGGTGCCAGGTCGGAGACTGCTGATCGCATAGATAGCGATCCAGGTGCAGTCGGCCGCTGCTGACTGCCCGCCCTTCCACGGTCCTCCGCAGTCAGTCTGAATGCGGTCCGTTTGGACTTAATCTTGGATTTGTCCATAGTTCCTTTCCTGCAACAGAATTCGCACAGAAAACAGAACAAAAAACGACCTCAGAGTAAAGTGCTTACCTGCAGGTCCTGTTTTTAAACATACCGCTTCGGGGGCAACGTTCCTCCCCCTGCCATCGTTGCAGTCAGGGCCCCCCCACAGTCCCTGTAAAGGGGATGACCGCGAGAACCATAGTTTCCGTAGCGGGTTCCCGTGGTCCATGGGCGGCTTCCCCGCGTTGTTCCCCGTCGGGTTTTCCCCCACCGGGCTGGGTATCCTCCACGATATCCATAGTCGGGGGGATCCTCATAGTTTTCCCAGCCGGGTTTTCCCAGCGATCCCGTAAAAGAGATCCCCACGATATTCATAATGGGGGGGAGGGGTATCCCCGCTTTCTTCGCAGCCGGGATTTCCCCACGGTCCCGTAAAAGGCATCCCCGGGATATCCACAGTGGGGGGGGGTATCCCCACTGTTTTCGCAGCCGGTGATTTCCCCGCAGTCCCGTAAACGGGATCCAGCGATTCATAGTGGGGGGGGGGGGATATCCCCACTGTTTTCGCAGCCTGAATTCCCCCCCCCTCCCGCAGTCCCTGTGAGAGGGATTCCCCTGCCGGGAGGTGCCGGGATTTCAATCCTGGGACGTCTTCCAGCAGGAACTCTGCAAGATCTTCCTGCAATTTGAAAATAAACCTTGAAAAGTTGAAAATTATAATTTAGTTGTAATTTGTATTTGGAGGTGTCATTCAGTGTTTTTATTGAAAAGGTCAAGCAAGAAATAAATCTTCATTCAGAGCATGTGGGTAGAAATATATTGTAGCCTTATGACCTAATTTATGTTTATATATATATATTTGTGTTTTATGTGTGTGTGTGTGTGTCTATATAGTAGATTCTTTGAGTCATACAGTATAGTTGAAGACCTTTAGGCCCACCATGCCCATACCAATGTAGGATCCCTGTATATTTTACAAAATGCATATAAGAACAGAAAATACTGAAAAACTCAGACTCTTTAACGAGATGAGCGTTAATGTTTCAGGATGACGATCTTTCATCAGAAGAATAAGAACATTAACAAAGCAGTTTTAAGTTCCTGAGACGGGCAGGAGACAAGGTAAAGAAAAGAAATAAAATGTTTGTGATAGGATGGAGACAATAAATGACAAAAAAATATTATAGTGTGCAGAAAAGGGCATGGTGAAAACCAGAAGAAGATCATCACAGCTTTGAATGAGCACGAATGAAAATTTGCCTCTCTGGTGCTTTCCTGCTCTGCTTCTCCAGTTATTGTCACATCTGTTAGTGAACTGTTGTGAATCGGTAGTAAAGAAAGAAAACTCAATGCAAGCATTTATTTCAAAAGGACGTATACAAAAACAGGGATGTAATACTGAGGCTCTATAAGGCGCCTGTAAGGTTGCATTTGGAATATTGTGAGCAATTTTGGGCACCATATCTGAGGAAGGATGTGCTGGCTCTGGAGAGGGTCCAGAGGAGGTTTACAAGAATGATCCCAGGAATGAATAGGTTAACCTATGATGAGCATTTGTCGGCATTGGGCCTGTACTCGTTGGAATCAGAAAAATGATGGGGACCTTATTGAAACATACAGAATGGTGAAAAGCATGGATAGAGTGGACGTGGATAGGATGTTTCCACTAGTGGGAGGGTCTAGGACTAGAGGTCATAGCCTCAGAAGTAAAAGGTGTTATTTTAGGAAGGAGATGAGGAGAAATATATTTTGTCAGAGGGTGGTGAAAATTAAGAATTCTTTGCCACAGGCTGTAGAGGCCAAGTCAGTGGATAATTTTAAGGCAGAGAAAGATAGATTCTTGATAATATAGGTGTTAGAGGTTATGGGGAGAAGGCAGGAGAATGGGGTTAGGAGGTAGAGATATTTCAGCCATGATTGAATGCATAGCCTTGATGAGCTGAATGGCCTAATTCTAGTCCTATCACTAATGACCTTATGAATTCATGACCTTATGAAGGCACTTGGTTATCCCTGGTGTAATTCAATGAAGCATCTTTCATTTTAGTGCAGACAGAATGAAGAATATCATGACTCACCTGTAATGAGGGTCCCCAGAAAGTGGAAAAGGTATCTATGCAAATAAATTACTGATCATGCAATTCAGAATATCTGATTTATGGCTACCAAGTCTAACATGTTTTTTGGAAATTCACCATGTAATGTAGAAAAGGATTTTCAACAACACAATAATGAGACCTATCTGCATAGATTCATAGGGTGATACTGTGTGGAAGCAGGCCCTTCGGCCCAACTTGCCCACAACGGCCATCGTGTCCCAGCTAAACTAGTCCCACCAGCCCGTGTTGTGTCCGTATCCCTTAACCCATCCTATCCATGTACCTGTGCAACTCTTAAACATTGGGATAATTCATGCCTCAACTACCTCCACTGGTAATTGGTTCCATGCCCCTATCACCCTTTGTGTGTGAAAGTTACCCCCCTCATGTTTCAGGCATTCAGGGCATTGATGGGATTGTGCATTGTTTTGGTATCCTTGCTCAATGGAGGATGTTAATGTTTGGGAAGCATTTCAGGGAGGTTTATTAACTTACAACTGGAAGGGGCAGGTTGTCATGTTGGCGTTCAGAAGTATGAGAAGGATTTGGAATACAGCATAGAAAATCTTGAGGGGTCTTGACTGAGCAGAGTTTGTGTTTCCCATTATGGGAGATTATGGAACTCAGGGTAAATGTTTTAAAATAATGGGTATCTATTTAGTACAAAGATGAGATGTTTTTCTTTCTCTACGATTGTTGGGAGCATTTGGAACCCTTTATCTCACCAGGCAGCTGAAACAGTGTTTTTGAATATTTTGAATATTTTTTAGGCTGATATGCCTAATGGGCCTGTCCCACTTAGGTGATTTTTTCGGCGACTGCCGGCGACTGTGATAGTCGTAGCAGGTCGCCGAAAAACTGGCAAGTGGACCCCCCCTATGACAATGTCTATGACAATGTCTACAACAACCTATCACCTAGTCGATGTCAAGCTACGTGAAGCTACCGACAACCAGCAACCCATTAGGACGTCCACCAATGACCACACCCATGACATCCTACGTCCATCCGCGACAAGCTGTGACAAGGTATGACCCTGTAGGCGACAACTGAAGACAACTTAAGACAATTCAGTCGCCGGTACCTGTCGCCGGTTGACATAGGTTAACATAGGTAGACACCAATGGAATTCACCGAAGTCAGCAGCGGTGACAACCTACATCACCTGGCGACAACCTACGTGATCCTGGTGACAATCTATGACAGCACCTACGTCAGGAGAAGTCAAGCTACGCTCATTGCTGTCAAGCCAACTGTCGGCGACTGTCGCCGAAAAGTTTTGAACATTTCAAAATCCAGCGGCGACCAGAAAAACGCTATGATTCTTTGGGCGACTGAGGGGACTACTCACGACCATACAGGTGACTCCCTGGCGACCATGTGGCGACAGCCTAGTCGCCTGTAGTCACCTAAAAAATTGCCTGTGGGACAGGCCCTTAAGGCCCTATGGACATCTCATTTGATAGTTGGTCAGTCTATCTCACCCACATGACCAGCAGATGCTGCAGCTGCTTCTCTGTCATCCTCACACATTGCTAACTGCTAATATCAGATTATGGCCTCAAGAACTATGTCACCCCATTATGTCTATTGAAGCCTCTGTGAAAGCACTGTTGGGTGACGCATATTAGTCTAGTGTCTAACAAAGCAAATAGAACTCTCGGCCTTCTCAAAAGAAGTTTTCATGCATGTAGGATTTAATCACTACTCTCCTCACTCCAACCTGAGCAAGATAACCACTGATGAGGTGTTTGTGCAGTAATCAACCAGAAGCAATGTGTAATGTTGTCAGCTCAGCAGCCATTGTAGCCATCTGAAGAAGGGTTTCGGCCCGAAACGTTACCTATTTCCTTCGCTCCATAGAAGCTGCTGCACCCGCTGAGTTTCTCCAGAATTTTTGTGTACCAGCCATTGTAGCAGCCTTGACAATGTCCCAAAAGGTTGTTTTCTTTCTAGGGGGGGAGGGGGGGGGGTTGATGATTGTAAGTGGAGACCTCATGGTGAATGAAACTCCTGGAAGACCAATTTCTGGTTACTGCACAACTGTGTATTTTATCACAAAGGACCGTCCGTCATCAGATATCAACTCCTCAACCCTACCTGGATTGGGTCATGTCTTCCGGAGAGCAGTCTCCACCATGAATTCTCCTTGTGCTGCCAGCTCTTTACATACATGGAATAAAGGTAGGACACAGAGGGGAACTTTATTGTCCAATACCATGGATTCGCCTATGATGTCTTCTGGACGATAATCGGAGCACGGTGTCCGACCTCCGAAGTTTCCGTCCGAAACTGCAGATTGCCAGTTCCACTTTGGTGCTGCTGCCTCTCATTCATGCCCTCTGCTGGATGCATTGACATTGCAGGTGGCAAGGAAGAGGAGAACTATCCAAGCTGAAAGAAGGACCAGAGAAAAGCTAAACAACTACATCTGAAGAAGGGTCTCCACCCGAAACGTCACCCATTCCTTCTCTCTGGAGATGCTGTCTGTCCCGCTGAGTTACTCCAGCTTGTTATGTCTATCTTCAGTTTAAACCAGCATCTGCAGTTCCTTCCTACACAACTACATCACCGTTACTGAGAAACAGCCTGGGGATGAGTTGACTGCTTCAGCCAAGCTTTCAGTTACCTGTGCTATCATTACATTCAATAACCTATAGCCATTAAGGACAATCCAGGGCCAATATACGTTACAATTCAGGCTTTTAAATAGTGCTTGTCATGCTATTTAAAAATGCATTTTAAAAATAATTGGAGATTAGTGGAGGACTGCTTATCTCCATATTTTATGTTTTATATAATTTAAATTTATTATGCTTAATTGCACTTCGCAAAATATGCTGGAAATGCTCAGCATATCAGATAACATCTGCAAAGATAGCAACAGAGTTAATATTTCAAGTTAACAATCCTTCATCAGAACAAAGATAGAGAGAGAAGGAAAAGGTACAGGTAGTTCAGCTATAAATAATACCCAGTAGTTACATTCCTAAGGAGTCCTGTGTTATAGAAAATTGAGTTATAATGATTAGGGATGATTATAACATAAGGGGATTAGGGATTAGAAAGTGTAGGAAAGAACTTCAGATGCTGGTTTAAATCATAGGTAGACACAAAATGCTGGAGTAACTCAGCGGGACAGGCAGTATCTCTGGAGAGAAGGAATGGGTCGAGACCCTTCTTCAAAGATTCAGGGATTAGAAAGTTTCAGATTTCCATTGACAATACTGAGCTAACCTGTGGGGATCATCTCAAGGAACTCCCAAATAGCGTAGGAAGGAACTGCAGATACTGGGTCTGAAGAAGGGTCTCGGCTCGAAACGTCACCCATTCCTTCTCTCCAGAGATACTGCCTGTCCCGCTGAGTTAATCCATCGTTTTGTGTCTAACTCCCAAATAGCTATGTTTATAGTTATTTGGGAGTTAGACACCATTATAACCTGGGCAAAGCACAATGCTTTGTAAATGGCAATCTGAAAATTTCTAATCCCTAATCCCCTTTCCCCCCATTGACACAATCATCTTTATAACACAATTTTCATTGTTGGTGAGGCTGCCTTTGGACTATTGTGTTCAGCTTTGGTTGGCCTGCTAGAGGAAGGATGTACCTTTTTTTGTTGATGTGTACCTTGTGCCTTGTGACTGTCGGCAGACCAATTTCCCCCTGTGGATGAATAAAGTTTTATCATATCGTATCGTATCGTATCGTTAAGCTGGAAAGAGTGCAGAAAAGATTTACAAGCATGTGGCCAGGCTTGAGGGCCTGAGCTAAAGGGAGAAATTGGGCAAGCTACGACTCCATTCCTTGGAGAGCAGAAGGATGAGGGTTGATCTTAGAGAGGTGTATAAGATCATGAGGGGAATAGATAGGGTAGATGCTCAGAGTCTTCTTTCCAAAGTAGAGGAAACAGGGTACATAGGTTTAAGGTGAGAGGTGACAGATTTAATAGGAACCTGAGGGGCAACTTGTTCACACAATGCATCATGGGTATTTGGAATGAGCTGTCCAGGAAGTTGTTGGGGCAGGTACTATAACAATGTTTAAGAAACATTTTGACAGGTACATGGACAGGAACGATTTAGAGGGATATGGTCCAAAGGCAGGTGGGACGGGTAGATGGGGCACCTTGATTGGCATGGGCAAGTTGGTCTAAAGAGCCTGTTTCCATGCTGTATGATGCTATGACTATGAGGGAGTCAAAGTAGAGAGCATGGAACTATTTGGGTATGTGGAATTTGATGAGAGCTAGGAAATTTTAGGTATGCGGAATTTGATGAGAGCTAGTGCTGTGCCTCGATTCTAAACTTCCTCTAGAAATGCTTCCGCTCACACCTGGATCACGCTTAACCTATCGGATTTGTAGTCTTGGGTGGTGAGGCCATTCTGAAAATCTTGCCTTCACCTTTACCTGAATGGCAGGATGATGAGTTTGAGAAAGAGGAATAAGATCATGAGCGCAATCAACTCCCACAACCAAGCTTCTGGAACTCTTAGGACTGGCTCCTGATAGAATGTTTCACATGTTCCAACTCTCTCATCTCCAGTCCATGAAGCACCTGCCCAGCTTTAATATCCTATTATTAGCACACAATGGCCTAATTTTTGGAAAAGCCTTGGAATCCTGTGTCCATCTTGGTAACTTCTTCCAGTTATGTTACCCTCTAAGAAACATACTCTCCACTAAACCTGGCCTCTTATTCATCTCTTTTCATGCCTGAGAAGATGCCTCTTATTCATGCCTGAGAAGATTACGGATAGTCAAGGAGGTCTCTCTTGAACTTCTACAGGTGCACAGTAGAGAGCATGCTGGCCGGTTGCATTGTGGATTGGTTCGGCAACTTGAGCGCCCAGGAGTGGAAAAGACTACAAAAAGTAGTAAACCCTGCCCAGTCCATCATCGGCTCTGACCTCCCTTCCATCGAGGGGATCTATCGCATTCGCTGCCTCAAAAAGGCTGGCAGCATCATCAATGACCCACATTATCCTGGCCACACACTCATCTCCCTGCTACCTTCAGGTAGAAGGTACATGAGCCTGAGGACTGCAACGTCCAGGTTCAGGAATAGCTACTTCCCCACAGCCATCAGGCTATTAAACTCAACTCAAACAAAACTTTGAAAATTAATAGACCATTATCTGTTTATTTGCACCTTATCTGTTTATTTATTCATGTGTGTATATATTTATATAATGGTATATGGACACACTGATCAGTTCTGTATTTATGCCTACAATATTCTGTTGTGCTGAAGCAATGCAAGAATTTCATTGTCCTATCTGGGACACATGACAATAAACTCTCTTGACTCTCTTGACTCTTGACTTGACTTGACTTTTAATTTTCTCCACGATTGGTGGCCATGCCATCAGCTGTCCATGGATTTAATGGACAGCCCAGTGGTTTCGCAGTTAGAACGGCCGCTTCAGTAACCTGGGTTCAAGCCCAATCTCAGGTTCTGCACTTTCTCCGTGTGGATTTCCTTCAGGTGATCCGGCTACCTCAAACATCCCAATTATGTGCTGAATGAGAGGTTAATTTGATATTACACACTGCTCTTTGTGTGCGTGAGTGGCAGGAGTATCTGGAGAGGTGTTAATGGACATGTGAGAGAGAATAAATTACAGGATAATGGGATTGCTCTGAAAAATACAATAGACTCAATGTACTGAATAGCCTCCTTACACCTTATATCAAATATAGTTTTTGGAATCTCCATCTTAATGTTCACTGATTTTCCATCTCTCGTTCCACTCTGTAAAATATATCCCTTTAACCAAGTTTTTGTTTCTCTGCCCCGAGAACTTCTGCAGCTTCATCAATGGTGAATTGATAATGTTCACATGAAACACTGGACAATACTAAATATCTCTCAGGCTTGTAACTTTATATTGCTGTTATAGTTTGTCACAAATACCAGGCCTGAATTTATCATGAGCATCAAGCCATCCACATTCCAAAGAATTGCAGCCTTCTGTTGCATGGTTCCCTCAGCAAGAACTACTGAGAGAAGCCATTTCATCCATCATGGTTGCACTGCTTGCCTGTCTAAATCATTTTAACAAGACCCCAGCATGAATTTAAAATGGGACCATGTGAAGGGACACTGATGATGCACAGCTTATCTCCTGTTCATAATAAAGATAGAAAGCTACCTCCAACAACCCCCAATGCAATGTGCAGGATGGAGGCATTGCAATATACCAAAAGTCTGAAGAAGGGTCTCGACCCAAAATATCACCCATTCCTTCTCTCCAGAGATGCTGCCTATCTTGCTGAGTTACTCCAGCTTTTTGTGTCTATCTTCGGTTTAACCCAGCATCTGCAGTTCCTTCCTAAACTTTCAATTTACAATATGCTTTCAAATATATTGAAAAGATGTAAATGGAACAAAAATAAAAGTTTCCTTTGGTAAGCAAATTCTTGTAACATAACATTCAATATTTTTTATTGAGGAAGCATTGTGTTTTTATACTCGGAATATGTATCCCAAATTATTCTGGTCTAAAATCTGCAGTCTGTTGCACAATAATTGATCTTAAGCCTCAATGCAATGCATTTCATAATGTCCGGGTCTTGATGTTATTGCTGTTGTTTGAACTTGTGTTTATTAATAGAGTGAAACATTCTGGTTTCTATTCCATCCCCTCTCTTGCTCTTAGTGGTTTTGCTTGATTGAATCCTTCAAAGCTGACAATTGCTATGGTTTTCCGATCAACACATCACATCACGTGAACCTTGTTGATTTATGTGTTTATTTGCTGTTTTTCCCGTTTATACAAAGGCAATGACTGAAATCAAAAAACTGACTGAAAATTGTGCAAAACAGCATTTTTTATGTGAAAGAAAATTAAAACTGCAAATATGTTATATTTACATATATTATGGATACATCTGAACTGTGGTGGTCTGAGTCCCCAGTAACTTGAATATTTGAAGTATACGTATTCTTATCTGCTTGTATTTCCGTTATTTTCTTGGAAAATGTATATATTCTCACTGACATCAGCAGCATTTACTCCCTTTCTCTCAGGCGTCTTGACAAGATGGTGAGTTGCTTTCTTGAGTGGTCCTTGAGTTCATAAGTTCATAACTTATAAGATAGGAGCAGAATTAGGCCATTTGGCCCATCAAGTCTACTCTGCCATCAATCATGGCTAACCTATCTTTCTCTCTCAACGCCATTCTCCTCCCTTCACCCCATAACCTCTGACACCTGTACTAATCAAAAATCTGTCAATCTCTGTCTTAAAAATATCCATTAACTTGGCCTCCACAGCCGTCTGTGGCAATGAATTCCACAGATACACCACTCTCTGACTAAAGAAATTCCTCCTCATCGCCATTCTGGAATAGGTCCTCCTGGGATAGCAGGAAGGAGATATTAAACACTGTGTCTGTGATATTTTGAGCAAAATAAAACAGCTAGAATTTTTCAGTGGGTCAGGCAGAGGGAAATGGAAGGAAGACCTACGAGGTTAGGGACTTTTCCTTAGACTGGGAGTGGAGATAGTTGGTAGATAGAGGTGAGAGGAAAGGTTGGGGCATGAACCGGCAAGCGGTAAATGGATTAGGTAAGGAGTGGTTGATTAGCCAGATTAGGAGTGGTGGATTAGAGAAGAGTAGAGATTGTCGCCAATGCTGAAGTTGGAGAAGACAAAAGGCAGCAAGTGGTAGAATCTGATTAGAAGGAAGGTGGGAAATGAAATGTAGTATCAAAGGAGAGCATGTTGGTAGAAGGGAATGTGTGGAGTGGGTTAAAGACAGATAGCTGACTCAGGATAGGGAGGTGTGGGACAAGAGCGGGTGGAGAAGGAGAGAGGAATTAGGTGATAGAGATGGGGCAGGGTAGTGGAAAGAAAGGTGTGTTTGGAGGGGTGGGAATGGGGGAAACTGAATGGATAAGAAGGGGGAGGGAAGGATGTTTTCCCTGAAATTGGGGAATTCATTGTTCATGCTTTTGGATTGTAGACTATCCAAGCAGAATATGAGATGTTGCCTTTCCAATTCACATGTGGCCTCACTCTGGCATTGAAGGAGGCCGAGAATAGAAAGGTCAATAATGGGATTTGAAAGGGGAGTTAAAATGGTCTGTGACCGGGACTTGCAGCTGACCATAGTGAACAGAACATGAGTGTTCAGCAAGGTGGTCATCTACTCTACAGTAAAATGCATGGGGTTAACGGAGACGTGGTTGTATGGAACCAGAATTAGCTCACTGGTGGAGGACAGAGGGTTACGATAAATGATGATATTCAGGCTGGAAATCTGTGGAGTTCTGCAGAGATTTGTGTTGTGACCTCTGTTAATTACAATATATATATATATATATATATATGTCTTATTCAGTGGTAAATTAGGTTTGAGAGGCTCAGTGCCCTTCTACTGCTTTGAGTTCATGTTGGTACGTATGTTCTGTTGAGGTTGAGTAATTGTTAATCCTGCCCTTTCTCAATCACACAGTTAGCACAAATTAGTTTTATTCCCATTCTAATGAAAGAAGTAAGAGGCAAATAAAAAAACGAACAAATATAATTCCAGTACTGTACAATTTTAAGAGGTACACTTTCAGCTGCCTATCTAGAAATGATGGTAGAGGCAATCATAACAGGTTTATTCTGAACAGCACAGCATAGGTAGATTTATGAGGATTTGGACATTTAATATCACCAACATTTTGATTTGGTCCAACCACATCTACGATACAACCAAGAAAACACACCAATGCCTCGACTTCCTCAGAAGGCTTAGTAAATTCAGCATATCTCCAACAACTCTTATGAATTTCTACAGCTGCACCATATAGGTATGTTACAATACTTACCTTCAGCGGCGCAGTAATTCTGCCACTGGCCGTGTGCGCGATTTTGGCGCCTTTGAGGGGAGGCGGGGTTAAAATGCGGGTTTCTCCTACCTTGTCCTGGTTAATATTTCGTTGGAGTGCAAGCGTTTGCTGAAAAATCGTTCCGACGGGTATTTTGTGTATTTTTTATTTTTATTCGATCGACAATGTCAGCGCTGGAGTCATTTTAAAATCAGCTTCGAAAGCCGTCAAAGCCGACAACGGGGACGGATTTCACACACGGGACAGGTAAACGAAAGCAGTTTATTTTTTTGTATAAAAGTGCTTCTTAAGAAGCCTTTAATTCACATTTTTTAATGCGAAACGGTAATTCTTTTCCCCGAATTAACGGCAGAATTTTTCATGCTGATACGGGTTTAAATTCACCGCACATCAACGTTCCAAATTATCGCATTCCAGAAAACCCAACTCGCAAGATGATTTAAATGCCCATTAATTTACAGGTATTAAACACTAAATTCCTTCCATTTGGCCTGTAAATCCATGACAATGAGATCTAAAAATTATGTTATATTGTGAATTCTTGTGTGAATGTTATTTGAACACTTAGACTATTTTAAAATGTTAATTTATTCTTAAGAAATTGATAGATGTTTAGATCTAGTAATTGAATTTTGTAATTAGCTACAATTAGGTAACTAACTAATTATATGCTTTAATTTCATGTCATATAAGTAAGATTGTTTCATATTTGTTTCAGAATGCTTCAATCTAAATAACTGAAAATTTCTTTCAGTTCTCTTAATTTTTAAGAAAGTTATGGGCTTTTGACTGTCCTCGATCACAGCTTTTGTGTTAAGTCAATGGAAAGGCAATAGGGAACAAGATGCTAATTTCCGAGTATGAAAATGCCATATCTTTTTAAATACTGAAGATATGAAAGTGAATTAGGTGTCAAATTAAACTTCTTTTTATGCTTTACCTGATGGGATAAATTACAGACTTTATTTGTTTAAATCTAAAAATTGTGTAACATTGCTACACCATAGAAAGCATCCTATCGGATGCATCACAACTTACTATGGCAGCTGTTCACAGTGAGAGAAATAAAGTCAGAGTCAAAGAATGAGAACAAATAATTAGAGAGAGTCCGAGAGAGAAAGAGACTCCGAGCGAGAGAGAGAGAGAGAGAAAGAGAAATACAATCCAAGCTTGTGAGAGAAAAAGACTCATTGGTGAATTTGATGTTCTGTTTTATGACAATCTGCTGGTTTTATGACAATCTTCAACAATACTAGCTTTTTTATTCCAAATGTATTTAATTAATTGAATGTAAATTCTCTAGCTGCTATATATTACTTTTCTAATTCCAAGGCCGTGTGGAATAAAAATGGAGAGACTGGCACTTGATGCCTACCCCTCGTTACCTTCAGAAAGGGGCAGCCTCAGACTATGAGGCAAATCTTTTGATTACAAGCTCAGTAATGTTGCTGCTGAGTTACTGTGCCCTATTTTTATTGCATTCCTCAGTGCTATAGTGCATGTCAAGTACTTCACGGTGAATGAAGTACTTTAAAAAAATGTATTCCCTGTGGTAATTAAGAAACCACAGAAGTAAATTAGTACAAGTTGAGTAGCAGTAAGTCATTAAGGGATCGAAGACGGTGTATTTCTATGGTTAACCTGGTTCACCTGCTTTAACTGTTCATTTCAAATTCATTTTCCTGGATATGGGTGTCGCTGGCACACATTATTGCCCTCTTCTAATTGCCCTTGAGCAGGTGGTGGTGAGCTGTCTTCTTCAATAGAGACATAGAAAGTAGGTGCAGGAGTAGGCCATTCGGCCCTTCGAGCCAGGACCACCATTCAATATAATCATGGCTGATCATCCAGAATCAGTACCCCGTTCCTGCTTTCTCCCCATATGCCTTAATTCAGTTAGCCCGAAGACCTATATCTAACTGTCTCTTGAAAACACCCAGTGAATTGGCCTCCACTGCCTTCTGTGGCAGACAATTCAACAGTATCACAACTCTGTGGGTGAAACTCATCTCAGTCCTAAACAGCCTACCCCTTATTCTTAAACTGTGACCCCTGGTTCTGGATTCCCCCAACATCGGGAACATTTTTCTTACATCTAGCCTGTCCAATAATTTTATATCTTTCTATAAGATGCCCTCTCATCCATCTAAATTCCAGCGAATATAAGCCCAGTCGACCCATTCTTTCATCATGTCAGTCCCGCCATCCCAGGAATCAACCTGGTGAACCTATGCTACATTTTCTCAATAGCAAGAATGCCCTTCCTCAAACTAGGAGACCAAAACTGCACATAATGCTCCAAGTGTGGTCTCACCAGGGCCCTGCACAACTGCAGCAGGACATCCTTGCTCCTATGCTCAAATCCTCTCACATGAAGGCCAATATGCCATTTACTTTCTTCACTGCCTGCTGTACCTGCATGCTTAGTGAGTGATCAATGTGATCAATTAGTACTCTTGGTGAATGTATTCCCAGGGTGCTGTTGAGGAAGGAGTTCCAATGGTATAACTGCCTCACACGACCAGCCTGAACATTAAATGAAACTATGGTTGTCTTTCTCCTCAGCATCATTTTGCTGCACTAACCTGGTAGCCCTTGGCTTATAATATAATATAATATAATATGTTATAATATAAGGCTTCCTGCTGCTAACGTATACACAGCAAGTTCCCATAAACTGAGATGTGACAATAACCAGTTGATCTGAATTTTTCACAGATACACACACCCGGGTCTGATCACCTTGCGGTGGGCCTGCCTCGACTGAGGGTGTCTTGTGATAAAAGGCCGAAACACCCAGTGACGTGGAGGTACACAACTGAAGATGTGTCTATTGGTAGCAAATCACCTAGTGGTCATCCCCAAGAATACCAAATGTCAATTGTTGTGAAAAACCTTAGGGATTGTAACATCCAGTCCTCCTAATCAATCATCGTTTAAAACATCAAAGGGCACCGTGCCTTACAATGCTATGTAAGACAGTGATCGCAACTTCTACTGAAGTGTGGATGACCGTTGGCTTGCTAGGAGCTCATCCGACCTTTGACAGGTCTTGTTTTGGTCCTGCTGGGGGTACACGGCCCCCTCCTCACCTGGCAAACCAAGATGGGGGTGACGGTTTAATCACCGACTATCCGACCATGGAGCAGGTAGCACGGAATTACATGGTACCCGTGGTGGGGGGTAACTCCCCTCAACCTGACCTGACAGAAAAACATTTGCTAATAAATGCTAATAGGGTTTAACATCCCAGCCTTTCATTGACATCTATATTACTAAAAGTAAGATCTCGACCGCTTTTGACTCACTGCGATGTGATTTCTGAGAAAACGCCGCAACTTATGGCCGACATTTTTGGCCAGCTCGCTCAGAGTCGCCCTCTGCGGAATGGACCAGAGGATGTTTCCCATCGATGAAAAATCAGAGAGTTATTAATGTTTTTTAATTGTTTGCCATTCTCTTTGCTGCCCCTGCTGGTGGCAGGGGGGAGGGGCTATAAAACCCAGAAGTGGTGTGCCTCACTCAGCCTCTGCAAGATGGAGGAAGCGAGAGGGTCAAGTCTCTCTGAGCTCTGAATAACACTGAACACATGTCTACTCAACTGTGAGTGCCCTTAATGTGGTTTGAAAATGAAAATATGGGTGGGTTGAAGTAAAAAGACACTGCAAATGGTTGTTTGGGGGGTTTGGGTCAAAGTGAAAAGGCACTGCAAAGGGTTGTTTGGGGGTTTTGGGTTGAAGTAAAAAGGTACTGCAAAGGGTTGTTTGGGGGTTTTGGGTTGAAGTAAAAAGGCATTGCAAAGGGTTGTTTGGGGAATTCGGGTTGAAGTTAAAAGGCACTGCAAAGGGTTGTTTGGGGGTTTTGGGTTGAAGAAAAAAGGCACTGCAAAGGGTTGTTTGGGGGTTTTGGGTGAAGGAAAAAGGCACTGCAAAGGGTTGTTTGGGGGTTTTGGGTTGAGTAAAAAGGCACTGCAAAGGGTTGTTTGGGGAATTTGGGTTGAAGTAAAAAGGCACTGCAAAGGGTTGTTTGGGGGTTTTGGGTTGAAGTAAAAAGGCACTGCAAAGGGTTGTTTGGGTGGTTTAGGTTGAAGTAAAAAGGCACTGCAAATGGTTGTTTGGGGGTTTGGGTTGAAGTAAAAAGGCACTGCAAATGGTTGTTTGGGAGTTTGGGTTGAAGTAAAAAGGCACTGCAAAGGGTTGTTTGGGGGTTTTGGGTTGAAGAAAAAAGGCACTGCAAAGGGTTGTTTGGGGGGTTTATGTTGAAGTAAAAAGGCACTGCAAATGGTTGTTTGGGGGTTTGGGTTGAAGTAAAAAGGCACTGCAAATGGTTGTTTGGGAGTTTGGGTTGAAGTAAAAAGGCACTGCAAATGGTTGTTTGGGGGGTTTGGGTTGAAGTAAAAAGGCACTGCAAATGGTTGTTTGGGGGTTTTGGGTTTAAGTAAAAAAGGCATTGCAAATCTTATTACTAAAAGTAAGATCTTGACTGCTTTTGACTCACTGCAATGTGATTTCCGAGAGAACGTTGCCACTTATGGCCATCATTTTTGGCCACCTGGCACAGACCCCACCCCACCCCCCACCACCGCCGGACTGGACGAGAGGATTTGTCCCATCGATGAAAAATCAGAGAGATATCAATGTTTTAACAATGTTTGCCATTCTCTCTGCTGCCCCTGCTGGTGGGAGGGGGAGGACTATAAAACACAGAAGTGGTGTGCCTCACTCAGCCTCTGCAAGATGGAGGAAGTGAGAGGGTCATGTCTCTCTGAGCTCTGAATAACACTAAACACATGTCTACTCAACTGTGAGTGCCCTTAACGTGGTTTGAAAATGAAAATATGTTTGGTTTGAAGTAAAAAAGCATGGCAAATGGTTGTTTGGGTTTTTTGGGTTGAAGTAAAAAGGCAATGCAAATGGTTGTTTGGGGGATTTGGGTTGAAGTAAAAAGGCACTGCAAATGGTTGTTTGGGGGGTTTGGGTTGAAGTAAAATGTCACTGCAAATGGTTGTTTGTGTGGTTTGGGTTGAAGTAAAAAGGCACTGCAAATGGTTGTTTGGGGGATTTGGGTTGAAGTAAAAAGGCACTGCAAATGGTTGTTTGGGGGGTTTGGGTTGAAGTAAAATGTCACTGCAAATGGTTGTTTGTGTGGTTTGGGTTGAAGTAAAAAGCACTGCAAATGGTTGTTTGGGGGGTTTGGGTTGAAGTAAAATGTCACTGCAAATGGTTGTTTGTGTGGTTTGGGTTGAAGTAAAAAGGCACTGCAAATGGTTGTTTGTGTGGTTTGGGTTGAAGTAAAAAGGCACTGCAAATGGTTGTTTGGGGGGGTTTGGGTTGAAGTAAAAAGGCACTGCAAATGGTTGTTTGGGGGGTTTGGGTTGAAGTAAAAAGGCACTGCAAATGGTTGTTTGGGGGTGTTAGGTCAAAGTGAAAAGGCACTGCAAATGGTTGTTTGGGGGTTTTGGGTTGAAGTAAAAAGGCACTGCAAAGGGTTGTTTGGGGGGTTTGGGTTGAAGAAAAAAGGCACTGCAAAGGGTTGTTTGGGGGTTTTGGGTTGAAGTAAAAAGGCAATGCAAAGGGTTGTTTGGGGGTTTTGGGTTGAAGAAAAAAGGCACTGCAAAGGGTTGTTTGGTGGTTTTGGGTTGAAGTAAAAAGGCACTGCAAAGGGTTGTTTGGGGGGTTTGGGTTGAAGTACAAAGGCACTGCAAAGGTTTGTTTGGGGGTTTTGGGTTGAAGTAAAAAGGCACTGCAAATGGTTGTTTGGGGGTTTGGGTTGAAGTAAAAAGGCACTGCAAATGGTTTGGGAGTTTGTGTTGAAGTAAAAAGGCACTGCAAATGGTTGTTTGGGGGGTTTGGGTTGAAGTAAAAAGGCACTGCAAATGGTTGTTTGGGGGTTTTGGGTTGAAGTAAAAAGGCATTACAAATCTTATTACTAAAAGTAAGTTTTTGACTGCTTTTGACTCACTGCCAAGTGATTTCCGAGAGAACGCCGCGAGTTATGGCCGTCATGTTTGGCCACCTCGCTCAGAACCCCCCACCGCCGGACTGAACCAGAGGATGTTTCCCATCGATGAAAAATCAGAGAGATATCAATGTTTTAAAAATGTTTGCTATTCTCTCTGCTGCCCCTGCTGGTGGGAGGGGGAGGACTATAAAACACGGGTGTGCCCCACTCAGCCTCTGCAAGATGGAGGGTCATGTCTCTCTGAGCTCTGAATAACACTGAACACATGTCTACTCAACTGTGAGTGCCCTTAATGTGGTTTGAAAATGAAAATATGTTTCGTTTGAAGTAAAAAAGCATGGCAAATGATTGTTTGGGGGATTTGGGTTGAAGTAAAAATGCACTGCAAATGGTTGTTTGGGGGGTTTAGGTTGAAGTAAAAAGGCACTGCAAATGGTTGTTTGGGGGGTTTGGGTTGTAGTAAAAAGGCACAGCAAATGGTTGTTTGGGGGGTTTGGGTTGAAGTAAAAAGGCACTGCAAATGGTTGTTTGGGGGGTTTGGGTTGAAGTAAAAAGGCACGGCAAATGCTTGTTTGGGGGGTTTGGGTTGAAGTAAAAAGGCACTGCAAATGGTTGTTTGGTGGGTTTGTGTTGAAGTAAAAAGGCACTGCAAAGGGTTGTTTGGGGGGCTTGGGTTGAAGTAAAAAGGCACTGCAAAGGGTTGTTTGGGGGTGTTTGGGTTGAAGTAAAAAGGCACTGCAAAGGGTTGTTTGGGGTTTTGGGATGAAGTAAAAAGGCACTGCAAATTGTTGTTTGTCGAAACTTGACAACTTCCTGTTTGCACTATATACATTTTAGATAAAACACTACCACTTACGGCTGTGATTTTTGTCCATCTTACTCAGCCCCCCTCCGCTCGTCAATTGCAGAGGATTCTTCCCATCAATAAAAAATAAAAGTGTTATTAGTGTTTTAATAATGTTGAGGAACTCTCTGCTGTCAATCACAACATGAAGACCACACCTTTTCCGGTGGGAGGGGGAGAGATTATAAAACCCGGAAGTGTGGGTGTGGCTCAGTCTCTGCATGATGGGGGAGAGAGGGATCACAACTCTGTCTGAGCTGTGAATCAACTGAACACACTGAATGTCTACTGAACTGTGAGTGTGGTGTTTTATGTGGTTTTATGGTGGTTTTATGGTGGTTTCACCCTGCTTGAAATGGTATGAAACTGCATTTGAATGTGGTGGCCTTGCACCCTGCATGAAATGGTATGAAACTGCATTTGAATGTGGTGTCGTTGCACCCTGCATGAAATGGTATGAAACTGCATTTGAATTTGGTGGCCTTGCACCCTCCTTGAAATGGTATGAAACTGCACTTGAATTTGGTGGCCTTGCACCCTGCTTGAAGTGGTTGGAAACTGCACTTGAATTCGGTGGCCTGGCCTGTTTGAAGTGGTAGGAAACTGAACCTGAATTTTGTGGCCTTGCACCCTGCTCAAAGAGGTAAGAAACTGCACTTGAATTTTGTGGCCTTGCACCCTGCTTGAAATGGTAGGAAAATGGATTTGAATTTGGTGGCCTTGCACTCTGCTTGAAATTGAATTTCAAGGAATAGCCGTGAGTCAACTGCCAGCCCACCAGCCGTGAGTGAGCGGCCAGCACATCAGGATTGAGGGACTGAGCTGCCACCCCAAGAATCCATTTGGCCCACAATGTCCATACTAGCCCTCTGGAGACCCGTAGTCCCTGCAGCCAACAACACCCATACCAGCGCTCCAGAAAGCCCCCCCCCCCACTGGACACCAATATTGGAATTGGT
The DNA here is from genome assembly GCA_038087875.1 of Malacoraja senta. Classification (NCBI taxonomy): domain Eukaryota; kingdom Metazoa; phylum Chordata; class Chondrichthyes; order Rajiformes; family Rajidae; genus Malacoraja; species Malacoraja senta. Next base: position 188,563,292 of record CM075977.1, read on the forward strand.
GGAGAGGTGGAATATTGCGTCGGCGGACCAGCCCTCCCATGTGAACATGGGACCCAACGGGTCCCACTTAGTCTAGTAAAGTGTATTATTATAGAACAGCAATTCCTCAGCATCAAACTTGATTTTTGTACTGAACTTCCTGGTATAGGATTTGAATATACATATGGGATACTGAGTTGGATGATCAGCCATGATCATATTGAATGGCGGTGCAGGCTCGAAGGGCCGAATGGCCTACTCCTGCACCTATTTTCTATGTTTCTATGTTTCTATGTAATGCTCAATGATTTTTTTTTAAAGTATATTTGCAGAAAACTTGAACTAAAAACAGAATATTCTGGAAACAATCAGCAGATCAGGCAATACGTGGAAAGAGAAACACGGTAAACATTTCAGGTTGACAACCCTTTGGCTCTCTGATGAATGGTCTTTGACTTAAACCATAAACGCTGTTTTCTTTCCACTGATGTTGCTTTACCTGTTCTGATCCAGGGTTTTCAACCTAAAATGTTGACACTTTCTCTTTTCATGATTACTGTTCCCTCCTGATGTGACCGTCAATTGACCTTCAATTGTTTGAAGTGGACATGATGATTCCTAATACATACACATTTATTGAATACTCAAATGTGCAAATTTACAATTCTTAGTTCATTGCTAATATGCTACAGCCCCTCTCACCATTGTGCTTTATAGTGAAATATCTTTCAATTTATTCTGTTGTAATGCTGAAAACAGTCAGCTAATTAAAACACTGTAAATCTCAGAAACAGCAGTGTGACAAGGCAGATAATCAATATTATGATGCCTTTGAGGGATGGGGAATATCGGCCAGGACCACAGTGATAACTCTCCAGCTCCGCATCAGAAAGGACCTCAGAAAGGACCTGAGAGGTTAGACAAAGCCTCACCTCAACGTCTCATCCAAAAGATATTCTGAGAGAAGCCTTCTCTCTGTAACCCACCATTATAAATTTAGATTTTTCTGTTTGGTGTTCAGAGATCAATGGGAATAATTTTTCAATTTGGAGATTATCCATTTCTGATTAAGAAACGTCCACAGCAAACAAAGTATAAACTGTAAGGAAAGAGCTAGGAGGACTATATCACAAACTTTATCAAATCTTGTGGAGTTCAGAAACACTTCAGAAGAAGTTCATTAATAGTATAACATATTTAAATTTAAGTTAACTTTCCCTTGCTTTTTATAGACCCACTGACAGATGAGGTGGAATAGTGCTTGGATCTGAGCTCAAGTATTACCTATCAAATATATCAGGTGTCAAATATGAAATCCACCAGCCAAGAAACATAGAAAATAGGTGCAGGAGTAGGCCCTTCGAGCCTGCACCGCCATTCAAAGAAGGAAATGCATGGCTCTTGTTGACCACAAGAAGAGGCATATCATGCCCCTAGACTAGAGCTTGCATTGGTGATGGTTTCCCCTAAAGTAATTCACTTGAAATAGTTTGGGTGGATTTAAAAAGACGATAAATTGCAGATATCAATTCTGGAGTTCAGATAAGATCAACTCATTAAAATGTTGATCTCGTCCTCAGCCTCTACGGTAGGTTTCCACCAACTGCAGCCATTTAGTATATTTATTTTAAATACACGGACAATAATAAATACCTTCTAAAACATATATAACAAATTATCATTTTTTTAACTTACTTTAATTTATTTCACTAAGTAACTGAAAATTATACACAGGTGCAACTAATAACTAGATCTGTAGATTTTTATGCCTTGTTCAGTTTCCTTAAAATCAGATTACTCATAATAGTAGATGAGAAACTGACTACAAATTCTTATTTTTAGGTCATTAACCTATTTTCGTGGTGTTAATAAAGTTATGTCTGGTTAACTTTATCTTTATTATGGTTATCATTATTAAGAATCTCAGATACTTGATTAAATGCAATTAATTTTCAAAGATGGAATTATATAATTTGGCAAGTTCGAATTATGTTGGTCCATTGGAGAATCTGACATGGCCCTTATGCAAGTTAACTTAAGTTGAAACCTGAAAAAGAAATGATCATTTAATACAAGTCCGGCTTCGGGGCCAATTTGTACATGGATGGTGATTGGTCCCAAAGTGAAAACTATTGGCCTATTGCCTCAAGGAGCAAATGACAGGGAATGGTTAATTGGTGAGTTAGTTGGAAGTGAAGGTTTGCACAAAGAGCTTTGAAGTTTACTAGTACTTTTATCCCATCATTAATACACTATGCTGCTCTTATCATTTCAGCACAGACCTCTGGAGCACTTCAACATCAATAATTTAAAGATAAATTGGGAGTCCCAGGAATTGGAGACTTGTCAGCTAAAGGCATGGTTGCAATAATGGAGGTGGGCAAAGGTTTTGCAGGATAGTACTGCTCAAAGAGGTTACATAAATAAGCAGTGGCCAGGCTGGGGGGGGGGGGGGACATTTGGAAAGAAGGGAGGGATTTTATGATCAAGGTATTGTTTAATCTGGAGTAAATGTGGGTCTGGGCATGATGAAAGAATATACCTGACCATTGATGCGTTAAAATTGTCAAAGCTAGAGGCAATGGGGTTGCAACGGGAATGCAGAGATTTCAGCAGCAGAGGAACTGAGGCAACATCAGAATCGAGCTATGTTGCGCAGGTTAAATGCAGTAGCTATTCTTAGTGATGGTGTTGATAGGTGATTCAAAATTCATTTCAGATTCAAATATGATTCATAGATTGTGAACAGGAATATCAAAAAGGCTTTGAAAATTGTCAGGAGAATGCACACGAGGACGGTGGTAAGATTGAAAAATATCAGAGTCACTCTTCTAAGATTAAGTGGTGGCCAAATGGAGGTATGCAGGTTGACAGAGGATTTTGATGGCACGTGTAATCAGAAATCATTCATTGCAATGAATAGTTTAATAACCAGGGCTCATATAATTAAGATTCTTGAAAAGATACAAAGGGAAGGTGAGGAGGTATGTTTCCCACCAGAAATATATCAGGTTCTCTAAAATCTGACCTAAAATGTTGAAAGATTAAAATTATTTTAAAAATGCTGAACAGATACTTGTGAATGAGGATGTTACAATGATACAGATAAACAATAGCTTGCACCCTTAAGGGCCTGTTCCACTTAGGCAACTTTTTAGGCGTGCAGGAATCTCTGCGCTCGCCTCGTGATCATCACATGGTCGCCACATGTTCGCTGGTGGTCTCTGGTGACTTTCCTTCATGGTCGCAAGAAGTTCCTGCATTCTGGGAACAAGTCGCGGCCTCAGTATTGTCGTCGCAAATTTTTCAACATGTTGAAACATTTTCTGCGACCAAAAATTGTCGCCATGGAGAAAATCGATAATCCTGTAGTCGTAGGTGCGGTTGTAGTGGGGTCGCCATGTAGTTATGGGTAGTCGAGGTAGTCGTAGGTAGTTTTAGTTAATCGGCCTTTGTTGACCGAGGGCATTTTCATTGGCTTATTGGGGAAAAAAACATAGGCACGAGTTTTCAGAACCAAGGATAACCGACCGTAATGTTAAATGCCCGCCAAACTTCACAGCTGTGTATCTCTGGCTTATTAAAAGTTGTCTGGCTTCTTAAAAGTGTTTTCACCCCTTCTCCCCCCTTTCTTCTCCCCCCCTTTCTTCTCCCCCCTTTCTCTCCACCCCCTTTCTCTCTCCACCCACTTTCTCTCCACCCCCTTCTCGTCCAACCCCCCTTCTCTCCACCCCCCCTTCTCTCCCCCCCTTCTCTCTCCCCACTTCTCTCTCCCCCTTCTCTCCCCCCCTTCTCTCCCCCTTCTCTCCCCCCCTTCTCACCCCCCCTTCTCCCCCTCCCTTCTCTCCCCCCATCTCACCCCCCCTTCTCTCCCCCCTTCTCTTCCCCCTTCTCTCTCCCCCCCTTCTCTCTCCCCCCTTCTCTCCCCCCTTCACTCTCCCCCTTCACTCTCCCCCCTTCTCTCTCCCCTCCCCCCCTTCTCTCTCCCCCCCCTTTTCTCCCCCCCCCTTTTCTCTCCCCCTTCCCCCCCTTTTCTCCTTTCCCCCCCCTTTTCTCTCCCCCCTTTTCTCTCCACCCCTTTTCTCCTCCCCCCTTTTCTCCCCCCCTTTTCTCCCCCCCCTCCCTCCCTCCCTTTTCTCCCCTTCCCCCCCTTTTCTCCCCCCCTTTTCTTCCCCCCCCTTCCCCCCCCCTTTCCCCCCCCTTTTCTCCCCCCCTTTTCTCCCCCCCTTTTCTCCCCCTTTTCTCCCCCCCCCTTTTCTCCCCTCCCTTTTCTACCCCCCTTTTCTCCCCCCTTTTCTCCCCCCCTTTTCTCCCCCCCTTTTCTCCCCCCCCCTGTTCTCCCCCACCCCCTTGCCCCCACCCTTTTCTCTGCCCCCCCTTTCCCCCCCCCCTTTTCTCCCCCCCTTTCTCCCCCCCTCCCCCCCCTTTCCCCCCCCCTTTCTCTCTCCCCCCTTTTCTCTCTCCCCCCCTTTTCTCTCCCCCCCTTTTCTCTCCCCCCTTTTCTCCCCCCCCTTTTCTCCCCCCCCCTTTTCTCCCACCCCCTTTTCTCCCACCCCCCTTTTCTCCCACCCCCCTTTTCTCCCACACCTTTTCTCCCCCCCTTTTGTCCCCCCCTTTTGTCCCCCCCTTTTCTCCCCCCCCCTTTTCTCCCCCCCCTTTTCTCCCCCCCTTTTCTCCCCCCCTTTTCTACCCCCCCCCCTTTTCTACCCCCCCCTTTTCTCCCCCCCTTTTCTCCCCCCCTTTTCTCCCCCCCCTTTTGTCCCCCACCACTCCCGCCCCTTTTCTCCCCCCACCTTTTCTCCCCCCCCTTTCCCCCCCCCTTTCCCCCCCCACTTTTCTCCCCCCCTTTCTCTCCCCCCTTTGCTCCCCCCCTTTTCTCCCACCCCCTTTTCTCCCACCCCCCTTCCCCCCCTTTCCCCCCTCCCTTTCCCCCCTTGCTCCCCCCCTTTCTCCCCCCCCTTTTCTCACCCCCCTTTTCTCACCCCCCGTTTCTCCCCCCCATTCTCCCCCCTTCCCCCCCCCTTTTCTCCCCCCCCTTCCCCCCTTTTCTCCCCCCCTTTTCTCCCCCCCCTTTTCTCCCCCCACCCTTTCTCCCCCCTTTTCTCCCCCCTTAATTCCCCCCCACCTTTAATTCCCCCCCCTTTTATTCCACCCCCTTTTATTCCCCCCCCCCTTTTATCCCCCCCCCCTTTTATCCCCCCCCTTTTATCCCCCCCCTTTTATTCCCCCCCCCCTTTCATTTCCCCCCTTTCATTCCCCCCCTTTTATTCCCCCCCCTTTTATTCCCCCCCCTTTTATTCCCCCCCCTTTTATTCCCCCCCCCCTTTCATTTCCCCCCTTTTATTCCCCCCCCTTTTATTCCCCCCCCTTTTATTCCCCCCCCTTTTATTCCCCCCCTTTTATATCCCCCCCTTTTCTCTCCCCCCCTTTTCTCTCCCCCCCTTTTCTCTCCCCCCCTTTTCTATCCCCCCCTTTTCTCTCCCCCCCTTTTCTCTCCCCCCCTTTTCTCTCCCCCCTTTTCTCTCCCCCCTTTTCTCTCCCCCTTTTCTCTCCCCCTTTTCTCTCCCCCCCTTTTCTCTCCCCCCCCCCTTTTCTCTCCCCCCCTTTTCTCTCCCCCCCTTTTCTCTCCCCCCCTTTTCTCTCCCCCCCTTTTCTCTCCCCCCCTTTTCTCTCCCCCCCTTTTCTCCCCCCCCCCTTTTCTCCCCCCCCCCCTTTTCTCCCCCCCCATTTCTCCCCCCCCTTTTCTCCCCCCCCCCTTTTCTCTCTCCCCCCTTTTCTCCCCCCCCCTTTTCTCCCCCCCCTTTTCTCCCCCCCCCCTTTTCTCCCCCCCCCCATTTTCTCCCCCCCCTTTTCTCCCCCCCCCCTTTTCTCCCCCCCCTTTTCTCCCCCCCCCTTTTCTCCCCCCTCCTTTTCTCCCCCCCTTTTCTCCCCCCCCCCCCTTTTCTCCCCCCCCTTTTCTCCCCCCCCTTTTCTCCCCCCCCTTTTCTCCCCCCCCCTTTTCTCCCCCCCCTTTTCTCCCCCCCCTTTTCTCCCCCCCTCTTTTCTCCCCCCCTTTTCTCCCCCCCTTTTCTCCCCCCCCTTTTCTCCCCCCCTTTTCTCCCCCACCCTTTTCTCCCCCCCCTTAATTCCCCCCCCACCTTTAATTCCCCCCCTTTTATTTCCACCCCCTTTTATTCCACCCCCTTTTATTCCCCCCCCCTTTTATTTCCCCCCCTTTTATTCCCCCCCTTTTATTCCCCCCCCTTTTATTCCCCCCCCCTTTCATTCCCCCCCCTTTCATTCCCCCCCCCTTCATTCCCCCCCCTTTTATCCCCCCCCTTTTATCCCCCCCCTTTTATTCCCCCCCCCTTTTATTCCCCCCCTTTTATTCCCCCCCCTTTTATTCCCCCCCTTTCTCTCCCCCCTTTTCTCTCCCCCCCTTTTCTCTCCCCCCTTTTCTCCCCCCTTTTCTCTCCCCCCCCTTTTCTCTCCCCCCCTTTTCTCTCCCCCCCTTTTCTCTCCCCCCCTTTTCTCTCCCCCCCCCTTTTCTCTCCCCCCCTTTTCTCTCCCCCCTTTTCTCTCCCCCCCCTTTTCTCTCCCCCCCTTTTCTCCCCCCCCCCTTTTCTCTCCCCCCCTTTTCTCTCCCCCCTTTTCTCTCCCCCCCTTTTCTCTCCCCCCCTTTTCTCTCCCCCCCTTTTCTCCCCCCCCCTTTTCTCCCCCCCCCTTTTCTCCCCCCCCCTTTTCTCCCCCCCCCCATTTCTCCCCCCCCTTTACTCCCCCCCCCTTTCTCCCCCCCCCTTTTCTCCCCCCCCCTTTTCTCCCCCCCCTTTTCTCCCCCGCCTTTTCTCCCCCCCCTTTTCTCCCCCCCCTTTTCTCCCCCCCCTTTTCTCCCCCCCCCCTTTTCTCCCCCCCCCCTTTCTCCCCCCCCCCTTTTCTCCCCCCCCCCTTTTCTCCCCCCCCCCTTTTCTCCCCCCCTTTTCTCCCCCCCCCTTTTCTCCCTCCCCTTTTCTCCCTCCCCTCTTTTCTCCCCCCCCTTTTCTCCCCCCCCCTTTTCTCCCCCCCTTTTCACCCCCCCCTTTTCACCCCCCCTTTTCTCCCCCCCCCCTTTTCTCCCCCCCCCTTTTTCTCCCCCCCCTTTTCTCACAGCTCTATTCACCTGGGCTTATTTCAGACCTTTTATGGCCATCTGTGTGAAGTTTGCACATTGTCCATGTGACTGTGTGGATTTTGACTGTTTGCTTCCGTTTCCTTCATATCTTGAAGACTTTATAGTTGGTAGGTTAACTCCTTTATGTTGTGAGCACCAATCACATTTATACTGCTGTAGGCTTTGGTTACTCCAGGAAGGTATATAAATGTCCTCCCAATCAGCAATGGAGATAGGGAATGCTGGGCATTTGGGCATTGCTCCACGTGGGCTCGGTTCACACACACATATAGAATAGCAAACTGAAGGCTGTAAATTTACCTGAAAGTAAAGATGAAAGAATTTGCATTTTTATTGCTCCATTCCCCAGGACATGACAAAGTGTTTCACTAGTAATGCATCACTTTTGAAATGAAACCACTTGCAGGTAAACAAAGCCCAATTGACACCATTCAGCTTCATTCTAATGGCATTGAGCGACTGGAAATTTAAGCAGAGTATAAAATATTGGTTGACTGTGGGAGTACTTTATGCTCGACTTGCAAGGAATGCCATGGCATCCTTTAAATATGTTCAAATAGCCAGGCAGGCAATGTTGACATACTATGTAAAACATATAATCTTGTTATTATATGTGATTGACATTAAAAAAAATAACTAATAGCCATCTTCTTGCCTCCTTACTGCCATATTATTTTGAAAGTCCTTCTCATTGGTATTATTGACGAGAAACATATTTTTGGGGTGCTAAGTTATTCCATTTAGCACCAGCGAGCTCTTGGGGGGCCCCATAAAAAGTGCTGAAAATGGGCCAAAATGATTTACTATCAGAAGCTTGCACTAAATTGCTGCAATGGGATCACACTCATCTCAATGCAGCTTCTGACAAGATGTCTCGGCAGCTGAGATGTGCAAACTCCACACAGATAGCACCAGAATTAAGGATGGAACTCAGGGTCGCAGGAGCTGTGAGATTGCAGCTCTACTACCTTTTACTATGTTGACCCAAAGATGGGAGCAGGAGACCCTGGAGAGCCATTGTAAGGAAAAAACAGGCAGGACGTGTTGTGAGTTGAATCGTTCAGAGTGTGAAAATCCAGAGTGTACTAGATTAAGTGGGATCCGTTGGGTCCCAAGTTCACACGGGAGGGCAATATTCAACCTCTCCACCAATTCTAATATTGGTGGCCAGTGGGGGGGGGGCTTTCTGGAGCGCTGGTATGGGTGTTGTTGGCTGCAGGGACTACTGGTTTCCAGAGGGCTAGTATGGACATTGTGGGCCAAATGGATTCTTGGGGTGGCAGCTCAGTCCCTCAAGCCTGATATGCTGGCAGCTCACTCACGGCAGGTGGGCTTGCAGTTGACTCATGGCTATTCCTTGAAATTCCATTTCGAGCAGAGTGCAAGGCCACCAAATTCAAATCCATTTTCCTACCATTTCAAGCAGGGTGCAAGGCCACCAAATTCAAGTGCAGTTTCTTACCTCTTCGAGCAGGGTGCAAGGCCACAAAATTCAAGTGCAGTTTCATACCACTTCAAGCAGGGTGCAAGGCCACCAAATTCAGGCTCAATTTCCTACCACTTCTAGCAGGGTGCAAGGCCAGTGAATTCAAGTGCAGTTTCCAACCACTTCAAGCAGGGTGCAAGGCCACCAATTCAAGTGCAGTTTCATACCACTTCAAGCAGGTGCAAGGCCACCAAATTCAAGTGCAGTTTCATACCATTTCAAGGAGCGTGCAAGGCCACCAAATTCAAATGCAGTTTCATACCATTTCATGCAGGGTGCAACGACACCACATTCAAATGCAGTTTCATACCATTTCATGCAGGGTGCAAGGCCACCACATTCAAATGCAGTTTCGTACCATTTCATGCAGGGTGAAACCACCATCAAACCACACAAAACACCACACTCACAGTTCAGTTGACATTCAGTGTGTTCAGTTGATTCACAGCTCAGACAGAGTCATGACCTCTCCCTCCCCATCATGCAGAGACTGAGCCACATTCACACTTCTGGGTTTTATAAACCCTCCCCCTCCCACCGGAAAAGGTGGGGCCTTCATGGTGTGATTGACAGGAGAGAGATTCTCAAAAAATTTAAACACTAATGACACTTTTATTTTTCATTGATGGGAAGAATCCTCTGCACCTGATGAGCAGAGGGGGACTGAGTAAGATGGGCAAAATCAAAGCCGTATGTGGTAGCGTTTTATCTAAAATCAATATAGTGCAAACAGGAAGTTGTCAAGTTTAGACAAACAACCATTTGCAGTGCCTTTTTACTTCAACCCAAACCCCCAAACGATCCTTTGCAGTGCCTTTTTATTTCAACCCAAAACCCCCAAACAACCCTTTGCAGTGCCTTTTTACTTCAAGCCAAACCCCCCAAACAACAATATGTAGTGCCTTTATACTTCAACCCAAACCCCCCAAACAACCATTTGCAGTGCCTTTTTACTTCAACCCAAAAACCCCAAACAACCATTTGCTGTGCCTTTTTACTTCAACCCAAAACCCTCAAACAACCATTTGCAGTGCCTTTTTACTTCAACCCAAACTCCCCAAACAACCATTTGCAGTGCCTTTTTACTTCAAACCCAAACTCCCCAAACAACCATTTGCAGTGCCTTTTTACTTCAACCCAAACTCCCCAAACAACCATTTGCTGTACCTTTTTACTTCAACCCAAACCCCCCAAACAACCATTTCCAGTGCCTTTTTACTTCAACCCAACGATATTTTCATTTTCAAACCACATTAAGGGCACTCACATTTGAGTAGACATGTGTTCAGTGTTATTCAGTGAGACGTGAACCTCTCGCTTCCTCCATCTTGCAGAGACTGAGTGAGGCACACCACTTCCGGGTTTTATAGTCCCTCGCCCCTTCCACCTGCAGGGGCAGCAGAGAGAATGGCATTTAAAAATAAACCTTAATATCTCTCTGATTTTTCATCGATGGGAAAAATCCTCTGGTCCAGTCCGGCGGAGGGGGGCTCTGAGCGAGGTGGCCAAAATGACAGCCGTAAGTGGCGGCGTTCTCTAGGAAATCACATTGCAGTGCGTCGAAAGAGGTCGAGATCTGACTTTTAGTAATATAGATGGAGCAACATCATGATACATTTCACGATCTAGCATGATATTTTTCAGTGAAACATACACGCATATGCATTGGTATAAAGTGGTAAAGAAGGTATGTACTAATTTGCCTTCATTAGTCAGGGCATTGAGTATGAGTGTGACACAATGAGGAAAAGGTGGCACAGTCAACCAGTGCCAGAGAACTAAATTGGGTAGTATGAAACTGCAGATGCTGGTTTAAACCGAAGACAGGTGGAGTAACTCAGCGGGACAGGCAGCATCTCTGGAGAGAAGGAATGGGTGATGTTTCGGGTCGAGACCCTTCCTCAGACCAGAAACATCACCCATTCCCTCTTTCCAGAGATGCCGCCTATCCCGCTGAGTTACTCCAACTTTTCGTGTCTATCTTCAACCTAAATCAGGTGCTCTGCGTGTAGATTTTTCACATTCTTCCTGTGACTGTGTGGGATTCCTCCAGATGCCCCAGTTTCCTCCCACATCCCAAAGATGTGTGGATTTGGAGGTTAATTTGCCTCTGTAAATTGACCCTAGTGTCGAAGGATTAGATGAGAAGATGGGGTAACATGGAACTGGCGTGAATGGATGATCAATGGTCAGCGTGGACTTTGGTGGGCTGAAGGACCAGTTTCCATGCTGTATCTCTTACCTAAACAAAATTGGGAGCAGAGTCAGAACAAATTTTGCACCGTCCAAGTTGGAGGAAACTATCCTCTTCATGCGGTGCACAGACTGTATGGAATCTGCCACCTGGACTGGTGAGCAATACTTCATTGTGACTACACTTCCTGTAAAGTTAGCAGTAATAGACTCTGACTTTGTTAAATGTGCAACTCTGTCACATTAAGGTGATTAAACCGCAGGTTACGTGTTCAATCATTTTTGGATTTTTTTTCTCCTTTATTGACTGTCAGCAATGACCCCCTCTTTAACTTTCCGGTAGAATATGAGGAAACAGATAAAGGAGGATTACGGTAAAATTATCCAGGGAGACAGCAGGGTTGAGAGGAAACAAATGTGTCATTGTAACTGACACATTATCTTCTTACAGCACCATAGAGAGTAGCACCAGAGTGAATGAGCAGTGTGGGTTGGATGGACATTTATCATTGGGAGATTCACTGTGTGCATGAGAGCTTCAGTCTGGCACTTTGTTAAAAGTACCTGGTGAGAGGGCTCACCAGCGGGGCAGGGGGATTGTGCCTGCATCCTGCCAGAGGAAACAGGTAAGCACTGTATTTGGGATGCTGTCATATCAAGATTGATGTTGATCGACGTCGTGATGTTATCAGGCTGCCAGTTTACTGAATGAATGAATGATACTTTATGAATGAATGATACTTTATGAATGAATGATACTCCATGAATGGATGATACTTTATTGTCACATGCACCAAGCGTACTGAGGTGAAAAAAATTGTTTTGCACACAACCAGTACACGAGTGTCACCTTCGTATTGTCGCCGACAAAGTTACAAAAGTACCGCAGAGTCCAATCTACTGCCTGCCGCCGCAGGCCCCCCTCTCCCCATCCAGATATCCCTCTTTGTTCTTGGTGGCCCCCAGCTCCCCACCCCCCCCACAATGCCGGGTCCCCCTATGTTCTCAGCAGCCCCCTCTGCCGGGTCCCCCCATTGTTCTTGTCAGTCCACCTCGCTCTTGGTCCCATCTCACTCTCAGTGGTGCGGTTCTCGATGATGCCGGTGGCTCAAGGCCAATTCAGAGCCCACAAGAGGCGAGGCGGGCCTGCTTGCTGGAAGTGTCCTGGCCTGCTGCTTGCCGGCAAGCACTGCAGGACTGGAGTCTAACACAACCCCTTCCCCTCCCCCCAACCCCTGCTACTTTCCTCTTCAATTCTGTCCCACAACTTCTATCTCTGATCTTTGTTCCAACCATCTGCCTATCAACAAAATCTCCCCCAACTATCGACAAATTATCTGCCACGCTTTCTCCTGCCTCTCCCCTTTTCTAATTTTCTTCTCCCTCCTACAATCAGTCAGAAGGAAGTCTCGACCTGAAATCTCACCTATCCATGTTCTCCAGAGATGCTGCCTGTCCTGCTGAGTTATTCCAGCACTTTGTGTGTCCTTTTATATTTTAATCAGCATCTGCAGTTCTTTTTTTTACATAAAACATTTGATGAGGTTCTCATGGGAGGCATGTTCAGAAATTAAGTCCCATGAGATCCATGGAGAGTTGGACAAATTGGATATAAAATTGACTTGCGTTACAGATGATAGATGGTTGTGATCTGGGATTGGGGAAATGTTATGTTACACAGCAAGGGTACAGGCCTTTCAGCCCATTCAGTTGAAATGTACTCTATGTTCTATGTTCAATGATTGCATTCATTGCCAAATTGCTTCCTATCACACAGATCCTATTCCTTGCATTTTAAACAATTATTTCAATATATATTACGCCCACGCCAGATAAAGGAGCTCCTTTATGAGGTAGGGAAGAAATCACATGGTGGAATTAATCCTTTAGTTAGTGCTGACTTGTTGTGCCTTAATGGCCTGTCCCGGGCATGCGACTGCATGCGGCAAGCGCGACCTAACGTGGCCGCTTGAACCGTACGGCCTCGCGGGGCAGGTCCCACTTCGATCGCCGGAGTCGTATGGAGTTGTGCGGAGCTGGTCCCGACATCGCACGGGGCTCCGAAAAACTGACACTGTTCAAAAATTCCGCGCGGCAACGGCCTGCCGGCCCGCAGCCGCCTCGACACCGTACGCACCGCCTCGACGGTCGTGCACAGCGTCTCGACGCCGTACGTCACGCGCGAACTTCCCGCGGACTTCGCTCGAACTTCACGTCACTCACTCGACCTCAGCGCGGCCCCCGCTTCCTGTTTGGTCGCGCTCGTCGCATGCTGGTGGGACCGGCCCTGTACGGGGATCACTCGACCTCCGCGCGGTCCCCGCTTCCGGTTTGGTCGCGCTTGCCACATGCAGTCGCATGCTCGTGGGCCAGGCCCTTTACTTTATTTAGGTGATTGAAAGTTGCAAGAAACAATGAAAGAGTTGTGGTGAGGACTGATTGTGCAGGATAGCATGACAATAATCAGATCCAGTTGCTTCAATTGCTGATGCTCCATCAGTTGTGCCCCACTGTGCATCTTTCAATGGTTAATTAGTGCAGTAGTCTAGAATGAACACTTCTTGGGACTTTATGAAAGCCTCATTGTTGAATGTAATATTTTAAATAAAATTCCTGAAACTATCTCTGTAACCTTCAGATGTCAATTTGATCTTTTCATTGTGATGGGTATTGCTGTCAGCTGATGTGGCAACAATGCTGACACATCATTCCTGCCGCTGAGCAGCTGTCTGATGGGTTCAAGATGTTGGACAAGGTTTATATTTGTAGACTGCAGCAGATTTGAAAAAAAAAACTTACGCCCAGTTCAGTGTTCTTTAAGTTAGGTGCAGCTCCAGAAAATACACAAAGTTTACAAAGTTAGGGAATTCAGGAGTCAGTCATTGATTTATGTTAAGTTTTGCAGGTGGTCTTGGAAAGACGGGTGTGAGGAGACTGTTACGGGCCACATAAATGCCCCTCGTGACTATTGCTGACATACATTCGTACCAAGAATTATTTTGTTAAACAGGCCATGAGCTGTGCTTTGTGACTGTGAATTAGCAAGCTGCTTATGTAAAGTGTCTTTCAATGGAGTCCCTTGTAGGCTATGCAGTCAATGCTTCCGTCCATTGCACTGTTGAGGGATGGAATTCCAACAATTATTCCCCTGGGATGTCCATCTGAAATGTCCTCAACCTCCCACTCCTGTTGGTCCAGTTTGAGCCTTGTGTGTGTCACTCTATGGTACGGATTTTTTTTTGCAGTTGACAGGGTTATGCAGCCAATAGTGCATCAGAATGATCCCACCACACCAGTCTAGCTGCACTTCATCACCCCCTTGTCTGCACAGACTCCAGGAATACATTTTCTTCCAGCAGTCTGGATCTCAGGAGTATCACTCAAATTGCTCATTCACACAAAGGCTGAGGAAACTGACTTTAGTATTCATTCATAAACGTACTTTATGATGCACACAGGAAAGAGTGTGTGTGTATGTGTGTGTGTGTGTGTGGGGGGGGGGGTGGGGGGTTGGGATAAAATAGAATAATTAAGAATAGACATCCTTGAAATTTGCTGTATGTTGTCATTGGTGAAGAGTTTCAATTTGCGTCAACTGTATTTGATTATCTGTATTCTCCTGACTTACTCAGATCATTTGCTGAAATCCTCTAGAAACATTGTAAAGTTCATACAAGTGGTCTGATTCTAAGATACCAGTGTGGGTGATAAAAATTGTTTAAATAATTGATGCACATTAGAGCCCGGGAGGCCTTTCTGATGTTGGGATGAGCAGTACATTGGAAGAGTTTTGGACTCTTGTGGCTGAGAATAACAGATAATTTATGTATATTTATATAGTTGTCTTTGCACTGAAAGCTGCAGCAGGTAAGAATTTAATTGTTCCATTTCATAATCAGTGAATATGACAATTAAACACTCTTAACTCTTGCGATGCTAGAGATATGTTGGGATCATTTGGAAATTTTGAATCAAGATAGCCTTCAATCTTAACGGAGTGAACTGAGTGGCATGAGAGTGGGGCAGAAGGTCTTCAGTGATGAAACCCTTAAAACACCCAACCCTGCAGATATGTTGTCCAACAAAGGGGCACACATAGAGCTGGTGTCTCCTTGGACTCTTTTGATGTTTGCTTTTTGTAAATGTACAGATCTTTGTCTCCTGACCTGAGATTCCTGAGCATTCCAGAGACATTGGTCATTGCCAACATTGTATATTTTTTCTACTATTGGATGTCGCGTGGGGTGGGCGATTGCAACCTACACGTGGTCCACCCTGTTTCGACTAATGCAATCAACCCAACGTGCACAAACAAGATCAAAGAGAACAAGTTGACCTACAACTTTAGGCTGTGCACGCCATATGCAAGAAGAAGAAAAAGCAGTTACATACCTGAGGAAGAGCAATCTGTTTGATGTAACACATTCTGTAGTTTTTCGAAGGTGTTTGAGCAGCCTGCAGCTAAATTCCAAAGCTATTTGATCAGGTCTCCTATTATCATTAAAGCATTGCCTTAAATAGGAAAAAGGTAACAATGGCTGGTGTGCTTGGGGTTATACTGGGATTGTTTTGGTTGTACCTTCAAACTCCAGTTTGTCATGAAATTTGAAAAAAGATGTTGCACCAATCACCATCATTACATTGCCCTTGATCATCTATCAACCAAGATGGTCATCAACAGCGATTCACCACAACAATCTTGGTCAAATCCTAACATAGATGTTTTCTTTGTCCCATCCATCCTTTCCCATCCTCTCTGAAATTTAAATTAATTGTGTTCTCTTTTTTCCAAATATCATAGAGTTTCATAGACTTGAACCATTAATTCTGTGTTTATTTCCAGAGATGATGCTGGACCTGCTGAATATTTCCAAAATTTGTGTTTCAATTTTAGATTTTCAGCAAATGTATCTTTTTGATTTTCATTAAATACCATTTGATCCTGGAGAAGTCAGGCGTGGATTATGTTTGTACGTGCCATTGCATTCTGGCAATGGGCATTATTTGGTTTTTTTTGCCAGAGAGGATCAACAGCAACAGCACAGTTTACTCAAGCTAAAATCAATCATTGTGCTATTAGCTCCTAAAAAGCCTGAGATAAACAAATCCACTTCCCAGGCTAATGTAACTGGAGCGTAATTGTAAAGCTTACAGATAAAACAGCATTGCCACCAGTACTGGGACTCGTTGGATATGTGTACTGATTGGGCTTAAAAAAGACCCGCCTGCCTCAGATGGAAGTATGTGTATTGATTCTGGGGCATCGGTTCACTTTGAGACCTCAGCTCATCCTCAGTTTTATTCATTCATGCTCCCTGTCACAGGGTGAAAGTGACAATAGTGTTTACAAGACCCAAGAAACACTTCATAACTCAATCACACCCCTTTCACTGCACTTCCCAGGCCCAGCACTAAAAAGGGTCACACGGTAGACAAAAATGCTGGAGAAACTCAGCGGGTGCGGCAGCATCTATGGAGCGAAGGAAATAGGCAACATTTCGGGGTCAGATTAGCAGATGTATGATATTAAGAGTTTCTGCAAATGACCCTCCAAGTAACACACCATCCCGACTTATAGATAGATTCCTTTATTGTCATTCAGACCTTTCGGTCTGAACGAAATTATGTTGCCTGCAGTCATACACAGAACCAATAATAACAAAACATACAATAAACACAAATTAAACATCCACCACAGTGAGTTCACCAAGCACATCCTCACTGTGATGGAGGCAAAGTCTTAGTCTCCGTCTCTTCCCTCCTTGTTCTCCCTCTGCGCTGAGGTGATCGATCCAGGCCGAAGATGCCGCCCTCCAGTCCAGCGGACCTCCGTGGTGATGTCGCCACCGCCGAAAGCTGGAACGCCGTCTCCGCTCCGAGACGGCCCGCCACAGCATCAGCTCTGGGCTGGTGCCCCAGCTCCAGGCCGCTGCCCCAGCCCCGGGTCCCGCAGTCTCCGCTCTGGGCCATCACCCCAGCTCCAGGCTGCCGCCCCAGCTCCGGGTCCCGAAGTCTCTGCTCCAGGCCGCCGTCCCAGCTCCGGGTCCCGCAGTCTCCGCTCCAGGCCGCTGCCCCAGCTGCGGCCCCGCAGTCTCCGCTCCGGACCCCGCTGTATCAGCTCCAGGCCGCCGCCGAAAGCCAGAACGCCGCACCAGCAAGTCGGGCCACCGCTGCCTCAGCCCCGAAGACGGACAGCCTCTCGTTGGTAAGTCCTGGCTGGCTCTGCCTCCGTAGCCTCGGGGTCGGTCACAGGTTGGAGGCCGCCAGCTCCGCCATTAGGCCTCAGCGCAAACGGAGGCAGAGAAGGGGGGATACGACACGAAAAAGTCACATTCCCCGAAGGAAGAGACAGAGAAAATGTTTCACCCCCCTAACACAACCCAACCAACTAAAACTTAACCAAAACAAGACAAAAAAAACAACAGAAAAAAAGTAAAAACAGACGGACTGCAGGCGAGCCGCAGCTGTTAAACAGCGTCGCCACTTCCGGAGTGCATTTATGCATTTATTTCCGTTTCTTGATGTGTCAAGATCTTGGACTTCTCTTCCTAAAATTACTGATCAACTCACTACAAGAATAACTCAAATGTCCAATAAATATTGGCCTTATTAGCAATTGTCATGCCATAAATACTTTAAGAAATTGAATTTTACTTGGACTGGTGTGAAATGTTGTATTTTGGTAAGTTAAACCATGGCAGAATGTGCACAATAAATTGCAGGCCCCTGGAAAATGGTGTAGAACAGACAGAACAAGGATTATATGTACATCATTCCCTGAAAGAAGCAACACAGATGGACAGGGTGGTGACAACATTATTTGCCATGCTCATCATCATTGGTCAGAAGATTGAGTACAAGACTTGCATTGTCATGTTTCAACTGTACAAGGAGTTGGTGAGATCGCACTTGGTTTATTGTCAGCGGTTCATAAGAATGTTACCAGGGTTGTTGTTGTTCTTACCAAGACTGGAAGGTAGTTTTTATATGAAGAATCTTGATAGGCTGGGGCCCGTTTCCTGAGACGATAGGAGGCTGATTCTTAGGCCCCCTTCAGTCGTGGCTGACCATGGGTGTCTCCAGGGTGCTATCCCCTATATGGAGGACGCCTGTGTGTGACTTTGTTTAACGTGGGGAGACTGGTGCACAGACAGCCACATCTGGGTCAGGATCCAGTGGCATGGAGTCCAAGACGACCGGAGACCCTTTTCTGCTGCAGCTTTCATCCGCCTTCCACTAAGGTCAGCCATTGTCCTCCACTTGTTCACCATTGAGATCTTGGTTGGATTGCTCTTTGTCAGAGACTTCCCCCTCGACCTTACCGCCATGGGTGGCACTACCAGGAGCATAGTTCCAGAAGGCATCCCTCTCAGGATCTCAGGTTCACACAAGCTTCTCCACCACACCAAGGTGACAATCCACGGAGAAGGCGGATAGAGGTTTATAAAATAATGAGAGGCATATATAAGGTGAATGACCATAGTCTTTCCCAGAGTAAGGGAGTCTAAGACCAGAGGACATAAATTTAAGGTGAGATTTAATGAGGGCCTGTGAGGCAACTTTTTCACACAGAGCTCGTGTGTATGTGAATGAGCTCCAGAGGAAGAGTTAGATGTAGGTACAATTATAACATTCAAAAGACATTTGGACAGGTACATAGTCGAACGGTTTTGAGGCATATGCACCAAACAGACGAAAAGGATTGGTTCGGACAGGCAACTTGGTCACCATGAATGAGTTGGGTCGAAGGGTCAGCTTCCTTGTTATATAATTCTAAATGCATCCAAGAGATGGAAACCAAAGAGAGATGAGTGTTAAAGACATGGAGAGATCCTGCTTACTATTTTATCACACAGGAATCACCCCTCGGGTTCACCTTTGAGAGTGTTGTAAATTAAATGGAGCATAAGCTGACAAGCTGATACATCTCATTAAGATGCAGTCCTTACGCCTTGAAAACTGCATAAAATCAACAAAAAGACCACAAGTCCCTTTCGGGACCTGTGCAGGAAACAGAATTTATTCACTTTTAGGCATTGGCTCTCTGCTCAGAATCTCCGCTTACTTATTAACTCGTTCAAGGAAAATGATGAAATCTGCTGACAAATTGCAAAGCAGATTGTTTCAGTATTGAACCAGCTGCTTTATTGCAGATGGTGGTTATGGCACACCTTTCTATTGCAGCACAAAGGAAATTATAGATCCCAGGTAATGTTACTTGAGGACATGAAAATAAAAATGCACATCTTCATTTCCCCAGATCCCATCAACAGTTGACCTAAAAGATGAAAACGGAGCACTTCATCAATGTAGGAAACCAGAAATAGGTGAATGAGATTTAGAATTCATGCAGATTGAACATTTTTATTCTTAAGCAGTCCTTTGGGCATGAGGATGACTTACTATATTTCCATTTCTACAGTCTCGGAGATAACTGATGTGACAATTATGGGATGTCTCGACTTCTCCACAGATGCGGTAGAAGATGCCGGATGTTTAGAATGGGTGCTAGGTTGTGAGTTGGTGCACACTTCCACAGATGCACTGAGTTTCTGTAGCTCCCAATGCACAGGGATTCTCAATAGCATCCCAAATGCTCCTGCTAACAGAGCTGCTGCTCCACTTCGAGAGTTAATGGACAACGATTCCCAAAGTTCAGTGGGAATGATGCATATTTGCAAGGCAGTTATGGGCATATTTTTGAACCATTTCCTCAATCTGATGGTGATATCTTCTCATGACTGAGCTCAGAATAAAGAGTCCACTGTCAGGAATACGGGAATGCAGGAATACACTGTCAGGAACACTAACCTTGATTCACTTATCCTTCCAGTTAATTTGGTGAACTTTTCAAAGGTATCTGCCATAGATAGTCCAGATTGCATAAGTTTATAGGAGGACAGCGATCACTGTTGCCCGGTACACCATGAGTTTTTGATCTTCAATCAACTTTTATCCCCAACCAACCAAAGGTATTGTGCATTAATATACATAAGCTGAACAAAATTATACAGTCGTACAGTCCTACTTCAGTCCACTGACCCCGTACCAACCATGAAGCACACATTTATATTGGTCAAATTTAATTCTCACCATATTCCCCTCATATTTCCCCAGATTCTACCGGTCGTCTGTAAATGATGAGGAATTGACAATTGTCAGTTTAAACGATATGTGCTTGGAAGAAACCAGAGCACCTGAAGAAAACCCAATCTGTCACAGGGATAATGTACAAACCCCACAAAGACAACAGTACTAATTCAGGAATAAACTCTGCTCCCTGGAGTTGTGAAGAAGGAGCTCTATCAGCTGCTTCATTGTTTCTAAATGTCTTCACATTTAGTGATGTATAAGGGCGAAAGGTTATCCCACAGCAAAGAAGGCCCAGGCAAAGGTCTATGAACATTAGAACTCTGAATATTCTTGGCCACCCCATGTTCGGAAAGATTACTGGCATGGACAGCATTCTGCATATCAGAACAATAGCTGGACGTTGACCGTTATACTATAATGAGAGACCAGGGCTGTTTCCTTGGAATTTAAATGTTTAAAAGATGCATTTTTCTAAGTACAAAGAGGAAACTGACCAGGTGGCAGTCCACAATATGGATACACCATTTAAAAATCCTCACAGGAATAACATTAGAAACTTTTCCGTATTCACAGGGTGACAGAACATTTGAAATCAATGGTCATTGTTGGTTTTAAATCTGGGATTGAGAGGCTTTAGTTAGCTGAAGATATTAAAAATATAAGGGGCAAAGTCTTGTATATGGATTCAGGTGGCAAGACAGTCATGTCCCATTCAATGGTGGTAGAGGCTGAAGGGACAAAATCCATTAATCTGTTCCTCTCCAGCATTCTGTTTTCCTGTCATTGCCTTTGATGAACATGAAAAATAAATCAGCTGTATCCGCTCCATATCTGACAGCAAGAAGAGAAAATATGCTCAGCATTAGCATTTAGCTTTACATTATGTGTGTACTGTGATGTGTGACTGGTGAGGGATTGATATGCCTAAACTTCCCCATAGAATCATGGACTCATAAACAATAGAAGGAAGTAATTCAGCCCATCATACTATCCATGTTTAAGAAGGAACTGCAGATGCTGGAAAATCGAAGGTAGACAAAAGTGCTGGAGAAACTCAACGGGTGAGGCAGCATCTATGGAGCGAAGGAAATAGGCAACTTTTTGGGTCGAAACCCTTCTTCAGACTATCCAATTAGCCCCACTCTCCTGCTCATTCTTCAATCTCTGGTGAATTATTTATCTATGATGAACCCTGCTTCCTTTCCAATTCTTTTGAGACGGAACAGAAATACATTGTGCCTGTTCTTTTGAAGTGCGGAGCATTTGCAATCCAAGCCACCATCTGCACTGCATAGATAAACAATTAGGGCAGTGACGAGTGAAAAGAAATAAATGCAAATGCTTTCAAGTAAGCTCACTTGTCATGTAAAATAGATGACTTAGTCTGTCGTCTGCATATATTTGAAATCACAAGCAATCGAGGAGTAATGAAATGAAACTCAGAGTTGGCTGTTGCGTGGTAAAGCGATGAATGGCAATTTAAATCATTCAACAGAGAACAGAGTGTTCCTGCAAGTAGACCTGCTGCTCACACTTCCAGCATTCTGAGTTCAATCCTGGCCTCTTGTGCTGTGTCTGCAGTTCACACCTTTTCCCCGTGGCCACCTGCTCCAGTTTCCAAAGTGTGTGGGTTGGGAGGTTAATTGGCTGTCGTAAACTACCATTGGTGATGAAATCTGGGTAAAGTTGATGGGAACTAAAGAAAAAAATTGTATTGGTGTGGGATTAATGTAAATAGGTTTTCAACGAGGTGAAATGAAGGGTCTATTTCTCTGCTGTGCAATACTTACAGTTCCTTGTTTTGACTAGTGGATTTCCTTACTCGTTGTATCAGTCAAAGATGGTTCCAAATAATGAAATCTAGGAATTCTGCTCTCTGCTCAGAATTGGAAATAAAAGGAAATACAGCGGTTCCAAAATCCAAATTTTGCTCAAGGTTCCAGCATCTGCAGTCTCTTCTGACTCCAAAATCCAACTGCTTGACACTGTTTGGATGCTCTCGGCACTGATACACATTTTTAAGATGAGTTGTGCTGCCGACCATTTTGGGAATGTAGCTGGTATCCATGACATGAAAAAAGAAAATGGTCAACAGGTCAGGCCGCCTCTGTGGAAAATCAAATAGTTAACATTTTGATTCAAAGCCTGAACATCAGGACTTCAGTGGCAGGCTTTTGTTTCTTGAAAGGATGCAAATTAGCCAGAATAATGTTGAAGCATTGACATTAATGTCACAGAAACAGGCCTTTCAACCCATTATGTTCTCTGCTAGCCACAAAAAGAGAAGAAATTGGATAAATGACATTCCACATTTCTTGGTCTATAGTCATCAAGGTTATAAAACATTTGGGCAATTTTAAATATGATGATTGCTTTTCTCCCGAACATTCTTCCAGACAGTGGCTCCAAATCCTCACCACTCTTTGGCTGAAATAATATTTCCTCTATTCTCCTCTAATTTCAGTACCTATTTTCTTAAATCTATTTTCACGAGCGACATCTCTACTAAGGGGAAAAACAGTACTTCCTTTCTTACCTCACTGTCAGACTATTGCAATGCCAGAAATGGTCTGGAAAAGGGTCTCGATTTGAAACATCACCCATTTCTTCTCTCCAGAGATACTGCCTGTCCCGCTGAGTTACTCCAGTTTTTTGTTTCAATCATTGCAATGCCAATCAGCATTCATCCAATTTTATACCAACATTGCCTGTTTCAATGATGTAGCAAATGAAAATTGTTCACCATATATGGAGTATCCACAATCTGATGTCTCATCCACCAGAGCCATTCAGTGGGCTCATTAATTAGATAGATTAGACTCACAATTTATATCCCAGGGTGGAAATGTCATGGACTAGCAAGAATAGCTTTAAGGTGAGAGGTACAATGTTTAAAGATATGCGGGGCAATTTTTTTACACGTACAAGAGTTGCATTTAAGAGGCTTTTAGAAAGGCACGTGGATATGCAGGGATACAGATCATGTGCAGGTTTAGGAGTTTGACCTGGCATCAGGTTCAGGCCAAACACTGTGGGCTGAAGGTTCTGTTCCTGTGCTGCACTGTTCTACGTTTGACATTTAATGACTTACAGGGTAATTCCTGATGGAGCTTGATCAAGTAAAGTTTGGTGCTTCCAGAATTCTTCAGAGTTTGTATTGTAGGTTGGGAAGAATGTGCCAGAAGCTTAATTAGTCTTTTTCTTTAAACTTATGCAATATTTAATTGTTCCCTGGCATTAGTCCTTTATCAGCCATTACAGTCAGGGTGCAATCTGACTGGGAGGATGAGGAAAGGACACACACAGAGCAAGCAGTGACTTCTGCCAGAGAAAGGAGGATGAGTTGGGAGAAGGAGGACTCCCTGTAGAAGAGTGTTTGCACCCAGGGCATCATGAGAAACATTCAACTCAGCCACTCATGTTTCATCCTGAAGCAATGTACTTTGAAATGTTTGAGAGTTTTTATTTTTTTATTTTTTATTTTTTATTTCAAAATAGACTTTATTCAAGTAATAAATATATACAATACGTGAACCGTGCGAAAAATTCATCCGACATTTTCGGAGGCTATACAAATTGTTCAATGCAGTTAATACATTTTTTCAAATTCCACAGATCCGTCCCCCACCCGTGCCACTCATGTGGCCCCCTGGCGTGGGATACCTTCCCTTATTTTGAGGGGCGTCTCCACCATACCGTGCTCCCCATGTCCAGCAACGGAAGGACCCTAGACTGTGGCCCTCCCCCACCGAGCCTTGGCGTTGGCTGCACCAAGCTTCAGTGCGTCCCTCAGCACGTACTCCTGCAGTCTGCAGCGGGCCAGTCGGCAACATTCCTTGACGGACATCTCGCTCTGCTGGGTGGTGAACAACGCTCGGGCAGACCAAAGAGCATCTTTCACCGAGTTGATGACCCTTCAGCAGCACTCGATGTCAGTCTCTGAATGTGTCCCTGGGAACAGTCCGTAAATCACAGAGTCCTCTGTGACGGAGCTGTTCGGGATAAAGTTCCAGAGACCCTTGCATACTTCTCCAGACTCTTTTTGCAAATCCACACTCTGCAAAGAGGTGGGCAACCGTCTCCTCTCCATAGCAGCCGTCCCGAGGGCAGCGTGCGCTGGCAGTGAGGTTCAGACGGTGCAGGAAGGATCTGACTGGGAGGGCTCCCCTCACCGCCAGCCAAGCCAGGTCTTGGTGCTTGTTGGTGAGTTCTGGCGATGAGACATTTTGCCAGACAAACTGTTGCACAGCACAGTTGTCCTGTGGCAGCTGGACCTGAGACTGCAGTCCTACCCCTCAGAGCTTTTGCAGTGACTCACCAGGCTTTGATGTGTCTCTTAGTATGTACCCCTGCACTTTGGAATAGAAACATAGAAACATAGAAATTAGGTGCAGGAGTAGGCCATTCGGCCCTTCGAGCCTGCACCGCCATTCAATATGATCATGGCTGATCATCCAACTCAGTATCCCGTACCTGCCTTCTCTCCATACCCCCTGATCCCTTTAGCCACAAGGGCCACATCTAGCTCCCTCTTAAATATAGCCAATGAACTGGCCTCGACTACCCTCTGTGGCAGAGAGTTCCAGAGATTCACCACTCTCTGTGTGAAAAAAGTTCTTCTCATCTCGGTTTTAAAGGATTTCCCCCTTATCCTTAAGCTGTGACCCCTTGTCCTGGAATATAGTTGTTGACAGAGTTAGCTCGCACTGGAGACTCCTTACACTGGAAGATCAATAAGTTTCTGGCAGGCAGAGTAATTCTATCTTAGTATGCATTTGGATACAATCCAAAGATCACCAGTCCTCTGTTATGCCCCTTTCAGGGCGAAGCTTGATAAGGAACGCTGCATCCTATTCCATACCTTTTTGGCAAACACCATGTCCAATGGAAGTTGACAATTGTCTCATCTGCAGCACATCCCAAGACCAGTGACAATTTACTTCAGCTGCACCTTCAACACTGTAATTCCAACCAAATACAGCTCCAAACACCCAAACCTATGACTCTGCAACCTCGTCTGCAATAGAATCCTTGACTTTCGGACCCATAGTCTACAATCAGTCATTCTTATTCTTCTTAGATCCCCTTCATTCATGGCTGGCCATTGGTGTCTCCAGGGTATTATTCCCTATATGGAGAGCGCCTGTGCGTGACTTTGTTTAACGTGGGGAGACTGACGCCCAGATAGTCCACAGTCCTTGACAGATCTGGGTCAGGATCCAGTGGCATGGAGTCCAAGACGACCGGAGACCCTTTTCTGCTGCAGCCTTCATCCGCCTTCCCAGCCGTTGTGACACTCCACTAAGGTCAGCCATCATCCTCCGCCTATTCCACCGTTAAGGTGTTGGTTGGATTGCTCTTTGTCAGAGACCTCCCCCTTGACCTTACCGCCATGGGTGACCCTACCAGGAACAAAGCTCCAGACGGCATCGCTCTCAGGATCTCAGGTCCAAACAAGCTTCTCCACCACGACAAGGTGACAATCCATGGAGAAGTAAGGATACACAACAAAACATCCTCCACGATAATTCTCAACACCAGTGCCCCACTTGGATGCATTGGCAGCCCCATGCTATAGTCCCTGTACACTCACAACTGCGCAGCCAAATTCTGTGCCGACTCCATTTACAAGTTTATAGATGACTCTACCACTGTCGTGGGTCTGAATTGGAACAATGAAGGAAAAGATAGAAAGCTTTGTAGTATGGTGTCAAGACAACAACCTCTCTCTCAATGTTAGCAAAATGAAAGAGCTGATCAACTTCAGGAAGCAGGATTGATTGAGTCACCAATTTTAATGATAATATGAAAATCCAAAAATTTTGGAATGAAATCTTTGAAATTTTTACAAAAATATTTAAAATAAAACTGAAACAAACGCAGAATTGATTTTTTCGGAACAATGGAAGCCAGCTTTGAGCTGACTTCGTTCCAAAAGAGCTTCCTTAATTACGGCTTAATAATGGCAAAAAAACTTATACTTAAATTCTGGAATTTCAAATATGTCCGAATTGTTACACCTGGAAGACATGAGATTCCTATTAGCAGGCAAATCAGACCATTTCCAAAAGATTTGGTCTCCATTTATCGACTTATTACAAGCATAAGGTGCAACAAAACTGAAAATAAATGGTTTCAGGACCTGGTGAGGGGTGTGTAAAGATATGAAGTAGGTACATCCCTTTTATCTTATCTTATTTTACTTTCTTATATCTTCTGTTCTCTATTTTTCTCTTTCTTTTTCTTTGGTTTTCTTTTTAACTCTTTCTTGTGGTTTACGTTCCTACGGGTTTCTTCTGATCACTCTTTCACGCACTTACTATCTTATCTAACTCTTTCTATTTTTCTTCTTTTAAAAGTTTAAAATAAGAAGTGGTACAGGAAATGTATTATGTTATTTTTGGCTGATATCACTGCAATGTACACTACTAATAAATAAAATATTTTTTAAAAAAAAGTAATGATAATTTTCCTGATTATCTTTCACACTAATTTCTTGCTTTTTTCAGTCTTTTTTTTACTGTCCTACAAAATGCATGTGCCATTTATATTTTGCCTGTGTATATGCACCTGTGATGCTGCTGCAAGCAAGCTTTTCATTGTACCTGTACCTTACTTGTATCTGGACTCATGCCAATAAACTCAACTTGACTTAACTTGGCTTGACATTAGCTCAGCACATAGTGACACTTGTTGCATACTCCACTCCATACACAGCCTGTTGCAGCTACACAAAGATGTCCATCAGGATGAGGGCTATATATCCAGTGACTGTTAATGTGCAGATGTTGTAGAGGCCACACCTGCACCACACAACACATAAAACAGAGAAGAATGGGCAGCCTGGCCTGACTCCAGATTTGATGGGGAAGGTAGACATTAACAGGGGGGAAATGGAATTTTTCCCATCAAATCTGGAGTCACAAGTGTAAAGAGTAACACAGTGCCGCAGACAGTATCTCTGGAGAATATGGATGGGCGACATTTCTGTTTGGGACCCTTCTTCAGACTGATTGTAGTGGGGGAAGAAAACTGGAAAAGATGTGGGGGGCAGAACATAGCCTGGCAAGTCATAGGTGGATACAGTAGAGGAGGGTTTGATTGGCAAAAGGGTGGACAAAGGGCAGGGATGAAAATAAGCCAAAAGGATGTCAGCTGAGGAGAGAAGAGGACTGAAATTTAATGCCAGAGATTCAGATGAGGGTGAATTGTGGGTAGAGGATGAAGGAGGGCAGGATTTTGGGAGAGGTGGGTGTGTACCGGGCACGGAAAATAGAGGGAGGTAAAAGGTGGCTTTGTTATCTAAAATTGGAGAATTGAATGTTAATATCATTGGATTGTAAGCTACCCAAGCTGAATATGAGATGCTGTTACTCCAGTTTGCGCATGGGAATGAAGGAGGCCCAGGACAGAGAGGTCGGTATGGGAATTTAGAAAGTTAGAATGGTTAGCAACCAGGAGACCTTGGCAGACTGAGTGCAGGTATTTGATGATATGGCCACCGATGTAAAAGAGGCCGAATAGCAAAGGTCTTTTATTGTCATATGTACCAATTAAGGTACGGTGATATGCGAATGACCATACTAGGTATGTTACAAAACGTACCTTCAGCGGCGCTGCAGTTCTGTCACTGCCCGTGTGCGCGACTTTGGCGCCTTTGAGAGGGGGGCGGGTTTAAAATGCCTTTTTCTCCAGGCTGTTCAAATCGATGTTGGTCAGCCTGTTTAGTTGCTAAAGAAAACTCGCTCCGGCATTCGTTCTCTGCAGTTAATTTGAAACTGTGCTGGATAATTTAATTGCTAGAGTAAATTAAAAATCATTTTCTAAAGCCGTGAACGCCGACAACGGGACAGATCTCACGTAGGGGACAAAGCAAGGTACGCCGTTTATTTTTACATAAAAAAGTGCTTCTTAAGATGCCTTTAATCAAATTTTAAGTTGAGAGAAGGTGACTTGGGGCCCATCCAAACCGGCAGTATTTTTCCTGCCGACATGGGGTTTAAATTCACCGCAACCGCAACGTTCCAAACGATCGGGTTCCACAAAATCCCACTCGCAAGATGTTTTAAATGGAATTATTGTGTGAATGTTATTTGGACACAGGCTATTTAAAAATGTTAATCTTTTCTTAAGAAATGAATAGATGTTTAGATCTAGTAATTGAATGTTGTAATTAGCTACAATTGGGTAACTAACTAATTATATGCTTTAATTTCAGGTCACCCAAGTAAATTGTTTCATATTTGTTTCAGAATACTTCAATCTATAATAACTGAACATTTATTTCAGTTCTCTTAATTTTTAAGTAAGTTATGGGCTTTTGACTGTCCTCGATCACAGCTTTTGTGTTAAGTCAATGGAAAAGCAACAGGGAACAAGATGCTAATTTCTGAGTATGAAAATGGCCATAACTTTTTTAATACTGAAGATATGAAAGTGAATTAGGTGTCAAATTAAACTTTTTTTTATGCTTTATCTGATGGGATAAATTGCAGACTTGATTTTAAAAATCTCAAAATTTTGTAACATTACTAACCATACAGCCATACAAAATAAAAAGCAACAAGACACACCACTACATAAAAGTTAACATAAACATCCACCACAGCAGATTCCCCACATTCCTCACTGTGATAGAAGGCAACAAATCCAAGCCCCTTCCTCTTTACTTCTCCCACAGTCGGGGCAGTCAAAGGTCCCGCAACACAGGCTCCTGCGTTCTGGTGATCGAAACTCCCACGTCGGCGCGGTCGGAATTCCCACGGTTTGGAGATCCCAATGTCGGTCTCTGACCTGATGTAAGTCCACAAGCACCCACGGTTGGAACTCCGAGGTCAATCCCTGGCAAAGGGATCGTGGGCTCCGCGATGTTAAAGTCCCGTAGGCTGCCACGGTGGAACTCTCAAAAGTCTGTCTCCAGCAAAGGCCGCCAACTCCTCGATGTTAAGCCGCAGTGTGGACAGAGATACGATACGGAAAAAAATCGCATCTCTGTCGAGGTAAGAGATTAGAATAAGTTTCCCCCAACCCCCCCCCCCCCCGCCCCCACTCAAAGAACGCTAAAAACATATATTTAACAGTATGCACCACTGGATAACAATAGATGAGGTTAGATGAGGTGCATACTGTATGAACCTCTGCTCACCTAGAAAGGTTACTGGGGTCCCTGCATAGAGGCAAAGGAGGAGGTGTAGGGACAGGTGTTATATTTCATTTGGTTGCTGGGCAAAGTACCTGTGGAGGGGTGGCATGAGTGTGAAGGGATGAGTGAAGCAAAGAGTAGCAGAGAGAGTGGTCTCCACAGGAAGTGGGAAATGGTAGGGATGGGAAGATGTGATTGGTGGTGAGATCACGTTGAAAGCGGCAGAAATGTTAAGGAATAATATATTAGATGTGGAGGTTGATGGGATCAAAGGTAAAGAGCAGGGGAACTCTAAACCAATTCTGTCGGGAGGGAGGAGGAGTGAGAGTAGAACTGCGGGACACAGTAGACATGGGTGAGGGATCATCCACAACAGCAGCAGTGAGAACACGTTTACTAAAGAAAGAGAACATCTCCGATGTTCAAGAGTGGAACGAATCATCCTGGAAGCAGATGTGGCGGAAGTGGAGAAATTGAGAGTAGGGGATGGCGTCTTTGCAAGAGGCAGATTGGGAGGATGTGCAGTCCAGATAACTGTGGGAGTCAATGTGTCTAGAAGAGACATCAGTCGATAATCAGTCTCCTGTGATGCAGACAGAGCGAGTGGAGAGAGATGTCAGAGATAGCCCGTGAATTTGAGGGCAAGGTGGATGTAAGTAATAAATTTGATGTGTTTGTGGAGCAGTTGTATCTTTTTCCTGATATGCTCCCCACAGTCCATTTTCGAGAGATCATCCATCATGTGCATCTGCAATATTCTGTCAAAAGCCTTCTTCTGGTTCAAGTTAACCAGGCAAGCATCCATTCCTCTGTCTCACACACAGGCAATGACATCCCTGAGCAGTACAATGCTTTCAAAGACAATCCCGCGGGGCATGCCGTAAGCCTGGTCCGTTTGGATCATACGTTTTTTTGTAAGTAGATCTTCTTTTCACAACACATCTTTCTCTTCCTGGCTATGGTGTGTGTCCTCTCCACCCCCTCCCTGCCAGGCTGTACTCCAAGGGGAACAGCTGCTAAAACTCTAATGCAGAAAATTAGATATTGCTGAAACCTTAAAGAAAAGATTAATTGAGTTTCTGGCACACTGCTCCCTGTCTACATTCAAACTCTGGAACTTGATTGGTGATGACCTTGAACAGAATTATATAATCCACTTTAGACAGTGAGATGCATCACTAGTTTCTGATGTCCTTTTTCTTCCTCTCATCTTGCAGGTGAGGAACAAGATGCCCTTCCTCATAGATTTCTCACATACTGCCAACTGGAAGCACTGTACAGTATGTTTCCTGCAGATCTGACCCCATCCAATCCAACAGTGCGAGGTATGATTTTACTACCAGGTCAATACTTCTGGGAGTGTTATTCATCTTGAGGGAATGAATGGAACTTGTCAGTTCAGTAGCTTGTCCGGATTCTCCCAATTGTTGTCGTCAAAAACCTCCAAGATCAGATGTGCGCTCTGTTGAGTTTCTGTCATACACACCATCACAGTAGGATCTGCTGATCCTCCACATGTCTCTCTGCGAGGATGTTGCTCATTTTTCCGCTTCCTTATTATAAACAGATCTTCTGATGTGCCATGTGGGCCGAGATGGTCTTCCGGCGAGCTGAGAAACCGGGAACCTGCCTGGAAAGGGAAGCCCTGCGAGCCAGGCCGCTACGAGCTCCTGAAGTTCATGAATCGGAGAGGAAGATGGAGGGAGTCGGCAACGGCGGTGAACGCTGGACCAAAGGCCCTGTAAGAAGAACTACGGTCTTACCTTCCATGCCCTCAAGATTGGCTGTGGGGGTGCCCCCAAGGGCTGAAGAGGCCCATGCAAAGGAGAGGGAAGATGGTTTGCTGGATGACCGGCATGGAGGCGACAACTGCAATGGGTCTAAGTGGTCAGCAATAAATGGTGCCTAAATTACACATCTTGCACATGGAGTCATTGGGCTGTTCTGTACATTCTGTACTAACTGCGGGATGGTGCTTAAGTGTGGTGATAGTCTTGCTGGTCTGTATGCCAAAAAAAGTATTTCACTGTACCGTAGTACACGTGATGATAAAGAAACCATTGAACATTGATCAATTGAATATTGAACCATGGAACATTTAGGAGGATATTCTAAGTCACATTTTAACACTAGTGAATTCAGTCTGTTTTGCAATTGTAACTAATAGGACACTGAACAGATTAACCCACTAAAGTTTCACAAATTAATCTTTCCAACCTCCCCATTTCGGAAAAGAAACAAAGAAAACAAAAGGTCAATTGTTTTGGAAACTACTATATTATATGTTGTTGGAAGACAGAAAATGTCAAATTAGTCAGACAACCCATCATGGTATTCTGGAGTACTTTGAAGAAGTAATGTGTTTGGTCAATTGAGTCAAACTGATTGAAAGACAATACATAGATTTCCAGAATGCATTTCGTAAGATGTGATTTAAAAAATAATTGTGGAAAATAAGATCTTGTATATGAGTTTGTATATTAACATGAACTAGAAGAATATCTGGCATTCAGGAAGCAGAATAACAATAAATGAGCCTTAACATGTTTGAAGATGGCAGACATAGATAGATTCTTGATAGACAAAAGGGTGAAAGATTATTGCAGAAATATGGTTGAGGTTACAATCACTTATTTGTATGTCGATATATTCCCATTTCCCCTTCTCTCATCGGTATCACTGTCATATTGGAGGAGAGTATTTGATGAATAAATCTTGCACAATAATTATGAAGAAAGGGAATTATTAAATAACCTGGGGGGATAAAAGGTAGAAAGGGAGAGTTTTATAACCATGGTGACCTTAGATTTTTATTTAATGTTGTCGATTCACTGCATTACATGTTCCATTTATTTTCAGTTACTGTCAGAAAATCACAAGAATATTGATTTCTAGCAGCAGGAATAATGGTAAGGCTAACAGTTCTCACTGTCAGAGGAGTGGAAAGGAGATGGCAATATCTAGCAACTGTGCATTCACAGTTAAACATGGAGATCGGGAAGTTGCTATCAGAATCTCCATATTCCTTCCAAAATTGCAGCTTTACCATCATATAACATCATATTAGTTTTATAATAGGTGTCCAAATTATTTTTTAAACCTAACAGCCACTCAGAAAATTAACATTTACAAGTGTTACACACATTAAGTTGTAAATCAAAATGTAGCAATGTTACAACATTTTGAGATTTTTAAAATCAAGTCTGCAATTTATCCCATAAAAAGCATAAAAAGAAGTTTAATTTGACACCTAATTCACTTTCATATCTTTAGTATTTATAGCCATTTTCATACTCGGAAATTAGCATCTTGTTCCCTATTGTTTTTCCATTGACTTAACTCAAAAGTGATCGAGGACAGTCAAAAGCCCATAACTTTCTTAAAAATTAAGAGAACTGAAAGACATTTTCAGTTATTATAGATTGAAGCATTCTGAAACAAATATGAAACAATCTTACTTGGATGACCTGAAATTTAAGCATATAATTAATTAGTTACCTAATTGTAGCTAATTACAAAATTCAATTACTAGATCTAAACATCTATCCATTTCTTAAGAAAAGGTTAACATTTTTAAATAGCCTGTGTCCAAATAACATTCACACAAGAATTCACAATATAACATGATTTTTAAATCTCATTGTCATGAATTTATAGGCCAAATGGAAGGAATTTAATGTCGAATTCCCGTAAATTAATGGGCATTTAAATCATCTTGCGAGTGGGTTTTTGTGGAACGCGATCGATTGGAACGTTGCGGTTGTGGTGAATTAGAACCCCATATCGGCAGGAAGAACACTGCCGATTCGTATGGAGCGAAAATAAATTTTTTGCAAATTAAATTTTGATTAAAATCATCCCAAGAAGCAAGTTTATATGTAAAATACACGACTTACCCCGTGTTTTGTCCCCTGCTTGAGATCTGTCAAGTTATAGGCGTTGACGGTGTTAGAAGTAGCTTTTCATTTTAATCCAGCGATTAAATTGTCCCGCGATTTAAAAAAACAACATATCGAGAACGGAAGTTCGGTCGATTGTTCTTCAGCAGCTGGCAGCCCGAGGAAGTTTGCCTCCGACAGGCAGGAGAAAATGGCATTTTATTCCCCCCCCCCCCCTCAAAGGCGCCAAAGTTGCGCACACGGCCAGTGGCAGAACTGCAGCGCCGCTGAAGGTAAGTTTTGTAACATCGCTACATAATGCTTTCTTTTACCTCTATTTTTAAATTCTTTCATGACATTTTTTTTTCCTTTCTTTATCCTACATTCTATATCTGATGTGATATTGAATCACTTATTCTTACTGACGCTTCCTGGTTCTGTCTCTGTGCAGCTCTGACTAAATCCTTCCATCTACTGAGCTAAGCATGTGGACAGTTGTTTACGCAGCCCCTGATCCCCTGTTGATGGTGTTCTCTAGGAAGATTTACTAGTCATTTTAAATCCTGTTGCAAAATCCTTCAAAGGTTCATGGACAGATGTGAGTCTAATTTACAATAATCTCCGTCTCTGCCACATCTGCTCCGAATAGGAGACTTTCCACTCTAGGACATCCAAGGTGTCTTCTCACTTTAGTAAATGTGGATTCCCCATGTTGCCAAAGATGTATTCCTCACCATATCACCTCTGTATCCCTTAGTTCTGCTCTTACTTCCCCTTCCCCCAGGTGGAACAAGGATAGAATTCCCCTGGTGCCTACCTTTCAGCCAATCAGCCTCCACATCTAACACCTATTTCTATCACCTTCAATGAGATTCCATCACCAGTCACATTTTCCTATCCCCACCCCTTTCCACTTTTTTCAGAGACTGCTCCCGCCACAACTCCATGCTTCACTCATCCCTTCCCACCAAAACCACACCATCCCCAGGTACTGTCCTCTGCAACTACAGATATAACACCTGTCCATATACCTCCTTCCTCACATCCATCCAGCGACCCCAGCAGTCCTTCCAGGTGCAACAGAAGCTCAGTGCACATTGGGGAGACCAAGTGTAAATTTGTGTGTGTGTGTGTGTGTGCGGTCGGTCGATCCAGCTCGTGGTTTCATCGCTGACGGTCGATCCAGCTCGAGGTTTTTCAGGCGAGTGCCCTCGAGCTTGAAGGTCGAAGGCAGTTGCTGAAAAGTCGCGTCAGTGGGGCAGGCCCTTTAGTCATCTCATACAGCAACTTTTGATACATTCTTTACCTTGTATTACCATCCAGATATTACTTAGTTCATTACAGCCCATTTGCTGTTCAGCTTATAGGCTGTTAGCCCACCCCTTATCCACACGACCATGTGTTTCTTTAATTTATTCAAAATCTTGGTTGCATTGTTTCATAATTACCTCAATCATCCATTCTTTAATTATGCTTGCAATGATTTTGTTATCTCCCAGGCCATTTTATAATAGGGGTGCCACATTGACGGCAGCCACTGCCTACAGCCTGTTGGTCTTTCAATCTTTTTTTTATTTCTTAGTTAGTTTAAAGTCTGTTTTGGGGGGGAAACTTTAACTTTTCTATGTGGGGGAGGGGGGTAGGGTAAGGGGGGAACTGTTTCCCAGTCGCTTCCTGGCGGGGACGCGACTATTTCTCCAAGTCGCGTCCTCGCCCCCCCTCCTCGCGGCCTACCACCTGGATCGGAGCGGCCTTTCCTGCCGGGGGCCAGGAACCGGACCAGAGCTGCAACAGCGGCGGCGCAGCGCTGAATTCACCGCGGAGCGGGCGATGCCGACCTGGATCGCCGTTTGGAGCTCCGGAGCGTTGGGGTGCTGCTACAACATCGTGGAGCTGCGGTTTGAGAGAGCTTCCAGCGCGGCCGGTGCTGAACAACATTGCGGAGTCCTGGTGCCCTTTGCCGAGGGCCGCCAGCGTTGAATCTCCGCCCAGCATGGCCTGCGGACTTTGGGAGCCGCGGACTCCGGTAGGAGATGGCCGACTCTGATGTCCAGGCCGCTGAGGTCCCCCAGCCCCGACGTCGGACTTACATCACCCCGGCGAGCGGGCCTGAACATCGGGCCGCCCGTAGCGGCGACTGGTGTGGGCTCGGGGAGGCCCCGACCACAGGTGAACATTGGGGAACATTAGAGGAAGAGGACTGACTTTGGTGCCTTCCCTCACAGTGGCTAACTTTGATTCTGCTGTGTGGGGATGTTTTATGTTGAACTCTATCGTGTGTTGTGTTCTTTATTTTATTGTATGGCTGTATGGTGACCACACATTTCACTGTGCCATCTGGCACATGTGACAAATAAATGTATCTTGTATCTTGTATCTTGTAATAACTACCTGACATCAAGTAATTGTGACTGAGAGTAAGGTCTCGTACATGAATCAATTTAATTGACATTCAAATGTATGGTTGGAAAGTGGTCAGAGGGGACAAAAAATAGGGGCCAACTCCATTGCCAGATGAAGCCACATTTTAACCAAAAATGTCCTCCGGGTAAACAGGTTACACAAGCTTTTAGATTTTACAGTCTGTTAAAGTTAGAGGGGAACACTCCAGGCTGAGGTTTCAAATGATAGATTTGAAAGCGTTTATGTGTAGACATTCAAGTTCATTTAGTGGCAATCATTATAGACCAAGGTTTCCAATGCAGAGTTAGCGGAGGTCATTACAGGCCATGGTTTCCAATACAAAGTCATTGGAGATCATTATAGGCCACAGTTTCCAATACAAAGTTAGTGGAGATCGTTACAGGCCATGGTTTCCAATCATAGAACTGAAGACATTCATGTGAAGTCGTTCAAATGCAAGTGACCTATTGGTATTGAGCGAATTTCCCAGCTTTAGTCTGAAACCTCGTAGATTCCGTGCACAAGTATTTATACAGCTATTATTTTAAGTGTGATGAGAATTTTTGCTCCCACTAACATTTCAGGCAATGAATTCTAAACTCTCACCAGTCATTTGGATAAATATTTTCTCCTTAGCGTTCCCACCCCCCAAATAAAACTTGTTTCTGTTACCCTGAACTCGATCAACTTGATCCAAGGTAATTACTGGCCACAGTCTTTTTTACCAACTTCTCATTCAATTCTCCAGATTTTAGTTTCTTTGACACTGATTTAGGCTTGAGGAATGCAGGACAGGTCTGTAATGATTTCAAGGAAGTTTGAAAAATTCCGATGGATGTCATGGTGTATAATTGCACATACATATCAATTCACACCATGAAGGCCTCCTCCAGACAAGTGGAAAAAAGT
This sequence comes from Malacoraja senta, assembly GCA_038087875.1. NCBI lineage: Eukaryota > Metazoa > Chordata > Chondrichthyes > Rajiformes > Rajidae > Malacoraja > Malacoraja senta. The sequence continues at coordinate 188,599,522 of CM075977.1, forward strand.
ACTCATTGAAAGTGTGAGGCTGTATAACCAGAGGGTAGATTGAACCAATTTAAATCCCAGTGGGGAGCTTTGTACACTTATAGGCTTGTTAGCCCTGGCAGGGATTTCTATCCATTGGTATTAATCTGGTTTGTCTCACTGACCACCATCCAGAATTTCTGACATGAATTGCTGTCTTCTGAAAACCACACACAAGAAAAAACAAATATAGAGGATATTGTAGTGGCACCAAACGTGGTGAATAAGGCCAGACGTCAGGCAGGTTCAAACAGTCGTTTATTCAGGTTCTACACGTTAGGTTGGTCCGCTAACTATATTATCATTGCTACTGTAGCTGAGCGAGGTTGTTCTCTCGGGTTCAGCTACCTGTTGACTGCTCAAGGTCTCGAGGTGAGATAACTTTAAGTAGCAGGACACTCCCTCTAGCCCATGATGTCACATGCCAGCCCTCGTACCTACTGACGAGGGTTCGACCATAAGTGGCCCATGTATTAGCTGACGCGACAGGACCCCCCCCCCAGAACCGGAGGAAGGAATAGAATGGTCGAGGGCAGCTCCTGCATGTGGGTCGGGGACACCCCAGGCTTGGGTCGGGATGGAGAGGCCCGCGGGCGCAGTCGACGCTCTGCGTGGGCGAACCCGAGGTACCGACGGGTGCGAGGAGACCGATGCAGAAGCCACCGGACGGAAGAGACACAGTATATGTGAAACTGAAGTTAATGTGCTGGAGTCTCCATTGTGGAGCATTCAGGAAATTATTCCCAAAATGCACTTGAAATCATGGTTGCTGGTTGTTATATTTCAAGGTGTATTAATGTATTTTCATAATCATGAGCAAACAAATCTTCCATAAGCAAGTTTGATTGGGCCCAGAGAACAGACTCACCTTTATTCACCCTTTGGTTTACAAAGTATTTCCTGATGCAATTTTGAATGGTGTGGTAGGTGACAGATATTGTGTTGTCAAAAAGTAATGTAAATTAAGAGTATTCATTTCTTTCTCTGCATTAAAAATGATTCTAAATGAGGGAAATTGACATATGAAATCAATATTGAGTAATTTAATAGTTTCATTACAAACTAATCAGTTTTTTGGTACATGAAATACTTTTGAAATTAACTTTCATAACATACCTGTTGGTGCCTGTACATCCAAGAAACCAGCAATTTGAAGAGCTTTTTGAAGCACTGCATTCAACAAAATCACATTATTTTTTATGTGGGATATAGGCAGAACTTCAGCATAGTTTGATCCAGGAAATCTGAGTACTGAACAAGTATAACAGATCATGGAGTAGGTAAGTTCTTCCATGTGCTATCTTGTCAGTAATTCAGTTACATTTAACATGGTCATAAGGTCATAAGGTCAAAGGAAAAGGAGTAGAATTAGGCCATTTGGCCCATCAAGTCTATTCCACCATTTAATCATGGCTGATCTATCTTTCCCTCTTAACCCCATTCTCCGGTCTTCTTCCCACAACCTCTGACACCTGTATTAATCAAGAACATGCTTGTACTTATGCATTAATTTATCTAATTATGCCTGAATTGTGCTGATATAACTAATGGGAACTCCATGACGAGTAAAATAGATTGATCTGTCATGGATTTTTAATGGAGACACAAGAGATTACAGATGCTGGAATCTGGAGCAAAGAAAAGAAAATGCTGGGGGGACTCAGTGCAGCATCTATGGGGGGGGAAGGAGTTATCGGTGTTTCCGGTTGAAAACCTACATCATCTTCTTCATGGATCCATTTTTATTTCCCATGTGAAGCACAGAATGTTAATATAACAATGCAGTAACTTGCAGATTTGCCTTTTGTAGGTAGTGCAGTGATACTGCCATTTAATTACTATGATGCATTTTTATTATGATATATTTTTTAGATAAAATCACAATGGATGTGTGTGGAACAGACCTCCATAGGTCAGCAGGATGCACGAATGTAGACAACTCAGAGTTATAATACTAGGTCATTTCAACATCCCCAATATTAACTATGTTCATTCTATTGTGAAATGCGTAAACAGGGTGTAATTTATAAAGTGTATCTGAGAGAAGATAGAACATAGATAAAGTACACCACAGGAAGAGGTCCTTTGGCTCACAATGTCTGTGCCGAACATAATACCAAGGGTTTCTACCCAAAACATCACCCATTCCTTCTCTCCAGAGATGCTGCCTGTCCTACTCCAGCATTTTGTCTCTATTTGGTTTAAACCAGCATCTGCAGTTCCTTCCTACACAAACATCTCTATTGTATCTGCTTCCACCACCACCTTGAGCAGCGTATCCAGGCACCCAGCACTATCTGTGTAAAATATTGCCCCGGACATCTCCATAAAGCTATGTCCTCTCGTATTTGACATTTCCATCCTGGAAAAAGTGGCAATTTGTGTGTGTGGAGTCAGAAAAAGTAGATGAGGTCTTAAATGAGTATTTTTCATCTGCCTTTCCAAGTTAAAAGGCATTGTGATTGGAGAATGCTGGAAGGAAATAGTGAAGTTCTAGAATCTGTTATCATTAAATAGAAACTGGTTTACTGGGCTTAAAGATGGATTAATCCCCAAGACCTGATGGGATGGAGCCTAGGCTGCTATGGGTGGCAAGGGAGGAGCCCCTAGTTTAAATCTTCCTAAGATGGACAAAAAGTGCTGGAGTAGCTTAGTGGGTTAGGCAGCATCTCTGGAGAAAAAGGATGGGTGACATTTGGGGTCGGGACCCTTTTTCAGACTCTTCTTAAGGCCATAGATTATGTGCCAGATGACTGGAGGATTGAAATGTGATGTGCTTATTCAAAACAAGCTGAAATATACAAGCACTCCAGACACAGATCCAGCCACAAACCTACCCATAATCCCCATCATGCACTTATCATCCCCTGCTGCCAGTGTTCCCTTGATCCTGGCCCCAGCCACATGCCCAACCTGCACCTCTGCCCCTTGTTCAATCTCTGGACTAATGAGAAAGCCAGACACTGAATCATTTAGATTTTCAAACAAAATGGATAGTGGACTGTCAGGGGTTTACTGTAAATTAGTCATTTATGTGATGCAATGACATCATCATCACAGTTGTAACGTAAACACATCTGCTAGTTGTTGTTGGTCTGCAACAATGAGCCGACACATATTCAGAAGCTCCTGGTAACTCCTGGAGATTATTTAAATCAACAGATACAATAGTATCCCATAGGACATTTCCAAAAAGATATTGCTGGAACCTCTTGGAAAATGACATAAAACCAATACACTGAAGGTGATGGCAATCAAATAAAAAGAAGAAAATGCTGGACTTATCTCACTTAGGCGCATCAGGTGAATGTTGGGTAAGAGAGAAAACTAGAAAACAAACATGTTTTACATTACATAAAGGGGAAAGAGTGGAGAGATTAAAGGGAATGTCCATGATGGAACGGAGACCAGTGGTCCCCAGGTGCTGCTGGTTCCATCTTGGAGATGTGGATGAAAACCTGCTATGTCAAAAAGGGTCTGTCTGGAAGAATGTAAAATGAGAGAGATAAATGGGAGCAGTAGTAAGAGAAAAAAAATGCTGCCAATGTGAGTGACAAAAAATATTGCAGTCACAGAAAATTTGAACTGAGAGTGAAAATCTGAAAGTGAATAATGGACATTCTCAGCTGATCAATAGAAGAGAAAAACAGAATTAATAATGCATTAGGTGATTCCACAATTGCAGTGGCCAGCTGTGACACATACAAAAAATGTAAATGAGTCAAATTGAGTATTCGTTCGAAGTCCTGGTATGCCGAGGAAGATAAGGTGCTGTTCTTTGAGCTTATGTTGGACACCACTGGAACAATGCCACAGTTCTCAGATAGAGAATTCAAAGTGGGAATAGGATGGTCAAGTGAATTGATAGACTGAATTAATATGTTGTGCAGAAATATTTTCTAGTATAGATGGGAATCTATTCTCAGCATTAATTGCAACACACCAGATTGGAAGAATTACCAGAGAACATTGATGCACTTGGAAGGAATGTTTGGATCCTGGTACGGGGCTATGGTAGAAATGAATAGATTGGTGTTTTATCTCCTCTGGCTGCATGTCAAAATAACAATAGACAATAGACAATCAACAATAGGTGTGGGACTAGGCCATTCGGCTCTTCGAGCCTTCACTGCCATTCACTGTGATCATGGCTGATTATCCACAATCAGTACCCCATTCCTGCTTATGTCACCATATCCCCTGACTGCTATCTTTAATTGCTCTATCTAACTATCTCTTGAAAGCATCCAGGGAATTGGTCTCCACTGCCTTCTGAGACAGTGAATTCCACAGATTCATAACTGTGAGTGAAAAAATATTTCCTCATCTCCATTCTAAATGCCCTACCCCTTATTCTTAAACTGTGGCCCCTGGTTCTGGACTCCTCCAACATCGGGAACATGTTTCCTGCCTCTAGCGTGTCCAATCCCTTCATAATCTTATATGTTTCAATAAGATCCCCACTCAGCCTTCTAAATTCTAGATTACACAAGCCCAGCCGCTCCATTCTATCCACATATGACAGTCCCGCCATCCCGAGAATTAACCTTGTGAACCTACGTTGCACTCCCTCAATAGCAAGAATGCCCTTCCTCAAATTTGGAGACCAAAACGGCAAACAATACTCCAGTTGTGGTCTCACTAAGGCCCTGTACAACTGCAGAAGGACATCTTAACTCCTCTTGTCATGAAGGCCAAAATGCCATTAGCTGTCTTCATTGCCTGCTGCACCTTCATGCTTACTTTCAGTGAGTCATGAACAAGGACCCCCAGATCGCTTTGTACTTCCCCTTTTCCCAACTTGAAACCATTCAGATAATAATCTGCCTTCTTGTTTTTGCCACCAAAGTGGATAACCTCACATTTATCCACATTAAACTGCATCTGCCATGTTACCGCCCTCTCACCCAAACTGTCCAAGTCACCCTGCATCCTCATAGCATCCTCCTCACAGTTCACACTGCCACCCAGCTTTGTGCCATCTGCAAATTTGCTAATGTTACTTTGAATCCCTTCATCTAAATCATTGATGTATATTGTAAATAGCTGCGGTCCCAGCACCGAGCCTTGCGGTACCCCACTAGTCATTGCCTGCCATTCTGAAAGGGACCCATTAATCCCTACTCTTTGTTTTCTGTCTGCCAACCAATTTTCTATCCATGTCAGTACCCTACTCCCAATACCATGTGCTCTATTTTTGCCCACTAATCTCCTATGTGGGACCTTATCAAATGCTTTCTGAAAGCCCAGTTACACCACATCCACTGGCTCGCCCTTGACCATTTTCCCAGTTACATCCTCAAAAAATCCCAGAAGATTACTCAAACATCATTTCCCCTTCGTAAATCCTGCATCTTCCCTACCACCGATGTCAGGCTAACTGGTCTATAATTCCCAGTTTTCTCTCTCCTGGCTTTCTTAAAAATTGGGATAACATTAGCTTCCCTCCAATCCACAGGAACTGATCCTGAATCTATAGAACATTGGAAAATGATCACCAATGCATCCATGATTTCTAGAGCCACTTCCTTAAGTACCCTGAGACGCAGACCACCAGGCCCTGGGGATTTATCAGCCTTCAGTCCCATCAGTACACCCAACACCATTTCCTGCCTAATGTGAATTTCCTTCAGTTCCTCAGTCATCCTAGATCCTCCAGCCACTAGTACACCAGGGAAATTGTTTGTGTCTTCCTTAGTGAAGACAGATCCAAAGTACCTGTTCAACTCATCTGCCATTTCCTTGTTCTCCATAATAAATTCACCTGTTTCAGTCTTCGAGGGTCCAACTTTGGTCTTAACTAATTTTGTTCCTCTTCACGTACCTAAAGAAGCTTTTACTATCCTCCTTTATATTCTTGGCTAGCTTATCTTCGTACCTCATCTTTTCTCTCTGTATTGCCTTTTTAGTTTTCTTCTATTGCTCTTTAAAAGTTTCCCAATCCTCTGGCTTCCCGCTCATCTTTGCTATGTTAAACGTCTTCTCTTTTATTTTTATACTGTCCTTGACTTCCTTTGTCAACCACTGTCGCCCCTTACTCCCCTTGGAATCTTTCTTCCTCTTTGGAATGAACTGATCCTGCACCTTCTGTATTATTCCCAGAAATACCTGCTACTGTTGTTCCACTATCATCCCTGCTAGGGTATCTTTCCAGTCAACTTTGGCCAGCTCCTCCCTCATGGCTCCATAGTCAATTGTAATACTGACACTTACGATTTTCCCTTCTCCCTCTCAAATTGCAGATTAAAACTTATCATATTATGGTCACTACCTCCTAATGGCTCCTTTACCTCGAGTTCCCTTTATCAAATCCAGTTCAGTACACAACACCAAATCCAGAATTGCCATCTCCCTGGTAGGCTCCAGTACAAGCTGCTCTATGAATCCATCATGGAGGCACTCCACAAACCCTTTCTTGGGGTCCAGTACCAACCTGGTTTTCCCAGTCTACCTGCATGTTGAAATCTCCCATAACAACTGTAGTATTACCTTCGCGAAAAGCCAATTTTAACTCTTGGTTCAACTTGCACTCTATATCCAGACTACTGTTTGGGGGTCTGTAGATAACTCCCATTAGGGTCTTTTTACCCTTACAATTCCTCAGTTCCATCCACACTGACTCTACATCTCCTGATTCTATGTCACCCCTCGCAAGGGACTGAATTTCATTCCTCACCAGCTGCCCCACCCCCTCTGCCCACCTGTCTGTCTTTTCGATAGGACATATACCCTTGAATATTCAGTTCCGAGCCCTGGTCCTCTTGCAGCCATGTCTTTGTAATTCCCAGAACATCATACTTGCCAATTTCTAACCGAGCCTCAAGCTCATCCACTTTATTTGTGCATTCATATATAATACTTTTAATTCCTTACTCCACTCAACCTTCACATCGATTTCTATTTCACTTGGCCATACTCTCCTATCCCTTCCTAAGCTTTCTGCCTCGTTAATTCTGGTGCTTTTTTTTTACTTTTCTTATATTCTCTTTCCCTTTAACTCTATCCTTATATCTCCAGTTTGTCTCCTCCCCCCACTATTTAGTTTAAACCCACCCGTGCAGCAGTAGCAAACCTGCCTGCCAGAATGCTGATCACACTCCTGTTAAGGTGCAACCCGTTCTTTTTGTACAATTATCCCTTCCCCCAAAACAGATCCCAGTGGTCTATGAATCTAAATCTCTGCTCCCTGCACCAGCTCCTCAGCCACACATTCAGATCCTCTATCTCCCTGTCCTGCCCTCACCAGCATGAGGAACTGGAAGCACCCTGGAGATCCTGCTTTTCAGCCTTCTTCCGAATTCTCTGGTCATGTTGCAGAATGTCTTTCCTCCTCTTCCCGGCATCATTTGTGCTGACTTGCACTACCACTTCCAACTGCTCACCTTCACCCTTGAGGATAACGAGAAGTAAACAATGGCAGGACACCCATGTCAAGCTTTAAGAGAATATTGTGGACATTCTCATAACTGATTAATGTGCAAGTGTTGTCTTGTTATTGAGAAACAACTGTTTGAAATAAAAAATAAAACACAATAGTATTGGAAAATTGCAATCAAAATCAAATAACCAATTATAAAAGCAGTAATAAAATCATAATCAAACAACAAAAGATTGCTCAAGCATAATAGACCAGAGGGCATTCACGAGTGAGGAATGAAAAGAGAAATCAATTAAATTGCAGACATTATGCAAAGTTCTTAAGGGAAATAATCAGGTATACCAACTAACTTCCACAAACTGGGCTGTCCCACTACATTTGGTTGCTCCATTTCATGTTCTCCTCTCTGACACCTCTATCCCCTTTCTTGATCATCACAGGAGACAGACTATCGAGTAATGTCTACTACCAATCCATTGACTGCCACAGTTATCTGAACAACACTTCCTCCCACGCTGCCTCGTGCAAAGAAGATATACCCTACTCTCAAATCCGCCGCATTGTTCCTAAGATGCGGCTTTCCATCCTAGGACTTGTCCTCTTTCATCCTAGGAGATGTCATCTTTCTTTTGTAAACGATCCCCCCCCTGCTGTCATGGATGGATTCTTCATCTGTGCCTCCTCTGTATCCTGTAGTTCTGCTCTCACTCAGCCTTCCCCCAGATGGAACAAGGATAGAGCCCCCCTGGTCCTTACTTTTCACCCCATGAGGATAACCGAAGGAGATGTAACACTTGTACCTATCGCTCCTCCCTCACATCCATCCAGGGAACCCAGCAGTCCTTCCAGGTGAGACAAAGGTTCACGTGCACCTCTTCTAACCTCATCTACTACATTTGGTGTTCCTGATTTGCCCTTCTTTGCATTGGCAAGACCAAGCATAAACTCGGCGCCCATTTCACCGAATACTTGTGCTTGGTCCAACAAGCTATTTTGGATCTCCCAGTTGCTAACGGATGTACGGAAACGCAATTATTTCTTCTATGTAAAGCACTTTGGTATCAACGCGAGTTGATTTAAACGTGCTGTATGAATAAAAATGTAATTACTTACTCTTTACTTACTAACCATTTTAACTCCCCTTCCCATTCCTATACTGACCTTTCTGCCTGGCCCTCTTCCAGCACCAAAGTGACGCCCTGCACAATTTTAGCCCTATGTTCTTAATCATGCAACTGAGGCAGTTTTGTTTTAATTATTTTTTTGCTGGCTACATCAGCATTCATTTCCTATTCCTAAATGCCCTTGAGAAGTTGATTCTTAAAATGCTGCAGTCCTTCCAGTGAGAATTTTCTTAGCAAATAACTCTGGCTCCAATTTGTTTTATATGTATTGCAACCAAAATTCTACCTTTCACAGTTCAGATACATATATTATCAAAGGTATCTTCAAACCATCCACTTTGTCTCAGATCATTGTTCTCATTGAATTTTGCATCACACCAGTTCTGATAAAGGTGCCTTTAGATGGAGAATTTAGAAACAATGATGTTGAAGGAGTAGTGATATGATCCCAAATTAGATCGTGTGAAATGGAAAATGTTGGTAGGTTGAGGGGAAACCTGATAGAAGTTTATAAAACTGTGAGAGGCATAAATATGGTAGGTGGTTCTCCAGGGTTAAAATGTCAAATTAGGGGCGCAGCCTTGAGGTGAGAGGAACAGTTTAAAGGTGATGAGTGGTGGAAGCCTGGAACATTCTGCCAGGAGTGATGGTGAAAGCAATACAATAGTGGCATTTAGGATGCCTTTAGATAAGCACATGGATATACAGGGAATGGTGGAATATGGATCACGTGTGGGCAGAGGAGATGACGTTAAATTGGCATTATTTTGGCACAGCATTTGTGGGCCATCGGGCCTGTTCTAGGAAATGGAAAGACAGGGCAGCACAATGCTGCAGTTGGTGAAAATGCTTTCGAGTGTCAGAGATGAGTGACTTGTTTCTATGAACTGTGCTTGTAGCCATGCTGTTTTAGTGAACCCAAGGATTTTGATGGTGGGGGATTCATTGTTGTAAATACTACTGAATGCCAAGAGCAGATGGTTAGACTTTCAATTTAGATGTGGTGTTTTTCTGCCACTTGCACGCTGCAAATACAACTTGCTACCTGCCAACCCATGGCTGAATGTTGCCTGGGTTTTCCTGTATGTAGGCATGGATTGCTTAATTTGCTGAGGAGCTGCAATCATCAGTGAGGAAGAGAATTATGTTGCTTCCTAATGTAGAGGGGGACAGGGGGATAGTATCTACCAGCACAAACTTAAGAAGAGTCAGTTCACAAAATAAAGAATCAGAATTACAGTTATTTCTTAAATGGAATGAGTGGAACAGTGTTTCAAGTTACAGACCCTGCAAATGCAGTATGACAGGTAGCCATCATAGTATCGTGGGATGTAATTAAATGGTATAAATTGGGATAGACAATGTCAACCAAATATCATAAAGTATAGATCTCCTGGTTAAATGTCAAATTGGAGCAATTCAACCGTAAGGAACACAAACATATTGAGATGCATTTGATTTTGACACAAATCTCAGTGATATTGCAATAATAAGTGATGAGAACTAATTGAGTCAGCCTGGGAGCAAAGCTGTCCGGTTAAGAAATTCAAATCGCAACATTGCCATCGGAGATCTGAATATCAGCAGTCCATATTTAGTAACTTTTTCAAGCATGGATCTGTGAATGCTGTGTTGCCCGCGAGCTGGTATGATTCATCAGTGCTGAGTAGCCCCAAACCACTAAATCAGCCACTGGAACTAAGATATATTATAAAATGTAGAATAGCAGAAGCAGAAATATCTCTGAGAACAAACTGCAGATTTTAATGCAAACAAGGATTGGAATAGATTTATTTTAGTTTAACCATGTTTTTAATGATGTTGAGTTAGTATTGGCCTACTGGGTTGGTGGGATTTCCACACCTCTTGAACCGTAGCTGGTGGCATGAATAATGTGCCTGTCAACTATCAGATCAGTAGATCAATATACTCTGTATCTCCTTACCGTTTGGATCAATATAGCTGCCCGTGCCCCCTGGTTTAAAAAAAATTCAGTTAGACTTGAGCCTGGTGGTGTGAAATATTAATGTGCTGCAAGATGGAGTGCAGGTCATGTGGGGCTTCCTAAAACTCGATCCATTATAGAACAGCTGACACCATTTGAATGGCCCAATTCTATCTAAATCATGGTGGAGTTCTAAATCTTCCCCAACTTAATTAGGTACTAACCTCCTGGAGAAAAAAGGCTGTTGGCTTCAGTGAAAAGCTCAGATAGAAGAGAGTTAAGAAACACTTTTACAAGGTAGAGTAATTCACTGCAGTGTAATGGTGTAGTGAAATTTAGCAACATGTCATTCGGACTCTCAAGGGGTAAAGCTTGCTTGGCACACTTATGGGCCTGTCCCACTTAGGCGATTTTTCAGCGGACTGCCGGCGACTGTCAAGTTGCCGGCAGTCGCCTGAAAAAACGGGAACTGGAACGTCGATTGTCAGAGTGGAACACACACAAACACATCGCAAAGGCTGGGCCAGGGCAAGCGGGGGGAGGGCTGTCGGAAATTCACATGGTGCAAAGCCAAGATGATACAGACACACACTGCGATGAACAGGAAGGTTGACGCTGTAATTAAGACGGCTAACATAGTGTACTGTAAGTCCTTTAAAAGGGGGGGGGGGAAGAAGGGGAGGAGAAGGGGAGGAGAAGGGGAGGAGAAGGGGAGGAGAAGGGGAGGAGAAGGGGAGGAGAAGGGGAGGAGAAGGGGAGGAGAAGGGGAGGAGAAGGGGAGGAGAAGGGGAGGAGAAGGGGAGGAGAAGGGGAGGAGAAGGGGAGGAGAAGGGGAGGAGAAGGGGAGGAGAAGGGGAGGAGAAGGGGAGGAGAAGGGGAGGAGAAGGGGAGGAGAAGGGGAGGAGAAGGGGAGGAGAAGGGGAGGAGAAGGGGAGGAGAAGGGGAGGAGAAGGGGAGGAGAAGGGGAGGAGAACATTTTTAAGAAGTCAGACAACTTTTAATAAGCCTGAGATGCACAGCTGTGATGTTTGGCGGACATTTAACATTACCGGTCGGTTATCCTTGGTTCTGAAAACTTTTGCTTGCGTTTTTTCCCCCCAATGAACCAATGTAAATAACCGGTCAGCAAAGCCGATTAACTAAAACTACCTACGACTACCTCGACTACCCATAACGACATGGCGACCGCATTACAACTGCACCTACGACTCCAGGATTATCGATTTTCTCCATGGCGACCAATTTTTGGTTGCAGAAAAATTTCCAACATGTTGAAAAATTTGCGTCAACCATACTGAGACCGCGACTAGTTCCCAGAATGCGGGAACTCCTCGCGACCATGAAGGAGACTCACCAGAGACCACCAGCAAACATGTGGCGACCATGTGGCGAGCACAGTGTCTCCTGCACTCGCCTAAAAAGTCGCCTAAGTGCGACAGGCCCATTAGACTTTCTTGTCATTAATGAAGCAATTTTTCTGCTCTTGAAGCCAAATAAACACAATACTACTCATTGAACCACACACCTGATAATTACTCAAGGCTATGAAAAAAACAGCTCAGTTGTCTGGGGCTTCATATTACAAAATTGTGAATGTGGTGATCGCTATCAAATTAAACAAAGGTGCTGCCCTCATACTGACTGGTGTGTGACTAATATTGTTCAATTAACCTGCTGCCTTTCCCTGATGATTAAGTGGGGTGAAATTGCAGCATTAATATAAAAGAGGAGAATGTCTGTGTTTCTCCAGAATTAAGGATGCTTTCACAAAGCTTTGTTACATTACCATTTAAAAGTGCAACTCTGCCGGCAGCATTTTCAATATGGAAAAATAATGAGAATCTCAATGTTTGCCAAAGGTGAAATTGTACACTTAAAAGGACACTGCTGTCAGGAAGAAATTTTGCCCATGTCTACGGGGGAAGTGATATGTTTGAGGGCTAGAAATTATTTTGTGTCTAAAACAGTGCATTGAACCTGTAATGCACAGTGTATCATGACAGCTCTGTGCCAGGACTTCAGCAGCAATATACATGGTCCAAGTCAATGCCCATAAGAAAACTGACTTGCATGCAAAAATGCTCAATGGGATTACTCTTCTGCCAGCTCTATTTTCTCTGCAAAAATCTTTGAAACTAAAACTTGCATAAAGGACATTGTAGGCCAATTGCCGCTGCCGTCGTGCGGACCAGGGATCGGACCACAACATGAACATTTTTAGTTTAGAGCACTGCATGGAAACAGGCCCTTCGACCCTTTGGGTCCACACTGACCATCTATTACCAAGTCACACGAGTTCTATGTCAACCCACTTTCACATCCACATCCTAATCATTAGAGGCAATTAAGCAAGGGGGAGACAAGATGTGAAATATCAAAACATCTGATGGAATGGCATCGGTTTTTGAAGTGGAGACAAAGAAAATTGATAAGAGTACACCTTACATCGTCTGTAATGTCTTTAAACAAATACAGCATATTGGTCTGGAATGTTCGAACATCTGGGATCCAAGGCGAGTCAGCCAATTCGATAAAAATAATTGGTTTGAAGGTGGGAGACAGAGGGTGGTGGCAGAGGTTTGTTTTTCAGCTTGGAGGCTACAATCCCTGTAGGGTGCTGCAGGGATTGGTTCTGACCATTGTTTATTATTTATATTAAAAAATTAGATTTGTGAATGTTAGTCTGTTTGCAAATGATACAAAAATGACTAGTATTGTGGACATGGAAGAATGTTATCTATGATCATAAAGAATCATGATCATTTAGGTTAATGGGCTGAGGAATGGTAGATGGTGTTTGATTCAGGTAAAGACCAATGTTTCATTTCAGTAACACAAACCAAAGCAGGACTCTCACTGTAATTGGTCGGGGGCTGAGGAGTGTTGCAGAACAGAGAGATCTCGGTTGCAGGTAAATAGTCCAATGAAGGAAGGTGAGACTGGTAGACAGGATGGTGAAAAAGTTGTTTAGCACATTTGCCTTCATCAGTCAGTGATTGAGCACAGGAAAAACAAACACGATATGTTGGAGTAACTCAGCTGGACAGGCAGATCTCTGGATAGAAGGAATAGGTGACGTTTTGGGTTGAGACACTTTATCAGAGATGCTGCCTGTCCCGTTGAATTACTCCAGCATTTAGTGTCTATCTTCGGTGTAAACCTGCATCTGCAGTTCCTTCGTACATATATTGAGCATAAGAGTTATGACATTTACGGTACTGGACATTAGTAAGAAAATGTTTGGATTACTCTGCACAGTTTTGGTCACATTGGGATTGGAAGGATGTCATTAAATTTGAAAGGATGACAAGACGTTTTATGAAGATGTTGCCAGTTCTGGAAGGTTTAAGTTATAACGAGAGACTGGATAGGTTGTGTCTTTGTTCTCTGGTGTGTAGGAGGCTGAGGAATGTCCTTAAAAGGGTTTATAAAACATTTATAATATTAGGATTTTAGCTAAGATGAATAGCCATAGTTTCTTTTTCCCCAGGGTAGAGGAATCTAAAACTGGAGGGCATAGATTTAAGATGAGATGAGATAGAATTAAAAGGGACCTGAGGTGCAACTTTTTCACACTGTTGGCTGTATGTATATAGAATGAGTTGCCTGGGCCAGGTGCAATTACAACATTTAAAAGACACTTGTCTAAGTACATGGATAGGAAAGGGTTGGAGGGATACGAGTCAGGCGCGAGCAAGTGGGAGGAGCTGGGTTAGGCAACTTGGTCAGCATGGCGAGTTGGGCCTGGTGTGGATAAAAAATAAGACCTTGAAGGTAGCAATATCTAGATTATATCTAGGCTGAGAAAAATAGAAAGATAAAGAAGATTAATACCAGGCTAAAGTGGGAAAGTAGAGAATCAGAATCTTGCAGTCAGTGCAAGGGTCAAAGATGGTGAGATTGTTAGTTAGCTTCTTTGTGTGAGTCATACCTCGCACAATTGAAGATGTTTGGTTCTTGTGAAGATGAATCAACCCAGTCCCAGGAGTTCCACAGGCCAATGCTCGAGGCTCAACCATCTTTCACTGTTTTTATCTTAGGGTGAGTAGGAGAAATGTTTGCACTATTTAATTTATAGCTCCCCAATGAATGAAGCAGTCCATGCTAGCATGCAGCAAGACCTAGGTAACATTCAGCCATAGACTAATCAGTGACAAGTAAAGATTAAACCACACAAGTACTAGGCAATGACCCATCTAAAACAAAGGAAGTCTAAATACCTATTCCTGGTGTCCAATGGCATTTGCTAGGAAGATTAAACGAGAACTTACCAGTTTGAAGTTTGATCTTTATTTTATGAGGAGTTACGATGAGGGATTACGTGAAGAGCCCGTCAGCACGCATGCGCATCAACCTTCAAAGCAGCGGTGTGGAGTCACAGACAGGAACCGATTGACCTGAGAATAGTAAGATTCAAGACACTAGAATTACCAGTTAGCTTTATGAGGAAGGGTTGGGAGTGGAGGGCACGTAATCCCTCATCGTAACTCCTCATAAAATAAAGATCAAACTTCAAACTGGTAAGTTCTCGTTTAATCTTACTATTTTACTTCGGAGTCACGTGAGTGACTACGTGAAGATTTTAAAGCTCTGTGACTCCATGCCGTCACACACTGCGTCACACACTGTATGCGTCACACACTGTATAGTTGACAAACGAAGAATGGAAACTGTTCAGTCATGGTATTTGAACAGTAACAATTTAATGGAAAACAAAACAATACCACAGTAGTCACCTCTCCACCCGAGAGGGACTATGCAATAGAACTTAAAACTGAGTTAGCAAACATGCTCGTTCTTGCTAAAGGTTTGTTATAAAACATCTGGAATGTGCGTGCTGAGGACCACCCTGCGGCCGACAGAATCTGGTCCAGTGGAACGTCCATGCTTCTTGCTGCGGACGTAGCTGCAGCCCTGGTGGAATGAGATTTGAACATTTTAGTATCGACACCTGAATGGGCTAGAACTAGTTTAAGCCACCTGGAAATGGTCAGGGTAGAGACACTCTTGTGTGGCTTCTTATGGCTGATTAGTAGTGCTAACTCAAAACCTCTAAGCCCTTTGGTAACTTTCATATATTGCCTGAGGTAACGAACTACACACAACTCGGGATCCAAAGGATATGCCATGAACTGTAATTTAAGTCCCGAGGACCCTGGTCTACTTTGTTTAATGTGGTCATAAATGAAAAAGGTGAACCCACCGTCCGAAGTGAGCATACTATCCAACCGTAACTTTTGCAAGGATTGGACCCTCTGAGCTGACACTAAAGCCATCGGCATGACCACCTTGTGCGTCAGCCGGAGTAGAGACAGGGAAGATGGTGGAGCCCATGAACGTAGTGACTTTAGAACCACCCCTACATCCCAAATTTCTGTGTATCTAGGCCTGGGAGGGTTAGAATTGAAAACTCCTTTCATGAACTTAGAAACTAATGGATGCGAGCCCACAGCCAGTTGTTCTGAACCTGAATGTAAATATGACGAAAGCGCACTCCTGGCACTATTTATTGCACTATAACTTAATCTCTCATCATGGTATAAATGTGAGAGAAACTCCAGAACATGTGTGATATGCACTTCATCATACAATATATCGTACTGTGCACAGAACAATTCCCATTTCCTGATATACAATGCATATTGCCTCTGTGTACTGCTTCTCCATGCCGCAGTTAAAACATCCACCATACACTCAGCTAGTCCCAGTCCAAGGAAAGGTCTTCTCAAAACCTGCAAATTAACAAATTGAGTCGATCATGTAGAGGATGCACTTCACCCGAACTGGGGTTAGTCAACAACGACTTGTGTTTGGTTATCCTCCAAACTGGTTGTACCACCATGCCGAGAACAAGTGGGTACCATGGCTGAGTGGGCTGAGTCCTGCTGAATCTTTTGCAGACAGCGGGTGACAAGGCAGAATGGGGGAATGCGTAGAAAAACATCCCTCCCCAATGTAGCGAGAACGCGTCTACAGCTACAGCCCCTGCGTCTGGTTCCCACGAAACATATTTAGGTAACTGATGGTTTAACCTTGAAGCGAACAAATCCATACCTAGAAATAATGTCCTTAAATACTCTATGATTCAACATCCATTCTGTGTTGTCATTGAATTTACGTGACCTGGTGTCCGCCACTGTGTTGAATCTACCTGGTAGGTAGATTGCTGAAACCCAAATATTCCGAATAATGCACCAGTGCCAAATGAGGTTAGCCAATTTATCACAGGATACTGACGATACCACCCATGTGATTTATGTAAGCTACAGCAGTAGTATTATCTATCTGTAACTGAACATGCAGCTGCTGCATGTGTGCACAATAAGCTTTCAGACCATATAAGGCTGCAAGCAACTCCAAATAGTTAACCCCATGCACCTGTAGAAAATATAGTTCATGCACAGTCCATCTGCCACCACAGCTAGAAAGGGTGTCAGTGGCTCCCCAACCTAAAGCACTTGCATCAGTCTGTAATACCATTGAATGGCTTTCAATTGAAATATTGCCAGAACAATGGTCAAGATTGAATATCCACCACTGGAGCTCATCAATTGCCTCAACCGATAATTGCATGGCCCTGTCAATATGGCCCAAATTCTTTTTAAGTGCTTGCACCTTGGATCTTTGCAATTGCTGATAATGAAGAGGTCCAAATTTTGCTGCTGGAAATGCAGCAACCAATTTCCCAATTAGACTTGCCACTTGTCGAATTGAAGGCAGCTGATGTGCAATCATATTGCTGCAGGACTATTAACTTCAATCTCTTGCCCTTGGGCAAAGTTACAACCAGGTGATTGGAGTTAATAGTAAATCCCAAGTAATCCATGATAGTGGATGGAGTCAACCTGGATTTTACTGGATGAATTAGGAAACCCAACTTTTCAAAAACAAATTTAGTGGCTGAAACTGCCGAAATAGCTAATTCCATAGTTTTGCCTATGATGAGGATGTCATCTACGTAGGCCATCACTATGTGCCCCTGTGCTCGTAAAAGAGCCAGTGCAGGTTTTAGTATTTTAGTGAACAGCCTAGGAGCTGAGGTCAACCCATTAGGCAGGGCTTTAAATTGCCAGAACTGCCCCATCCAGCTAAACTTCAGGTACTTTCTGTGTTCCTTGTGAATAGGGACCGAATAATAAGCATCCTTGAGATCAATACATGGCATATAACAACCCCTGGAAATTAAATGTTTAGCCGTAACAAAGCTTTCCATTTTGAAATGTTTGTACTGCACAAAAGTGTTTAATTGGGTGTTCAATATGATGCGGCACCCCCATCCTTCTTTTCTCTGGTGAAAATATTGGACACAAATTGGTGTGGCTCATGCCTGGTTTTTTTATTACCCTTTTTTCACACAGAGTTTCAATTTCAGCCTAGACTTCCAAATCATTCTTTTTCGAACGCAAAAAGGTACGGCTTGGAGCATGCTGCGTGGGTGACAACGTGCCCGTAAACTCTATTTAAAACCCTTCAACACTATGCAGTATGAACAAATCAGAAGTAATCCAACGCCACTCATGCTAAAAGAAACGTAACCTACCACCAACATGCAAAAACTCTACACTCAGTATGTTACAATGTGAACCAGACCCACCTATCTCCGTACTAGATGGATTCTGGCCAGTTATTTCCTTCCCCGATGTTTGGGGTTTTGGGGTGCTTGTGGACAGTAGCTGCGCATCTTCGTGGTGGGTCGACTCAGGCCTTGTCCTAAAAAAGACTTCCGTCCGGTTCTTCCCGACCTCATTGGTTGCGCAGCCGGTCTTGTGCTGGATGCAGGATAAGGCTGGAAACGGCGGAACGACAAAGTTGACGACGGCTTGTTCACTGGTGGAGCCCAAAGAAGCCCCACAGCCTTTGACTCCTCATCGAGGTCTTTCACCTGCCTGGACAGGTCATCCCCAAACAGCAAGTTTGGTGGCTGCACATTACTAGATTTGCACAACCCCGCTAACTTGGGGTTGAGAACGGGACGAATGGCATTCTTCCGAAAACAATTGATCTCAAAGTGTGCATTGCACAACAATGCCATTACGTCCCGCTGCGCATCCGATAATGTGGAGCCGTCCACCGACCTGGCGAAAGCTGTCAGACCTGACCCCAGCAGATTCAGAATTCTCTGCAGCTTCAGTTCTTGGGTCTTTATACTGCCCCCAATGTGGTTCCATATGGAACTATTTACCACCGATACCTTCAGGGACGCACAGTTGCTGGGTGCGTGATACCGCATGGTTGTCTCCATAATGACCTGCTCCTGCAGCAGGTGTGAAACCAGATATTTGATACTTGCTGCCAGCTCTTCTTCCAGCGGCTCTCCAACAAGCAACGGCACCGCAAATTTAGAAATCATTCCTGGTACCTCCGCTTCCCGCGGGTCCTGCATCGAGCGGTTGTCCCCACAGGACTCGTCTCCACTCCCATCTTCGGATGGGGAGACGTCATGCAGCCCTCCAAGAGGTGCTGCTGCGGGTCCCCGAGCCCCGCTGTGGTACGACTTCCGACCACGGAGCGTATTTTGTTGGAGCATTTTCTCCATGAGATGCTCCACTAGGGAAAGGCGTCCAGCCAACCTTCCTGCTCTGGGAGATGAATCCTCCCGGCCAGACTCGTCCGAGTCTACAGGCCTGTTGGACTTGCACTTTGCTTTCCCCCGCGGGGTATGCAAAATGCTGTCCATGGGTACCAAGCCCGAAATCGCTGGCTGTGCAGCTGGCAGCGACCGCGATGGTGAAACTGACTGCCGACTGCTGACCGTACTCCCACGGTCCTCCGAAGCGGTTCTCCCTGCAGTCTTATGAGCCTTCACCCTTGCGTTGTCCATGCTGTAACGAGAAGAAAAAATGTTCCACCGCAGCTAAGTTTCATACTCACCTGAGGTCTTTTAAAAGGACCGCTGCTGGAGCTGCGCGCCAGCCAGCCAGTCAGCGCGCCATGCGTTAGATGTAATGATGTGCATGCGTGCTGACGGGCTCTTCACGTCGTCACTCACGTGACTTCTACAGGTGCACAGTAGAGAGCATGCTGACCGGTTGCATCGTGGCTTGGTTCGGCAACTTGAGTGCCCTGGAGAGGAAAAGACTACAAAAAGTAGTAAACACTGCCCAGTCCATCATCAGCTCTGACCTCCCTTCCATCGAGGGGATCTACCACAGTCGCTGCCTCAAAAAGGCTGGCAGCATCATCAAGGACCCACACCATCCTGGCCACACACTCATCTCCCTACTACCTTCAGGTAGAAGGTACAGGAGCCTGAAGACTGCAACGACCAGGTTCAGGAACAGCTACTTCCCCACAGCCATCAGGCTATTAAACCTGGCTCGGACATAACACTGAACTTTACTAGCCAATACTGTTATTTGCACTTTATCAGTATATTGACCATTGTGTATATATTTATAGAATGCCTTGTAGTAAATGCCTACTATGTTCTGTTGTGCTCAAGCAAAGCAAGAATTTCATTGTCCTACCAGGGACACATGACAATAAACTCACTTGACTTGACTTGACTCCGAAGTGAAATCAATAAGTATCCACCATTAACATTCTTAGGGGTCACAAAAATAATATGGCTTTAAGCACAGTTCAGACACTGGTTATCCTGCAGTGAGTGGATCATCTCCTCATGTCCCAAGATATTTTCATTAAGTGCAATGTTCGAGTCAGGAGTGTATTGGAAAAGTCAGGAGTGTATTGGAAAGATTTGATCTTTGTGAGTGCAGCTTCAACAGTTCTCAATAGTTCACAGTTCCATTACACACCATACTGATTTGAAAATATATCGGCAGCTCTTTCATCATCACTGGTGCTAAATCCTGTAACCTCTTACACTTTGGCACTGTGAGGGTGCTTTTCCCAAAAAGACTGATTTTAGACTTTAGAGATACAGCATGTATACAGGCCTTTCAGCCTACCAAGTCCGCACCGACCAGCAATCACCCCTTTATACTTGCACTTTCCTACACACTTGGGACAATTTAAATGTTTTTTCAATGCCAATTAACTTACACATTTGGGGTGGGGGAGGAAACCGAAGCACCTGGTGGAAACCCATGCAGATCACATACAGAACGTACAAACTCCGTACAGACAGCACATGTTGTCAGGATCGAACCTGCGTCTCTGCCACTGTAATGCAGCAACTCTATCGCTGCACCATTGCGCCACCCCACTGCAGCATTTCCAGAAGGTTCCATCTTACCCACTGACTGAGACGGGAAATTAATGCTAGCCTTGCTAGTAAAATTTACATGAATAAAAGCTATATTAATATGATATTAGACCACGTGGGACCCGTTGGGTCCTGTCCCCTCAACGCACACAGAGGGATCCAGAGATGGACACAGAGGCATAGAGAGGGGCACAGAGAGGGACACAGAGGCACAGAGAGGGACACAGAGGCACAGAGAGGGAGGCAAGAGAGGGGGAGGGGGGGAGCGAGAGGGGAGGAGAGAGATGGGGGAGAGAGAGAGAGAGAGAGAGGGAGAGAGAGAGAGAGGGGAGGAGTGAAGGGGGGAGAGAGGGGAGGGGGAGAGAGGGGAGGGGGTAAGACCCGAGCCGAGGCGCGAGCAAGCGTCGACCAAAGGAGCGCCGGTTGGGCCGACGCAGTCTTCAGCTATGATCTTTGGTGTTCAGTCGACAGGCCGACTTTTGAACAACGGGGAGAGGAGGGAGGAGTGGGAGGTGACGTCAGTCGCAGCACGAGCAGACAGCAGGCAGGCAGATCCATTGTCACATCATCAGCGAAAAACAGGCGTTTTGATTTCAAAGTTTGATCGGACGTGAACATTTTTATTAATAACTCAAGAAACAAAACACAAAATTTTCAGGTAAGCCGATTTTGGACTCCAGGGCGTAAATCTCTACCAGAAAATGTTAGAATGTTCCCGTTAGCGTGTAGTTTTTTCGAAAACGCACGCACGCACGCACGCACGCACGCACGCACGCACACACACACACACACACACACACACACACACACACACACACACACACACACACACACACACACACACACACACACACACACACACAGAGTTTTATAGTTATATAAAGATATATTCTTGACACTATGATAGTAATAGTGAAATGCACCTGTAGTATTCAACTATGACTTTTTGGCACTGACTCCAATCCACACAGTCTCTATGTAAAATTACTCCAAAGCAGCCAGGTTGAACTTGAAGAGACCTCGTGGC
This sequence comes from Malacoraja senta, assembly GCA_038087875.1. NCBI lineage: Eukaryota > Metazoa > Chordata > Chondrichthyes > Rajiformes > Rajidae > Malacoraja > Malacoraja senta. Next base: position 188,621,182 of record CM075977.1, read on the forward strand.
AGCTGTCTGTATAATCGTTTTTGGGAAGGGGAAAGTTAGGGCCAGAGTTTGACGTGCAGCCTAATCTATTCACATGATATCATTCTGAATGAGGCCTTCATCTTACAATCACCAAATTATATAGCCGCTGACCAGACATAGGCTATTAGGTATATAATGCCCATATACCTAATAGCCTATGTCTGGTCAGCGGCACTAAATGTGCCATGAAACACATGCAACCAATTTGGGCAACACAGTAGCGCATCTGGTAGTGCTGCTGTTTCACGGCACAAGGGAGCCGCGTTGAATCCTAACCTGACGTGCTGTCTGCGTGGAGTTTGCATGTTCTTGCTATGACTACGAATCTGAGGGGAGTTGAAAAAAAATGTGGGGAGAATAAAAATAATGTGTTTAATAATGGATTAGTTGAATTGGTGTGTGGGATTGATGGGCTGACACTGTATCTCTCTATAACTCTATGACTCAAGATATGTCAGCATGCTACATTCTGGTTCCAAAATCCATTCCATTGTTGTCAATAGGTTAAACGACCTGGTCCAAGCGCAGCACACCGATACCACTGAAACATCAAAGCAGAAAATGCTTGAAATACTTAAAGTGATCAGGCAGCATCTGTGGAAAACAATGCAGTTCACATTTCGTGCCTGGGATCTTGCATCAGAACTGAGAAAGAGGTAGATCAATGTAGAAACAAGGAACTGCAGATGCTGGTTTACAAAGGACACAAAGAGCTGGAGTAACTAAACAAATGAGTTTTAGATAATAGAAAATAGGTGCAGTAGGCCATTCGGCCCTTCGAATATGATCATGGCTGATCATCCGAAATCAGGACCCCATTCATGCTTTCTCCCCATCTCCCATTGATTCCGTTGGCCCTAAGCCCTATTTCTAATATCTAATGGAGAATATAGTTTTTTAAAAATAATAAATATTTTTATTACAAGCCATGCACAGTAGAAAGGGTGGGTGGCGCGACTCACGTTGCAGCGGCCTCTGCAGTCCGTCTGTCTTTTTTGTTTGTTTTTTGTCTCGTTTGAGTGTAGTTATAGTGGGTTTTTTAAACTGGGTATGTGTGTGGGGGGTGGGTGGGGAAACCTTTAAAATCTTTGCCCTGCATGGGAGACCAGACCTTTCTCAGTCGGGTCTCCGTTGTTGTTGGGGCCTAGCACCGTGGAGCGGCCTCCAACCGGAATGACCTGAGGCTCCAGTCGCGGAGCCTGCGGACTACTCACCATCGTGGAGCTGGCCGAGTTCGGAACGGGAGGAGCTGCGGTGACGCGCGGCTGCGACCCGACCCCGGAGATTCGGAGGCTCCAGCCGCCGGCCCGGTGGACGGTGACATCGGGAGCTCGCGGGTCCCTGGTGGGAGACCGCTTTTCGGGGCTCCCGCAATGGCGACTTCTCCTGCCCGAGTTGCGGGGTTGAAGATGACCTGGAGCGGGGTCTTACATCGCCCGGCGCGGCTTTAAATGGCCGCTGGACTTGCTAGCGCCCAGCCGGGGGCTCCAACATCAAGACCCGGAGTGTGGCCTTGCATCGCCCGGCGCGGCCTGAATGGCCGCGGGACTTATTTTCCATCGCCCGCCGGGGGCTTTGACTTTGACATCGGGAGGAGAATGGGGAGTGCAGGGGAGAGATAAGACTTTGCCTTTCATCACAGTGAGGAGGAGATTCGCTGTGATGGATGTTTGTGTAAATTGTGTTGTGTCTTGGTTCTTTTTACTTGTTTGTATGACTGCAGAAACCAAATTTCGTTTGAAGTTCATTTGAGGTTCAAATGACAATGAACGGTATTGTATTGTATTGTATTGTAGTATAAACCAAGAATAACATAATACATTTCATGTACAACTTCTTGTTTTAAAATTTAATAATAGAAAAGTAGCAGAAGCAAGAAAAAGAAAGAAAGAGATAGAAATAAAATAAAAAGAAAATGGAAAATAAAAGGGATATACCTGCTTCGTATCTTTGCACACCCTTCACCCGGTTCTGAAACGGTTAATTTCCAGGGTTATGTTGCACCATATGCTTGTAGTAAGTCGATAAAGGGAGACCAGATCTTTAAGAATTGGTCTGATTTGCCTGCTAGGACGAATCTCATATCTTCGAGGTGTAACATTTCAGACATGTTTGAAATCCACATTTTAAGCGTAGGTGTGGGTGCATTTTTCCAGAATTTTAGTATGAGTTTTTTTGTCGTTATTAAGCCATAGTTAAGGAAACTCTTTTGGAATGAAGTCAGCTAAAAGCCGACATCCAAGGATAATCAGTTCTGCATTGGGGTTCAACTTTATTTTAAATAATTTTGTGAAAATATCCAAAATTTAATTCCAAAATTTATGGAGTTTTATGCAGGAGACAAAAGAGTGTGCTATGGTTGCATCTTGAGATAATCATTTATCACAGATGGGAGAAACATTTGGAAAAATTTTATTCAGTTTAGTTTTCGAGTAATATTATCTATGTAAAATTTTAAATTGAATTAAGGTATGTCTTACATTAATCGAGCATTTGTATACATATAGCAAATATTTATCCCATCTGTCTTTCGAGATTTTTATAGATAATTCTTGTTCCCAATCTCTTCTAGAAACATAGAAACATAGAAATTAGGTGCAGGAGTAGGCCATTCGGCCCTTCGAGCCTGCACCGCCATTCAATATGATCATGGCTGATCATGCAACTCAGTATCCCGTACCTGCCTTCTCTCCATACCCTCTGATCCCTTTAGCCACAAGGGCCACATCTAACTCCCTCTTAAATATAGCCAATGAACTGGCCTCGACTACCCTCTGTGGCAGAGAGTTCCAGAGATTCACCACTCTCTGTGTGAAAAAAGTTCTTCTCATCTCGGTTTTAAAGGATTTCCCCCTTATCCTTAAGCTGTGACCCCTTGTCCTGGACTTCCCCAACATCGGGAGCAATCTTCCTGCATCTAGCCTGTCCAACCCCTTAAGAATTTTGTAAGTTTCTATAAGATCCCCTCTCAATCTCCTAAATTCTAAAGAGTATAAACCAAGTCTATCCAGTCTTTCTTCATAAGACAGTCCTGACATCCCAGGAATCAGTCTGGTGAACCTTCTCTGCACTCCCTCTATGGCAATAATGTCCTTCCTCAGATTTGGAGACCAAAACTGTATGCAATACTCCAGGTGTGGTCTCACCAAGACCCTGTACAACTGCAGTAGAACCTCCCTGCTCCTATACTCAAATCCTTTTGCTATGAAAGCTAACTATTCTAATTGTATCAGACAATGGTATTTCTATATTTAGAATGATATATAGTGTAGAACAAATGTAATGTCTTGGATATTGTGGGTGAGATTGAATGCCCTAATAGGATAGTTATGTTAGAATTGGTTCTTGGTGAGTGGAATGCTGTAAGTTTAGAGAGCAGTTGGTTACAGTGAGTGAAGGGAGTGGAATAATAAAGAATATCTCATTTTTATCATCGGTGGTTAGCAAGAAGTAGATCAAAAAAAAGAAGAAGCCTAAAAAATATTTCAAGATGGATTGGGGATTCTGGATATAGGGTTCACAGCCTAGGGTGAGGATTTCAGGCTGAGGAAATAGGTGCAGAGTAAAAGAAAAGTTCAAAATATCATGTCAGGCTAAGAATTCATGGGATACCGGGGGATGATGCTGATTCCTTGCTGGGAACCAATCGCCTGGGATCAGAAAGGGAAGATCAGAAGGGATGGTGGACACGTGTGTGGTTTGGAACTCGCAACGTACTTCCACACACGCCAATGTCATTTGTTGCAGCTGAACTTCCAGGTAATTGCATTTTAACCAAGGGGAGTACGAGTTAGTGAAATCTGTTAAAAGATTAATTCTTTGGGGGGGGGTTTTCCGCAATCACAAAGATAATTTTAAAAAGGCAACAGTTTTAGGCATAACTTGTGCTGCTGTCTGATTAGCTATATACCATAAATCACATCTCCATTCACCCAACATTGAAAGGAACCGTGCCACAGTGAAATGCTTACAACCTGCTCTCTGTTTGTTCAGAACTCCTGATAGTTTGGCTCTGGCTCATCGAATGCTGGTCCCTGTGCTTCCTTGGAACTTCCTGGATCATTGGAAAAGTTGTAATACAACAGTACTTGTACAACATCTCAAGGCAAATAATGTATTAAAAGAATATTGGAGTATTATTTGGAATGACATCCAATAGTCCAGACGATCTGTGAGGCTGGCACCCCTGCAGTCCCAGGCATGATGGATAACTGGAATTTTACTGTACAACATGGGCCGCAAGCTCTTTCTGATGCCAGAATTTAATAAGATATTTCATGTAGATTCCTCATACATGTTTAGCATTTTGACAATTCCCGCCCTTGATACTGTTTAGAGCATTCTCGTCCTCAATCTTTAATATGCTCACCGCATTCTTTCTCGGTAATGAACTCCAATTCCTTGAAATATCTGCTTATTCTAATCTCTCGGGCATCCTCGATTATATTCACCCCATGATTGGTGGCACCATCTACCAAGCTTTGGGATTTTGTCTCATAGATCCTCGCTATCTACTTCTTTCTCCTCTGTCAAGATCTTTCTTTAACCAGAGCTTTGATTATTTGCTCCAATGCCTCCACGTGTAAGTCAGAATCAAATTTATTCTTGCAAAATGTCCTGGAATTACAATCATTCAGATAAGAATAAGTGTCTGTTGTTATTGCTGAAGGCTTGTACCCTTGAAATCAATGCAACCCGATTTCATAAGCAGAGTTCAACATGGATACATTTCAAAACTGTGTACTTCGAGTCCAGAACAGAGAATATATTTCTACCCCGTGGTGTCTTTGTTCAAAAATCGAACTGCACAATTTGAAGCCTATGGTTGGGGAAAGATATTCAGAATAATGCATTGAATATACAGTGGCTTGCAAAAGTTTTCATACCCCTTGAACTTTTCCACATTTTGTCACGTTACAACCACAAACGTAAATGTATTTTATTGGGATTTTATGTGATAGACCAACACAAAGTGGTGCATAATTGTGAAGTGGAAGGAAAATGATACATGGTTTTCAAATTTTTTTACAAATAAAAAACTGAAAAGTGTGGCGTGCAAAAGTATTCAGCCCCCCTGAGTCAATACTTTGTAGAACCACCTTTCGCTGCAATTACAGCTGCAAGTCTTTTGGGGTATGTCTCTACCAGCTTTGCACATCTAGAGACTGAAATCTTTGCCCATTCTTCTTTGCAAAATAGCTCAAGCTCAGTCAGATTGGATGGAGAGCGTCTGTGAACAGCAATTTTCAAGTCTTGCCAGAGATTCTCAATTGGATTTAGGTCTGGACTTTGACTGGGCCATTCTAACATGAATATGCTTTGATCTAAACCATTCCATTGTAGCTCTGGCTGTATGTTTAGAGTCGGTGTCCTGCTGGAAGGTGAACCTCCTCCCCAGTCTCAAGTCTTTTGCAGACTCTAACAGGTTTTCTTCCAAGATTGCCCAGTATTTGGCTCCATCCATCTTCCCATCAACTCTGACCATCTTCCCTGTCCCTGCTGAAGAAAAGCATCCCCACAGCATGATGCTGCCACCACCATGTTTCACAGTGGGGATGGTGTGTTCAGGGTGATGTGCAGTGTTAGTTTTCTGCCACACATAGCGTTTTGCATTTAGGCCAAAAACTTCAATTTTGGTCTCATCTGACCAGAGCACCTTCCTCCACATGTTTGTTGTGTCCCCCACATGGCTTGTGGCAAACTGCAAACGGGACTTCTTATGGCTTTTTTTCAACAATGGCTTTCTTCTTGCCACTGTTCCATAAAGGCCCGATTTGTGGAGTGCACGACTAATAGTTGTCCTGTGGACAGATTCTCCCACCTGAGCTGTGGATCTCTGCAGCTCCTCCAGAGTTACCATGGGCCTCTTGGCTGCTTCTCTGATCAATGCTCTCCTTGCCCGGCCTGTCAGTTTAGGTGGACGGCCATGTCTTTGTAGGTTTGCAGTTGTGCCATACTCTTTCCATTTTCGGATGGTGGATTGAACAGTGCTCCGTGAGATGTTCAAAGCTTGGGATATTTGTTTATAACCTAACCCTGCTTTAAACTTCTCCACAACTTTATCCCTGACCTGTCTGGTGTGTTCCTTGGGCTTCATGATGCTGTTTGTTCACTAATGTTCTCTAACAAACCTCTGAGGCCTTCACAGAACAGCTGTATTTATACTGAGATTAGATTACACACAAGTGGACTCTATTTACTAATTAGGTGACTTCTGAAAGCATTTGGTTGCACTGGATTTTATTTAGGGTTATCAGAGTAAAGGGGGCTGAATACTTTTGCACGCCACACTTTTCAGTTTTTTATTTGTAAAAAAATTTGAAAACCATGTATCATTTTCCTTCCACTTCACAATTATGCGACACTTTGTGTTGGTCTATCACATAAAATCCCAATAAAATACATTTACGTTTGTGGTTGTAACGTGACAAAATGTGGAAAAGTTCAAAGGGTATGAATACTTTTGCAAGCCACTGTATATCCCTATTATTGCTTGCTGATCTCTGCTTTAATGTTCACCCAGGAACCCAGGACGTTTTTGACTTGTTACTATTCTTCATCTTTGTTGTCCACACAAAGAAGTCAACTAGAACATAGAACATAGACCAGTATAGCACAAGAACAAGCCCACAAGACCAGCACTTATACATCTGCACCTTTCTACAACTGTACCTGCAACACATATCTTTCCATTCCCTGCATATCCATATGCCTGTCCAAAACTCCTTTTAGAGCCACTAATGTATCACCATTCCTGGCAGCGGATTCCATGTACTCTACCACCCACGTAAAAACGTGGTCCACACATCACCTTTAAACTCTTCCCCTCTCATCTTAAACCTACCCCCTCTGATAATTGATTTTTCAATCCTGGGAAAAAGATTCTGATTGTCTATCCTAACTAATTCTCTCATACCTTGATCAGAACTCCCAGCACACTCTGGTATTCCAGAGAAAACAATCCAAGTCTGCCTAACCTCTTCCGTAGTTAACTCCCCGTAATCCATGCATCATTCTGGTAAACATCATCTACATCTTTTCCTAAGCCTCTACATCCCTTCTAAAATGGAACAACCAACTGCATACAATAAACCAAATGTAGCCTGACCAAAGTTCTATAAAGCTGCATCATGACTTCCTGCCTCTTACACTCTTATACATGCCCTCACCTATGAAGTTAGCATATCATATTCCTTCTTTATCACTCTATCTACATGTGCTGTCACTTTCAGGGAGTTACGGACTTGGACTTCAAGATCCCTCTGTACACCAATCCTCTTCAAGGTCATGACAGTAATTGCATATTTTCACCTTACATTTGACCTTGAAGAGTAGAACCACTCGTACTTAGTTTAAACTCCATCTGCAAGTTCTCTGACAATGTTTGTAGTTGATCTCCATCCTGTTGTGTACTTTGTGTAGGAAAGAACTGCAGATGCTGGTTTAAATCGACGATAGACACAAAATGCTGGAGTAACTCAGCAGGACAGGCAGCATGTCTGGAGAGAAAGAATGGGTGACATTTCGGGTCGAGACCCTTCATCAGACTGATGAAGGATCTCTACCCGAAATATCACTCATTCCTTCTCTCCAGAGATGCTGCCTGTCCCACTAAGTTACTCCAGCATTTTGTGTCTATCATCTGTTGTATACTTTGACAGGCTTCCAAACAGTCTGCGACCTCAGCAATCTTGGTGTCATCTGCAATCTTACTAACCAACCCATCAACGTTTATGTCCAATTCATTTATATATATCACAAACAGCATCGTTCGCTGCACAGATCCTTGCGGAACTCCACAGGTCACAGACTTCTAGCCTGAATATCATCCATCCATCTCAACTCTCTGTCTTCTATCAGTAAGCCAGTTCTGAATCCATACAAATAAGTCACTAATAATCCCTTGCATCCTAATCTTCTGACTCAACCTACCATGGGGGATTTTATCAAAGGCCGTATGAATATCCATGTAGACAACATCTACATTCCTATGCTCATTGATCACCTTCATCGCATCTTCAAAAATCTCAATCAAGTTCGTAAGACACAACCTGCCATGTACAAAGCTATGTTGACTGATTGCAATTAAATTGTCTTCCAAATCGGAGTAAATCCTATCCCAAACAGGTCTCTCCAATAGTTTCCCTACCACGGACATGAGGCTCAGCGACCATTGTTCCCTGAATTCTCTCTACTTCTCTTCTTAAATAAAGGAAAAACATTAGCTACTGTCCAGTTCTCTGGGACATCGTCTCTGGCTGGAGAAGATGCAAAGATCTTCATCGAGGTTCCCGCAATTTTCTCTCTTGCCTCTCTCAACATCCTGGGTAAATCTCTTCAGGTCCTGGGGAGTTATCCACCTTAACACTCTTTATGAGCTACAACTTATCCTCCCTCCTAATCGTAAAGTGTCCTTGCATATTAGTATTCTCCACATTGACTACACTGTCCTCATTGTCCTATTCCTTGGTGAAACAGATGCAAAGTATTTGCTTAGTACCTGACTTACATCCCCAGTCTCCAAGCCCAAATTCCATCCTTTATCCTTGATCTGTTATAAAAACTGTACAGAGCATCACAAACGCTCAACTGCCCTCCTTGGATGATACATATAGGGCCCGATGCTTGCGCCGGGCCATAAACATCAAGCAGGGCACATCCCACCCTGCCAACCACCTTTTCACTCTGCTACCCTCTGGGAGGCGATTCGGGTCTCTGTAGACTAAAAAATAGTTTCTACCCATGTGCGATAAAATAACTTAATTCCAACAGAGAACACTGGGGAAGCAAAATGTAATTCCAAGAAATGCAACATTCTTTTAAAATTATTTTTAAATACTTATTTATTATTTTTACTAATAAGTGTACATATGTGTCAATGGTTGTCGTGTTTGTATTTTTTAACCGGAGGAGATGAAATGGAATTTCATTGCAGAGTATTGTGCAATGACAATAAACATATTCTATTCTATTCTATCTCTAAATAAAAAGTTGTACATGCTGTCCTAATACTGTGAAGGTAACACAGTGATTCTATTTACACTTCGGTCCATTTGACTCTGAGATGGGGCAGGTGCTGCATAATGGAATAGGTAGATGAATAGCTTGGGACGTTGTGGATGCAATTCTAGGGATTTAAGGTCCCCATACCTTCCTGGACACTCCTTCTTCATAGGTTAGTGAAGGTGTTAAATGGTGGATTTCACCATCACTATCTGCTTATGCTGTGAGATGGCTTCCCAGGCATGAAAGCAGTCCTTGCTCTCTGCAGTTTTGCCATAAATTTGATTGTTAGCGGGGCAGTTGCTCAATTTGGAGAGACAATCCTTAGTCCTCTGGATGTTTGCTGTAAGATCTATTCTTCCAAATGCTTCTGTAAACATATTGACAAAGCCCGGGAGCTTATCTCTAAATGTCCATATTTGAAATATTGTCTATGTCCTGTAGCTGGCTAACTGAAATTAGGGTGATGCTACTTTTGGGGAGATTTGTTTGTAAAAATGAATGTTTTCCCATTCATCCTATATCTCTGTTGCAGCAGAAAATTATTCGGAGATGAGGTGTGGGATTGATGTGAGGGGGAGGGGGAGAGGAGGGGGGGAGAGGAGGGGGGGAGAGGAGGGGGGGAGAGGAGAGGGGGAGCGGAGAGGGGGGAGAGGAGGTGAGGGGGGAGGAGAGGGGGAGAGGGGGAGGAGAGGGGGAGAGGGGGAGGAGAGGGGGAGAGGGAGAGGGGGAGGAGTGGGGGAGGAGAAAGGGGGGAGGAGAGGGGGAGGAAAAAGGGGGGAGGAGGGGGGAGAAAGGGGGAAGGCAGGCCTCGGCAGCTCTCTGGACCTCTCGGGACCTCTCTGGACCTCTCTCGACCTTGCAAGACCTCGCGGAACCTCGCGGGACTTCGCAGAACTTCTTAAGCTCTTGGAAGCCCAACCAAATTACTGCGTATTTAGCGGCTTCAATCCAGAGCCCTGGGAGGGGGATGAGGGGGGGCGCTGTGGACGGCTGGCCGAGTGCGAGTTACGCGGTGGGGGGGAGTGTTAGATGACTCGCAGCTTGTGGAAAACAGACCAGCAGGCTGTGCATTGAAAACTCTGAGCAGCTGGTCATGAGGAGCAGAGCCATTGTGATGTCATCAGCTCACTTCAGCTCGTTAACTTTTTTAAAAATCTCAGATTGGTGAAGAATTTCAAGATATAACTCGGGAATTACTGAATCAAATTTTCAGATGAGGTGATTTTTGAGATCATGAGCTAAATCTCCACTGGAATATGTAAAAATTTCACCGTTAGCGCTTTGGGTTTTCGTGGAGATGTGAATCAAAGAAAAAGAGACAAGCAAACTAACAAACAAATAAATAAATATGTAAACATCCAAGACATTTTATAATAGAAGATAGATAGATAGTTTACATCGTGGATCTCCTGCTCATTTTTGCCAAATAAAGGCCTCATATCTAATCAAATGAAAGCTAGATCAGTCTGAAGAAGGGTCTCGACCCGAAACATCACCCTATCTTTCCTGTTCGTTTTCTAGGTCTGCACAAAACTTGCGAGTCTTTAGTTTACAACAGAAGTCTTTAATGTTTCACTCAATGCTGGCAGCAAGACTAGTCACAATGGCTGCCTGCATACTGTCTGCCGACAGGATAAACTATATACAAGACATCTCCCTTTGTCCTGTTCCATGCCACCTGCTGCACAGGAGGAGCAACGGGTCCTCCCATCCCACACAGTCCACCAAACATCACACATCCCCTTTCCAGTTTGAACATCTCTATTACTGAATGAGTCGCCTTGGGGGAGTACCACGATTGCAACATGTCAACCGATGAAGGACCACAGGCAGATCGACAGGGAGTTCATCTGGTGGAACTTCATCAAAAAAGGCACTCAGTTATCCACATGATTCGGCACGGGGTATCCGAATGCTTGGTTTTGGTCAGGTTCTGCGCAGTCTTCGCTGGAGGAACGCAGCTTCTTAATTGGTCATCATGCCGTTTGCATTGTCCGTCTTGTCCTTGGACAGTGTACATTTTGGTTCCAATGTGAGCCATGACCCTGCCAGTGCACCATTTGCTTTTGTTGGCCGTATAATTGTGGTAATATACGTAGAGGCCAATGTCGAATTTGTACTTGTTCGACTTCGTTAGCTGAGTGCGCTCCGTATAAGAGTTACGGGTTGGGTTGAAAACTGATAGGGGAGAGCGCACTTGATGTTTGAGCATCATCTCCACTGGAGTTCGACCGGTAGTGCAGTTTGGAACGGTTCGATATTGCTGTAAGAAATCGCGCAATGCCAATTATTTTGATTTATTTTCGATTCTGGGGAGCATCTCCTTCAACCTGATGAATGCATGGTCACACTCTTTGGACCAGTGCCATTCAACATCCTGTTTACGCAGGTTGTTCACGCACTTGCTGACCATGTTGCAATCCGTGGTAGATGACAATGCCATAGTTGATCCATCATAGATCAAGGCGTTCATATCAAGCTTGAAAGCATGGATCCCGTTGATGGCGCACCGGGATGTACCCTCTTTACCAACAACGATCAGCGGCAACATCTGTGTCAGACCATTACAGGAAAAGGCGACAGTGCATTTGCCTTTCGTGGGAATAGGCTGTCGTCCGTATCCGAAAAGGCGGATGTTGGCCGGTTTCAGTTTCAGCGATCCGATCCAATCCTCTCCCAGATGTCCTGACCCACTAACGGCACAGCAGCACCAGTGTCTACCTGGAACTTTAGATCAATGTTCGAGACCCGCAGTGAAATCCTCGCCTTCTCGGTGATCGTAGACACACCGAGCACTTCAATAGGAATGGTCTCAGCGATTTGGTTGACTGTGTTTTGAGTTTTCTTGCCCTTGTGGCTAAAGGTATCAGGGGGTATGGAGAGAAGGCAGGTACAGGATATTTCAATGGATTGACACACTGCCTGGAGATTACCTTTTCGGTAACAGGCATAACAAACGGACTTGATATACGGGCACTCCCGGTGATGATGAGCAGTCGAGCCACACCGGTAGCAGGGTTTCGGTCCTCCCCCTACAGGGGGACGGCTCTTCTGATACTGGACCACCTTCTCCGGTTTTGCTCTGGGTCGATCAAGTGGTTTCTGGCGTTGCGGAATCTGGCTTTGCAGACAAGTCTGACGAAATGTATGCACCTCATGAGGGAGCTTTGATGCTGTTTCGCCGGACATTTCGCCGGACAGTTCTTAGCAGCTCGGCCATCTTAGCACACTGCAGCACATTCCTCAATGAGGCGTCCGATTCCTTGAGAATCGCCTGCTGGATAAATGCGAGCCTGCAGCCCATGACCAGTCTATCCTGCAACGCATTGTCTTGGCACTTTTCGCAGCATTGAGTTTTAAAATCACATGCCTTTGCCTTGGTACGAAGTTCGGCAAGAAATTTGGTGATTGATTGCCCTTCCTGTTGCACCATCCGGTAGAAATCATGGCGAGCTTCGAGGAAATGTTGACTTTCTTCGAAATTCAGCTGCAAAGCCATTGTGATTTCAGCATATGAGACTTCAGTTACTTCATCTGTAAGTAAATTTTGAAGCAGTGCAAACGTTTCTGGAGACATTGATGAACACAAAAGAGCCTTTTTCCTCTGGTCAGATAATTGCCATACTTTCAAAATAAAACTCAGCACTCATTAAATACGATGACCACCTTTCTCGCTCGGGATCTAAACGATCGAATTGCCGAGACATGTTAGTTTGAGTTCCGTTTTTAAAAAAACAAAAAATAGTCTCTTATCTGGGTCTTTGGACGCAATCCGAAGAATCCCACTCCTGACACCACTTTCATGTTTGTTTTCTAGGTCTGCACAAGACTTGAGTTTACACCAGAAGTCTTTAATGTTTCACTCAATGCTGGCAGCAAGACTAGTCACAATGGTTGCCCGCATACTGTCTGCTGACAGGATAAACTATATACAAGAGATCTCTCTTTGTCCTGTGCAGCGCCACCTGCTGTACGGGAGGAGCAACGGGTCTTCCCACCCCACACAGTCCACCAAACATCACACCATCCTTCTCACCAGATATGCTGCCTACCCCTGTTACTCCAGAATTTTGTATCTACTTTTGATTTAAACCAGCATCTGCAGTTCTTTCTTACATATCTAATCAAATGTTGTACGTCATATTAACACTGTGAATGTGGCCCAGTGTGAAACATAGAAACATAGAAACATAGAAAATAGGTGCAAGAGTAGGCCATTCGGCCCTTCGAGCCTGCACCGCCATTCAATATGATCATGGCTGATCATCCAACTCAGTGTCCTGTACCTGCCTTCTCTCCATACCCCCTGATACCTTTAGCCACAAGAGCCACATCTAACTCCCTCTTAAATATAGCCAATAAACTGGCCTCAACTACCTTCTGAGGAAGAGAATTCCTGAGATTCACCACTTTCTGTGTGAAAAATGGTTTTCTCATCTCGGTCCTAAAAGATTTCCCCCTTATCCTTAACCTGTGACCCCTTGTTCTTGACTTCCCCAACATCGGGAACAATCTTCCTGCATCTAGCCTGTCCAACCCCTCAAGAATTTTGTAAGTTTCTATAAGATCCCCCCTCAATCTTCTAAATTATAGCGAGTACAAGCCAAGTCTATCCAGTCTTTCTTCATATGAAAGTCCTGACTTCCCAGGAATCAGTCTGGTGAACCTTCTCTGTACTCCCTCTTTGGCAAGAATGTCTTTCCTCAGATTAGGAGACCAAAACTGTACGCAATACTCCAGGTGTGGTCTCACCAAGACCCTGTATAACTGCAATAGAACCTCCCTGCTCCTATACTCAAATCCTTTTGCAATGAAGGATTCCTATTGCTGTGAAGCAATAATAAATACTCATTCCTAAAGGGAAACACAGTTAAAGTATTTACATGGAAAATATGCTCTTCTGGAATCTATGAGGAATAGATATTTGTGTAATTTGCTGTTACATGCATTACAGTTTGAATATTAAGAGCTGTTATCTCGATTGTTTTGGGTGGATGTGGTATTGATTAAGCACTCAGGGAAATTGCTGATGCCTTCTCAGAAGAGAAAAAGAAGCAGTTTGCTGGAACGCATTGAGAGCCAAAAGAATGAACATTTGAAAGCATAGATCAAAAGATATTGAGGCACTTTAATGTGTCCACTTGTGATTCTCAGTGGTAGAAAAGCAGACATTTCCTTTCAAACCCACTGTGACAGAAACTCATTGAAAGACTTTTGATTACATTAGGATATACTTGAGCAATGATTCCTGCTTTTATGGCCTGCTGGTGGGAGTGTGGAGTGGGTGGTTGATGGAGAGAAGGGAAGGGGGTTCAAGCAAACTGTGTGATTCATTGCTAGTCTGTATTGCGGGATTATTTAATCATCCAGAATCTCTGTTTCTTTTTACTTTCCATCTGCTTAAATACTTAATTATGCACATTTTATGGGGAAAAAAAGGAGTACAGAATGTAATAAATTGGATTGGGAGCTTGGTAGATGAGAATATTCAGACTTACCTTGTCTGCTCCGGCCAATATCATTCCCATTGGTGAATCACACTTTGTTTATTACATCTGAACTTTTTTATTCCCTCAGCCTTAACTTGTGTTGTTGTCTGAGTCAATGTGATTATATTTGCATTAAGCTAATTTCTGGGGTTCATTAAATTCATAGAGTAAATTCATGGAGTAATTCATAGGCCCTTTGGCCCAACTTGCCCATGCCGACAAACATACCCCATATACACTAGTCCCACATGCCTACTTTTGGCCCATATCTCTCTAAGCCTACCCTATCCATTTACCTGTCTAAAAGTTTTTTATATCAAAGTCACGTGAGTGACTAGGTGAAGAGTCCGCCAGTCCGCATGTGCATCTATACGTCAACGCATGGCGCGAGGTTTGGCTGGGGTAATGTCGGTCTCCCCAGCGGTAAGTTTAAAAACCTTTCAGGTAAGTGCAAATGTGCACAGGGAGTGTTTTGTGTGGTTTAACTCCAACATGTCTCTAGGGTTTTTACATTGGAAAAGCCTAGGGCAAAACCAAGACGGGCTGCTGTGAAACCGGCAGCAGAGGACCGTGGCAGTACGGAAAGCCGACGGCCACCCATATCTACCTCAGAGTCGCTGGCAGCTCTGGTCTGCACACCTAGCTCTCATTCGGCTCCTAAAAGGAGCAGCTTGGCAGCCCCGAGGGGGGAAAAAGCCAAAGCAAAATCGATGAGACCAGTCCTGTCGGACGATTCAGGCCAGGAGGATGCTGTCCCCACATCTATGACAGATGTGATTGACCATTTGTCTCAGTTGGAGCATCTGATGGTAAAGATGCTGGCACATAATATGCTCCGTGCTACGGAAGCATGCACAGGCAGTTCGACTCAGATGCCTGTGGCAACTCCTGGTTCAGGGTTGCAATATTCCTGCCACTCGGACGAGGGGAGTGTCGGAGATCAGTATGGAGCTGACTCCGAATATGAATATGTGCCTGAGTCCCATGCTGTAATGCATGATGTGCGTGAATCGCATAAGGCAGAGTTGCCCGCTCTTGCCTCTAAATTTGCTGTTCCCTCGGGGACGGGCATGCCACTTCAAGAGGATTTGGCCAGCAGCATCAGCTACCTCACATCTCACCAGCTGAAGGAAGAGGTTATGGTGGAAACGGCTGGGAGATATCCCAGTCCGGAGAATTGCAAAACCTTGGTTGTGCCCATAGTCAACGCTACTATTTGGGAAAACATCGGGTCCAGTACGAGATCCAGAGAGATGAAGCTACAACGGATCCTGAGGCTATTGTCCGCCGACTTTGCTAGGTCGGTGGATGAGGTTCAGCTGTCGGAAGCTCAGCAGGATGCAATGGCACTGCTGTGCTATGCTCATTTCGAGATCAACTGCTTCCGAAAAGACGGCATTAAGCCGGAATTCGCACATTTATGCAGGCCTAGCAATGTTCTGCCTGCTAAATTCCTCTTCGGAGAAGATTTGGCTAAGGGGGTCAACTACTTGCAGGAGGAATTAAAGGCTGCTGGCACGGTCAAGGCATCCCATATGGGCAAGACTCCTCTCTTCCGGCGTTATCACCCCTACGCCTCAACCACCAGGAATCGGTTCTCTGAGGCTGGTGGGAATTTCAGATTTGCTCAGTTTCGACCCAGTCACAGGTCTTTTTTAGGCCAATGCCCATCTCGTCCATCCTGGAAGATGCGGCAGCCTCAGTTCCCAACAGCTCAAGCTTTCAGAGCGAAGGGAAGAAGACCGAACCGAAATTAGGGTCTGCTGGCCCTGGTGCTAAACCACCTATAACCTTTGAGGTAGGTGGGTCTGCTTCCATCAGTCACACGGGGTGTGCGGAGGAATTACAAGTCGGTGGCAGGTTAAGTTTGTTTTTGCACGAATGGCGTCAGATAACCTCGGACCCATTTATATTGCACAGTATAATGGGTTACAAAATTGAGTTTTTGCCTAACTCATTTCCACCTAGACAAGAAACGCCGAGTCAGGCGTATATTCGCTCCAAAAATACACTTTGGATATGCAAGCAGAAATAGATGCATTGCATAAAAAAGGAGTAATTGAGAGATCAGTTCATGAAAAGAATCAATACATCTCTAACATATTCTCGAGGGAGAAGAAAAATGGTGGATGCCGTTTCATCCTTGATTTGGCAAACTTCAATTCAAATGTGCAGTATAAACATTTTAAAATGGAAAATGTCCTTACTACTAAGCAGCTAATTCCCAAGGGTTGCTTTATGGCATCCACTGATCTCAAGGATGCATATTATTCCGTTTCTATTCACAAGGATCACCGGAGATATCTGAACTTTAGCTGGATGGGGCAGCTGTGGCAATTTAAGGTGTTACCTAATGGTTTAAGCTCAGCCCCTCGGTTATTTACCAAACAGCTTAAACCAGTGATTGCCCTGCTTAGAGCTGAAGGGCATATTATTGTGGGCTATATGGATGACATTCTGATTATCGGGAGAACACTGCATCTCGCAAAGCTAGCTGTTTCAGCTGCCAAGCTCAATTTTGATAAATTGGGGTTTATCAACCATCTAGCCAAATCCAGACTGATACCAACTAGGTCTATTGATTATTTAGGGTTTACTATCAATTCAGTGGAGATGTCTGTGACCCTGCCCATGCGGAAAAAACTAGATTTGATAGAAGCTTGTTCTAATCTTCTGATTAGGGAAAAAACATATATTCGCCAGGTTGCTAGGGTAATTGGCAAAATAGTAGCTGCCTTTCCAGCCGCATGGTTTGGGCCTTTGCATTATTGGAATCTGGAGTGTGCAAAGGATCGGGCACTTAGATTCCACAAAGGGCATTTCAACAGACCTATGCAATTGTTGCCCAAATCTAAAGCTGAGTTACAATGGTGGATTGCCAATATTCATGCTAGTGAACTGGGATGGGGTGCTACTAACACCATCTCTAGTTGTGGTGGCAGATGGAACAAGGAGGAGTTACGCTTTAGTCGTAAATATGGTATCAATTATCTGGAAATGCTGGCAGCATTTTATGCCTTGAAAGCATACAGCGGGAAGCTACATGGGGGGGGGGGGGTGTCAAATGGGATAGTCGAGGATGGAGTTAAAGGGAAAGAGAGTAAAGGGATGGTTAATGACCCCAGAATTAATGGGAAAGGAAGCTCACAAAGGGATAGGAGAGTATGGCCAAGTGTAATAGGGATCGATGTGAAAGGTGAGATGCGAAAGGAATTAAAAGTATTGTATATGAATGCGCGAAGTATAAGAAGTAAAGTAGATGAGATTGAGGCTCAGTTAGAGGTTGGTAGATACGACATTGTGGGGATTACTGAGACGTGGCTGCAGGAGGATTGGGCCTGGGAACTTAATATTCAGGATTATACATCCTATAGAAAGTACAGGCAGGTGGGCAGAGGAGGGGGGTAGCTATGCTGGTGAGGGATGGAATTCAGTCCCTTGCGAGGGAAGACATAGGGACTGATGAGGTAGAGTCACTATGGATTGAGTTGAGGAATTGTAAAGGCAAGAAGACACTAATTGGTGTTATTTACAGACCCCCGAATAATAGCCCGGATGTAGGGTGTAAGTTGCAGCAGGAGTTAAAACAGGCATGTAACAAAGGTAATGCCACTGTGGTGATGGGGGATTTCAATATGCAGGTAGACTGGGAAAATCAGGTTGGTTCAGGACCCCAAGAAAGAGAGTTTGTAGAATTCCTCCGAGATGGATTCTTAGAGCAGCTTGTAATGGAGCCGACCAGAGATAGGCAATTCTGGATTTAAAGTTGTCCAATGAACCAGATATGATGAGAGAACTCGAGGTAAAGGAACCGCTTGGAGATAGTGATCATAATATGATTAGTTTTAATCTGCAATTTGAGAAGGAGAACATTAAATCAGAAGTGTCAGTGATGCAGTTGAACCAAGGGGCTATGAAGGCATGAGAGGGGAGCTGGCCAAGGTAGACTGGAAAGGGATCCTTACTGGAATGATGGTGGAACAGCAATGGCAGGAATTTCTGGGCATAATCCGGGAAGACGCAGGATAATTTCATTCCAAAAAGGAAGTAAGATTCTTAGGGGAGTAGGAGGCAACGGTGGCTGACAAGAGAAGTTAGTGATAGAATAAAACTAAAAGAAAAGATGTATAACACAGCAAAGAGTAGCCAGAAGCCAGAGGATTGGGAAACTATCATAGGACAACAGAGGGAAACAAAACGGGCAATACGGGCTGAAAAGATGAAGTATGAAGGGAAGCTGGCCAGACACGGGTGAAATTATTATGGGCAACAAGCAAATGGCAGAAGAGTTGAATAGGTACTTCGGATCTGTCTTCACTAAGGAAGACACAAACAATCTACCAGATGTACTGGAGCACAGAGGATCTAAGGGGGTAGAGGAACTGAAAGACATTTTCATTAGGCGAGAAATAGTACTGGGTAGGCTAATGGGACTGAAGGATGATAAATCCTCTGGACTTGATGGTCTGCATCCCAGGGTGGTGGCTCTAGAAATAGTGGATGCATTGGTAATCATTTTCCAATGTTCAATAGATTCAGGATCAGTTCCTGTGGATTGGAGGATAGCTAATGTTATCCCACTTTTCAAGAAAGGAGCGAGAGAGAAAACGGGGAATTACAGACCAGTTAGCCTGACTTCGGTGGTGGGAAAGATGCTGGAGTCAATTATTAACGAGGTAATAATGGGGCATTTGGATAGCAGTAAAAGGATTAGTCCAAGTCAAAATGGATTTATGAAAGGGAAATCATTCTTGCCTAATCTTCTGGAATTTTTTAAGGATGTGACAAGTAAAATGGATGAAGGGGTGCGTGGATGTAGTGTATCTAGACTTTCAGAAAGCCTTTGATAAGGTCCCGCACGGGAGACTGGTGACTAAAATTAGAGCACATGGTATTGGGGGTAGATGTGGTGACATGGATAGAAAATTGGTTGGCAGACCAGAAGCAAAGAGTAGGAGTGAACGGGTCCTTTTCAGAATGGCAGGCAGTGGCGAGTGGAGTGCCGCAAGGCTCGGTGTTGGGGCCGCAACTGTTTACCATATATATTAATGATTTGGAAGAGGGAATTAGGAGCAACACTAGCAAGTTTGCGGATGATAGAAAGCTGGGTGCCAATGTGAACTGTGAAGAGGATGTTAGGAGGTTGCAGGGTGACCTGGACAAGTTGAGTGAGTGGGCAGATGCGTGGCAGATGCAGTATAATATAGATAAATGTGAGGTTATCCACTTTGGGGGCAAAAACAAGGGGGCAGATTATTATCTCAATGGGGTTAGGTTAGGTAAGGGGGAGGTGCAGCGAGACCTGGGCGTCCTTGTACACTGAAAGTTGGCTTACAGGTACAGCAGGCAGTGAAGAAAGCTAATGGAATGTTGGCCTTCATAACAAGAGGATTTCAGTATAGGAGTAAAGAGGTTCTTCTGCAGTTGTATAGGTCTCTGGTGAGACCACATCTGGAGTATTGTGTACATTTTTGGTCTCCTAATTTGAGGAAGGACATCCTTGTTATTGAGGCAGTGCAGCGTAGGTTCATGAGATTGATCCGTGGGATGGCGGGGCTGTCATATGAGGAAAGATTGAAAAGACTATGCTTGTATTCACTGGAGTTTAGAAGGATGAGGGGGCTCTTGTTGGAACATATAAAATTACAAAAGGACTGGACAAGCTAGATGCAGGAAAAATGTTCCCAATGTTGGGTGAGTCCAGAACCAGGGGCCACAGTCTTAGAATAAAGGGGAGATCATTTAAGACTGAGGTGAGATAAAACGTTTTCATCCAGAGAGTTGTGAATTTATGGAATTCCCTACCAAAGAGAGCAGTGGAGGCCAAGTCACTGGATGGATTTAAGAGAGGGTTAGATAGAGCTCTAGGGGCTAGTGGAGTCAAGGGATATGGGGAGAAGGCAGGCACGGTTTATTGATAGGGGACGATCAACCATGATCACAATGAATGGTGGTGCAGGCTCGATGGGCCGAATGGCCTCCACCTACACCTATTTTCTATGTTTCTATGTTTCTATGTGCATATTATAGGTATGTTACAATACTTACCTTCAGCGGCGCTGCAATTCTGCCACTGGCTGTGTGCGCGATTTTGGCGTCTTTGAGGGGGGGGGGGGCAGGGTTAAAACGCGGGTTTCTCCTACCTTGTCCTGTATTATATTTTGTTGGAGTACCAGCTTTTGCGGAAGAATCGTTCCGAGGGGCGTTTTGTGTATTTTGTTTTAAAAATCTCCCGACAATTTCAGAGCTGGAGTCATTTTAAAATCAGCTTCTGAAGCCGTCAATGCCGACAACGGGGACGGATTTCACGCACGGGACAGGTAAACGAAAGTGGCTTATTTTTATTTATAAACATTCTCCTTAGGAGGCCTTTAATTCACATTTTTACATGCGAAACGGTGATTCTTTTCCCCGAACTAACGGCAATAATTTTCATGCCGATACAGGGTTAAATTCACCGCAAATCAACGTTCCAAATGATCGCGTTCCAGAAAATCCCCATTCGCAAGATGATATAAATAATAATAATAATAAGAATAAGAATAATAATAGCTTTTATTTACGGGCGCCTTATACCGAGGTCTCAAGGACACCTTACAGAGATTGACAAATAGGAAACATATAATCAGAATAAAATAAATTATAAAGACCAATACACAAATTAAGGACAGAATTCTTTCCAAAGTCACAAAAAAAGAAAATCAGAAAAACAATTTGAGGAGAGAGCAGCGGCAGCTAAACCGCGCCAGCGTCCACTCTCCCCTCCGACTGCCATCTTGAACACAGACTAACATTGACACAACACACAAAAAAATAATAATAAATGCCCATTAATTTACAAGTATTAAACATTCAATTTCTTCCATTTGGCCTATAAATCCATGACATTGAGATAAAAAAATTATGTTATATTGTGAATTATTGTGTGAATGTTATTTGGACACTTAGGCTATTACAAAATGTTAATCTATTCTTAAGAAATTGATAGATGTTTAGATCTAGTAATTGAATTTTGTAATTAGCTACAATTAGGTAACTAAAGGCTCTGTCTTACCTGTTTGCGATCATCGGCGGTGAAGCGCGGCATCACCGGTAGCGGGGACCGCACGGCAACGGCGAGAGCGCCGAGCCTATCCACTGGAGCGCCGCACGGATTGTGCATGGGGGCCGAGTAATTCAAACACGGCGGGTCCCACATGCTTGCGGTAAGTAAAAAAAAGGGCGGGCCGACTGCGATGACGTTGGCCCGCCGCACGTGACTCACTAGCGGAGGCTGTGGCGGCGGCCGTCCTGATCGCGGCGCTGTAGCGGTGGCTGTGCCTGCGGCCGTGCCGCACATGTGCCTCACTGGCGGAGGCACATGCCTCACTGGCGGAGGCTGTGGCAGTGGAGGTTTGACGCAGGCGCTAGAGCCACACTGGCGGCGGCCCATGCGGGCGGCCGTGCCGCACTCGCGCATCACTGGTGGAGGTTGTGCGGTGAGTATATAGTTTTCAACATTGTCGGTTTTATTTTAGCACCGTGCGGTGTTGGGAACACCGCCGCGCGGCCCTGGAATTGTACGTTCTCACGAGTGCGCGGTCTATGGCGGCAGATTCTTCCCATTTCGCCGCCAATGACCGCAGACTCGTGAGACAGGCCTTTAACTAATTAATTTCATGTCATCTAAGTAAGATTGTTTCATTTTTGTTTCAGAATGCTTCAATCTATAATAACTGAAAATTTCTTTCAGTTCTCTTAATTTTTAAGAAAGTTATGGGCTTTTGACTGTCCTCGATCACAGCTTTTGTGTTAAGTCAAGGAAAAGCAATAGGGAACAAGATGCTAATTTCCGAGTATGAAAATGGCCATAACATTTTTAATACTGAAGATATGAAAGTGAATTAGGTGTCAAATTAAACTTCTTTTTATGCTTTATCTGATGGGATAAATTACAGACTTTATTTTTAAAATCTCAAAAAATTTTGTAACATTGCTACATATTAGATTTCAAATGGATAACTCAACGGCAATGGCATATGTTAATCACATGGGTGGAACCAAATCAGTATCCTGTGATACTTTGGCTAAACTTATTTGGGATTGGTGTGTAGACAGGAGCATTTGGATTTCAGCTGCTCACTTGCCGGGCAGATTTAATAGGGTAGCAGATGCTAGATCTCGAAGATTCAATGATCAAACTGAGTGGATGTTGAATTAGGTAGTATTCAACGACGTTATAGCTCGTTATGGAACACCTGATATTGATTTGTTCGCCTCCAGGCTTAGTCACCAATTACCACGATATGTAGCATGGCAACCAGACCCAGGGGGGGGGGGGAGGCTATTGATGCATTCTCTATAGACTGGAGGGGAGTGTTTTTCTATGCTTTCCCTCCAATCTGCCTCATTGGACGATGCTTGCAAAAGATAATGCAAGACAACGCATCAGGTATTTTAGTAGCGCCTAATTGGTCTATGCAACCATGGTTCCCTTTATGTGAAAGGATAATTATAGAAACCACCCATGGTTGTTCACAGGCATAAACATATGCTAATTCAGCCTGTTTCTCGGGAACCTCATCCTCTACATGACCGAATCGACCTATTAATTTGCAGAATCTGAGAAGGCCTTTCGTGGGGCTCGGATTATCCGAACAGACAGTGGATGTAATAACTGCAGCTTGACGTGATGGCACAAAGAGGCAGTACGTCTCATATATCAAACAACCGGAGAACTTTTGCGTAAAAACACATATAAGTAACTTTACGGCAGATATAGCCGATGTGTTGGAATTTCTTTCAACTTTATATTTTGAAAAAAGTTAAGCTACAGCGCTATTAACACTGCTCGTAGTGCTTTGTCGTCATATTTAGTGCTGGGGTTTGGACACCATTCTGTGGGCTCTCACCCACTGGTATCCAAATTCATGAAGGGTATTTTTAACAGAAACCCTCCTATGCCCAGATATCGGGAGGTATGCAACGTCAATATAGTATTAAGGCTGCTTCGCAGTTGGGCACTGGCTGCATCATTATCATTGCCCCAGCTCACCTTCAAATTGGTCATGCTCATGGCGCTCGTTTCAGCGCAACGAGTTCAGTCTTTACAGAAATTGAGGCTGGATAATGCGGTTATATCTGATAATAAAGTAACCTTTTATATAGATGAATTAATTAAGCAGAGTAGGTCAGGTGCGTTAGGTTTTAAGTTGGAGCTCTTGGCGTATCCACCAGATCGCAGATTATGTGTGGTTACCTATATTAAAGAATACATAAAGGTTACAAAAAACCTTCGAGGCAGCGAACGGGCTGTCTTCATCAGTTATAAAAAAAACACATAGAAGTGTAACGATGCAGACCATTTCTAGGTGGTTAAGATGCGTATTAGCAGACGCGGGAGTGGATACTGATGTATTTAAATCTCACTCCACCAGGGCTGCAGCTACTTCGGCAGCGAGTAATATGGAAGTTCCGCTGGATCACATTCTTGCGACAGCAGGAAGGGCCGATGAGTGAACTTTTCAGACATTTTACAATAAACCAATTACCAGGTCTGGTTTATTTGCTAGCAGAATTGTAAGTTGTGTTAATTGAATCAACTGGTTATCCCTGATGTAAAGGGACTGTTTTTCCATTAAAGCATGGACATGTTTGCAAATTAACATCATGTTTTCAATGAAGTACGTTTCTTCAACCATGTTTCGTCGATTGGAGCAGTATGTCTGCATGGAGACTGGTTCACTGCATGAAACCACAGAGCTTTGAAGGCTTCATGTAGTCACTCACGTGACTTCGATATAAAATAGAAAGATTAAACGAGAACTTACCGTTTGAAGTTTGATCTTTATTTCATGAGAAGTTGAAGTGAGGGAATACGTGCCCTCCACTCCCAACCCTACTTCTCATAAAGATCATTCGGTAATTCTAAGGTCGTTAATCTTTCTATAGCTTAAGTTCAGCAACTAGTCTGTGGTTTCATACAGCTGCTCTGAAGATTGACGTGCATGCGGACTGGTGGGCTCTTCACGTATTCCCTCACTTCAACTTCTCATAAAATAAAGATCAAACTTCAAACGGTAAGTTCTCGTTTAATCTTTCTATTAAACATTGCAATAGTCTCTGCCTCAACTACCTCCCCTGGAGAGCTTGTTCCATACACCCACCAGTCTTTCTGCAAAATGAGTACCCTTCAGGATCCCATTAAATCTCCCCCCTCCCCCCTCACCTTTAAATCTATGTCCTCTGGTTCTTGATTCCCTACTCTTGGAAAAAGACAGTGTGTTTACCCAATCTATTCCTCTCACGATTTTATACACCCCTCATTCCCCTGTGCTCCAAGGAAAAACCCTTAGCCTGCTCAACCTCCCATAGAGCTCAGTCCCTCGAGTCCTGGCAACATCCTGGTAAATCTTCTAAAACTGAATGCAATACTCAAAATGTGGCCTTACCAATATCTTTTATAACTGCAACATGACCTCCCAACTTCTATATTCAATACTCTGGCTGATGAAGGCCAAAGTGCCGAAAGCCTTCTTAACCTGTGATATCATTTTCAAGGAACTATGCACCCAAACTCCTAAATTCCCCTGTTCCACAACACTCCTCAAAGCCATACCATTCACTTTGTAGGTCCTATGTTAAGACTTCCCAAAATGCAATATCTCACATTTCTCACATTTAAATTCAATTAACCATTCTTCAGCCCACCTGCCCAATCGATCAAGATCCTGCTGTAATCTTTGACAACGTTCTTCACTATCTACAATTCACCGACTTTAGAGTCATCTGCAAACTTGCTCGTCATGCCATGTACAGTCTCATCCAAATCATTGATTATACATGACAAACAGCAATGGGCCCAGCACAGAAGCTTAAGGTACACCACTAGTCACAGGTCTCCAGTCCAAAAAGTAACCTTCCACCATCACCCTCTGCTTCCTTCCATGAAGGCAATTTACTATCCATTTAGCTATCTTTCCATGGATCTCACGCCGTGTAACCTTCCGGAGCAACCTACCTTGCGGAACCTTGTGGAATGCCTTGCAACATCTTTAGCTCTGCCCTCATCAACCTTTTTTGGTCACTTCTTCAAATAACTCAATCAGGTTCATGAGATATGACCTCTCACATTTGAAACCATGCTGTTTATCCCTACACAGCCCATATCCATCTAAATACATATATATTCTATCCCTCAACATAACCTCTCGTAATTTTCTCACCACAGATGTTTGGCTCACTGACCTTTAGTTTCCTGGCTTTTCCCTGCAGCCCTTCTTGAATAGAGGCACAACATTTGCCTCCCGCCAGTCTTCTGGCACCTCATCTGTATTTAATGATGACTTGTAAATCTCATCCAGGGCACCTGCAATCTCCACTCTGGTTTCGCACAGTGTCCTCGATCAGAATATATCTGGTCAGGCCCAGGAGATTTGTCCACCTTCATATGGGTCAAGTCCTTCAGCACCTCCTCAACCATAATACTGACTGCTGTCAAGACACTTCCATTGACTGCCCCAAGATTCCCAGTCCTCAAGCTTTTCTTGAAAGTATAAAAAGAGGAGAAATTGAGGACCTTGCCCATCTCTTATGACTCTACACAGAGTCGACCGCTTTGATTCCTTAGGGGTGATATTCTCTCCCTGGTTCCCCCTTTTCCCTTTATGTAATAAAATCTCTTGGGATTAACCTTGATGTTTCCTCCCAGTGCTATTGCCTGTCCCATTTATGCCATCCTAATTTCCTTTATTAGCTTGTTCCTTAGTTCCAGAAACTCCTCCAGGGATAAATTTGATTTCAGCTGCTTATAACTGCCCCATGCCTTCTTTTTACTCTTGCCCGGAACTTCAATTTAACTCATTATCGAAGCTTCCTTACGCTTATCTGCCATGCTCTTAACTCTAACAGCACACTTTTAAAAACTTCCCATTTTCCTGACATCCCTTTTACATCAAACAACCTGTTCCAATCAACTTGAGCGAATTCCTGATTATTCCTTCAAAGTTGGCCTTGCCCCAATTTAGAATTTTAACTAGTGGGCCCACCCTGTCTCTTTCCGTAACTATCTTAAACCTAATAGAACAGTGGTCAAGTCCGAAAAAGTTAATCCAGTACTGTTGTGTTCATTTTTGTGTGTATAGTGTGTGCATATTGTGTGCAGTTTTGGTCCCCTAATTTGAGGAAGGACATTCTTGCTATTGAGGGAGTGCAGCGTAGGTTTACAAGGTTAATTCCCGGGATGGTGGGACTGTTATATGCTGAGAGAATGGAGCAGCTGGGCTTGTACACTCTGGAGTTTAGAAGGATGAGAGGGCATCTCATTGAAACATATAAGATTGTTAAGGGTTTGGACACGCTAGAGGCAGGAAACATGTTCCCGATGTTGGAGGAGTCCAGAACCAGGGGCCACGGTTTAAGAATAAGGAGTATGCCATTTAGAACGGAGTCGAGGAAACACTTTTTCTCACAGAGAGTGGTGAGTCTGTGGAATTCTCTGCCTGGAGGCAGGTTCTCTGGATGCTTTCAAGAGAGAGCTAGATAGGGCTCTTAAAAATAGCGGAGTCAGGGGATATGGGGAGAAGGCAGGAACGGGGTACTGATTGGGGATGATCAGCCATGTTCACATTGAATGGCGGTGCTGGCCCGAAGGGCCAAATGGCCTACTCCTGCATCTATTGTCTATTGTCTATTGTCTATTGTTATTTTATGTCTAAGATAGTTATGGATAGAGCCAAGAAAGCTTGAAGCTTGAGTTATGGATAGCTTGAAAATCTTTGTCCATGTTAAAGTGGCACACTGGCATAGCTAGTACAGCTGCCTCACACATCCCATGATCTGGGTTTAATTCTGACCTCTGGTCCTGTCTGTGTGCAATTTCCACCCTTTTCCCATGACCGCACATATTATCTCTGGATGTTCTTGTTTCCTTCCATGTTCCAAAAGATATCTTGATTGAAAGGTTAATTGTAAATTGCTCTTAGTGTGTAAATGGTTGGTAGTATTTTGGGCAGGGGTGGGGTGGGTACGTTTGTGAGGAGGGATTGGTGTAAATTAATACTTGGTTGGTGGTGCTAACCTGGTTAGTTCCATGCTATATGAATCTGACTCAAAATGCCATGGTCCGAAGGTCAAAGCTGACTCGTACCTTGCCTTTGCAACTCACAATCATGCAACTTCAAATTGATTCCCAATTAAATGTGTTACGCTTTGCATTGTGATTTCAGCAAACACTTTGTTTGCCAGGCATCACAGTAGGGCAGACAAAAAATAATTGAAAGGCCTTTTCTTGTCCATTATAATTCATGTATATTTGAAGGTTGCGACTGAATATAGCAATCAGTAGCAGAGAAATTATGTTAGCATCTGCTTCATTGTGGGCTTCAGACGAGAGACTTGCTAATCCAGTTTCTGATCCAGTTTGGTGCCTCCCACCGAGTATCTGTGGCACCTTTGAGGAACAGCATGGCTATCCAAGTTTGGGCTTGAGAAGGTGTTGGACATGTGTAACTCTTCCAATCAAGATACCCCATGGTGCAGTGGATGGGGAGTCCCATGATGTGGACTCACCAGTAAGAAATGAACAACATAGAAACATAGAAAAATAGATGTAGGAGTAAGCCATTTGGCCCTTCGAGTCAGCTCCGTCATTCAATATGATCATGGCTGATCATCTGAAATTAGTACTCCATTCCTGCTTTTTCCCCATATCCCTTAATTCCTTTAACCCTAAGAGCTAAATCTAACTCTCTCCCTTGAAAACATCCAGTGAATTAGCCTCCACTGCCTTCTGTGGCAGAGAATTCCACAGATTCACAACTCTCTGGGTGAAAAACTTTTTCCTCACCTCAGTCCTAAATGGCGTACCACTTATTCTTAAATTGCGACTCCTGGTTCTGGACTCCCCTAAAATCGGGAACATTTTTCTTGCATCTAGCCTGTCCAACGCATTAAATATACTTCATTCATTCTGAGAGATACAAGATCTCATGGGTACAAAATACCTATGAGGCTAGAAAATACATTGGGATACCTTGAGGATCTGAACAGTAGAAGATAAATGTTAGTCTCTTTATTTGCTGTTTATCTATGACTTTACAAAACTTGCTGTAGGTTGTAAAAAACTTTATTTGCACTCTCCTTGAGATTTTATTCCCAATTGCTGACACAATCATTTTTATTTCTGTTTGATGGATTTGCACCATTTGCTAAATCAGACGTGGGAGTTAGAGTAGGCCATTCACCCCTTTGAAACAGTTCTGCCATTTGCTGGGGGGCATCTCTGTCTTTATTTACTCATGCTAACACTTTCCTCCGGGGAGATCTGCAAAGGCTACTGGGGAGACTTTAAACTAGAATGGTTGGGGGGAGGGACTCAAATAGAGAAAGCTATTAGAGTGTGTGAGGCAGGAGAGAGAAGGAAAGCACTCAGACCCAACATGTAGGGGGGAAAGAAGAAAACAATAATAAACAGAGAATAAGAGGTGGTGGGGTTCTTAAATGGGTGAGCAGAGAAACAGAGGGGTGTAAAATGCGGGCGGAAACAATAGGTAGCAAGGTGAAAAGTAAAAGTGGCAGGCAGACAAATCCAGGGCAAAAATCAAAAAGGGCCACTTTTCAACATAATTGTATAAGGGGTAAGATCGTTGTAAAAACAAGCCTGAAGGCTTTGTGTCTCAATGCAAGGAGCATTCGTAATAAGGTGGATGAGTTGAACGTGCAGATAGCTATTAATGATTATGATACAGTTGGGATCACGGAGACATGGCTCCATGGTGACCAAGGCTGGGAGCTGAACATCCAGGGATATTCAATATTCAGGAGCGATAGAGAGAAAGGAAAAGGAGGTGGGGTAGCTTTGCTGGTTAGAGAGGAGATTAACGCAGTGGAAAGGAAGGACATTAGCTTGGAGGATGTGGAATCGGTATGGGTAGAGCTGCGAAACACTAAGGGGCAGAAAACGCTGGTGGGTGTTGTGTACAGGCCACCTAGCAGTAGTAGTGAAGTTGGGGATGGCATCAAACAGGAAATTAGAAATGCGTGCAACAAAGGCAAAACAGTTATAATGGGTGACTTCAATCTACATATAGATTGGGTGAATCAAATTGGCAGTGGTGCTGAGGAAGAGGATTTCTTGGAATGTATGCGGGATAGTTATCTAAACCAACATGTAGAGGAACCAACGAGAGAGCAGGCTATTCTAGACTGGGTATTGAATAATGAGGAAGGGTTAGTTAGCAGTCTTGTTGTGCGTGCCCCCTTGGGCAAGAGTGACCATAATATGGTTCAGTTCTTCATTAGGATGGAGAGTGACATTGTTAATTCAGAAACAACGGTTCTGAACTTAAAGAAAGGTAACTTTGATGGTATGAGACGTGAATTGGCCAAGATTGACTGGCAATTAGTTCTAAAAGGGTTGACGGTGGATATGCAATGGAAGGCATTTAAAGACTGCATGGATGAACTACAAAAATTGTTCATCCCAGTTTGGCAAAAGAATAAATCAGGGAAGGTAGTGCATCCGTGGATAACAAGGGAAATCAGGGATAGTATCAAAGCAAAAGATGAAGCGTACAAATTAGCCAGAAAAAGCAGCATACCAGAGGACTGGGAGAAATTCAGAGACCAGCAGAGGAGGACAAAGGGCTTAATTAGGAAAGGGAAAATAGATTATGAAAGAAAACTGGCAGGGAACATAAAAACTGACTGCAAAAGTTTTTATAGGTATGTGAAGAGAAAGAGATTAGTTAAAACAAATGTAGGTCCCTTGCAGTCAGAAACAGGTGAATTGATCATGGGGAACAAGGATATGGCGGACCAATTGAATAAGTACTTTGGTTCCGTCTTCACTTAGGAAGACATCAATAATCTGCCGGAAATAGCAGGGGGCCGCGGGTCAAAGGAGATGGAGGAACTGAGTGAAATCCAGGTTAGTCGGGAAGTGGTGTTGGGTAAATTGAATGGATTGAAGGCCGATAAATCACCAGGGCCAGATAGGCTGCATCCCAGAGTACTTAAGGAAGTAGCTCCAGAAATAGTGGATGCATTAGTGATAATTTTTCAAAACTCTTTAGATTCTGGAGTAGTTCCTGAGGATTGGAGGGTAGCAAACGTAACCCCACTTTTTAAGAAGGGAGGGAGAGAGAAAACGGGGAATTACAGACCAGTTAGTCTAACATCGGTAGTGGGGAAACTGCTAGAGTCAGTTATTAAAGATGGGATAGCAGCACATTTGGAAAGTGGTGAAATCATTGGACAAAGTCAGCATGGATTTACGAAAGGTAAATCGTGTCTGACGAAACTGATAGAATTTTTCGAGGATGTAACTAGTAGAGTGGATAGGGGAGAACCAGTGGATGTGTTGTATCTGGACTTTCAGAAGGCTTTCGACAAGGTACCACATAAGAGATTAGGATACAAACTTAAATCACACATTATTGGGGGTTCAGTATTGATGTGGATGGAGAACTGGCTGGCAAACAGGAAGCAAAGAGTAGGAGTAAACGGGTCCTTTTCACAATGGCAGGCAGTGACTAGTGGGGTACCGCAAGGCTCAGTGCTGGGACCCCAGCTATTTACAATTTATATTAATGAGCTGGATGAGGGAATTGAAAGCAACATCTCCAAGTTTGCGGATGACACTAAGCTTGGGGGAAGTGTTAGCTGTGAGGAGGATGCTAGGAGACTGCAAGGTGACTTGGATAGGCTGGGTGAGTGGGCAAATGTTTGGCAGATGCAGTATAATGTGGATAAATGTGAGGTTATCCACTTTGGTGGCAAAAACGGGAAGGCAGACTATTATCTAAATGGTAGCCGATTTGGAAATGGGGAGATGCAGCGAGACCTGGGTGTCATGGTACACCAGTCATTGAAAGTAGGCATGCAGGTGCAGCAGGCAGTGAAGAAAGCGAATGGTATGTTGGCTTTCATAGCAAGAGGATTTGAGTATAGGAGCAGGGAGGTTCTACTGCAGTTGTACAGGGTCTTGGTGAGACCACACCTGGAGTATTGCGTACAGTTTTGGTCTCCAAATCTGAGGAAGGACATTATAGCCATAGAGGGAGTGCAGAGAAGGTTCATCAGACTGATTCCTGGGATGTCAGGACTTTCATATGAAGAAAGACTGGATAGACTTGGCTTATACTCGCTAGAATTTAGGAGATTGAGAGGGGATCTTATAGAAACGTACAAAATTCTTATAGGGTTGGACAGGCTAGATGCAGGAAGATTGTTCCCGATGTTGGGGAAGTCCAGGACAAGGGGTCACAGCTTAAGGATAAGGGGGAAGTCCTTTAAGACCGAGATGAGGAAAAACTTTTTCACACAGAGAGTGGTGAATCTCTGGAACTCTCTGCCACAGAGGGTAGTTGAGGCCAGTTGATTGGCTATATTTAAAAGGGAGTTAGATGTGGCCCTTGTGGCTAAAGGGATCAGGGGGTATGGAGAGAAGGCAGGTATGGGGGATGATCAGCCATGATCGGGCCGAATGTCCTACTCCTGCACCTATTTTCTATGTATCTATGTATCTAAAACCATTCTATCTTTGATCAGTCACTTTGATCTGTACATAAAGAAATGGCCTAGAAATTCACTTATGCCAATCTGAAAAAATAATTTTACAAGTTGAATATCACATTGAACTCAAACTGGTCTAATTTTGGCACCTTGACGTCATGATTTTAATGCAAGATTTTACCTCCTATTAGTATCCAGTATCAATCTCACCCAAATGATGTCAACAGTCGTATAACCCCCAAATACTTCATCGACAAGATTTACAATCACACCGGTCTGAAGAATATCAGCACCACTAAAAAAAACTTATTTTACAAATGTGTGTTGGCCAGAAACAAGTCACTTGGAGCGTTGATCTCAAACAACACCCAGAAGGGTGTTCAGGGGAATTGGTTAAATTTGACCCTGATATGACTATGGAAGATGGAGCTTTCACACCAAGAATGCCTTGCACTTGTGGTTAATTATCTCCTGAATTTTGTACGTTAGTTCCATGAACTCAGTCCTGATTCTTCGTAGTGAAGCCAGGAGTCCCTTCGCAGGTAGAGGTTTGATGGTTCCTGTAGGTTTGACGTTAAAGGCTGTGCGGTTTTGTATGGGATGAGGAAACCCTGAGAGCTTCAGCAAAGACGTTCTTGCAGCAATGCTATGTTTGATGCAGATTTCTTGTGACAGTTTGATGGAAAGGATTAGGAAGTAATCAGTCCAGTAGTCATTGATACCTGTCATACCCCTAGACCATGACCTCATCTTCCCTGCAGAACAACTTTTGTTAGGGATTCAGGGGTTATAAAATTGTGGAAGTCACAGCAATTAATTCAATACACAAATCAGTCTTCAGAATATCTGTTCTAATGTGCACAGAAAGCAGTAATCATTTTGAAATTGAAAGCTCAGCTTTGCAAATAGACACAATAAACCAAAAAATACACAAAGTGCTGGAGTAACTTGGTGAGTTAGGCAGCATCTCGAGAACAGGAAGAGCACCACTATCAGTCTGGGTCGGGAGCCTTCTGCAGACTGATAGTGGTGGAGAGGAGAAAGCTGGAAGAGAGGCGGAGGCAGGACAAAGCCTGGTGTGATAGATGGATATAACTGAAATAGTTCCCCTCAGTAACAATCCCAATATTTTAATCAAACTTGTCTGCAAGGAAGGTGCTATTGTAGCCTAGCAGGCTGACGTCTACCTTGCTGAGGCGAGCCTTCAGTTCTCAACACCTCCTCATATCTATCCCTTGATTACGACCCCAGAGTCAAACCCCAGGCTATAATTTCCCCAATTGGTACCAATCTCATCACCTCTGGTGATCTGCCTTCCACAACCTCGAACCTCACAGATCCCCAGTCCCATACGGCCCACTTCAGCCTCCTTCCCAGAATCCACAAACAGGAGTGTCCTGGCAGACCCATTGTTTCTGCTTGCCCAATCTTATTCTGCCTTGTCCAATCCCGTCCCACTCGCGTTTTGCCAAGCACTTACACTCAGTCTGCAAGGCCTGCTGGATCTTTAGGTTGCTAATCATTTTAACCTCCCTTCCCATTGCCAGACTGACTTTTCTGTGCTGGGCCTCCCCCATTGCCTGAGTGAGGCCAAATACAAACTGGAGCAACAGCACCTCATATTCTGCTTGAGTAGCTTACAACCTAATGGTATGAACATTGAATTCTCCAATTTTAAATAACGAACCTAGAAACACCTGCTCCTTTCTCACCTCCTTTTCCCCCCTCCCTTCCCTCTGGCCCACCTGGATGCACACCCATTTCTTCCTTCCCCCCCCCCCCCACCCCCCCCAAATCCCCTTCCACCTTCATTTATTTTTCTGTCTTCACAATTCACAAGGTTGTTATCTTTTGTACTGATGTGGCTGATCCCCAATTCCTCTGCCTTGGTGATTACCCAGGCTGTCTTTCTGTTCACTTGGGGATCAAACATGGAGTGGGTCCAACAGGCCCATTGAACCATTGACCCATTTTACATGTGCCTGGTGTTGCGAAGAATGCGCCTGGCAATGAGGCCACAGAATGTGTCAGAGGGTTGGACATTAACACATCACTGGTCCTTTGTGGAACAGATCTTCCAGGCCAACACCTTTGACCATACATTCATCAGGCTGTGGTCAGCATGGAATATCCTACAGGCACCCCATAACAAGGACTCGATGGATCCTATGGGGTGGGTCCCTAAGCAAAGTGCCAAATTTATCTGGTGAAATGCCTCATTGCCAGAACTCACCTAGAAGTACCATGAACTCAATTGCCTGGTGGCGAGAGGGAGCCTCCCATTCGGATTCCTCTTGTACTGTCGGAGTCTTACTACTGATGCAAACTACCCTTGAGATGGAGACAGTTGCTCACATCTTATCAGAGTCTGAATTTGAGAAGAGGGTCTGGAGAATAATGTAAGGGACCTTGAAACGGTTCATCCCAAAATGCTCCATAATAGGACTCTGATTTACGAGCTGTTCCCAGGGACACATTCAGAGAGGGACATCAAATGCTGCTGGAAGACCATGAACTCTGTGAAAGTCGCTCGTTGGTCTGCCGGCAACTTGTTGTACTCCCAGTACAGCAAGCTGTCCAATGTGGAATGTTGTCAACGGGCCCATTTTAGTCTGCAGGAGTACATTCTGAGGGATGCACTGAAGCTTGGTGCAGCTAATGCAAAAACTTTGTGGGGAAGGAGGACAGCCTAGAGTCCTTCCGCTGCTGAACATTGAGGGGCATAGTCCGGTGAGGACAACCTTTAAATAAGGGAGGGGATATCACTACAGGGAGTCACATGAGTGACAAAGGTCTTTTGTTTAAAGATAGTTGCGAACATGACTGAATTTGACTATTGAATGTAAAGACTACTGAATGCATAGATACTGAGAATGTATGAGAAGATTTTGCACAGACTTTTGTTTTGTATATATTCTTTATTATGAATAAAGTATATTTTTGGTTAAAAATTGCCTGTTTCTCTTGACGAAGAAAGACTTTTATATCAACGAGTTTCAACTTTCAAGTGACTGTTTGAAAGGCCTCACCAACTTCAGAAAAGATGCAAGAAACAGCAGAAACCATCTTTCCTGATCTCACTAAAGCTTTTTACTCCATTAATGACAAATAAGGATGGAGTATTCCTTGTTCATCTCCATCTTATGTGTATACCATGTTGGCAAATAAGTAATGATCATAACCAACCAGGGTTTAACAGCGTTAAAAAAAAACAATGTGCTGGTTAGTGGGTCAAACAGCATCTCTGGAGAACATGAATAGGTGATGTTTTGGGTCAGGATCATTCTTGAGACTTTAACAGAGCTATTATCAGTGAAGACTGGTATCAAGCAAGCCTGTCTCATTGCCGAACACATTTCTCTGTCTTTCTCAACTAAAAGTTGAAACTCCTCTCCCACAAACTACTCTTGCAGTAGAGTCATAGAGTTACATAGCACAGAAACCTACCTCCAGCCCACCTTGTCCCGACTGACCAAGTTAGCATATTAGGGTAGTCCTATTTGCCTTTATTTGGCCCATATCCCTCTAAATCCTTCCTATCAATATATCTATCCAAATCTATATACTTTTAAAACTCTCTGGCTGTCGTCCATCTGTACGTCTGTACGTCTGTACGTGTGTACGTCTGTACGTCTGTACGTCCGTACGCCGCCTTTGATACCGCCCCTGGCCCACACAGCGCGCGGAAGGGCCCATATTTTTCACCATTTCCAAAGAGATGACATTTATCTTTACGAATAGCCACTCCTGATTAAATTCGGTCCTGTTTATGTACACGTTTTTTTAATAAAATCCATCCCCCCCCCCACCCCCATGTGATTTTCTCCGATTTTCTCTGATTTTCTCCGAAAACGACGCCATCTTTTTTTTTTCCGATTTTCTCCGAAAACGACGCCATCTTTTTTTCGCCGATTTTCTCCGATTTTTTCCGAAAACGACGCCATCTTTTTTTCAGCAGATTTTCACCCCGGGGTCTGAAGCACGTTCGGGAACAACACCCCGGGGTGTCAAGCACTTTCGGGGACCAGACCCTACGGGTCTGCACTTGGTCTAGTGTCTTTTAAAACTCTTAATTGCATTCAAGAATCTTGGAAACGACCTCTGGACAGAGACAGACATGGATGGAGGAAAGGAGTACTTGTAGATTAATCTAGTACAACTCTCATGGTCAACTGGACACCAGTGATCCCTGCCCTCTTATATGCTTCTGAGACCTGGACTACCGACAGTACTACTACCTTTCCCAAAGAACTGGGCAAATATTTCCAATGCTGACTCCATAAATACTAAACATCTCTTTAAAGAAAAATCAAACCAATACCGATGTCCATCCCCTGGATGATGGCACCAGCATTGAGGCTTAATTACACCCAGTCAGCTCAATTGGGTCGACCATGTCATTTGATTAGTTAGCATATAACTTCTAAAACAGATTCTCTTTTCTGAACGCCAGCACAGGAACCAATTATCAGCCAATGAAGGAAAGGAATCCGGACATGTTGAAAACTTGCAACATCACCACTGACTCCTGGGATTCTCTTCTCCACTGCTCATTGGCCTCATCAATCACTTGAGAATGCACAAAACTGAAGTGAAAGCATCTCAAGGGACCGTCTAAGAATAAGGGCTGCACAGAATATTGCCCATTGCAAGTCAGTTTTCTTGCTGCAGAAAACCTATTTTTATTGCAAGAAAACTGACTTGCCTTGATCCACCATTCTTCTTGATGGATAATATGGACCTGAAAGAAATACCTTCTACGGCCATGTAGCTACGATAACTTATTTATTCTTAGCCAGTCACAGCAACTTAGCTCCAAGGGGCAAGATTCTGGGATGGATTTAGGAGGACAAGGATTGTCCCCTGTCCCAAGGATCTATTTTGATGGATGAGAGCTTTACCATACCCTTTGGGATGGGTTTTGATGGACAAAGACTATCCAATCCAATTTTAATTTATAGATAGAAGATGGAAATTATATCTGTAGCTTAGTTGAATTGAGTTGAGATGAATATGTTTGCTTAATAACCTCTTCATATGAATCACAATACTATACCAGATGAGATTGTGAGTGGGAAGGAGGAATGTTACAGCATTTAAGATGATATACATGGGTTTAAAAGAACATGGCAGATGCAGCAACACAAGGAAAAGTTATCCACTCTGGGCACAAAGCAGAAAGCAGAGTTTTTAAATGGTGACAGATTGGTTAATGTTAACATTAAAAATATTCTCTACATCATTGTACAAGTACGGATACAGGTACGTATGAGGTACTTCATATCTACATGTGGTATCTTGAGATAGATGCCTCTGGAAACCATTATCTATGAAGGATCACCAGCATCTTCATCATGTCCTCGTCTCACTGCTACCATTGGAAGCCTGAAGGCACACACCACCATGTTCAGATTCAGCTACTTTGCGACAACTATTGGGTTCTTGAACCGACCTGCACAGCCCTAATTCTACCTATGCAATGGAATGCTATGGACCACGTCTTAGACCAGCACAGACTAATGTTCTAATTGTCTTTTGGACTGATGTTCTGTTTTTTGGCAATATTTTTCTCTTCATTGTGTTGCAGAATTTATGTGTATTTATGAATATATAACCATAACATAACAGCACGGAAACAGGCCATCTCGGCCCTTCAAGTCCGTGCCGAACATTTTTTTTTTTTTTTAAATTAAAAATAAATACTTCCTCCTAGTCCCATCTACCTGCACTCAGACCATAACCCTCCATTCCTTTCCCGTCCATATACCCATCCAATCTATTTTTAAAGGATAACATCGAACCTGCCTCCACCACTTCCACTGGAAGCTCATTCCACACAGCTACCACTCTCTGAGTAAAGAAGTTCCCCCTAATGTTCCCCCTAAACTTCTGTCCCTTAATTCTCAAGTCATGTCCCCTTGTTTGAATCTTCCCTACTCTCAATGGGAAAAGCTTATCCACGTCCACTCTGTCTAACCCGCTCATAATTTTAAAGACCTCTATCAAGTCCCCTCTTAACCTTCTGCGCTCCAAAGAATAAAGACCTAACTTGTTCAACCTTTCTCTGTAACTTAGTTGCTGAAACCCAGGCAACATTCTAGTAAATGATTTACATTTTTATGTGTTGCCTGACTCCACATACCTTTGATGCTGCTGCAAGTAAGATTTTCATTGAAAAACTGAAGCTGACTGTACTTGTGACAATGAACCTGACTCGACCTCCCTGAAACCCATCCTGCAAGCAACGGAAGCAGTTAGGAAGACAAATAGTATTTTAAGCTGTAGTTGAGGCCAGTTCATTGGCTATTTTTAAGAGGGAGTTAGATGTGGCCCTTGTGGTTAAAGGGATCAGGGGGTATGGAGAGAAGGCAGGTACGGGATACTGAATTGGACGATCAGCCAAGATCATATTGAATGGCGGTGCAGGCTCGAAGGGCCGAATGGCCTACTCCTGCACCTATTTTCTATGTATCTATGTATCTATGTATAATACGAGGATTTGACTACAGAAAACATAGAAACATAGAAACATAGAAAATAGGTGCAGGAGTAGGCCATTCGGCCCTTTGAGCCTGCACCGCCATTCAATATGATCATGGCTGATCATCCAACTCAGTATCCTGTACCTGCCTTCTCTCCATACCCCCTGATTCCTTTAGCCACAAGGGCCACATCTAACTCCCTCTTAAATATAGCCAATGAACTGGCCACAACTACTTTCTGTGGCAGAGAATTCCTGAGATTCACCACTCTCTGTGTGAAAAATGTTTTTCTCATCTCGGTCCTAAAAGATTT
Organism: Malacoraja senta; assembly: GCA_038087875.1. Classification (NCBI taxonomy): domain Eukaryota; kingdom Metazoa; phylum Chordata; class Chondrichthyes; order Rajiformes; family Rajidae; genus Malacoraja; species Malacoraja senta. The sequence continues at coordinate 188,659,986 of CM075977.1, forward strand.
CCCCTTGATCCTTAAACTGTGATCCCTTGTCCTGGACTTCCCCAACATCGGGAACAATCTTCCTGCATCTAGCCTGTCCAACCCCTTAAGAATTTTGTAAGTTTCTATAAGATCCCCCCTCAATCTTCTAAATTCTAGCGAGTACAAGCCGAGTCTATCCAGTCTTTCTTCACATGAAAGTCCTGACATCTCAGGAATCAGTTTGGTGAACCTTCTCTGTACTCCCTCTATGGCAAGAATGTCTTTCCTCAGATAAGGGGACCAAAACTGTACGCAATACTCCAGGTGTGGTCTCACCAAGATCCTGTACAACTGCAGTAGAACCTCCCTGCTCCTATACTCAAATCCTTTTGCTATGAATGCTAACATACCATTCGCTTTCTTCACTGCCTGCTGCACCTGCATGCCTACTTTCAATGACTGGTGTACCATGACAGCCTGGTCTCGTTGCATCTCACCTTTTCCTAATCGGCCACCATTCAGATAATAGTCTACTTACCTGATTTTGCCACCAAAGTGGATAACCTCACATTTATCCACATTATACTGCATTGCCATGCATTTGCCCACTCACCCAGCCTATCCAAGTCACCTTGCAGCCTCCTAGCATCCACTTCACAGCTAACACTGCATCCCAGCTTTGTGTCATCTGCAAACTTGGAGATGTTGCATTCAATTCCCTCGTCCAAATCATTAATATATATTGTAAATAGCTGGGGTCCCAGCACTGAGCCTTGCGGTACCCCACTAGTCACTGCCTGCCATTCTGAAAAGGACCCGTTTACTCCTACTCTTTGCTTCCTGTTTGCCAGACAGTTCTCTATCCACATCAATACTGAACCCCCAATACCGTGTGCTTTAAGTTTGTATACTAATCTCTTATGTGGGACCTTGTCGAAAGCCTTCTGAAAGTCCAGATATAACACATCCACAGGTTTTCCCTTATCCACTCAACTAGTTACATCCCCGAAAAATTCTATAAGACTCGTCAGAAATGATTTACGTTTCGTTAATCCATGCTGACTTTGTCCAATGATTTCACCACTTTCCAAATGTGCTGCTATCCCATCTTTAATAACTGACTCTAGCAGTTTCCCCACTACCGATGTTAGACTAACTGGTCTGTAATTCCCCATTTTCTCTCTCCCTCCCTTTTTCAGAAAGAGCGGCTTAGATTAGCTAGAGTAGTTCC
>CM075977.1:188661377-188862836 GCA_038087875.1 Malacoraja senta
AAAGTGATATTGAGGTAAACCGTCAGCCATGATCTTATAAATGATGCTTGGAGTAGAAGGACCTACTCGTACTTTGTTCTTATGTTCTTACAAAAGTTGTGTCTCAGGTGATAATCAAAGGGCCAAATGACTTCAGAGTCTCAACTAACAAGCATAATATGGTTTTTATGATTACCATAGATTCTATTTGCTTCATCATGCTGATTCATTGTTCACAGCCAAGATCATGCCAGAGTTTTGATGGAAAGCTGGTGGCAGTGCCACCTTGCCAAATGGGGACAGCAGTGAATACACTTACAATGATATCCATCAATTGCGACATAACTATGAAATCTAATCAGATTTAGAAATTGTGTTCAGTACATAAGAGACTGCAGATGCTAGGATCTGGAGCAAAAAAAATGTTGGGGGAACTCAGTGGGCCAGGCAGCATCAAAGGAGAGGAATGGACAGATGATTTTTCAAGATCACAAGGAGGATCCTGACAAGAAGTGTCTTCCGCCTCGTCCATTCCTTCTTTGTTTTACAGTATGTGTTAAATGTATGTTCTAGTGTTCTTTTGCTTGTTTTATATGGGGGGTAGGGGGGGAGGGCTGGGGCAACTTTTTAAAATCAATTACCTCGAAGGAGATGCAAATTTTTTCAGTATCGTATCTCCGTCCGTACTGCGGCCTAAAATCGTGGAGTTGGCGGCCTCTGTTGGAGTCCGACTTTGAGAGCTCCAGCCGCGGGTGCCTGCAGACTTAACATCATGGAGCTTGCCATCCCCTTGACAGGGATCGACCTCGGAGTTCCAACCGTGGGAGCCTGCACACTTTAACATTGTGGAGCTTGCTGTCCCTGGTTAGAGAACGACTTAGGGAGCTTCAAGCCGCAGGAGCTTTGACGGCACCGACGCAGGAGCTTTGATCGCCCCGTCGTGGGGGCTTCGACCGCCGGCTGCGGGAGCTTTGATCGCCCGACTGTGGATGGTTTGAAAGCCCTGACCGGGGAGAATAAAGAGAGAAGAAGATTGGACTTTATTGCCTTCCATCTCAGTGAGGAATGTGGTGAATCCGCTGTGGAAGATGTTTATGTTAAATTTTATGTAGTTGTATTTCTTGTTGCTTTTGTTTAGTATTTCGAATATCGCTGTACCTTAATTGGTACATGTGACAATAAAAGACCTTGAAACTTGAACCTTGATATTGCCTGGCTTGTTGAGTTCCTCATGCAGACAGTTTTGCTTTGCTTTAGAAATTGCTTTACTTCTTTCAACAATATTAAAATAGCATCATGAATCACTCTAACACTGCCTCTGAAATTCATACAAAAGGCAAGATCTTCAATGGAGCTGAATTATCAGGCTTCCTTATGCAACACTGCACAGTGGTTGACCTTGTTAGTGTTAGCAGAAGCAGCTATTAAGTACTGCATGTCATCACAGCCAATGGCATTCAGCATGTGCAATCTTTATGGTCAGTTCTGAAAGACACATAGAACAATACCTGGTAGACAAAAATGCTGGAGAAACTCAGCGGGTGAGGCAGCATCTGTGGAGCGAAGGAATATGCGACGTTTTGAGTCAACAACCTTCTTCACCCACCAGCCGTCACATACAACAAGTGATCCTCCGTCAGTTTCGTCACCTCCAACGTGACCCCACCACTCGCCACATCTTCCAATCTCCCCCCATGTCTGCCTTCCGCAAAGACCGCTCCCTCCGTAACTCTCTTGTCAATTCTTCCCTTCCCTCCCATACCACCCCCTCCCTGACTGGGTACTTTCCCTTGCAACCGCAAGAGATGCAACACTTGTCCCTTCACCTCCCCCCTCTACTCCATTCAAGGGACCCAAGCAGTCGTTCCAGGTGCGACAGAGGTTCACCTGCATCTCCTCCAATCTCATCTATTGCATCCGCTGCTCTAGATGCCAGCTGATCTACATCGGTGAGAGCAAGCGGAGGCTTGGCGATCGTTTCGCCGAACACCTCCGGTCGGTCCGCAATAACCAACCTGACCTCCCGGTGGCTCAGCACTTCAACTCCCCCTCCCATTCCGTATCTGACCTCTCTGTCCTGGGTCTCCTCCATGGCCACAGCGAGCAACACCGTAAATTGGAGAAATGCACCTCATATTCCGCTTGGGCAGTCTACATCCTGGGGGCTTGAACATTGAATTCTCCCAATTCTGCTAGCCCTTGCTGTCCCCTCCCCTTCATCAGCCATCCGGTTGTCTCCTCCCCTCCCCCAGCCCTCAGGCTCCTCCTCCGCCTTTTTCCTTTTTTCCTTTCTTCTCCCCACCCCCTATCAGTCTGAAGAAGGGTTTCGGCCCAAAACGTTACCTATTTCCTTCGCTCCATAGATGCTGCTGCACCTGCTGAGTTTCTCCAGCATTTTTGTGTACCTTCTTCAGACTGATGTGGGGGTGGGTGTGGGGGCAGGAAAAAGAAAGGAAGAGGCAGAGACAGTAGGCTGTGGAAGAGCTGGTAAGGGAGGGGAAGGAGGGAGAAAGCAAGGACTACCTGAAATTTGAGAAGTCAATGTTCATACTGCTGGGTTGTAAACTATCCAAGCAAAATATGAGCTACAAACAGCGATATGTTACTGGGGTTAGGAAGTTTAGAGTGGCCCTAACCTCCATGGACCAAACAATTATGGTCTCCACAGAAGGTTGTAGTTGTCATTGCAAAGAATTAGGTTGTTTTCAGAGAATATTATGCTAGTAAGTCCTGAATTTTCCATGAGCAAACACGAATAATATTTTTCAGACTAATAAGGTTGAAAAACTCACTATTGATAAATTTTGCATATAATTATGATTTGGGGGAGTTACATATTGGAAAATATGAACCAGGGAAGGACATTTTCCAACCAATAGACAATAGACATTAGGAGCAGGAGTAGGCCATTCGGCCCTACTCGCCCGCCATTCAATGTGATCATAGCTGATCATCCCCAATCAATACCCCGTTCCCGCCTTCTCCCCATATCCCTTGACTCCGCAATCTTTAAGAGACCTATCTAGCTCTCTCTTGAAAGTATCCAGAGCACCGGCCTCCACAGCCTTCTGAGGCAGAGAATTCCACAGACTCACAAGTGTTTCCTCGTCTCCGTTATAAATGGCTTACCCCTTATTCTTAAACTGTGGCCCCTGGTTCTGGACTCCCCTAACATCGGGAACATGTTTCCTGCCTCTAATGTGTCTAAACACTTAATAATCTTATATGTTTCAATAAGTTCCCCTCTCATCATTCTAAACTCCAGAGTATACAAGCCCAGCCACCCCATTCTCTCAGCATATGACAATCCCGCCATCCTGGGAATTAACCTTGTAAACTTGCGCTGCACTCCCTCAATAGCAAGAATGTCCTTCCTCAAATTAGGGGACCAAAACTGCACACAATACTCCAGGTGTGGTCTCACTAGGGCCCTACACAACTGCAAAATGACCTATTTGCTCCTATACTCAACTCCTCTTGTTATGAAGGCCAACATGCCATTCGCTTTCTTCACTGCCTGCTGTACCTGCATGCTTACTTTCATTGACTGATGAACAAGGTCTCCCAGATCCCATTGTACTTACCCTTTTCCCAACATGACACCATTTAGATAATAATCTGCCTTCTTGTTTTTGCTACCAAAGTGGATAACCTCACATTTATCCACATTAAACTGCATCTGCCATGCATCTGCCCACTCACCCAACCTGTCCAAGTCACCCTGCATTCTCATAGCATCCTCCTCTCAGTTCACACTGCCACCCAGTGCTAAGACTTCCAGAACCATGAACACTCTTTTTTATGCCACAACTTGAAACAATACTCAAGTGCACAATGCCATTTGCTCTGCAGTTGTGTAAATGAATTTCTTGGTTTGTCTTCTCATCTCCTCAAACTTTCCACTTGCGAAATTAGAGATGGAGCTCCTCAAATATTTACAACCATGGACATTCCTATTATATCTCTTCAATTGCGTTGCGCACCAGTTAATGCATTTACACCTAACATGAAATATGAGAAAGATAGACACAAAATGCTGGAGTAACTCAATGGGTGAGGCAGCATCATTGGAGAAAACGGATACGTAACATTATGGGTTGGGATCTTTCTTCAGACTCATGAAATATGAGGCTTATTTTCTTCACCCCTGCTACCCAAAAGCACGTTGGCAACAATATTTGCCATAGTAGAAGCGGCACTGATGTTCGTACAATCCAACAACTCAAGTAAAATCTAGACTTACATGCTAATGCAATATTGATGGGAGTATGGATTGCTGCAAGTGATATTGTGTAGCTGGATTCCTGAACTGATGTTCTCTGTTCTCCTGGTGGTCCTGGAAGAAACCAAAGACTCTATTGCAGATAAACAAGGGTGGGTCTTTGTTTGTCTTTGTTCTGATCAAACATTTGTCTCTAAATTAGTTTATGCAGATTAACTTGTTATTCTTGCAATATTATTCATGGGATCTTGTTCTGTACGAATTGGCCACTGCATGTTCTCTATAATGCTGGTAGTTGCACTTTACATCAGTAGCTACAAAACATTTTGAAATGCACTGAGATCATAAAGAAATTAAATAAATGCAAGATTTAGTTTTATATTTACCAATGTGGGTGCAATTCCTGGAAAAAATAAGTCCATTTTACTCTTGAGTAGCATTACAGAGAAAATGTCATCAAGGCTTATCCGAAACAGAATTTGACAATTCTTATTTATTTACCTGACCCACTAATAGATCAGGGTCATCGTGCATAAACATGTACTTACTTTATGCTCAATATAATTTTGCTTCATAAAATGCTTAAATAAAAATAAATGAAACAAATGGCCATCATCCAAGATGATTTTGTGTGGGGTAGACCGTACAAATATATTTGGATTTGAAGGATCGGTGGTGGCAGTTGTGTAATTGACGGCAGTGGTGGAGTTGGTGGTGGTGGTGGCGGTGAAGTTGACTGCCGTTGCAGCAACAGTGATGCCAACAGTGGTGAAGTTGGCAGTGGTGGTGGAATTGGCTACGGTGGTGGCAATGGTTGCAGCAGCAGTGGTGATGGTGGTAGTGATGGCCTGGGAGTGTTCAGGTTGTTGGTGGTGGTGGTGGCAGTGGCGGTGGTGACGAGAGCGACCGGGGCAGTGCAGCGGCAGGAGCGGCCAGAAAGGTGGCATGGGTCAGGGTGGTGTTGCCATCTCAGCCTGGCAGTGAAGGTCAGTAGGTCAGACTTTATTACCAAAACCCGTTATAGAGAGGTCCATAAAAACTAAGGTTTACTGTTTTATCAAATTTAAATTTCTGCAGGTACTTTAGCAGCAACAGGTACAGTCTTTAGCAGCAATAGGATAATTTCATTCCAAAAAGGAAGAAAGATTCTAAGGGGAGTAGGAGGCAACCGGTGCTGACAAGAGAAGTTAGGGATAGAATAAAACTAAAAGAAAAGATGTATAACACTGCAAAGAGTAGTCGGAAGCCAGAGGATTGGGAAACTTTCATAGGACAACAGAAGGAAACAAAACGGGCAATACGGGCTGAAAAGATGAAGTACGAGGGGAAGCTGGCCAGGAATATAAAGAAGGATAGTAAAAGCTTCTTTAGATATGTGAAGGGAAAAAGAGTAGCAAAGTCAAATGTGGGTCCCTTGAAGGCAGACACGGGTGAAATTATTATGGCCAACAAGGAAATGGCAGAAGAGTTGAATAGGTACTTCAGATCTGTCTTTACTAAGGAAGACACAAACCATTTCCCAGATGTACTGGAGGACAGAGCGTCTAAGGGGGCAGAGGAACTGAAAGAAATTTTCATTAGGCGAGAAATAGTATTAGGTAGGCTAATGGGACTGAAGGATGATAAATCCCCTGGGCCTGATGGTCTGCATCCCAGGGTCCTCAGGGAGGTGGCTCTAGAAATAGTGGACGCATTGGTGATCATTTTCCAATGTTCAATAGATTCAGGATCAGTTCCTGTGGATTGGAGGGTAGCTAATGTTATTCCACTTTTCAAGAAAGGGGCGAGAGAGAAAACGGGGAATTACAGACCAGTTAGCCTGACTTCGGTGGTGAGAAAGATGCTGGAATCAATTATTAAAGAGGCAATAATGGGGCATTTGGATAGCAGTAAAAGGATTAGTCCAAGTCAACATGGATTTATGAAAGGGAATTCATGCTTGACTAATCTTCTGGAATTTTTTGAGGATGTGATAAGTAAAATGGATGAATGGGTGCCAGTGGATGTAGTGTATTTAGACTTTCAGAAAGCCTTTGATAAGGTCCCGCACGGGAGACTGGTGATTAAAATTAGAGCACATGGTATTGGGGGTAGGGTGTTGACATGGATAGAAAATTGGTTGGCAGACCGGAAGCAAAGAGTAGGAGTGAACAGGTCCTTTTCAGAATGGCAGGCAGTGGCGAGTGGAGTGCCACAACGCTCGGTGTTGGGGCCGCAACTGTTTACCATATATATTAATGATTTGGAAGAGGGAATTAGGAGCAACACTAGCAAGTTTGCAGATGACACAAAGCTGGGTGGAAGTGTGAACTGTGAAGAGGATGTTAGGAGGTTGTAGGGTGACCTGGATAGGTTGAGCGAGTGGGCAGATGCGTGGCAGATGCAGTATAATATAGATAAATGTGAGGTTATCCACTTTGGCGGCAAAAACAAGGGGGCAGATTATTATCTCAATGCGGTTAGGTTAGGTAAGGGGGAGGTGCAGCGAAACCTGGGCGTCCTTGTACACCGGTCACTGAAAGTTGGCTTACAAGTACAGCAGGCAATGAAGAAAGCTAATGGAATGTTGGCCTTCATAACAAGAGGATTTCAGTATAGCAGTTAAGAGGCTCTTCTGCATTAGTATAGGGCTCTGGTGAGACCACATCTGGAGTATTGTGTACAGTTTTGGTCTCCTAATTTGAGGAAGGACATCCTTCTGATTGAGGCAGTGCAGCGCATGTTCACGAGATTGATCCCTGGGATGGCGGGGCTGTCATATGAGGATAGATTGAAAAGACTAGGCTTGTATTCACTTGAGTTTAGAAGGATGAGGGGGAATCTTATAGAAACATATAACATTATAAAAGGACTGGACAAGCTAGATGCAGGAAAAATGTTCCCAATGTTGGGCGAGTCCAGAACCAGGGGCCACAGTCTTAGAATAAAGGGGAGGTCATTTAAGACTGAGGTGAGAAAAACCTTTTTCACCCAGAGAGTTGTGCATTTATGGAATTCCCTGCCACAGGGGCAGTGGAGGCCAAATCACTGGATGGATTTAAGAGAGTTAGATAGAGCTCTAGGGGCTAGTGGAGTCAACGGATATGGGGAGAAGGCAGGCACGGGTTATTGATAGGGGACGATCAGCCATGATCATAATGAATGGCGGTGCTGGCTCAAAGGGCCGAATGGCCTCCTCCTGCACCTATTTTCTATGTTTCTATGTTTCTATGTCTAGTGTGACATTTTGCTGCTAGTTGTACTATGGATATGATAGCATAGTAATAATGTTACTGGTTAAAATCCAAAGTATAACCCATTCATCTCAAGGTAAATTTGTATTTCACCACAGGAAATTTCAATTCAAGTTGTTATTATTAGTACTGATAATTATTCTATTAAATTATTCTTTGGAAACAATCTTTGGGAGGGAACATGCCTCTTTGTCACCCAGATACAGGTTTTGTTTGACTACCATCTGTTCTCTGAAATACTCAGCAACCCCAACAGTTCAGGGGGAAATTAGCGTGGACAATAAATTGTGTTGAATGCGTTAAATAAGCAAAGGTTCCCAGCAAAGGGTGCTACTAATCATTCCACACTGAAGAGACAGTCTTATCTTACCAAGTTGTTTTTTTGTTTCTATTTTGCTGAATGAAGATTGTATTGATACTGCTTCATGTGGTACAGTACAGTATACCATCACTATTGTCCCTGTAATGATTGCAATCTGTCCAGTGCCACCAGATTTAATGAAGGTAGGCGAGAAAACAAAACAATCATAAATCTTCTTGACAGTGCCTGAAATCATTCTTCAGTCAACTCAATATCTATGAACAATCATTTCCTACAAGAGAGAACCAAATATCATATTTTCCAACAGTATAAAAAATTGCTCCATTTAAACCATAATGTTTATGCCAAAATTAATCCCATTTCACGCACCCTCAACATCTCATTCCTTGTAACATTGTCTCTCTATTTCTTCCATTCCCTGACCATCAGTGATAATCCTATAGCGCATATACTCTGGTGGGTAATTTACTGTGGCTGATCAGCATGCTTTTGGGATGTGGGATTAAATGGAGCACTCAAGTGAAATCAACACAAGGCGAAGGTGCACACACCAACAGCACGTTGAGGTCAACATCGAACCTGCGTCACTAGATCTGTCAGGCAGTAGCAATGGCTGTTGCACTACTGTGCAACACACCACTCTCTTCTCATGGTAGACAAAAGTGCTGGAGAAACTCAGCGGGTGCAGCCGCATCTATGGAGTGAAGGAAATAGGCAACGTTGCCTATTTCCTTTGCTCCATAGATGCGGCTGCACCCGCTGAGTTTCTCCAGCACTTTTGTCTACCTTCGATTTTCCAGCATCTGCAGTTCCTTCGTAAACCCTCTCTTCTCATCCCTGGACTAACTGAATCATGGATTAGTTGAGCACAGAAGATGATAATTTAACATTAATTTTACTTCGGAGTCACATGAGTGATTCCGTGAAGAAGTCCCGCCAGAGCGCATGCGCGTCATTACGTCTGATGCATTGGCGCATGGACCAGCGGGAGGTCAGAGCTCCTCCTGTGATAAGTAGTTTTAAAGTAGTTTTTAAAAATCCAGCTAAGTGGGAAAACTTAGCTGGAGTGAGAAGTTGTTTTGCTGTGGTGCCGAGCTCTGTTGGGTTTTTACAGGAAGCACCATGGACAAGATGACCAGGGGGAGGCGAGCCGCAGGTAAAGCAAAGGAGAGCCGCGGGAAAGCGGTCTGTGAGCGGCTGCCTGGTACCCCTGCACAGTCGCCGACCGGGAGCGGGGCGACTGCAGACTTAGTGCTACAAAGCACAGAGCCAACGCCAGTCAGGCGTAAGGCCACGGGTAAGTCTGCGAGGCCCTCGGACTCAACTGAGTCGGGCCGCGACGAGTCCCGTACGGGGCTGGATACCGTTTTTGAACGGTTATCCCAAATGGAGCACCTCATACAGGGGTTGTTCCAGCAACGCACACTCCGGGGGGAGGAGTCGTGTTGGCGGCTGGCTGCAGAAGAGGCCGCGCCGGCAGCACCTAGTAGAGGGCTGCTTGATAGCACCCTCATGGATGAGGTGAGTGCAGAGGGTCAGCTAAGTTCTGACTCTGACTCTGACGGTGACTACGAACCTAGCGAAGAACGGCCGTTGTCAGAGGTCCCATCTCTGGCAGCACGATTCGCTGTCCTGTCAGAGTATGGAGAGCCACTGGGAGATGAGCTGGCCTCCACGATATAGAGGGCTGCTTGATAGCACCCTCATTGAAAAGGCGACTGCAGAGGGTCAGCTGAGTTCTGACCCCGACTCTGACGGTGAGTTTGAGCCTAGCGAAGACGGCCGTTGTCAGTGGTCTTATCTCTGGCAGCACGATTCGCTGTCCCGTCAGAGTCTGGAACCGCCAAGAAACAGGAGACCTGGGGAACTGCGTGTTGCTGAAGGTGCCAGCATTGAACCGAGTGATATGGACCCAGATGGGCGTGGGCATGTGTGGCCAGGAGATGAAGCTGCAGGGAATCCTGAAACTACTTGGCTCAGGAATCACAGCGTTCGTTAGAACGGTGGATGGAGGGCATCTGTCGGAGTAGCAGCAAGAGGTATTAGGGTTGCTTTGTAGCGCCCATTTTGAGATAAATTGTCTCAGGGAAAGTGCCATTCGGCCCACCATTAATCCGAAGTTTGCAGCACTCTGCCAGGCCAGCAACATACAGCCGGCCAACCTACTCTTCGGAGAGGACCTCGCCAAGCGTGTCAAGGAGATGGATGACGAGGCAAAGATGGTGGGCTTGATCAAGCCACCGGCGGTTGGCAAGTTTCCAAAAAAGAAAGTACCCCTACAAACGAGGGACAGATTGGTCTGGACCAGCAACAAGTCGGCCGGCAATGCAGATGCACAGGTGGCATTCTGCAGTGGGAACACGGTCAAATGTGGGGCTTCCCGCCAGGGTCCGGGGACAATGGGATCCACCAGCTACCAAGGAGCTAGGTGGGACTGGTTCTCAGGTGCACATATCAAATGTGACACAACTAAAATCTGGGGGTACATTACATCTGTTTCGGGATGAATGGAAGCAAATTACCTCAGATCTGTTTATACTGAGTGTTATTCAAGGGTTTCGAATGGAGTTCAATCCAAATTGTGATTTGCACGTTCAGCATGTTCCAGGGAGAACTTTTCAGTTTTCATTAACAGAACAGATGGAGGTTCAGGCTGCGCTTGAAAGCTTATGTGATAAAGGTGTAATTGGAAAGTCGGTTCACCTACCCCATCAATTTGTGTCTAATATTTTTTCCCAGGCCAAAAAGGATGGGGGATGCAGTATAGACATTTTTAAAAGGAAACATTTGTCACTGCCAAGCAACTGGGTCCAGCGGATGCGATATGGCAACTGGGTCCAGAGGATGCTATATAGAGCTTAAAGATGCGTATTACTCAGTGTCTGTTCATTTGCAGGATAGAAGATATTTGAAATTCACCTGGATGGATCAACTATGGCACAAAATTGTTAAAACCTATACTACACATGCTGAGAGGCCAGGGTCAGGTGCTCATGGCTTATCTCGATGATATCTTGATTACAGGGGTATCCAACAGAACAGCTGAAGTAACCGGATACTGAGTTGGATGATCAGCCATGATCATATTGAATGGCGGTGCAGGCTCGAAGGGCCGAATAGCCTACTCCGGCACCTATTTTCTATGTTTAAAAAAAAACGCAAAAAAAACCGGTGGTAGTTGTTAAATCCACTTTTCAAAGATTGGGCATTATTCATCCAGGGAAATCCAAATTAACACCTGACTATTTGGGTCACAATTGATTCAATTAACGTGGTAGTGACTCTGCCCAGGGAGAAAGGGTAGAGCTAATTGACAGCTGTATCAAGCTAATGGAGGCACTAAGGATACATTCGGGTCATTATAATAGACCCATGCAGTTATCAGCAGAGGCTGTTTCTGATTTGCAATGGTGGATTCAGCATGTGTCCAGTAGTTCGAGCAAGGTAGTGCTTGAGCAGTCTTTCATGATTTTGCAGATGAATGTCAGTGCACTCGGGTGGGGTGCCACGGATACGAGTTTCAGCTGTGGAGGCAGATGGACTGAGCAAGAGGCATCGCTTCTGCAGACATGGGGAATTAACTATTTAGAGCGTTTAAGAGCTTTTTATGGATAAGGCTTATCGCTCTAACAAAGGTAACCTGCATGTTCAGTTTCAGATTGACAATACTACGGCAGTGCCATATATATTAATCACATGGGTGGAATCAAGTCGGTATCTTATGACAGATTGGCTAATCAAATTTGGGCCTGGTGTATTGATAAAGATATTTGGTGTTCAGCTATTTATCTACCAGGTAGATTCAACATAGTAGCAGATGCCAGGTCACGAAAGTTCCATGACAACACAGATTGGATGTTGAACCAGCATAATATAGTACATATATGAATGCCAAATATCGATTTGTTTGGCATCGAGGTTTAACCACCAGCTGCCTAAATATGTTTCATGCGAACCAGACCAGGGGGCAGTTGCAGTTGATGCTTTCTTGCTACATTGGGGTGGTATGTTTTTAATATATTTTTGCAACATTCTGCCTCATAGGTCGGAGTCTGCAAAAAATCAAGCAGGATGCCGCTTCGGGGGTGCTTGTAATACCTAATTGGCCGACTCAAGCATGGTTCCCTTTGATGTTACAGTTAGCGATCCAACCTCCTTTGGTGGTTCCCAAGCGTAGGAATTTACTGGAGCGGGAAAGTCATCCGTTATGTGACCGTATTGATTTGTTAATTTGCAGGTTTTAAGAAGGCCATACCTGGGGCGAGGAATGTCTGGAACGGTGGACATGCTCACTGCCGCCTGGAGAAAGAGTACTCAAAAGCGGTATGTTACTTATGTAAAAAAATGGGAGCAATATTGTGTACAAAATAATATTGATTATAGTACTGCAGGTATTGTGGATGTTTTACAGTTCCTGTCGACACTCTACTATGATGAGGGGCTCAGTTATAGCACCATTAATACAGTTCTAAGTGCTTTGTCCTCGTATGTTTTGATGGGGTCAGGAAAAGATCCTAATGGGTTTTCATCCTCTCATTGCTCGATTGATGAAAGGAATTTCAACTCCAAACCTAAACCCAGGTATATGGCAATCTGGGATGTAAGTGTGGTCCTCAAGATGCTTCAACAGTGGGTTCCTGTCACGTCTCTGAATTGGCCAAACTCACCATGAAGGTGGTCATGCTCATGGCATTGGTTCAGCATAGCGAGTGCAGATTTTGCAAAAGCTTCAGCTAGACAGGATGGAAGTGACTGAAGAGAATTTTATGTTATATATTTACGATCTGCTCAAACAGAGCAGGCCAGGTGTCACAGGTTTTAAAATTGTGTTTTCAGCATAACCTACTGATCCATGTTTATGTGTAAGGACACATTTATTACATTATATTGAAGCTACAAGGACCTTAAGAAATGTGGAAACAGGATTATTTATCAGTTACAAGAAACCACACAAGAGAGTGTCAGTGCAGACTATCTCAAGGTGGTTAAAGCAAGTGTTGATTCAACAGGTATTAACACTGACGTGTATACATCTCATTCCACTAGTGCAGCAGCAACGTCGGCGGCCAGGGCGATGGATGTTCCCATCGACCATATTCTTACAGGCGCCAGGTGGTCAAATGAATTGTTTTTTCAACAATTTTTACCATCGGCCGATTGCCGATCGGGGGCTGTTTGCAAATTCAGTATTAAATGCTGTTTAGTTTCCCCTGGGATAGAGGGGTTACTGTTTGTTTTGATTATTCAAATCAATTGTTACTGCATGATATTCAATTTCATGTTTAACCCATTATTGATTGTTTCTCATCCGGTCAATCAATGCAGTGAGAAGCCGGGATTTGAATCTGCGGCATAAAATCACAGAGCTTTGAACTCTTCACGGAATCACTCACGTGACTCCGAAGTAAAATAGTAAGATTAAATGAGAACTTACAAGTTTGAAGTTTGATCTTTATTTTATGAGGAGTTACGTTGGTGATTACGTGCCCACCATGCCCAACTCTCTCTCTCATAAAGGTCATATGGTAGTTCTCATGTTTCTGATCTTACTATGTTACTTCAAATATTCTGTTATCTGTGATTTCATACCGCTGCTTTGAAGATTGACACGCATGCGCTCTGGCGGGACTTCTTCACGTAATCACCAACGTAACTCCTCATAAAATAAAGATCAAACTTCAAACTGGTAAGTTCTCATTTAATCTTACTATTCTGTGTTGCCTCCTTTAAACAATAAACCAGTTCATCTTGCTAAACCTCTCTCCTTGTATTATTTCTTTGTAATACAATTCTCATTTGAAATGTACAATTGAGTCTGCTTTCATTTGCTTATGAGTCAATGCCTAAAAATGTTCTTCCTCGGATTTCCACTGATTCTTTGACCAATCCCCTTAAAATTGCGGCCTCTGATTACTACCTTTTCTTTATTTAATTGAAACATTTTGTGATTTCAAGCAGCAGAATATGTACCATGAATTAACTGCCCTCCTGCCCATATATTGTAGATTAATGAGAAAAACTGAAGAGGTTATTTAAATAAAGGTGAAAGTAAGTGGATGCTAGCTGTGCAATGTTCACTTTGAACTTATTTTTATCTTTATTTTTACATGTGCTTCCAGGCATTGATATTAATGATATGCTAGTTTAACATTGAAGCACTGGACACTTTTCCAAAGCTGGATGCACAAAGCCTTAGTTACCCAAAATGAGCATAAATATATAGCTTTTACTTGTATTGCATCAGAGCATCATAAAGTGCTGCACAGGAGTATTAACAAGTGACATTGGAATGAGCCAGATAAGGAGGTGTGAAGGGCAAATGATCAAAAACGTGTTCTATGAGTACATATTAAGAGACTTCTTGAAGGAAGCACTGGAACAGGCCCATTGGTACACAACATCCATGGTGAACATGACACAAAATTGAACTAATCTTCTGTGCCTGCAGATGTAGTGAGTAGTGCAGATGTGAGGAGATTTAGTTAGAACATTTTGGAATTCAGGGCCTTTGTGGCTTCAGATATATCTATCTACTGTGAACTGACCAAATTCATTGAAGCTCAAAGGGATAGGTATTGTAGAGCTGAAGCAAATTACTGAGGAAGGGTGAGCAAGACTAGGGGGAGATTTTAAAACAAGAACAATAAAGATGAAGTGCTAATTAATGTCAAAACCAGAGCACTGCATCAAGCACAGATGAGATGAGTACAGACAAAATGTGAAGGAAGGAACTGCAGATGCTGGTGTAAACCAAAGATATACACATAAGTCTGAAGAAGGGTCTCGACCCGAAACGTCACCTGTTTCTTTTCTCCAGACATGCTGTCTGACCCACTGAGTTACTCCAGCTTTTTGTGTCTATCTTTGGAGATGAATACAGAAATTGGTTCAGTGTTAGCACATGGACAAACGAGCTTCAAAGGTTGAGTTTGATAATGTTTCTGCACTCTCTTGAAATGCCTTCCGTAAAGGATTGTCCCAGGATCACAGCTGCCGAGAACATCAGCAAATTTTGTGGTCAGTTTGAGATCTTGATTCTCAAATACTATGTTTTGCATAACTTCACTGTAAACGTTAATTAAGAGAGGGCAGTACATTGGGAGCAGAATAGCATACCTTTTATGCCTTGCCTATTTAGGTGTCAGTCTAAGTGTGTCTCAAATGAATGCATCCAGCCTGAAGACGCGTTTAAATATGCCCAAACTATCGTTGAAAAATAGAAATCAAAGGGGGGTTTGGCAGACCTGAACCATTCTAAGCAATGCTTTGTCTGGGGATAGCTAGACTGTTATCTTTGGAATGTTGAATCAAGGACACTTTCTGATCAAAACGAGTAAACAGCTGAACAGACGGGAATGGTATATACCAGAAGCATTTACTTGTTTATTAGATTATAATATTAAAACCAATTGTAAGAACTTATCCTATTAACAACTTAATAAGTTATGCATGTTAGATTAGAATACTAACAAAAACAAAAATAAAAAATAACGAACTAACATACTAATATGAATTTTTAATAAATTGAAACCTTATCTATAACTGGGAGGAGGGGATGAGAAACGAGCACCTGGCTTAGGCCCAGGGGCACGTCTCGTTAACCCCTTCAACCAACAGTTGATTCTTATTGAAGTCAAAAGTATCGGTTTAATAATTAGTAGTAAAAATTGCGATATATATATATGATATGTTATAATGAAATATATAGGGTAAAATTGTATTATATATCTGAATGTGAGGCCCCATTTTAATATTTTAATATGTTATGATTAACCAAGAGAGCGGAGCTATTTGTTTAACAACACAATGGAAGTCAAAACAAGGTTTTTTCCCACCTACAGGTGGGACACTCGCTACAGTGCCGACTATATCAGACACTGTATTTTCACATCTTTAGTTTTTTTTTTATTATCACATAAAATCACATGTTTGTGTTTTGTGTTTAGTGATAAGCGTAAAATGGATATACCAACAAAACTTAAAAACTCAAAAGTTCCCCCAATACCCAAAGACCTGGGATATGCATGCACCACAAGATTTAAAGGTACTATAATTATTCAAAATGCATGACACCAAACAAAAGAACCTAGGAAGAATCTCATTTTGTAGTTGGAATATAAGAGGTATTAACAAACCTATTAAAAGGGGTAAGATACCAGCTCAGCTGAAACTGTACAACTCCGACATTATCTTCTTACAAGAAACCCACTTAAAATCTCAGGATCAAGTTAGGTTGAGGGCGAAATGGATAGGTCAAACATACCATTCTTCATTCACTTCGAAATCTAGAGGCACGTCAATCATTATAAGAAAAGGTATACCATTTAAAGCAAAGAATATCATAACAGATATAGAAGGGAGATACTTAATAGTTAATGGAGAAATCCATGATACTCCACTTACCTTGGTAAATATATATGCCCCTAACTTTGACAACCCCCACTTTTTCAATAAAATTTTCAACATAATTGCAGAGTTTAACTATCAAAATGTTATAATAGGAGGAGACTTTAACTGTGTTTTAGATCCGTACTTAGATAAATCAAGCCAAAAACAGAGAGGGAATATGAAATTGAAAACCGGGGAACTTCTCAATACTTATATCAACAATACTAATATAGCAGGTACACAAAAATGCTGGAGAAACTCAGCGGGTGCAGCAGCACCTATGGAGCGAAGGAAATAGGTAACGTTTCGGGCCGAAACCCTTCTTCAGACCCGAAACGTTACCTATTTCCTTCGCTCCATAGATGCTGCTGCACCCGCTGAGTTTCTCCAGCATTTTTGTGTACCTTCGATTTTCCAGCATCTGCAGTTCCTTCTTTAATACTAATATAGCAGATGTTTGGAGAATTGTTAATCCAACTGGCAGGGAATACTCGTTTTATTCAATGGTACATAAGACATACTCACGTATAGACTACTTCCTGCTGGATACAAAATTAATCCCTCAAACATCTAACCCAATATACCACACAAATTCGATTTCAGACCATTCTCCACTAACTTTCTTTTTAAAACTGGAAGGAATGTTTAAGAATAAATCGTTTTGGAGATTTAATTCTCAAATTCTAAAAGATCCACAAGCGAGTATATATTTAAAAGAACAAATGGAGGCCTTTTTTCAAATAAATGATACTCCAGATATATCGTCTACTGTATTATGGGAATCTTTTAAAGCATACATTAGGGGTATTATAATTTCATATCAAGCTTTTCAAAATAAAAAGAATAAGAATGAACAAAGACAGTTAGAAGAACTTATTAGACAAATGGATATAGATAATGCTAAAGATCCATCAATAGATAAACATAATAAAATAATAATTTTGAAATTTAAATTAAATAAATTATTATCCGCCAAACTTATAAGACTTTTTCAAATTACAAAACAAGAGCACTTTGAATTTGGGGATAAACCGCATAAACTTTTGGCTCGCCAGCTAAAAAAACGAGAAAAAGAACATACTATACCAAAGATTAAATCAGATAAAGGGGAATTATTAACAACACCGAAGGATATTAATAAAAGATTTGCGCAATTTTATGAGAATTTATATACATCTAAAATGACAATTGATTCCAATAATATCACAAAGTTTTTGGATAGTTGTAATCTTCCAAAGTTAGAGCTGAAGGAACAAGAGGAATTGGGTGCACAAATCTCAATTAAGGAATTAGAAGATACAATAAACTCACTAAAGAATGGAAAAACACCAGGCCCTGATGGATTTACTAATGAATTTTATAAAAGCTTTTATGATAATATAATACCAAGATTACAAAAAATGTACCAATATGCTTTAAAAAACGAGTACTACCTGATACATTAGCGGAATCAACGATTACACTAATACCTTAGAAAAACAAAGATTTAGAAGAACCGGGTTCATATAGAGCTATAGCATTGTTAAACACCGATCAAAAAATATTAGCGAAAACATTAGCTAGAAGATTAAGTAAATACATTAGTAAATTAATAAACCCAGATCAAACGGGGTTTATCCCTAAGAGATACTCATCTAACAATATGAGACGTCTACTCAACATAATGCACTCACACAAATCTGAAGATCAAGAATTATCAATTATTTCGCTGGATGCTGAAAAAGCATTTGATCAAGTAGAATGGAATTATATGGATAAAGTATTACAAAAATTTCAACTGGGAGAGAATTTTATTTTATGGATTAAGTTACTATATAACAAACCTACAGCTAGAATACTTACTAATAACATATTATCCTTGAAATTCCAACTATCAAGGGGAAATAGACAAGGATGCTCATTATCACCACAGCTGTTTGCTCTCATTATTGAACCGCTAGCAGAAAACATTAGAATACACCCTGATATCCATGGATATAATACTAAAGACTCATATAATAAAATATCTTTATACGCGGATGATATATTACTGTACATTACAAAACCTCAAATCACTATACCAAATATATTAAATTTAATTGAAGACTTTGGATCTTTTTCTGGAAATAGAATAAATTGGAATAAAAGTGAAATTATGTCAATAAAACCGAAAGATTCAACACATCTTTTAAAATTCCCTTTTAAAATAGCTACAGAAAAATTTAAATTCTTGGGAATCGAAATTACCAGAACATATCAAGGTATGTTTAAGGCAAATTTTGAACCCCTACTTAATAAATTAAACACACTAATTAAATTCTGGAAAACGCTCCCGATGTCTTTAATAGGCCGAATAAATGCAATAAAAATGATCTTTCTACCACAAATTTTATACCTATTTCAATCGATTCCTATATACTTACCAAAGAAGTTTTTTAAAAAACTCGACTCAGATATCACTAATTTTATATGGGACTATAAATCACATAGAATACAAAAAACTCATCTGAATAAACCTAAAGTATTAGGGGGTTTAGCACTACCTAATTTTATGTATTATTATTGGGCAGTAAATATTAAAAATATGATTCAACTGATGGATAACTCCGCCCAGCAAGTGGACTGGATTGTAATGGAGAAAGAGGATTGCTCCTCTGGAAACATTGGAGCGATCCTCCTCTCTCCAATGAAATGGAATAATATAAATTATAATAAGAACCCAATTATTCATAGTACAATCCGAATTTGGAAACAAATAAAACAAAATTTAAAATTAAGAAATGTATCACTTTTATTACCTACAGTTAATAACCCTTCGTTTAATCCCTCTATTATAGATAAAGCTTTTACACATTGGGATAGACTAGGAATTAAAACGCTCGGTGACTTGTATGAAACTGGAAAATTACTTTCATTTCAACAATTACAAATAAAATATAAACTCGGAAATAATCAATATTTTAAATATTTTCAAATATGCAACTATTTGAAAAAATATACAAAAGATCATTATAATAACCCAGCAGATGTATTGGATGAGGCAATGCAGATAAAAGCTGAATCAGCAAACTTAATATCATATTTGTATAATATTATCTTAAATGTACAAATACCATCTACGGAGGGTAACAGAAGAGACTGGGAACAAGAGTTAGCTATTAAAATTTCAAAGGAAAGTTGGAATGAACACTTATTAAACGTGCATAAATTTTCGATTAATGTAAGACACACTTTAATACAATTTAAAATTTTACATAGATTATATTATTCGAAAACTAAAATTCATAAAATGTTCCTAAATGTATCATCTATTTGTGATAAATGTCAATCCCAAGAAGCTACTATAGCGCATAAATTCGTTTTCTGTACAAAAATTCAAAAATTTTGGAATGAAATTTTTGAAATCTTTACAAAGTTATTTAAAATAAGACTGATACCCAAAGCAGAATGGATTATCTTCGGAATAACGGAAGATGGTCCAGAACTAAATGTGTTTCAAAAGAAACTAATAGACTATGGGTTAATAACTGGAGAAAAGCTAATTCTAAAATTTTGGAAGAAGGCTCCAATACCAACTATAAACATGTGGATTTCAAATATGTTCGAAACATTACACCTAGAAGAGATAAGACTCCTCCTAGCAGGTAAACCAGATCACTTCCACCTGACGTGGTCTGCATTTATAGAATTATTACAAATATAGGGTGCAAAGGTACCTTTAAAAAAAAATTGAGGTCAGGTAAGGGGGGATGATAGTTGAAGAGTTGGTATGTCCCATTTGCGTAATGCTCATAAAAATATTTGTTTCTCCCTTTTTCCTCTTTCTCTTTCTCTTTCTTTTCTAGGGTCTATTTCTTAACTCTTTTTCTTTTGTTTTTAATTTTGTTCTTATAGGGTCTTCGTCCTTTTTTGTTGTCACATTTTCTACACTCTCACTTTTTCCTTCACTTTCTTCTTTCTTTCAATCTTTTCCTTTTCTAGTGTAAAAAATAAATGGAGTACATTAATTGTAAGAAGACATAAGTGACGAGTACTAATGTATGTGGTTGTAATGTAATGTACTTCTAATAAATAAAAAATTTAAAAAAAAAATAAAAAAAAAAAAAATGAATGCATCCGATTCCACCATCTCCTCTGGCAGCATGTTCCAGGCCATCCAAAAAAAATCTGATCTCCTTTAAAACGTCTTCCACTCACTTTACACATATGCACATTTCATTTTGTTTTAGGCATCACTACCCTGGGACTCTTGTTTTTTGATGCCCCTACCAACGAGACACCTCAAAGAGCACCTCAACCATAGCTCTGTCCTGGATGTGAGCACCCTTGATTCCAGCAGCTTTTTAAAATTCCAACTGAAAGGATTCTCTATCTTAAGTTTGCCTCCTGCTGGTATGCCTGCCATGATTCTCATCATTGCATCCACAACAGAGTCCTGAACTGCAATTAATACAAAGAGCATACCTGCATGTAAAATAATGTATTTAAGAAGGAACTGCAGATGCTTCGCTCCATAGATGCTGCTGCACCCGCTGAGTTTCTCCAGCATTTTTGTGTACCTTCTAAAATAATGTATGTCTCTGTTTATACTTTCATTCATGTAAATGACTTTAAAACTCAATTTGCGGCTGTCCTAACACTAGTGAAAGTGAGGAGGATTAACTTTGTTACACAAATGTCATCTGTTCTGGCGTAACTGGACAACAGAACAGATATGTTTTAAGGACCATATTTAAAGCTGAATGTAAGTTGAAGAGTCAGAGTGGTTTAGGCAATGATCTGCAGAGTTTAGGCTTTGACGGACAAAGCCATGGATGGCAATCAAGATTTATTGAATAAAGGTTTTATTTAGGGCTAGAGTGATTGTGAAGATCGGGAGGGGTGAGGTTATGGTTGGATTTGAAAGGAGAGATCAGAATTTCAAAGTCAAGGTAAGCTGGACACTAAGCAAATCAACAAATCTTGGGTGAATGGAGCATGATGTAAATTTAAATTTATGTTTAGTTCTTGTGCCAAATCAAGTTCCTCAAAATGTTTGTGAAATCAGCGGCAAGTGCAATTGTAAAAACATTAGCATAGTTTCTGCCCAAAGAGAAACCTTAACATGTAGCCTGCGTTGGATTCTGATGGGAACATTCCCAATTTACCAGAACTGCTGTTATCTCATGGCAGCCAAACAATTACAATATCCATTGGC
Organism: Malacoraja senta; assembly: GCA_038087875.1. Taxonomy (NCBI): domain Eukaryota; kingdom Metazoa; phylum Chordata; class Chondrichthyes; order Rajiformes; family Rajidae; genus Malacoraja; species Malacoraja senta. The sequence continues at coordinate 188,682,698 of CM075977.1, forward strand.
AAAGAGATGTGGGCCCAAAACCCTAACTCTGATTCTTCTTCCACAAATGTTGTCTGTGTTTCATTTCAGATTTCCAGCATCTGTAGTCAATTTTCAGTGTTGTACGTCGTGGCTGGAATGGAGGGTTGGAGCGACCACAGGTAATCATCAAGGTTTTTTGAGGGAAACACAGAAGTAGTGCGGCATAAGATACAGGACAGGAGATGTACAATGGAGCATTATTATTACACAACAAGATAGGTCAAAGTCATCTGTGCACCAAAGCACACACAAAACCTGGGCTGAATGCTGGGTTGAAAGATCTTTTTCCATGCCATAACTCTGAGAGATGGATCACCCATTAAAGGTGCTCCTCGATAATTACATTCACAAATGAACACAGCCCGAGCACTGTAGGATGTGTGAGTAGTATCCACTAATCTTTGAAGTTCTATAATGAAGTTGCATAATGCCAGTATAATAATAATAATAATGGATTTTATTTACGGGCGCCTTATACCGAGGTCTCAAGGACACCATACAGAGATTTATAGAAAACATATAATCAGAATTTTAAAAAAATAGGTTATAAAGACCAATACATAAATCAGGGACAGAATTCCTTCCAAAAACACAAAAAAAAGAAAATCAGAAGCACAATTTGAGGAGAGAGCAGCGGCAATTTAACGCCAGCGTCCACTCTCCCCTCCGATCCATATCCTTCCATTTCCTGCATATCAATGCGTCTATCCAAAAGCCTCAAATGTTGCCATTGCATCTACCTCCTCCATCCATGGCCTGTGTTCCAGGCACCCACCAATCTCCATGTAAAATAACTTGCCCCACACATCTCCTTTAAACTTTGCCCCTCTCACCTTAAAGCTATGCCCTCTAGTCTTTTACATTTCCATTCTGGGACAACGTTCTGACCATCTACCCTATCTATGTTCCTCATACTTTTATATACTTCTATCAGGTTTCCCCTCAATCTCTGTTGTTCCAGAGAAAACAATCCAAGTTTGTCCAACTTCTCCTTATAGTCAATACCCTCTAATCCAGTCAATACTCTGGTAAACCTCTTCTGCACCCTCTCCAAAGCCTCCACATAGTTCCTGTCAATGGGCCAACCAGATTTGGACAAGAATACTTTGATAATTTGAATTTAAACTCTTAGGAGTGCAGGCATAAGGAATTCCTAAGGAAAAATCTGGAATAAAAGCAGAGTTCTTGACCCAAAATGCCACCAATCCATGTTCTCCAGAGATGCTGCCTAACCTACTGAATTACTTCATCACTTTGTGTCCGTTTGTAAAAGCAGAATTTCTGGAGAAAGTCAATGGTCCTAATGGTATCTGTTGTGAGGGAAATAGCCTAATGTTGCAGGCAGAGGACCTTTCATCAGAACCTGTTGGACATTGCTTGTTTTGTATTTTGATAATGAACTTGAAATTCTGAGCTTCTACCAATTACCAGTCTTGATGGTTGGAGTCAACATTTCCCTTCAGGGTTTGTAACATTTCCCAGGGCAGGTTAATGTCCAGTCCTAATTGAAAATCATTTAATAACTGCAGATGCTGAAAATCTAAAATAATAACAGAAAATACTCGGCAGCCACAATAAATGTAGCGTTGCCTGGACAACATATCACAGTCATTCCTTATGATTTCTCTGTCCCTCTGTCCCTTTCCATTTCTCTGTAATTTTAAACACTTGTTTTATCACTTTTTCCACTTTTAATGAAGGTTTTTTTACCTGAAGGTGACCTGCCTCACTTTTTCTCTCTCTGCTGATACTGCCCCTGTCTACTCTCTCAGATATCAGCAGAAGAACATAATATTTCAAAGCAGGAGTTATTTTCCAAAACTCATATTAAATCAGCTAGCATCTGTGAAGAGAATAAAGGACACGTTTGGAGTACCATGTGCCCTTCTGGTTGCCCAACTGTAGGTAGGATATCATTAAGTGGGAAAGAGTGCAGAAAAGATTCACCAGGACATTACCTGGACTTCTGGACTTGAGTTTTAGGTTGAGGCTAGGTAGGCTGGGAATTCTTGGTTTGGAGCGTAGGAGGCTCTGGGTGAACATAATAATGTATACACAATTATGAGGGACATGGATAAAGTGAACTTCCACAGTGTTTTTCCCAGGGCAGAGGATTCTAAAACTGGAGGGTTAAGGTGAGAGCAGAGAGATTTAAGAGGGGCCTCAAGGGGAACTTTTTCACTCAGAGAGTAGTCTGTATCTGGAATGGCAGCCAGAGGAAGCTATAAAAAATGAATACAATTATGACTTTCAAAAGACATTTGGACAGATGTATAGACGGGAAGGACGTCGAGGGTTAGGGGCCAATGGGGGCAAAATGGACTAAACCAACTTGGTCAGCATGGATAAGGTGGATCGAAGGGCCTCTATGATTATGTGAATCATACCATGGTTCCTAAAATGCATTAATGACCTGCTTCCCATATTTTACTTCGGAGTCACGTTAGTGATGACGTGAAGAAGACCCGTCAGGGCGCATGTGCATCATTACGTCGGTCGCATTGGCGCAGGGACAGCAGGAGGACAGAGCTCCTCCCGTGGTAAGTACTTTTAGAGTAATTTTAAAGAGTTTTAAAGCTCCAGCTAAGTGACAAACTTAGTTGGAGTAAACAAGTATCCTTTACTGTGGTGCTGTGCTCTCTGTTTTGTCACAGGCAGCACCATGGTGAAGAGGAGCAGGGGAGGACAGAGCTCTGCCTGTAGCAAGTACTTTTACAGTATTTTTATAGTTTTAAAGCTCCAGCTAAGTGGGAAGCTTAGCTGGAGGGGAACGTTTCTATTTTGTGGTGCTCTGTTTTTTTTATTATTACAGGCAGCACCATGATGAAGACGACCAGGGGGAGGGCACCCGCAGGTAAAGCATAGGAGAGCGGCTACCTCGTACCCCTGCACAGTCGCCGACCGGGAGCGGTGCGACTTCAGACTTAGTGCTAAAAAGCACCAAAGCCAATGCCTGTCGGGCGTAAGGCACAGGGAAGTCTGGGAGGCCCTCGGACTCAACTGAGTCGGGCCACAACGAGCCTGGACGGGGCTGGAGACGTTTTTAAACGGTTCTCCCAAATGGAGCACCTCATCCAGAGGTTGCTCCAGAAACGCACATTCCGGGGAGGAGTCGTGTGGGCGGTAGGCTGCAGAAAGGCCATGCCGGCAGCACCTGGTAGAGGGCTGCTTAAAGCACCCTCATGCATGAGGTGAGTGCAGAGGGTCAGCTAACGTCTGACCCCGACTCTGACGGAGACTTGGAAATTAGCGAAGAATGGCCATTGTCAGAGGTCCATTCTCTGGCAGCACGATTCGCTGTCCAGTCAGAGTATGGAGTGCCACTGGGAGAAGAGCTGGCCTCCACGGTAGGGTCAGCTCAGTTCTGACCCGACTCTGACGGAGACTTTGTTGAATAGCGAAGAACGGCCGTTGTTAGAGGTCCAATCTCTGGCAGCACGATTCGCTGTCCCGTCAGAGTATGGAATGCCACTGGGAAAGCGAAGATGGCCGTTGTCAGAGTTCCCATCTCTGGCAGTACGATTCGCTGTCCAGTCGGAGTCTGGAATCACCAAGAGACGGGGTAACTGCGAGTTGCTGAAGGTGCCAGCAGTGAACCGGGTGATATGGAGCCAGATGGGCGTGGGCGTGCAGTGCCCAGGAGATGAAGCTGCAGAGAATCCTGAAATTACTTGGCTCAGGAATCACGGTGTTCGCGAGAACGGTGGATGGAGGGCATGTGTCGGAGATGCAGCAAGAGGTACTAGGGTTGCTTTGTAGCACCCATTTTTTAGATAAATTGTCTCAGGGAAAGTGCCTTTTGGCCCACCATTAATTCCAAGATCGCAGTATTTTTCCAGCCTAGCAACATACAGCCGGCAAACCTACTCTTCGGAGAGGACCTCGCCAAGTGTGTCAAGGACATGGATGACGAGGCAAAGACGGTGGGCTTGATTAAGCCACCCGCAGTCAGCAAGTTTCCAAAAAAGAAAGTACCCTGACAAATGAAGCGGGAACATGGTCAAACATTGGCTTTCCTGCCAAGGAGCCGGGGACAACGTCATCCACCAGGTACCAAGGAGGTAGGTGGGCCTGGTTCTCAGGTGCACATATCAAATGTGACACAACTTAAATCTGGGGTACATTACATCTGTTTCTGGGATGAATGGAAGCAAATTACCTCAGATCTGTTTATACAGAGTGTTATTCAAAGGTTTCAAATGGATTTCAATCCAAATTGTGATTTGCACATTGAGCATGTTCTTGGAAGAACTATTCAGTTTTCATTAACAGAACAGATGGATGTTCAGACTGCGCTTGCAAGCTTATGTGATAAAGGTGTAATGGTAAAGTTGGTTCACCAACCCCATCAATTTGTGTCTAATATTTTCCCAGGCCAAAAAAGGATGGGGGATATAGTATAGGCATTGTAAGATGGAATTGTCACTGCCAAGCAACTGGGTCAAGAGGATGCTATATGGCGACTATAGACCTTAAAGATGCGCATTACTCAATGTCTGTTTATTTGCAGGAAAAGGATATTTGAAATTCACCTGGATGGATCAACTATGGCAACAAAATTGTTAAAACCTATAATAGGCATGCTGAGAGGCCAGGGTCAGGTGCTCATGGCCAGAGGAATCCAAATTAACACCTGACTATTTGGGTCACAATTGATTCAATTAAGTGACTCTGCCCAGGGAAAAAGGGTAGAGCTAATTGATAGGTGTATCAAGCTAATTGAGGCATTAAGGATACATTTGGGTCATTATAATAGACCTATGCAGTTATCAGTAAAGGCTATTTTCTGATTTGCAATGGTGGATTCACCATGTGTACAGAAGTTATAGCAAGGTAATGCTTGACCAGCCTTCCATGATTTTGCAGATGAATGTCAGTGCACTCGGGTGAGGTGTCACGGATACGAGTTTCAGCTGTGGAGGCAGATGGACTGAGCAAGAGGCATTGCTTCTGCAGACATGGGCAATTAACTATTAAGAGGCTTATTGCTCTAACAAATGTAATCTGCATGTTCAGTTTCAGATTGACAATACTACGCAAGTGGCATATATATTAATCACATTGGTGGAATCAAGTCGGTATTTTGTGACAGATTGGATAATCAAATTTGGGCCTGGTGCATTGAAAAATATATTTCAGCTATTTATCTACCAGGTAGATTCTACATAGTAGCAGAGGCCAAGTCACGAAAGTTCCATGACAACATAGATTGGATGTTGAACCAGGAGGTGTTCAATAATATAGTACTTATATATGAATGCCAGATATCGATTTGTTTTGCATCAAGGTTCAACCATCAGCAGCCTAAATAGGTTTCATGGGAACCAGACCAGGTGGCAATTGCAATTGATACTTTGACGTTACATTGGGGTGGTATGTTTTATATATTTACCTACCATTTTGCCTAATAGGTCGGAGTCTGCAAGAAATCAAGCAAGGATGCCGCTTTGGGGGTGCTTGTAATACCTAATTGGCCGAATCAAGCATGGTTCCCTTTGATGTTACAGTTAGGGATCCAACCTCTTTTTGGTGGTTCCCAAGCGTAGGAATTGACTGGAGCATCCGCTAATACGGCAAAGTCATCTGTTATGTGATTGTATTGACTTGTTAATTTGCAGGTTTTAAGAAGGCCATACCTGGAGCAAGGACTGTCTCAGTGAACGGTGGACATGTTCACTGTAGCCTGGAGAAAGAGTACTCAAAAGGGGTATATTATTGATGTAAAAAATGGGAGCAATATTGTGTACAAAGTAATATTGACTATAGTACTGCAGGTATTGTGGATATTTTAGAGTTCCTGTTGACACTCTACGATGATGAGGGGCTCAGTTATAGCACCATTAATACAGCTTTAAGTGCTTTGTCCTCGTATGGTTTTGATGGGGTCAGGAAAGATCCTATTGGGTTTCATCATATCAAAGATGGATTGATGAAAGGAATTTCAACTATAAACCTCCTAAACCCAGGTATAAGACGCTGGGATGTAAGTGTTGTCCTCAAGATGCTTCGACAGTAGGTTCCTGTCATGTCTCTGAATTTGCCAAACTAATCATGAAAGTGGTTATGCTCATGGCATTGGTTCAGCATAGCAAGTGCAGAGTTTGCAAAAACTTCTGCTAGACAGGATGGAAGTTGCTGAAGAGAAAGTTAAGTTATATATTTGCGTCCTGCTCAAACAGAGCAGGCCAGGTGTCACAGGTTTGTTAAAATTGTGTTTCAGCATAATCTACTGATCCATGTTTATGTGTAATGACACATTTATGTTCATTATATTGAAGCTATAAAGAACTTAAGAAATGTGGAAACAGCATTGTTTATTAGTTACATGTAGCCACATAGGAGAATGTCAGTGCAGACTATCTCAAGGTGGTTTAAAGCAAATGTTGATTCAGGCAGGTATTAACACTGAAGTGTATATATCCTTTTCCACTAGTGCAGCAGCAATGTCGTCGGCTAGGGCGATGGATGTTCACATCGGCAATATTCTTACAGGTGCCGGGTGGTCAAATTAATTGTTTTAGATTTTTACTATCGGCTGATTGCCGATCGGCGAGAGGCTGTTTGCAAATTCAGGATTAAGTCCTGTTTAGTTTCCCCTGGGATAGAGGGGTTACTGGTTGTTTTGATTATTCAAATCAATTGTTACTACATGATATTCACATTTCATATTTAACGCATTATTGATTGTTTCTCATCGAAAGTCTATCAATGCAGTGAGAAGTCGGGATTTGGATCTGCGGCATAAAATCACAGAGCTTTGAACCCTTCACGTAATCACTAACGTGACGCCGAAGTTAAATAGTAAGATTAAATGAGAACTTACCAAGTTTGAAGTTTGATCTTTATTTAATGAGGAGTTACGTTGGTGATTACGTGCCCGCCACGCCCAACCCTCTCTCATAAAAAAGGTCATATGGTAGTTCTCTTGTTGCTCATCTTAATATGTTACTTCAAATATTGTGTTGTCTGTGATTTCATACCGCTGCTTTGAAGATTGACGCGCATGCGCCCTGACGGGTCTTCTTCACGTAATCACCAACGTAACTCCTCATAAAATAAAGATCATACCTCAAACTTGGTAAGTTCTCGTTTAATCTTACTATTCTCTTGGAAATCTCTAGGTTGCTGTCGCCCACACTTATTTGGAACGGACTGAAACCCCAGTTTCTGCGCTCCCTAGAAACTCACTGTTGCCCTAGTTCCTGAACACTCTTGATGCTCACTGGAAAATTGGAACACAATTCCTGAGCTCCCTTTGAATTCACCAGGGCCTGTTTAACATGCTCCCTTTAAATGCAATGGATTTGATGGAACAAGTACAATAGTACAGAACAACATCTAAAATTAAAAAGGCTGTCAGACTATTAATAGACATAATATCTAATCGTCCAGAAAATCTGTTGGTCCAATACCACATAAGTCCTAAGTGTGCCAGACAATTTGATGATGGCTGTATTTGGGTATATAAAAACTATTTAAAAAATGTTTTGTCCTTTACATAAATGGCATAGTATAACTGAACCTAATATTTAAACCACAAAGCATAAGAACCTGTCACTTCACTCCGTTCATTACTGCTTGCATCCAATGTTGCTAAGATACTTAGGGAGGTTCCCGCATGTAAAGACAAAGTGCTGTGAATCCAATTTATTCATGAATAGTACATTAACCAGAAAAGATCTGTGCTTAGAATTTGAGGATGCACGGGGTTGTTTTCAAGATACTTTTTTTCAAGCATTTTGTCACTCAATGTTTCAAAAATGTGGCAAGGATAAAATACTCGGCCCCATTGTATAACCCAGGTGGGGATGACCTCGAATTGGGATCATTATACATTGTACAGGAGAAGATGTCCTATCTAACTTCCCCAGAAGCAAGCAGTGTCCAATGTATAGGTGTGTATATATATATATACACACACACATATATACAGTATACATACACACACACACACATATATACAGTATACATATACACACACATATATACAGTATACATATACACACACACATATATATATATCTATATATCTATATATCTATATATCTCTATATATATATATATATCGATACTGGCCCTCTGGAAACCAGTCCCTTCGGCCCACAACACTCATACTAGCGCTCCAAATATGTATATGTATTGAGGTCCAGTATATATATATATATATATATATATATATATATATATATATATATATATATATATATATATATATATATATACTGGACTAAGTGGGACCCTTTGGGTACCATGTTCACACGGGAGGACTGGCCCCCAACCCAATATTCCACCTCTCCACCAATTCCAATATTGGTGGCCAGTGGGGGGCTTTCTGTATGGGTGTTGTTGGCCGAAGGGACTGGTTTCCAGAGGGCCAGTATTGACATTGTGGGCTGAATGGATTCTTTGGCAGCTCAGTCACTCAAGCATGGTGGGCTGGCAGCTCAGTCACTCAGGCCTGGTGGGCTGGCAGCTCAGTCACTCGGGCCTGGTGGGCTGGCAGCTCAGTCACTCAGGCCTGATGGGCTGGCAGCTCAGTCACTCAGGCCTGGTGGGCTGGCAGCTCAGTCACTCAGGCCTGGTGGGCTGGTAGCCCAGTCACTCAAGCCTGGTTGGCAGGCAGCTCAGTCTCTCGGGTCTGGTGGGCTGGCAGCTCAAAAACTGCCAGAACTTCTGCCCAAAACAGGTGAGAGGCTCTGTGAGAGAGAAGGGGGAGAGGGTGAAGAATCAATTTTAGAAATTTTTCATCTTTTTTTGCAGATCACAGCAATGAAGGAGGAAAGTCTAAACTGTCCTGGATCTCACAGGGATCTAATGAAAAGAGGGAGCAAATACTGGGGTGAGGTTTAATACTTGCAGGGGGAATACTTACTGATGGGCTGAAGGGACTCCTCCTGGGATAGTACAGGCCTGATGGGCTGAAGGGACCACTTTAACAAATCTTTTTTTTTTTATTTTTTTTTTTTTATTTTTTTATTTTTTAGAAGTACGGTAGATTACAGTAATGTACAACACGTATATATTAATACATTTTTTGTACCGCTTCACTTTTTTAAACTTTAAGAAAGAAAAAGAAAGAAGTAAGAAAAGTGAAGAAAGTGCGCAAAGGTTGTGAAGTGCAAAAGAGTGTTGGGAAAAGAAAGCCCCTTAGAAAAGAGGTTAGAGAAGGAAGTAAAGTTAGAAAATAGACCCTAGAAAAAAAAGAGAAAGAAAGAAGGAACAATCGCTCTATTATAACTCTTATACCATACTTCATAGAGAAGGAACTACCAACCAAGTCTATTTTTATTTTACCTCCCATTACCAGGTCCAGATACCTTTTATTTATTTATTTGTTTTTCTAAATTACTATTGCACCTCATGCTTGTAATAGGTCCAAAAACGTAGACCACGTCTTTTGAAATTGATCTACTTTGCCTACTAGGAGGAATCTCATCTCTTCCAGATGTAATGTTTCCAACATATTTGATGTCCACATTTTTATTGTTGGTGTGGGCGCATTTTTCCAGAATTTAAGTATAAGCTTTTTTCCCATTATTAGCCCATAATTGAGTAAATTCTTCTGATACACGTTTAATTCAGGAATACCTTCCGATATTCCAAAAATAATCCATTCTGGTTTTGGTACCAGTTTTATTCACTTTAACAAATCTGAGTGAAATCACAGTGAAGGGCAATTTTTCTGGACATTTCGTGGCCTGGCACGGGCCTTTTGGGCCAAAATATTCCTATTGGGCTAATACGGGCATTTTGGGCAAACGCTACTGGTTTCTCGGCTAATAGGGGCTTTGTGGGCCGAAATTAGTGGTTTCAGGCAGGCCAAACAACTCACTCATTTTCATTTCATTTCCATTGCCATTTCCATTTCAATTTCAAGCACAGCGAAGGCCAAACAATTCCTTACATTTTCATTTCATTTCCATTTCCATTTAACTTCAAGCACAGGGAAGGCCAAACAACTCATTTAATTTCCATTTCCATTTCCATTTCCATTTCCATTTCCATTTCCATTTCAAGCATAGGGCAGGCCAAACAAATCCTTTCATTTTCATTTCCATTTCCATTTCCATTTCCATTTCCATTTCCATTTCCATTTCCATTTCAATTTCAATTTCAAGCACAGGGCAGGCAAAGCTACTCATTTCATTATAATTTCATTTCCATTTCAAATTCAAGCACAGGGCAGGTCAAACAAATAATTTCATTTTCATTTCATTTCCAATTCCATTTCAATTTCAAGCGCAGGGCAGGCCAAACAACTCATTTCATTTTCTTTTCATTTACATTTACATTTACATTTCAAGCACAGGGCAGGCCAAACAACTCATTTCATTTTCATTTCATGTCCATTTCCATTTCATAGAAACATAGAAAATAGGTGCAGGAGTACGCCGTTCGAGCCTGCACCACCATTCAATATGATCATGGCTGATCATCCAACTCAGTATCCTGTACCTGCCTTCTCTCCATACCCCATGATCCCTTTAGCCACAAGGGCCACATCTAACTCCCTCTTAAATATAGCCAATGAACTGGCCTCAACTACCTTCTGTGGCAGAGAATTCCAGAGATTCACCACTCTCTGTGTGAAAAATGTTTTTTCATCTCAGTCCTAAAAGATTTCCCCCTTATCCTTAAACTGTGACCCCTTGTTCTGGACTTCCCCAACATCGGGAACAATCTTCCTGCATCTAGCCTGTCCAACCCCTTAAGAATTTTGTATGTTTCTATAAGATCCCCCCTCAATCTTCTAAATTCTAGCGAGTACAAGCCAAGTCTATCCAGTCTTTCTTCATATGAAAGTCCTGACATCCCAGGAATCAGTCTGGTGAACCTTCTCTGTACTCCCTCTATGGCAAGAATGCCTTCAAGTCCCTCGTCCAAATCATTAATATATATTGAAAATAGCTGCGGTCCCAGCACTGAGCCTTGTGGTACCCCACTAGTCACTGCCTGCCATTCTGAAAAGGATCCGTTTACTCCTACACTTTGCTTCCTGTCTGCCAGCCAGTTCTCTATCCACTTCAATACTAAACCCCCAATACCATGTGCTTTAAGTTTGTATACTAATCTCTTACGTGGGATCTTGACGAACGCCTTCTTAAAGTCCAGATATAACACATCCACTGGTTCTCCCTTATCCACTCTACTTGTTACATCCTCGAAAAATTCTATAAGATTCATCAGACATGATTTACCTTTCGTAAATCCATGCTAACATTGTCCAATGATTTCACCACTTTCCAAATGTGCTGCTATCACATCTTTAATAACTGACTCTAGCAGTTTCCCCACTACCGATGTTAGACTAACTGGTCTGTAATTCCCTGTTTTCTCTCTCCCTCCCTTTTTAAAAAGTGGGGTTACATTAGCTACCCTCCAATCCTCAGGAACTACTCCAGAATCTAAAGAGTTTTGAAAAATTATCACTAATGCATCCACTATTTCTGGGGCTACTTCCTTAAGTACTCTGGGATGCAGCATATCTGGCCCTGGGTATTTATCGGCCTTTAATCCATTCAATTTACCTAACACCACTTCCCAGCTAACCTGGATTTCACTCAGTTCCTCCATCTCATTTGACCCCCGGTCCCCTGCAATTTCCGGCAGATTATTTATGTCTTCATTAGTGAAGACAGAACCAAAGTAGTTATTCAATTGGTCTGCCATGTCCTTGTTCCCCGTGATCAATTCACCTGTTTCTGACTGCAAGGGACCTACATTTGTTTTAACTAATCTTTTTCTCTTCACATATCTATAAAATCTTTTGCAGTCAGTTTTTATGTTCCCTGCCAGTTTTCTTTCATAATCTATTTTCCCTTTCCTAATTAAGCCCTTTGTCCTCCTCTGCTGGACTCTGAATTTCTCCCAGTCCTCTGGTAGGCTGCTTTTTCTGGCTAATTTGTATGCTTCATCTTTTGTTTTGATACTATCCCTGATTTCCCTTGTTATCCATGGATGCACTACCTTCCCTGATTTATTCTTTTGCCAAACTGGGATGAACAATTGTTTTAGTTCATCCATGCAGTCTTTAAATGCCTTCCATTGCACATCCACCGTCAACCCTTTAAGAATCAATTGCCAGTCTATCTTGGCCAATTCACGTCTCATACCCTCAAAGTTACCTTTCTTTAAGTTCAGAACCCTTGTTTCTGAATTAATGATGTCACTCTCCATCCTAATGAAGAACTCAACCATATTATGGTCACTCTTGCCCAAGGGGCCACGCACAACAAGACTGCTAACTATTCCTTCCTCATTACTCAATACCCAGTCTAGAATAGCCTGCTCTCTCGTTGGTTCCTCTACATGTTGATTTAGAAAACTATCCCGCATTCATTCCAAGAAATCCTCTTCCTCAGCACCCCTGCCAATTTGATTCACCCAATCTATATGTAGATTGAAGTCACCCACTATAACTGTTTTACCTTTGTTGCACACATTTCTAATTTCCTGTTTAATGCCATCCCCAACCCCACTACTGCTGCTAGGTGGCCTGTGCACAACTCCCACTAGCATTTTCTGCCCCTTAGTGTTTTGCAGCTCTACCCATATCGATTCCACATCCTCCAAGCTAATGTCCTTCCTTTCAATTGCGTTAATCTCCTCTCTAACCAGCAACGCTACCCCACCTCCTTTCCATTTCTGTCTATCCCTCCTGAATAATGAATATCCCTGGATGTTCAGCTCCCAGCCTTGGTCACCCTGGAGCCATGTCTCCGTGATCCCAACTATAGCATAGTCATTAATAACTATCTGCACATTCAACTCATCCACCTTATTACGAATGCTCCTTGCATTGAGACACAAAGCCTTCAGGCTTGTTTTTCCAACACCCTTACCCCTTATACAATTATGTTGAAAAGTGGCCCTTTTTGATTTTTGCCCTGGATTTGTCTCCCTGCAACTTTTACTTTTCACCTTGCTACCTATTGCTTCTACCCTTGTTTTACACCCCTGTCTCTCTGCTCACACATTTAAGAAACCCACCACCTCTTATTCTCTGTTTATTATTTTTTTCTTCTTCCCCCCCCCTACATGTTGGGTCCGAGTGCTTCCCTTCTCTGCCTCCTGCCTCACACACTGTCCACTAGCTTTCTCTATTTGAGTCTCTCCCCCCCAACCGTTCTAGTTTAAAGTCTCCCTAGTAGCCTTTGCAAATCACCCCGCCAGGATATTGGACCCCCTCGGGTTCAAGTGCAACCCATCCTTTTTGTACAGGTCACACCGTCCCCAAAAGAGGTCCCAATGATCCAGAAACTTGAATCCCTGCCTTCTGCACCAGTGCTTCAGCCACGCATTTATCATCCACCTTCGCTCCATTCCTACTTTCACTGTCGCGAGGCACAGGCAGTAATCCTGAGATTGTTACCTTTGCGGTCCTTCTCCTTAACTCTCCTAACACCCTAAATTCTCCTTTCAGGACCTCTTCTCTTTTTCTACCTATGTCATTGGTACCTATATGTACCACGACCTCGGGCTCCTCTCCCTCCCATTTCAGGGTATCTTGGTTACGTTCAGACACATCCCAGACCCTGGCACCAGGGAGGCAAACTACCATCCAGGTCTCCTGACTGTGTCCACATAATCGCCTATCTGACCCCCTAACTATAGAGTCCCCTATTAATACTGCCCTTCTCTTCTTTTCCTTACCCTTCTGAGCAACAGGGCCGGTCTCTGTACCGGAGGCCCGGCTGCTGTTGCTACCCCCAGGTAGGCTGTCCCGCCCAACAGTACTCAAACAGGAGTGCTTTATGCCAAGGTGTACAGCCACCGGGGTACTCTCTAGTCCCTGCCTCTGCCCCTTGCCCCTCCTTACCGTGACCCTCTTGTCTGCCTCCTGTTGTTTTAGAGTGACCACCTCTCTGTAACTCCTCTCTATGACCTCCTCGCTGTCCCTGACCAGACGGAAGTCATCGAGCTGCTACTCCAGGTTCCTAATACGGTCCCTTAGGAGCCCCATCTCGAAGCATCTTGCGCAGATGTGGACGTCCGGAGGGCTATCAGACTCCATGACCCCCCACATCTGACATTCAGAACAGTAAACTGCCCTGGGCCTCATACTCTCCCCTTAACCTGGATACAATACAAACTGCTGGAAGAATGGAACGTTACAGATTTGGGTACTCCTCCCGCTGCAACTACTCCTGGGCCTCTGTGAATCGAAGCCCCGCGATCAGGTTTTGTACTCACCGCCCGGACGTTACTCCTCCCACTGCAACCGCTCCTGGGCCTCTGTGAATCGAAGCCCCGCGATCGGGTTTTGTACTCACCGCCCGGACGTTACTCCTCCCACTGCAACCGCTCCTGGGCCTCTTCAAATTTCAATTTCAACCACAGGGCAGGCCAATCAACTGAATTCATTTTCATTTCATTTCCATTTCGATTTACATTTCAGTTTTAAGCACAAGGCAGGCCAAACAACTCATTGCATTTTTATTTCATTTACATTTCAATTTCAAGCACAGGGCAGGCCAAACTTATTTTATTTGTATTTCATTTCCATTTCCATTTCAATGTCTAGCACAGGGCAGGCCAAATAACTAATTTCATTTTCATTTCAATTCCATTTCCATTTCAATTTCAAGCACAGGGCAGGCCAAACAACTCATTTCATTTTCATTTCATTAGTATTTCCATTTCAATTTCTATCACAGGGCAGGCCAAACAACTCATTTCATTTTCAATAGACAATAGACAATATGTGCAGGAGTAGGCCATTTGGCCCTTCGAGCCAGCACCACCATTCAATGTGATAATGGCTGATCATCCCCAATCAGTACCCCCCGTCCCTGCCTTCTCCCCATATCCCCTGACTTCGCAATTTTTAAGAGCCCTATCTAGCTCTCTCTTGAAAGCATCCAGAGAACCTGCCTCCACTGCCCTCTGAGGCAGAGAATTCCACAGACTCACCACGCTCTGTGAGAAAAAAGTGTTTCCTTGTCTCTGTTCTGAATGGCTTACTCCTTATTCTTAAATTGTGGCCCCTGGTTCTGGACCCCCCCAACATCGGGAACATGTTTCCTGCCTCTAGTGTGTCCAAGCCCTTAACAATCATATCTTTCAATGAGATCCTCTCTCATCCTTCTAAACTCCAGAGTGTACAAGCCCAGCTGCTCCATTCTCTCAGCATATGACAGTCCCGCCATCCCAGGAATTAACATTGTAAACCTAAGCTGCACTCCCTCAATAGCAAGAATGTCCCTCAAATTAGGGGACCAAAACTGCACACAATACCCCAGTTGTTGTCTTACTATGTATCTGTACAACTGCAGAAGGACCTCTATGCTCCTGTATTTGATTCCTCTTGTTATAAAGGCCAACATGCCATTCGTGTTTTTCACTGCCTGCTGTACCTGCATGGTTACTTTCATAGACTGGTGTACAAGGACCCCCAGATCCCGTTGTACTACCCTTTTTCCCAACTTGACACCATTTAGGTAGTAAGCTGCCTTCCTGTTTTTGCTACCAAAGTGGATAACCTCATATTTATCCGCATTAAACTTCATCTGCCATGCATCTGCCCACTCCCCCAACCTGTCCAAGTCACCCTGCATTCTCATAGCCTCCTCCTCTCAGTTCACACTGCCACCCAGCTTTGTGTCATCTGCAAATTTGCTAATGTTACTTTGCATCCCTTCATCCAAATCATTGATGTATATTGTAAATAGCTGTGGTCCCAGCACCGAGCGTTGCGGTACCCCACTAGTCACTGCCTGTCTTTCTGAAAGGGACCTGTTAATCCCTAGTCTTTGTTTCCTGTCTGCCAACCACTTCCCTTATCCATGTCTGCACTCTACCCCCAATACAATTTGCCCTAATTTTGCCCACTAATCTCCTATGTGGGACCTTATCAAATGCTTTCTGAAAGTCCAGGTACACTACATCTACTGGCTCGCCTTTGTCCATTTTCCTAGTTACATTTTCAAAAAATTCCAGAAGATTATTCAAGCATGATTTCCCCTTCGTAAATCCCTGCTGACTCGGAGTGATCCTGTTACTGCTATCCAAATGTGCGGCTATCTCATCTTTTATAATTGACTCCAGCATCTTCCCCACCACCGATGTCAGGCTAACTGGTCTATAATTCCCCATTTTCTCTCTCCTGCCTTTCTTAAAAAGTGGGATAACATTAGCTACCCTCCAATCCACAGGAACTGATCCCGAGTCTATAGAACATTGGAAAATTATCACCAATACATCCACGATTTCTAGAGCCACTTCCTTAAGTACCCTGGGATGCAGCCCATCAGGCCCTGGGGATTTATCAGCCTTCAGTCCCATCAGTCTATCCAACACCATTTCCTGCCTAATGTGGATTTCCTTCAGTTCCTCTGTCACCCCAGATCCTCTGGCCACTACTATATCAGGAAGATTGTTTGTGTCCTCCTTATTGAAGACAGATCCAAAGTAGCTGTTCAACTCATCTGCCATTTCCTTGTTCCCCATAATAAATTCACCTTTTCCGGTCTTCAAGGGTCCAACTTTGGTCTTGTAATTTTTTCCTCTTCTCATACCTAAAGAAGCTTTTACTATCCTGCTTTATATTTCATGGCTAGCTTACCTTCATACCTCATCTTTTCTCTCCGTATTTTCTTTTTGGTTATCTTCTGTTGTTTTTAAACATTACCCAATCCTCTTGCTTCCCGCTCATCTTTGCTATGTTGTACTTCTTCGCTTTAATTTTTATACTGTCCCTGACGTCCCTTGTCAGCCATGGTTGTCCCTTTATCCCCTTGGAATCTTTCTTCCTCCTAGGAATAAACTGATCCTGCACCTTCTGTATTATTCCTAGAAACACCTACCATTTTTGCTCCTCTGTCATCCCTGCTAGTGTATCTTTCCAGTCAACTTTGGCCAGCTCCTCCCTCATGGCCCCATAGTCCCCTTTATTCAACTGCAACACTGCCACCTCCGATCTACTCTTCTCCCTCTCCAATTGTAGATTAAACCTGACCATGTTATGGTCACTGCCTCCTAATGGCTCATTAACCTCGAGGTCCTTTATCAAATCCGGTTCATTACATAACACCAAATCCAGAATTGCCTTCTCCCTGGTAGGCTCCAATACAAGCTGTTCAAAGAATCCATCACGAAGGCACTCTACAAAGTCCCTTTCTTGGGGTCCAGTACCAACCAGATCTTCCCAGTCTACCTGCATGTTGAAATCTCCCATAACAACCACAGCATTCAATTTATTACATGCCAATTTTAACTCCTGATTCAACTTGCGCCATATGTCCAGGCTACTGTTTGGGGGCCTGTAGATTAGTCCCATTAAGGTCTTTTTACCCTTACAATTCCTTAGTTCTATCCATACTGACTCCACATCTCCTGTTTCAATGTCACCCCTTGCAAGGGATTGAATTTCATTCCTCACCAACAGGGCAACCTCACCCCCTCTGCCCACCTGTCTGTCTTTTCGATAGGAGGTATACCCTTGAATATTCAGTTCCCAGCCCTGGCCCTCTTGCAGCCATCTCAGAAATTCCCACAACATCATACTTGCCAGTTTCTAACTGAGCCTCAAGCTCGTCCACTTTATACCTTATACTTCGTGCATTCATATACAGTACTTTGACCACAGTATTCACTTCCCCCCTCGCAATTGGCCCTGACCTTACTCTGTTGTCTATTCTCAAGCTTTCCTTCCCATTAATTCAAGAATCTTTTGTAATTTTTCCTGTAGCCACTTCCCCTTCAACTCCATCTTTATACTCCCAATTTGTCAATCCCTCCCCCCCACTATTTAGTTTAAACCCACACGTGCAGCCCTACCAAACCTGCCTGCCAGAATGTCGGTCCCCCTCCAGTTAAGGTGTAACCCGTCGCTTTTGTACAGGTCACCCCTACCCCAGAAGAGATCCCAGTGGTCTTTAAATCTAAATCCTTGCTCACTGTACCTGCCCCTCAGCCACACATTCAGATCCCCTATCTCCCTATTCCTTTCCTCATTAGCACGTGGTACTGGAAGCAATCAAGAGATAACCACCCTAGAAGTCCGGCATTTCAGTCTTCTTCCCAACTCTCTGAAGTAATGTTGGAGAACCTCCTTCCTCTTCTTCCCAATGTCGTTTGTACCTACGTGCACAACTACTGCCGGCTGTTCACCTTCTCTCTCGAGGATGTTCAGAATTTGGCTCATGACATCCTGAACCATGGCACCAGGGGGGGGCAACAGACCATCCTTGCATCTCGTCTGCCACCACAGAATCTCCTGTGCACTCCTCCAACAATGGAGTCACCCACCACTAAGGCTCTGCCCGACGTCGGTCTCAACGGTTGAGTCCCATCTCCAGGATTGGAGCCACTGACGTGTCCGCCGCTCAGACTGGAAACCTTGTCTCCCCGGACAGTTCCCAAGTTTTTATTAGGCACAGCCACCTGAGTCTTCTGCACTCCACGATTTCCACACTTTCTCTCCATCACACACCTTGGTTCTTCCCGTAACCTTGGCGTGACTACCTCACTGAAGGTCCTGTCCAGGAAACTCTCATTTTCCCGGATGGCCCTGAGGTCACCCAGCTGTTTCTCCAGTACCCCAACACGGTCCTTTAGGAGCTGAAGCTGGACGCACTTGCCACAGTTGTAGCAGCCAGAGGTTCCATCTGTGACCCTGGGCTCCCACATTCTGCAAGCCTCACACTGTCTCATCTGCCCCGACATGTGTTCACCACGCTCCGACCTCTCGAGCTTTATGTGTAGCCTCCTCGCCGAAGACTATTGAGCCAAAGACTCACACATTTCTCACAAGGCCGCTCCCTCACTGCCGCTCCCTAAGAGCCGTCTTGCTTATATTGCTTATCTTAAATGTGTATATTTTAATGCTAGGAGCATTGTAAGAAAGGTGGATGAGCTTAGAGCCTGGATTGACACCTGGAAGTATGATGTTGTGGCGATTAGTGAAACATGGTTGCAGGATGGCTGTGATTGGAAACTAAATATTCTAGAATTTTGTTGCTTCAGGTGTGATAGAATTGGAGGGGCAAGAGGTGGAGGTGTTGCATTGCTTTTCAGGGAAGATATTACAGCAGTGCTTTGGCAGGATTGATTAGAGGGCTCGTCTAGTGAGGCTATTTGGGTGGAATTGAGAAATGGGAAAGGTGTAGCAACACCTATAGGGGTGTATTATGGACCGCCTAATGGGGAGCGAGAATTGGAAGAGCAAATATGTAAGGAGATAGCAGATATTAGTAGTAAGCACAAGGTAGGGATTGTGGGAGATTTCAATTTTCCACACATAGACTGGGAAACACATTCTGTAACAGGGCTGGATGGTTTGGAGTTTGGAAAATGTGTGCAGGATAGTTTTTGCGGCAAAATTCATAGAGGTACCTACTAGAGAAGGGGCAGTGCTGGAGATCCTGTTAGGAAATGAGACGGGTCAGGTGACGGAGGTATGTGTTGGGGAGCACTTCGGGTCCAGTGATCACAATGCCATTAGTTTCAATATAATTATGGAGAAGATCAGGGTTGAGATTTTTGATTGGAGAAAGGCTAACTTTGAGGAGATGCGAAAGGATTTAAAAGGAGTAAATTGGGACATGTTGTTTTATGGGAAGGATGTAGTAGAGAAATGGAGGACATTTAAAGGTGAATTTTAAGAGTACAGAATCTTTATGTCCCTGTTCGGTTGAAAGGAAAGAGTAATAATTGTAAAGAGCCATGGTTTTCAAGGGAAATTGGACACTTGGTTCGGAAAAAGAGAGATCTACAATAATTATAGGCAGCATGGAGTAAATGAGGTGCTTGCGGAGTATAAAGAATGTAAAAAGAATCTTAAGAAAGAAATAAGAAAAGCTAAAAGAAGATATGAGGTTGCTTTGGCAAGTAAGGTGAATGTAAATCCAAAGGGTTTCTACAGCTATATTAATATTAATAGCCAAAGGATAACGAGGGATCAAATTGGTCCATTAGAGAGTCAGAGTGGACAGCTATGTGCAGAGCCAAAAGAGATGTGGGAGATATTGAACAATTTCTTTTCTTCGGTATTCACCAAGGAGAAGGATATTGAATTATGTGAGGGAAGGGAAACAAGTAGGGTTGCTATGGAAACAATGAGGATCAAAGAAACATAGAAACATAGAAACATAGAAATTAGGTGCAGGAGTAGGCCATTCGGCCCTTCGAGCCTGCACCGCCATTCAATATGATCATGGCTGATCATCCAACTCGGTATCCCGTACCTGCCTTCTCTCCATACCCTCTGATCCCTTTAGCCACAAGGGCCACATCTAGCTCCCTCTTAAATATAGCCAATGAACTGGCCTCGACTACCCTCTGTGGCAGAGAGTTCCAGAGATTCACCACTCTCTGTGTGAAAAAAGTTCTTCTCATCTCGGTTTTAAAGGATTTCCCCCTAATCCTTAAGCTGTGACCCCTTGTCCTGGACTTCCCCAACATCGGGAGCAATCTTCCTGCATCTAGCCTGTCCAACCCCTTAAGAATTTTGTAAGTTTCTATAAGATCCCCTCTCAATCTCCTAAATTCTAGAGAGTATAAACCAAGTCTATCCAGTCTTTCTTCATAAGACAGTCCTGACATCCCAGGAATCAGTCTGGTGAACCTTCTCTGCACTCCCTCTATGGCAATAATGTCCTTCCTCAGATTTGGAGACCAAAACTGTACGCAATACTCCAGGTGTGGTCTCACCAAGACCCTGTACAACTGCAGTAGAACCTCCCTGCTCCTATACTCAAATCCTTTTGCTATGAAAGCTAACATACCATTCGCTTTCTTCACTGCCTGCTGCACCTGCATGCCTACTTTCAATGACTGGTGTACCATGACACCCAGGTCTCGCTGCATCTCCCCTTTTCCTAGTCGGCCACCATTTAGAAAATAGTCTGCTTTCCTGTTTTTGCCACCAAAATGGATAACCTCACATTTATCCACATTATACTGCATCTGCCAAACATTTGCCCACTCACCCAGCCTATCCAAGTCACCTTGCAGTCTCCTAGCATCCTCCTCACAGCTAACACTGCCCCCCAGCTTAGTGTCATCCGCAAACTTGGAGATATTGCCTTCAATTCCCTCATCCAGGTCATTAATATATATTGTAAATAGCTGGGGTCCCAGCACTGAGCCTTGCGGTACCCCACTAGTCACTGCCTGCCATTGTGAAAAGGACCCGTTTACTCCTACTCTTTGCTTCCTGTTTGCCAGCCAGTTCTCTATCCACATCAATACTGAACCCCCAATGCCATGTGCTTTAAGTTTGTATACTAATCTCTTATGTGGGACCTTGTCGAAAGCCTTCTGGAAGTCCAGATACACCACATCCACTGGTTCTCCCCTATCCACGCTACTAGTTACATCCTCGAAAAATTCTATAAGATTCGTCAGACATGATTTACCTTTCGTAAATCCATGCTGACTTTGTCCAATGATTTCACCACTTTCCAAATGTGCTGCTATCCCATCTTTAATAACTGACTCTAGCAGTTTCCCCACTACCGATGTTAGACTAACTGGTCTGTAATTCCCTGTTTTCTCTCTCCCTCCCTTCTTAAAAAGTGGGGTTACGTTTGCTACCCGCCAATCCTCAGGAACTACTCCAGAATCTAAAGAATTTTGAAAGATTATTACTAATGCATCCACTATTTCTGGAGCTACTTCCTTAAGTACTCTGGGATGCAGCCTATCTGGCCCTGGGGATTTATCGGCCTTTAATCCATTCAATTTACCCAAAACCACTTCCCGACTAACCTGGATTTCACTCAATTCCTCCAACTCCTTTGACCCGCGGTCCCCTGCTATTTCCGGCAGATTATTTATGTCTTCCTTAGTGAAGACGGAACCAAAGTAGTTATTCAATTGGTCCGCCATATCCTTGTTCCCCATGATCAACTCACCTGTTTCTGACTGCAAGGGACCTACATTTGTTTTAACTAATCTCTTTCTTTTTACATATTTATAAAAACTTTTGCAGTCAGTTTTTATGTTCCCTGCCAGTTTTCTTTCATAATCTATTTTTCCTTTCCTAATTAAGCCCTTTGTCCTCCTCTGCTGGTCTCTGAATTTCTCCCAGTCCTCTGGTATGCTGCTTTTTCTGGCTAATTTGTACGCAACATCTTTCGCTTTGATACCATCCCTGATTTCCCTTGTTATCCACGGATGCACTACCTTCCCTGATTTATTCTTTTGCCAAACTGGGATGAACAATTTTTGTAGTTCATCCATGCAGTCTTTAAATGTCTTCCATTGCATGGAAGCACTGACACTTTTGAAAAATGTAAAAGTGGATAGGTCTCCAGGTCCTGACAGGATATTCCCTAGGACATTGAGGGAAGGTAGTGTAGAAATAGCAGGGGCTATGACAGAAATATTTCAAATGTCATTAGAAAAGGTAATGGTGCCAGAGGATAGGCGTATTGCGCATGTTGTTCCATTGTTTAAAAAGGGTTCTAAGGGTAAACCTAGCAATTATAGACCTGTTAGTTTGACGTCAGTGGTGGGCAAATTAATGGAAAGGATACTATATATAATCATCTGGAGAAACAGGGTCTGATTAGGAACAGTCAACATGGATTTGTGCCTGGAAGGTCATGTTTGACTAATCTTCTTGAATTTTTTGAAGAGATTACTAGGGAAATTGATGAGGGTAAAGCGGTGGATGTTGTCTATGTGGACTTCAGTAAGGCCTTTAACACGGTTCCACATGGAAGGTTGGTTAAGAAGGTTCAATTGTTGGGTATTAATAGTGGAGTAGCAAGATGGATTCAATAGTGGCTGAATGGGAGATACCAGAGAGTAATGGTGGATAACTGTTTGTCAGGTTGGAGGCTGGTGATTAGTGGGGTGCCCCAGGGACCTCTGTTGGGTCCACTGTTGTTTTTCATATACATCAATGATCTGGATGATGGTGTGGTAAATTGGATTAGTAAGTATGCAGATGATACTAAGATAGGTGGTGGTGTGGATAATTAAGTAGATATTCAAAGTCTACAGAGAGATTTAGGCCATTTGGAAGGGTGGGCTGAAAGATGGCAGATGGAGTTTAATGCTGATAAGTGTGAGGTGCTACATCTTGGTAGGACAAATCAAAATAGGATGTACATGGTAAATGGTAGCGAATTGAGGAATGCAGTAGAACAGAGGTATCCAGGAATAACTGTGCATAGTTCCCTGAAGGTGGAATCTCATATAGATAGGGTGGTAAAGAAAGCTTTTGGTGTGCTGGCCTTTATAAATCAGAGCATTGAGTATAGAAGTTTAGATGTAATGTTAAAATTGAACAAGGCATTGGTGAGGCCAATTCTGGAATATGGTGTACAATTTTGGTCGTCAAATTATAGGAAAGATGTCAACAAAATAGAGAGAGTACAGAGGAGATTTACAAGAATGTTGCCTGGGTTTCAGCACCTAAGTTACAGAGAAAGGTTGAACAAGATAGGTCTTTATTCTTTGGAGCACAGAAGGTTAAGGGAGGACTTGATAGAGGACTTTAAAATTATGAGAGGTATAGACAGAGTTGACGTGGATAAGCTTTTTCCATTGAGAGTAGGGAAGATTCAAACAAGAGGACATGATTTGAGAATTAAGGGACAAAAGTTTAGGGGTAACATGAGGGGGAACCTTTTTACTCAGAGAGTGGTAGCTGTGTGGAATGAGCTTCCAGTGGAAGTGGTGGAGGCAGTTTCGATTTTATCATTTTAAAATAAATTGGATAGGTATATGGACGGGAAAGGAATGGAGGGTTATGGTCTGAGTGCAGGTAGATGGGACTAGGTGAGAGTAAGTGTTCGGCACGTACTAGAAGGACCGAGATGGTCTGTTTCCGTGCTGTAATTGTTATATGGTTATATGGTTATATTGCTTGATAAATTGCCTAATTTACCAATTTACAAACCAAATTCCCCAGCTTTAAACACTTTTCCCCCTCTGACTCACTTCTAACTCTCCTTCCACTCGGGCTAGAGCCAATCAGTGCTTTTTCCTGCTGCTCTTTGTTGCTGTTTCTTCAAAATCCACAGGAGCTCTGAGATAAGTCTGCCTGTGCTTTGCCTCTCCTTTTCAACTGTTTTCCCCCTCTGACTGATTCATTGCATTTCCATTTCAATTTCAAGCACAGGGCAGGCAAAACAACTCATTTCAATTTCATTTCATTTCCATTTCCATTTCAATTTCAAGCACAGGGCAGGCCAAACAACTCTTTTCATTTTCATTTCATTTCCATTTCCATTTCCATTTCAAGCACAGGTCAGGCCTAATAATTAATTTCATTTTCATTTCATTTCAATTTCTATTACCATTTCAATTTCAAGCACAGGGCAGGTAAAACAACTCATTTCATTTCCATTTCCATTTCAATTTTAAGCACAGGGCAGGCCAAACAACTCATTTCCATTTCCATTTCCATTTCCATTTCAAGCACAGGGCAGGCCATACAACTGACTTAATTTTCATTAAGGGCTAACAAATCATTTATTGCAAGTACATTGCAGACTCAGTTCAGTTGACTCACAGGTTAGAATCACAGTTGTGGACTCTCCCTCACGGTATTCCAGAGTGACTGACTCATGTCCGGCATCTGGGGCTTTATACTCCTGGCCTCCCGGAAGGGGTGTTACCTTCATCATTGTGATTGACCAGCGAGAGGACCAATCAGCTGATCTCATGATTTTTTAAACATACAATTTTTTTTTATTTTTCAGCGATTGGAAAAATCCTTGAGGTTGCTGGCGTGGAGGAGGACTGTGTGTAAGATGGTGAGAAATTCATAGTGATATAAGGTAGCGTTTGTTTTCTAAAATCAATATACAACCTATACAGGAAGTGGTCAAGATGAGACTTTTAGTATATATATATATATATATTAAAATAAATTATTGACCAAGTGCAGTCCCATTGGGTCTGCTCCCCAATGCACCCTTCCCTACCCATAGACCCCACGAGGGGTGGTCCTCCAACTCAAGCCATTCCAGAATGTAAGATTCCAGCACTCCCCTACCTCCCTCAGGAGTGGGCTTTAAAAATAATCCAATTGCACTTGCCCTGCGTGTTGCAATAGCAATTCGCCCTCCCTCTCCTGTGAGGTGAAAACTTCAGAGTGTTCCTGTGTCGCAACATTGTATTGAAGTGTGTTGGAAGTTGGCAGGAATGATTTTAATAGTAAAAATCGTGTGAAAGTTAGGATTTTTAAAGCTTTAATCGCAAATAACGTCAAATATAGGATGAAGCTGATCACTGCTAGTCGAGCCATTGTGACGTCATCAGTTGAAGCTGATTGGTTTAAATTCAAAGTCTTTTGATTTTTTAAAACTTTAATCAGTAATGTCGAGAAATAAAGCATAAAATGTTCAGTGAAGGTGCATGCTGCCTAGAGGGGAAAATGTGAATCACAATATGTAAAGATCTTGTGAAAGTTGCCATTTTTAAAGCTTTAATCATCAATGATGTGAAATATAGGATGAAATCTTCAGTGAAGCTGATCACTACTAGCCGAGCCATTGTGACATCATCAGTTGAAGCTGGTTGTTTTTAATTCAGTCTTTAGAATTGTTTTTACTTTTATTCAGTAATACGTCGAGAATAAGTCGAGACATAAAGCATTGAATGTTCAGTGAAGGTGCTCTCCGCCCAGAGGGGAAAAATGTCAATCAGAATATGTAAAAAGTTATCGTTACCACGTGGTGTTTTTGCGAAGATGTAAAGACAACCACATATACACACACATATACACATACACAATGTACAAGATCAGACTTTTAATAAGTACTAGAGTCCAAGTGCAGACCCGTTAGGTCTGCTCCCCGAACACACCCATTCCCTACGCATAGCCCCCATGGAAGGCCGGTCCTCCACCTCAAGCCGTTCCCGAACATAAGATTCCAGCACTCACCTGCCTCCCTCAGCAATAGGCTTTAAAAAAAATTACAATGCACTTGCCCTGGGTGTTGCAATAGCAATTCGCCCTCACCCTCCCCCTGCTGTGAGGTGAAAAGTTCAGACTGTTCCTGTGTTGCAACATTGTATCGAAGTGTGTCTGAAGCTGGCAGGAATGATTTTAATAGTAAAATTCTTGTGAAAGTTCGCATTTTTAAAGCTTTAATAGCGAATAATGTCAAATATAGGTTGAGATCTTCAGTGAAGCTGATCACTGCCAGCCGAGCCATTGTGACATCATCAGTTGAAGCTGGTCATTTTAAATTCAAAGTCTTTTGATTTTTTTAAACTTTAATCAGTAATGTCAAGAAATAAAGCATAAAATGTTCACCGAAGGTGCTCTCTGCCTAGAGGGGGGAAATGTGAATCAGAATATGTAAAAATCTTGTGAAAGTTGGCATTTTTAAAGCTTTAATCATGAATAACATCAAAGATAGGATGTAATCTTCAGTGAAGCTGATCACTGCCAGCCGAGCCATTGTGACATCATCAGTTGAAGCTGGTCATTTTAAATTCAAAGTCTTTTGATTTTTTTAAACTTTAATCAGTAATGTCAAGAAATAAAGCATAAAATGTTCACCGAAGGTGCTCTCTGCCTAGAGGGGGGAAATGTGAATCAGAATATGTAAAAATCTTGTGAAAGTTGGCATTTTTAAAGCTTTAATCATGAATAACATCAAAGATAGGATGTAATCTTCAGTGAAGCTGATCACTGCCAGCCGAGTCATTGTGATGTCATCAGTTGAAGCTGGATCAAAGTCTTTTGATTTTTTTAAATCAGTAATAAGTCGAGAATAAATCAAGAAATAAAGCATATAATGTTCAGTGAAGGTGCTCTCTGCCTAGAGGGGAAAAAGGTAAATCAGAATATGTAAAAATGTAATTGTTACCAGATAGTGTTTTTACGAAGGTTTAAAGACAACCACATATACTCACACATGTACACATATACATACACATATACACACATACAAGATTAGACTTTTAATAAGTAGTAGACTAAGTGGGACCCGTTGGGTCCCATTCTTACACGGGAGGCCTGGTTTCCCAACCCAATATTCCACCACTCACCCATAGTGCCCAACTGCGCAGGCACGGCTGACTCACGGCATTCTAGACTCACTCACGGCTTTCTAGACTCACTCGTGGCTTTCTGGACTCACTCACTGCTTTTTGGACTCACTCACTGCTTTTCGCACTCACTCACTGACAGGGCTTTCTGTACACTCACTGACTCATGGCTTTCTGGACTCATTCACTGACTCGCGGCTTTCTGGACTGACTCACGGCTTTCTGGACTGACTCGCGGCTTTCTGGACTGACTCGCGGCTTTCTGGACTGACTCGCGGCTTTCTAGACTGACTTGCGGCTTTCTGGACTGACTCGCGGCTTTCTGGATTCACTCACTCACTGACTAACGGCTTTCTGGACACTCATGGCTTTCTGGACACTCACGTTCGGCTTTCTGGACACTCACCCGATGACTCATGGTTTTCTGGACACTCACTCACTGACACGGCTTTCTGGACACTCAATCACGGCTTGATCACTCACTGATTCACGGCTTTCAGGACACTCACCCACTGACCGGCTTTCTGGACACACACTCACTGACTCAAGGCTTTTTGGACACTTTCTCAGTTACTCATGGTACTCTGGACACTCTCTCACTGACTCACGGCTTTCCGGACACTCACTGACTGACTGGCGGCTTTCTGGAGTCTGACATGGCTTTCTGGACTGGCTCGAGGCATTCTGGACATTGGCTCGAGGCATTCTGGACACTCACTCATGGCTTTCTCGATACTGACTCGCGGCTTTCTGGACACTCACTCATGGCTTTCTGGATTTCTGGACTCACTCACGGCTTTCTGAACATTCAATTCAATTCAATTCAATTCAATTTATTTGTCTTTTGGACAAATTTGTCATTTGGACCCCTTGAGGTCCAAACGAAATGTCGTTTCTGCAGCCATACAATACAAAACGAAGAAGACCCGAGACACAACACAATTTACACATTACATCCATCACAGCGCTGTGATGGAAGGCAAAAAAACGTATCTCTCCACTGCACTCCCCCCCCCGCCCCCGATGTCAGAGTCAAAGTCAAAGCCCCCGGCGGGCGATGGTGATTGTCCCGCAGCCATTAAAGCCACGCCGGGTGAAGCAGGGTCGCGCACCGGGTCTTGGTGTTAGAGCCCCGGCGCGCGCCCGCAAAGTCCGGTGGCCATTCCAAGCCGTGCGGGGCGACGATGTAAAGCCCCGCTCCAGGTGCTCTTCGACCCCGCAACTCGGGCGGGAGTAGTCGCCGCTGCGGAAGCCCCGAAAAGCGGTCTCCCACCAGGGACCCGCGGGCTTACTGTGTTGCCGTCCGCCAGACCCGCGGTTGTAGCCTCCGAATCTCCGGCGGTCGGGTAGCAGCAGCGCTTGTCTCCACCACAGCTCCACCCGCTCCGGACTCGGCCAGCCCTGTCTCACTGACTCGCAGCTTTGGACACTCACTCACTGACTCGCGGCCTTCTGGACACTAATAGCCCTGTCCCACGGTGCGAGTCCACCCACGAGTTATCAAAAATCAAACTTGTGGTTTTCTACGAGATTCCAAGTTTATGTTCACGAGTTTAAACGAGTTCCCACGTGTATGTCTAAGTTTGCCGTTTAATTCTCATTTCTGCGATGTTCCAAGTTCCTCTCCCAAGTTACCAAGTTCCTCTCCCGAGTTACTCTTGAGCCAAATGATGTCATGCAGGGGTATTTTCACTATAGAAAGCCTCCCATGTTAAATTTCTGGTTACGGAATCAAGGGATATGGGGAGAAAGCAGAAACGGGGTACAGATTTTGGATGATCACCCATGATCATATTGAATGGCAATGTGGCTCGAAGGGCCAAATGGCCTACTCCTGCACCTATTTGCTATTTGTTTATACCTTTTAAATGTTATGACATGCGTTTCAGGATTCCAGCATCTGTCTTTTCCAATATCCCTTTCTCTTGGGCTTTTCCTCTCTTTCCCCAACTCCTATCTCCTCCATCTGTCAGTCCATCTGAGTGTAGATATGAAGTTCTTCTTGGCTGTCTATCTGTATGTGTGGACTTTCCATTAAAAGTCATCCATGATCATTATCTCACAATCCTTCAGATGTTTTTGCCACATTTCTCATCGAGTCATGGGTTCAAACAACAGTTGTTTAATTATCAGTTCTGAACCATTGTTGCATTGGGGCACAGTTGTTATTGCTTGTTGTAAAAATGCCCAGGGGTACTTTGTCATGAAATATGTTGTCTTTGCTTCCTGACACCTTGATTGATTCCCATTTTTCATCCCCATACGAAGATGACTTTCCTTTGCGTAGGAACATCAGAAGTTGGTTTAAACGGTAGATAGACGCAAAAAGCTGGAGTAACTCAGTGGGTCAGGCAGCATCTCTGGAGGAAAGGAATAGGTGACATTTTGGGTCGAGACCCTTCTTCAGACTGAGTCAGGGGAAAGGGAAACTAGATATAGACGGTGATATAGAGAGATGTAGAACAAATGAATGAAAGATATGCAAAAATGTAACGATGATAAAGGAAACAGGCCATTGGTAGGTGTGTGTTATGTGAGAATGAGTTACAGACAATGAGACTCAACAAGACGGCTTTGAAGCTGATACGACGGGTGGGGGAGGGATGGAGAGAGAGAGAGGAGATGCAAGGGTTACATGAAGTTAGACACTATCCATTTTTTCAGTCACACGCACCAAACCTTGTTTCAAATAAGTTCCCACTTCGGACCCAAACTCATTGTTCCATACGGCCTTCCTCCCGTATTAGTGGAATTGTAAAACAAGTATTAATAATTGTATTACGAAATAGGACATACGGGGTGAATTCAGTAGGTCAGGCAGCGTATGGGGAAAGAGGAATAGTCAGGGTTTTGGCTCTTCGGCTTCCTCGTCAAATTGGGAAACTACTGTGTAGGAACGAACTGCAGAGGCTGCATTATGCCAAAGATAAACACAAAATGTTGGAGTCACTCAGCAGGCTATGCAGCATCTCTGGAGAGAAGGAATGGTTGAATTTTTGGGTAGGAACACTTCCGTCTGAAAAAGGTTTCGGACCCGAAACGTCGCCTATTCCTTTTCTCCAGAGATGCTGGGAAACTAATATTCTAGAATCATCAGCCGAATCATCACCCAAATCTTTTTTATTGAACTAAGATGTTCAATCTTATGCATTGATAGTGAATGACCACGTTTCACGTACGGGTGAGATGAACGCTATATTAGTTGTCACCGGCACAGTCCGCACTAGTTTGCAGAGCCTCTTGTCACCATGTTCGCTCTGCAGGCCCCTACAAATTCGTTCATCTGGAAAACCCAAAGATAAAAAAATTGTGTTAAGAATGGTGTTAGATTAAGGAGGGGTGGGTTTACTTAAACAAACCCACAACAAAGGGGGCGGAATGTGACATGTCACAACAAAAGAAAAAGAGAATCTTTTTTTTCTGCGTGGCAAAAGCAAGATTTGCGAGTAGTCACTCAATGGACAAGACTTGTCTAGGACAGTCAATTTGTACTGGGGCAGAAGGGGAGTATCAGGAACTTCTAGAGGGGATATTCTATTTGATCCAACATTAAAGGTTATTATCAGATGCTTTATATTAATATCAGAGGGCCCATTCGGGGGGGTGGGATGGGGGGTGGGGTGGGGGGGTAGGGGGGCGTGGGGTGGGGAGGGGGGTTTGGAGGGTAGGGGGAAGGAATGGGGGGGTGAGGTGTGGGGGGGAGGGGGATGTGTGGGGGAGCACCTCCCGACTCCACACAGTGACTTACCTGACTCCACACAAAGGCTTTCCTGACTCCAGACAGCGGCGTTCCCGACTCCACACAGCGGCGTTCCCGACTCCACACAGCGGCGTTCCCGACTCCACACAGCAGCGTTTCCGACTCCACACAGCGGCGTTCCCGACTCCACACAGCGGCGTTCCCGACTCCACACAGCGGCTTACCCGACTCCACACAGCGGCTTTCCCGACTCCACACAGCGGCTTTCCCGACTCCACACAGCGGCTTTCCCAACTCCACTCTTGCGGACTCAATCAGCACGGCTTGTTTACTCAGCCCCGCCTCTGGGGTTTTATTCTCCAGTGGGTGCCGGAAGGGGATTTACCTTCATGGTGACTGACAGGCGAGAAGACCAATCTGCTGATATCACGATTTTTTAAACCTTCATCACTTTTCTCATATTTCACCGATCGTAACAAAACTTGCTGGCTTGGAGCAGAGGAGAACGCTGAGTAAGGTGGCGAAACAATCCTAGCGATATAAGGTAGCATTTTTGCGCAAATTTAATTACAACGCAGACCGGAAGTGGTCAAGTTGAGAGTTTTAGTAAGAGTATAGATATGATATGATATGCTATATACACGCCATATACACACACATTAAAAAAACAACCCAACAATATTAGTGCACTAATAACAATAATAGTTTATGTATTTCAGAGCTTAATGGAGGTTTCAGTGTTTAATAGCCTGATTGTTGTAGGGAAGAACCTGTACCTGAAGTTGGATGTTACAGTTTTCCAGCTCCTGTACCTTCTTCCCGATGACAGGGGTGAAATGAGTGTGTGGACAGTGTATCTGATGATGCTGGGTGCCTTTTTGAGGCAGCAACTCCTGTAAATCCCTTCGATGGTAGGGAGATCAAAACCCTTGATGGACAGTGATCACCACTTTTTGCATTCTTCTTTGCTCTTCGGTATTATTTTTGAATATCTAATTGTATTTCTGGTAATATTTTTCTAAAGACAAATCATTTACTAAAACATTTATCACATTTACCCAATTATACAGGATCCTGCAAAGGCTTGGATACTCATCATCAGAAAGTCATGATTCATTTAGGTGGGACTCCTTCCATTGTATCCCCAGCAATGAAGGCAATACAGAAGTTTAGACCAAGAAGGAAACGAATGCAGAAATCTGCAGTAGGAATTGAAATGAGAAGGATTCATAAACTCATTTGTGCACATGGGTGTACACTTGTACTGTTTATATGTTAGCAGATTAGTATCCCAGATGCCTGGGATAATAATCTGCAGGCATTAGTTCAATGTATTCTCGGGCATCTGGGCACATTTTAAATCCAATTAACACATCTGAATAAAAAGTTGGCATCAAAAGCAGGGATCTGAAGTCACACAGGTTGCATTAAAGACCCTCAGGTTCACTACTTTTTTTAAGGGAGGAAATCTTCCATCTGTTAGGGAGATTTGCTAATGCTATTTGCGATGGTTCAATCTAGTGTGAACCAGACTAGATTGAACCTTGGAATGGGTCTCAAAGCATGTGGGCAAATTGAAGCAAATATAAATATTAAAGTAAAGCAACTTCAGTAGACAGGACAGGCAGGGTCTAGGATCTAAACTGCATTTATTTTAAAGCAAGAGGCCTGACAGGTGGGAAAGGTGAAATCAGGCCATGAATTGGTACATAGGACAGACAGCTCAATGTTCCAGGTTACTGATGCTATAGGCATGACAGAGGTGCATGTAAGAGAGGTGGGAGAATAGTGTTTTTGTTAAGGTAGAATAACACAACAGTATTTAGGAAAATTGTATTCTTGAGGGATTACCCAGCGAATCTATATGAGTGGAACTTAAAATCTTCTTATAAAGTCCACACCACAAGATTAGAAATTGTTCAGCCAGAGCTTCTTGTTCCTCTTGTGCTTCTTGTGCATAGGGTGGAAAGATTGGTGGAAACAGGGCAGCGACATGAACGCTGTTTCCTTGGTCCCAACGTAGAAATAAGAAGGCAATTATTGATTTGATGGGATTTAGTTTAGTTTTGAGATACAGAACAGAAGCAGGCCCTTTGTCCCACCGAGTCTGCACCGACCAGCAATCCCCATACCAATATACCAGGGGCGGAAAACCGGGGGGGGGGGGGCCAGAGGGGACACGCCCCCCTCCATGTTTTGAGAGGTGGGGGACATCCCCCCCAAGTTTTTGTGATCCCGATTTTAAAATCTCAGCTTTCCGCGAGGCAGTGGGGGTGGGACTGATGATCGAGGGCGCGATGATTGGAGGAGGGAGGAGTGGGGGTGGGGGGGTTGGGACTGAGGATAGAGTGCGGCGATTGGAGGAGGGAGACGTGGCACAGACCTGCGCCTCATCCGCAGGCAGGATCGATCACGGCCGGGTCTCCGGCGGTGTCCCGAGTGCCCCCGTGGCCTCGGGAGTCAGATGGGCGCGGTGCCCCCAGGCCCACAGCCAGCGCAGAGAAACAGCACTAAACCCAGCTCAACTCTGCCTGTCCCGCCAGGTGAACCTGCCTGGACTTGCGCGAAATATGGCCAGCGTGGAGAAGCAGCGCTGGTATCCCGTCAGTCCAGACAGGGCTGTAGTTAACCCGGTGAGACAGGCAGAGTTGAGCTGCATTTAGTACTGGATTGAGCCTTCGAAGCCTCGCGCGCGCGCGTGTGTGTGAGTGTGCGCATGCGCATGCGGCCGCCAAAAAATTGTGTCCCCCGTCCCCTCCATGTTTTGATAGCGAGTTCCGCTCTTGCAATATACACACACTAGGAACAAATTACATTTATACCAAGCTAATTAACCTACAAACCTGTACGTCTTTGGAGCGTGGGACAAACCGAAGATCTCTGAGAAAGCCCACGCGGTGACAGGGAGAAGGTACATACTCCGTACAGACAAGCACCCATAGTCAGGATTGAACCCGGGTCTCTGGCGCTGTAAGGCAGCAACTCTACTGCTGAGCCACCATGCTGCCCAAATTGTTATGCTCTGCCCAAATAGTCAGCAGAAATTTGAGGAACAAATAGGTATGGAGATAGACACAAAAAGCTGGGGTAACTCAGCTGGACCGGCAGCATCTCTGGAGAAAAGGAATGGGTGATAAAGGGTCTTGACCTGAAATGTCACCCATTCCTTCTCTCCAGAGATGCTGCCTGTCCCGCTGAGATACTCCAGCATTTTGTGTCTATCTTCGGTTTAAACCAGCATCCGCAGTTCCTTCCTACACAAATAGGTATGCAGGTTGCAGATGACTGTCAGAATGATGGCATTATAAGAGTAGGTGATTTTAGTTTCCCCCTTCTTCAGACCCGGATGTAGAAGCTTGGACAAGTAATGTGCTGCATATCCAATACTGTAAGTAGTTTAATAAAGATGTGTTGTTTCCTTAAATGTGTATGATTCTGGTAATTAGAGTGGTGATTATTAAATGCTTCCAGGAATGTTTTGTTAAACAATACATAGATGGCCCCAGGAGAGAGGGCCACACTGGACCTCCAAATGAGAAATAAGGCTGGGCAAATGACTGAAGTATCAGCGAGGGATCACTTTAGGATCAGTTATCATTATGCTATTAGATTTAAAATATTAATGAAAAATATAGGAGTGGTCCTCAAATTAATGCACTGATTGGGCCAAGGAAATTTCTGCAGGTATTAAACAGGAACTTGTGTAGGTTGACTGGAGGCTGTTTGAAGGTAAAGGGGCATCTTGTAAGTGGGAGGCTCATATAAGTGAAATAGGGAGAGTTCAGGGGCAGCACATTTCTATGAGAGTGGATGATAAAGCAAATAAGATTAGGGAACCTTGATTGCTGAGGGATATTAAGGCACTGATGGGGAATGGGGTGGGGGGTAGAGAAGGTGTAGGCCAAGTATAGGCAACAGGAATCAAACAAGTCCCTTGAAGAATATGGCAGATATGAGTATGCTCAGAATGTGTGGAGAGGGCAAGATGGGATAGCTTTTGCAGATAAAATAAAGTCAAAGCTCAAGAAATTCTACAAGTGTACAGCAAAAGGATAACTAGGGAGATGATAAGGTCCGTTAAGAATCAGCATGGTCATCTATGTGTGAAGGCACTGAAAATGGGAAAGGTGCTAAATTAATATTTCTCATCTGTATTTACTATAGAGAAGACCATGAAAGCTGAGGAATTAAGGAAAATGAATAGTGATGAATTGGAACAAATCCACATTCCAAAACAACATGCTGGCTGACTTAAGGTGTATTAAGGTGGATAAATCCGCAGGGCCTGAGCATGTGTGAACTCGGACTTGGTGAAATACTAGGGAAGAAATTGCATGAGCCCTGTGAGAGATGGTTACATCACCTTTAGCCACAGATGGTTTAGCCAAAGCTAGATGACTGGAGGGTAGCTAATGGTGTGACTTTATTTAATAAGGGCTTTAATAAGGACAAGCTTGGGAACTACAGGCTGATGAGCCTAACATCAGAGGTGGGAGAGTTATTGGAGGAGATTGTAAGTGACAGGATCTACCTGCATTTGGAAAGGCAAGGATTTATTTGAGATTAAGGATATGCATTGTTTTGTGCTTGGGAAAAATTGACTTGGTGAAAGGAGGCAGAGGGTGATAGTGGAATGTTGTTATTCAAATCGAAGGCCTGCGACCAGTGGTATGCCACAGGGATCAGTGCTGGGTCCAGATTGTTTGGTCAACTGTATTAACAATCTAGATATTTTTCCTATCAGTGTTGTTAACACAGTTAGTAAGTTGTGGATGACACCAACATTACTGGTGTAATGGACAGCAAAGAAGATTACCTAAGATTACATCGCATTCAAGATAAACTGCAGAAATTGGCTGAGGAATGGCAGATGGAGTTTTATTCCATTAAATGCAAAGTTTATGTTTGGGTAAGAGAAACCAGAGCAGGACCTACAATATAAATGTTAGGATGCTGGAAAGTGCTGTAGAACAGAAAGACCTTGTACAGTAAAGGGCCTGTCCCACGGGCAGGCGACTCCATGCGGCAAGCGCGACCTAACCGGAAGTGGGGGCCGTGCGGGGGCCGCGCGGAGGTCGCGGGGCTGGTCCCACGTAGATCGCCGGAGCCATATGGAGTTGGTCCCGACACCGCGCGGGGCTCCGAAAAACTGACACTGTTCAAAAATTCCGCGCGGCAACGGCCTGCCGCCACGCTGCCGCATCGAGGCTGCGCGCACCGCCTCGACGCCGCGTGCACCGTCTCCGTCAACTCTGGAATTGTTGTGAAGGAAGGAACTGCAGATGCCCATTTACACCGAAGATGGACACACCAAAAATGCTGGAGTAACTCAGTAGATCAGGCAGCTTCTGTGGACAGGTGGTGTTTCGGGTTGAGACACCTTCTTCGGACTGAAGTCTTCTGCAGTCTTCTATGGTCTGAGGAAGGCTCTCGACCCGAAACATCACCTACCTGTGTTCACCCACATAAAAAGCGAAACATCACCTACCCGTATTCACCTACATAATAACCGCCCGAGCTTCCAACGGACTTCGCTCGAACTGGACGTCCGCGTCGCGCTTGCCGCATGGAGTCGCCTGCCCGTGGGACAGGCCCTTAACATAGTTCCTAGAAAGTAGCGACACAAGGTGGTGAAGCCACATTTGGCTCATTTGTCTTTATTTGACTGGGCACTGAGTAGAGTAGTTGGGATGTAAAGTTGTAACTCTAAGCTGGCATGGGTGCAGTAAAGAGTTACAAAAATATTACCAGGACTGGAAGGCTTGAGTTATGAAGAGAGGTTTGATCAGCTGTGTGCTTTCTTCGTGGAGCGTAGGATGTTGAGGGGTAACCTCACGGAGGTCTATAAAAACATAAGGGATTTATTGAATGGTACAGCATGGAAACAGGCCCTTTGGTCCTGCATGTCCACGCCGACCTGTTCACAAAACTTCTATGTTATTCCAATTTTGCATCCACTCCTGCACATTAGGGGCTTTTTTTTAAAAAACAGAGGCTAATTGACCTACAAACATCTTTGGGATGTGGGAGGAAAATGGAGCACCCAGAGGAAACCTATGGTCACAGGGAAAACATTCAAACTTTACACAGACAGCATCCGACATCAGAGTTGAACGTGGGTCACTGGCACTGTGAGGCAGCAGCACTACAAGCTGTGTTTCTTGTCACTCTATGCACCATTGTGACTGCCCTATATGTAGATAAGTTAGATATCTTATCACAGTGTTTTTCCCAGAGCATGGAAGTCTAAAACTATATGAGATAGATTTAAGGTGAGAGTGAAAAGGGCTACTTTTTCCACACAGTGGTAGTAGGTATATGGAACAAGCCGCCAGAAGTGGCTGTAGAAGCAGGCACAATTACTATGTTGTAAAATACATTTGGCCTGGTACACAGATAGAAGAGGTATAGAGATATGGGCCAAGCACAGACAAATGGGACGAGCGCACATAGACATCTTAGTCAGCATGGAGAAGTTGGGCTGAATGACTCGATTCCGCACTGCACAACTCTATAAAAATCCTCATCCCTGAATGTGATGTGTCTCAAATGTGATTCCAGGCTCACAACATTAAGGTTGATTTTTAATTGTCCTCTGAAATAATCTAGCAATCCCCTCAATGTAAATATTCACTCACAAGCTCTCTGCAATTGCAAATTACACTGGTTCTCCAACTGATCTAATTTCAAACAACACATCTAATTTTATTCCCAAATCTCTAGCCTTGTAGTCTGAAAGTGTTCCTTCATTCCAAATCTTCCAGACTGGGGAACATTCTCCTTGTATCCACTCAGTCCAGCCCTGTCATAGTTTTGTTTGTTTCAATTAGATCTTCTTTCATTCTTCTAATCTCTCAGTAATACAAAGCTAATCACGTTATTTCCTGCTCATTTTACATTTTACCTTCTCAGGAATCAGTCTGGTGAAGACTTGCTGCGCTCCATATACTACCTCAAACTTCTTCTTCTTCTTATCGAGTCCACATCAAGATTGGAAATTGTTCAGCCAGAGCTGAACACACTTCTCGGCATCTTCATACAATGGTGTTGGTCTTGCGCTTCTTGTGCTTCTTGTGCGTGGTGGTGGAAAGATTGGTGGAAACAGTGCCGCGACGTGAATGCTCTTTCCTTGCCCCTGACCTCAAGCTGCACAAAATGCTCTCAGTGTGGTCCTATCATCAGTTCCGTATAAAACCATAAATCTTGTTTATTTTAAATCGTAATCGTACTTGTTTTCTGCCTGTCAACCAATTTTCAGTCCATGTCAAAACGTTATCCTCAATACCATGTGCTTTAATTTTTTACACTATACTTTTACATGCCCTTTATCAAATGAATTGTGAAAATCCAAGTGTACTAAATTTAGTTTAGCTTATTGTCACATGGACTAAGGTACAGTGAAAACATTTTTGTTTTGTACTATCATGTCAGTGAAAAGACTGTACATAATCTAACTGCCCACAGTACAGATAATATTTAGTGCAAGGTAAAGTCTAATAAAGTCAGATTAAAGATAGTTCAAAGGTCTCCAATGAGGTCAATGTGAGGTCAGGACCACTTTCTAGTTGGTGAGAGGATGGTTCAATTACCTGATAACAGCTGGGAAGAAACTGCCACTGAATTTAGAGGTATCCATTTTCAAACTTCTGTACCTGTTGTCTGATGGAAGAGGGGAGAAGAGGGAGTGTCCAGGATGAGACTTGCCCCTAATTATATTAGTGGCCTTGATGAGACAGCATGAAGTGTTGATGGAGTCAATGGAAAGGAGGTTAGTTTGCGTGATTGTCTGGGTTGTGTCCACAATTCTCTGCAATTTATTGCGGTCTTGGATGGAGCTGTACCCAAACCATGCTGTGATGCATCCTGATATATCAACTGGTTCTCTCTAATCTATTTGATCAGTTACACCCTCAAAACACTCACCAATTACAAATTTCCCTTTGAGAACTCCAGGTTGACTCTCTTTCGTCCTGTCAATAGATTTTAAGTTTCCAGTTATCTCTTTAAAAATATTAAAAAATAGGCTCCTACAAAGGCACTTAGGGATAATGGTGGTCTTGACAATTTTGCCCCATTTAAAACAAACCTTTGTAGATATATGTCAGCTCAGGTCAATGTCATTTTTTATGCTAAGCATTACCTAAATGTTACGTATTTTGAGCTTCAAGGAAACCTGCTGTTTTCATAAAAGCAAGGAATAAAGTGGTTGGTGCCAGGTTGTTGAGGTAAACAAAATTTGTCTTGCCAACGTTCCTGTGCAATGTATCCTTCAGAATTGATCACATACCTTAAAAAAAAAAGCCAGAAGTGAAAAAAAGCATGCCATTTGTTGCACTAACCTTCTCAATTTGGGGTAAAGCAGTACCACACCCTAACTTTTCCTTGAGTTGTCAGTTTAAAACAATCTGCTTTAAAGTCACATCACAGAAAGCATTTGTTTAAATATTTAATGAGATTGCCAAATGGGTTAACAAAGCTCATTCCTAAACAATTCAATAAACCCGATTAAGTTTGAAAACCACAATAACATTTATTTGGCCACTTTCTTGAAATTCAGTCTGATATCCATCAATCTTTTAAAATTCTATTGTTAGTGTTTCTCTCCAGTCTCACATGTTGTTCTCTCACCTTGCCTATTGACAGGTGGAACTAATGCCTGACTTTATTGAATCAATTTGATTAAAGCAAAGTAGTGAAATTTACTTCACTCCTTCTCTTTCCAAATAAGTTACATCTCTTTGCTTCCCTTTAATGAAAAAACTTATGTTGGTATAGTGTATTCTTCAATCTCATGATATCCCAAGGGTTTTACAGTTAAAGAAATATGTCTAATGTGTAGTCACTACATGGTCAGTAAATAGGTAGCAAGCTCCTTTCAACGGCAGTTTGATAATCACCTGACAATCTGTTCTTGGAGAAGCTGGTTGATAAATAAAGATTGGATCCCCTTCTTTACACATGAGTTCACATAAAGGCCATGGTTTACCATTCAAACAGTACAGCAATTCCATAACAAAATGTGGATGCGGACTTTGTGTTTTAATTATTCTGAGTGTGGCTTGAATCCACAAACTTCACTCAGCAGTGATGCTGCTATTCGCTACTTTATACCATTCAGCACCAAACTTTTCAACATTTATTTACTTATTTTACTTCCTCCATCATTCCCTTCATTGCACTTTGCAGGTTGGATACATTTAATCCTGGGCCATTCCTTTGCAGAAAGGCAGTGGATCGTTTCAATCGCATCGTGATCATGGGTCCCTGCAGCATCCACACCCTCTAGTTTCTGGTATTATCTTGTTGTGAATTTACTCTGCTTTACAGCAACATATAGGATACCAGACATCTTGGAAAGTTACAAGAATTCAATACACTTTGAGTGTTTCTTGACAGCAGAATTTGAAATGGAATTAAATCCTTAAATTTGTTATCAGGAAGTTGATCCACATTCAGTGGTTTATATTGATAACTGTTTAATGTACTAAAATAAACTAGACTAAGTGGGACCCATTGGGTCCCATGTTCACACGGGAGGGCTGGTCCCCCAACGCAATATTCTACCTCTCCACCAATTTCAATATTGGTGGACAGTGGGGGGGGGGGGGGGCTTTCTGGAGCGCTAGTATATAACCATATAACCATTACAGCACGGAAACAGGCCATCTCGGCCCTTCAAGTCCGTGCCGAACATTTTTTTTTTCTTTTTTTTTTCTTCCTTCTTTCTTCTTTCTTCCCCCTAGTCCCATCTACCTGCACTCAGACCATAACCGTCTATTCCATTCCTGTCCATAAACCCATCCAATCTATTTTTAAAGGATAAAATCGAACCTGCCTCCACCACTTCCACTGGAAGCTCATTCCACACAGCTACCAGTCTCTGAGTAAAGAAGTTCCTCCTAATGTCACCCCTAAACTTCTGTCCCTTAATTCTCAAGTCATGTCCCCTTGTTTGTTTGTATGGGTGTTGTGGGCTGAAGGAACTGGTTTCCAGAGGGCTAGTATGGACATTGTTGGCCGAATGGATTCTTGGTCTCAGTCACTCAGGGCTTGTGGGCTGGCAGCTCAGTCACTCAGGGCTGGTGGGCTGGCAGCTCAGTCACTCAGGGCTGGTGGGCTGGCAGCTCAGTCACTCAGGGCTGGTGGGCTGGCAGCTCAGTCATGCAGGGCTGGTGGGCTGCCAGATAAGTCACTCAGGGCTGGAGGGCTAGCAGTTCACTCATGGCTATTTCTTGAAATAGGATTTCAAGCAGAGTGCAGGCCACCAAATTCAGTTTCATAGCATTTTAAGCAGAGTGCAGGCCACCAAATTCAGTTTCATAGCATTTCAAGCAGAGTGCAGGCCACCAAATTCAATTTCATAGCATTTCTAGCAGAGTGCAGGCCACCAAATTCAGCACTGATTAATAAAACCCCTCCCTCAGTGCATCCACAGATTCCCTGCAGGATCTCAATATTTTCTAAGCTTTCAATAGTTATTCTTGCAGGCTCTCTATGCTCTGCCGGGCCATCTGGACAACAGCGACACAAACATTAGGCTGTTGTTCATTGGCAATTCAAGCATGAGAGGAATAGATCAGGTGGATGCACAGAATCTCTTGCCCAGAGTAAGGGAATGGAGGACCAGAGGGTCTGTCCCACTTGGTGATTTTTTTGGCCACTGCGGCGTCATTGACTGGCGTATCAGGGTCGCCAAAAGAATTTGAAAATTTCAAAATCCAGCAGCAGCAAAAAAATGTTACGACACCTGAGGAAACACCACGTGTCAATACGTCATCATGCCCCGTCACCGCTGCGTTACGCCACAACTTTTTCAGTGACCTGATACGTCAGTCAATGATGCCGGCAGTCGCCAAAAAAAATCACCAAGTGGGTCAGGCCCTATAGGGGAATCGAGGACCAGAAGGTGAAGGGGAAAAGTTTTAATAGGAAACTGAGGGGTAACTTTTTCACACAAAGGGTGGTGGATGTATGCAACAAGCTGCCAGAAGAGGTAGTTGAGGCTGAGACTATCGCAACATATAAGAAACAGTTAGACAGGTACATGTATAGGACAAGTTTGGAGGGATATGGACCAAGTGCAGGCAGGTGGGACTTGTGCAAGTTGGGCTGAAAGGCCTGTTTCCACACTGTATCACTCTGTGACTCTATGGCCGCACTTAGCACTATCATAGCTTCCAAACCAATCATCAAAGTCAGGGACTGTATCTCAGCTCCTCTCTATGTAGTTGGAGCCTTGACTTCCTCATTAGCAGAGCTCAATAATTATTAATGACCAACAACACTTCCTCGTTGCCACCAACAGCAGTGGGGCACCTCAAGGCTGCATGCCCAATTCCCTGCTTCATGCTCATTTAAAAAAAAAAGAAATTTAATGAAATTCCCATCTTCTATTTCAGGGCAAATATGCAATGTGGTTACTCACATCATGAGACTTAAGACTGTTGACTTGGCAGCCTTGAGTTCAATACCCGTCTTGCCAAATATGAAATTTAAATTCAAGCAGGTAAGCAAATCAGAAATTAAAAAACACAATAAACTACAATTTTGGCAAAGTCTTATTGTGTTTATTATAGCCCTTCAGGTTTTTATCAAGTTTGGCCTTTGGCTGACTACAAGCTCAGCAATGTGGGTGACATGTTATTGTCCTCAGAGAGAGACTATTAGGAGTAGCTAATGAATACTGCCCAGACCAACACACCTCCATCAAATGAACAATTAAATGAAGTGAGACTGGTATGGGTGCTTGCAAATGTGGGTAGTGGACATTGCTCAGTTTTGGCTTGGTACTGATCATGTATAGGACAACGGCACTTCACTCCGCCCTCTCCCACCTCGACAACAGAGACACTTACGTAAGAATGCTGTTCATCGATTACAGCTCAGCATTCAACACCATCATACCCTCTAAACTGATCACCAAACTTGGTGACCTGGGCATCGATCCCTCCCTCTGCAACTGGATACTGGACTTTCTAACCAACAGTTAGGTTAGACAAGCACACCTCTTCAACCCTCACCCTGAACACCGGCATTCCACAGGGCTGTGTGCTGAGCCTCCTCCTCTACTCCCTCTTCACCTACGACTGCACACCTGTACATGGTACTAACACCATCATCAAGTATGCAGATGATACAACGGTGATTGGCCTCATCAGCATCAATGATGAGTCGGCCTCTAGGGAGGAGGTCCAGCTCCTAGCAGCATGGTGCGCTGACAACAACCTGGCCCTTAACTCCAAGAAGACCAAGGAGCTCATTGTAGACTTCAGGAAGTCTAGGGGCGGCGCGCACACCCCCATCCACATTAACGGGACGGAGGTGGAACGTGTTTCCAGCTTCAGGTTCCTGGGGGTCAACATCTCCGATGACCTCTCTTGGACCCCACAATACCTCAACTCTGGTCAAGAAGGCTCACCAGCGTCTCTTCTTCCTGAGGAGATTAAAGAAGGTTCATCTGTCTCCTCAGATTCTGGTGAACTTCTACCGCTGCACCATCGAGAGCATCCTTACCAACTGTATCACAGTATGGTATGGGAACTGTTCTGTCTCCGACCGGAAAGCACTGCAGAGGGTGGTGAAAATTGCCCAACGCATCACCGGTTCCTCACTCCCCTCCATTGAGTCTGTCCAAAGCAAGCGTTGTCTGCGAAGGGCGCTCAGCATCGCCGAGGACTGCTCTCACCCCTACCACAGACTGTTTACCCTCCTACCATCCGGGAGGCACTACAGGTCTCTCCGTTGCCAGACCAGCAGGTCCAGGAACAGCTACTTCCCTGCGGCTGTTACACTACTCAACACTGTACCTCGGTGACTGCCAATCACCCCCACCCCCCCCCCCGGACACTCCTCCCACCAGGAAAAATACTATGACTGTTTGCACGTAAATAGATTTATTTATTGCTCATATTTATGTCGCTCTTCTAGGGAGATGCTAACTGCATTTCGTTGTCTCTGTACTGTACACTGCACAATGACAATAAAGTTGAATCTGAATCTGAATGTAAAATGTGTATATTTATAATCTTCAACAGATGGTATGCTGATGAATTGTACAAATTGTTTCTTCAGAGGATGAGAGGGTAAGGATAAATGGTCATTGCTGTATTTACATCCGAGCCCTCTTGGAGAGATGTTCTACTAATTTATTTTCCCCTTCATCAGTGACCTTGGGAAGGACGTTGACAGCCTTTGCTTATGATGCTTCCCTCCGCAGAGTGTTTCACTTCCCAACTGAAACATAATTACATTCAGTCAGAGAGATAAGCAAAAATTGGATTAGTAGTGAACAATCAAGAAAAGCTGGATAAAAACATCAAAGTCCCTCTAGTCTGCCATGTACCAGCGTGGAAACAGGCCCTTCGGCCCACCGGGTACGCGCCGACCAGCAATTTAACACTATCCTACACCAATAGGGAAACATTTTACATTTACCAAGCCAATTAACCTACAAACCTGTACGTCTTTGGTGTGTGGGAAGAAACCGAAGATCTCGGAAAAAACCCACGCAAGTCACGGGGGAAACGTACAAACACCGTACAGACAGCACCCACAGTCGGGATCGAACCTGGGTCTCCGACACTGCATTTGCTGTAAGCGAATCATCAAATTGACAACATATTGAAGATGAATTCCAGCCTTCATAAGAAGGCTGGAACATGCTTATGATGAGAGTAGTTGGGAAATTTCAATTCAAAACCATCGGCTCCTGACTCCCTATTCCAAAACAAGGTTGCCTGTATTAAATCAAGCTATCTTGGACTAAAGGAATCCATACTATTTTCACCATCTTCCTAGGAATACCTATTCCACTGATTCATGCCTTGTTTTCAGCTGAATTGGGTTAAATTGAGCTGAGGGACAGGCGGAAGTCTTGTGGGCAATGGGCAGCTGCCACCAGCTCATGGTGTGCTCTGCCAAATGTGAAAGGTCAAGGCAAGATGCAGGCATGC
Source organism: Malacoraja senta (assembly GCA_038087875.1). NCBI lineage: Eukaryota > Metazoa > Chordata > Chondrichthyes > Rajiformes > Rajidae > Malacoraja > Malacoraja senta. The sequence continues at coordinate 188,727,332 of CM075977.1, forward strand.
TGGTGGCACAGACGGTGTACCACTTCCTCGCTCAATTTGCTGTAGACTCCAGGCATGATGAAGGGAAAGGCTGGTTACACTTAGCATTTGGACTCTCAGCTTTATGCCCGGGTGGGCTGATCTGGGGACGCTACCGCCATTAATTTAACTGAAGTCGCCAACCCTTCGGTAAATGGTTGGTGCTTTATTTATTTATTTTAATATTTTATAAATATATGTCAGGATCATAAGGTTTTTTGGTATTAAAAAAAATTGTTTTCATTCTTACAAATTATTTTTTAAAGATATTTTAATCCATTTGAAGATTTAAAAATTGTTTATATCAGTAACACGCAAACAGACTTCAAAGGTCTATGTTGGTCAGAGGTCTGGTCTCATGACATGCTGCCTGAGGCTTATTCAATGCTTGCAGCCCACACCATTTCTCGGGAATGAAGGGTCAGGTCATCTGGTTCTCTTCATCTAGAACAGTACCTCTGTGCAGGCAGGCACCAGAGACAGTGGACTATCATAGAGTCAAACAACATGTAAATAGGCTCTTTGGCACAAATTCCCATTTATACACTAAGGTATTACACTAATTTATACACTAATGAGTCTGAAGAAGGGTCTCGACCCAAAATGTCAACTATTCCTTCTCTCCAGAGATGCTGCCTGTCTCGCTGAGTTACTCCAGCATTTTGTGTCTACCTTCGATATAATAATAATAATAATGGATTATATTTATATAGCGCCTTTCTAATACTCAAGGCGCTTTACATCGCATTATTCATTCACTCCTCAGTCACACTCGGTGGTGGTGAGCTACTTCTGTAGCCACAGCTGCCCTGGGGCAGACTGACGGAAGCGTGGCTGCTAATTTGCGCCTACAGCCCCTCCGACCACCACCAATCACTCACACACATTCACACACATTCAAACACATTCACACGCAGGCAAAGGTGGGTGAAGTGTCTTGCCCAAGGACACAACGACAGTATGCACTCCAAGCGGGATTCAAACCGGCTACCTTCCGGTTGCCAGCCGAACACTTAGCCCGTTGCGCCATCTGTCGTCCCACTTATACACTAACATTATTCTCTATGGAGGGCCTGTCCCACATAGCCAATTTTTAAGCGACTACAGGCAACTACGTTGTCGCCACATGATCGCCGGGGTGTCGCCTGTATGCCCAAAGAGTCATAGCGTCTTTCAAGTCGCCGCTGGATTTTCAACATGTTGAAAACATCATAGAATCATAGAATCATAGAATCATAGAAAGTAGGTACGAGAGCAGACCACCAGGTCCATCGAGCCCGCACCGCCATTCGCTCATGGCTGAACACCAAACAAACACCCTTACCCACAAACAGTAGACACAAGACACAGAACACAAGACACTACCCTCCCCTTTATATCGCTATCACCCCTCTCCACCCCAAGAACCGCGTGATCTCCTGGGGGAGGCAAAAAACCGGATAAAAACCCAGGTCCAATTCGGGAAAAAAATCCGGGAAATTCCTCTCCGACCCCAATCCAGGCGATCGACACTTGTCCAGGAGATCACTCAGGTCATTTCGGAGCCAGTCGGCGACAGTGGGTTTAACGCCAATGAACATAGTTTGACTTCTCCTGATGTAGGTACTGTCGTAGTTGTCACCAGGTTAACGTAGGTTGTCGCCAGGTTAAAGTAGGTTGTTGCCAGGTGACGTAAGTTGTCGCCGGTGCTGACTTTGTTTTTTTTGTTGTTGTTAAAGTAATGATTCTATTTCAAATTTTATGTCGAATGGGGGGGGTCCAGTCGCCAGTTTTTTGGCGACCTGCTATGACTATGACAGTCGCCGGCAGTCCACTTCACATTCCCATAAACTCTGTCAGTACTACCACTTACCTATATAGTACACAAGGATCTTACTTGTGTGCTTGAGATATGAGAGCTGTAAATACTTTTTCCTGGAGCACAGGTGGCTGAGGGGTGACCTTACAGAGATATATTAAATCAAGAGGGAGCATGGATAATGCCAATGATCAAAGTCTTATACCCAGGATAGATGCAGCTTTTTCACACAGAGCTAGTGGGTATACGGAACAAGCTGCCAGAGGAAATGGTAAAGACGGGTAGGATTACAACATGTACCTTTAAAAAGGAGATGAGGAGAAATGTATTTTGCCAAAGCATGGTGAATCTGTGGAATTCATTGCCACAGATAGCTGTGGAAGCCAAGTCAATGGATATTTTTAAAGCGGAGATTGTCAGGTACTTGATTAGTAGGGGTGACAAAGGTTACAGGGAGAAGGCAGGAGAATGGGGATAAGAGGAGATGATAGATCAGCCATGACTGAATGGCGGAATAGACTCGATTGGATGAATGGCCTGATTGTACTCCTATGACTCGTGAACTTCTGAACAAAAGACATTCAGACAGGTACATGGATAGAAAAGGTATGGTGGGAAATGGATCAAACACATGCAAATGGGACTAGCTCAGGAGGGCAATTGGTCAGCATAGATTAATTGGGCCAACTGACCTGATTCTGTGCTGTGTGACAAGGGCCAATGACAGTGGACAACTAACCTACCAACATATATCTTTGGAAGCCAAGACTCCAAGAGGAAACCCACATGGTGACAGGAAGATCGAGCAAAGTCTGCACACACACACATACACACCACCCTAGGTCAGGAATGAACCTGGCTCTCTGGAACTTTGAGGCAAGAGTTTTACTGGCTTCCTTCCCTCCCACCCCTCCTCTCTCCCCCTGCCCCTTCCTCTCCCCCCCTTCCTCTCTTCCCCCACCTCTCTCTCCTCTCCCCCTCCTCTCTCTCCACTCCCCCTCCTCTCTCTCCCCTCCCCCCCCCCACTGCAAGGCCCAATCGTGTTTCACCATATGCAGTTATTATTTACACAGATCACTTTTAACCACTTCCAACTGCAAGCACGAGCTTCAACTGTCCTAGATAAGATGGTGCAGACTGCATAGATATCCAGTTAATTGTACAGAAATTACCAGATGTGCTTAATCTGTATTTCCCCTCATTTCCCCTCATTTATCCTTGGACCTCCAGTATTGGCATAGAGTCAGGGCACCAGGAGTGTGATTTTCAACAGGCTATCAGGCGTTAGGCTGGGAGACCTGAATGCTGGAAAAGTGCCAGGCTAAACCTAGCTCATGAGCAATGGGTACATTGAAATCAATGGGAGGAAAGAGGAGAATGCTAAATGGAACTGCACATGATGTACTAACTTCAACAGTATGCACATTTTAAATGTAACTTGTATGTATTTCAATGGAAACACTGAATGTTCACCTAAGTCCCTGTATATATTGGGAATAAACTACTAGTACTGAGAATCTGCTTAATCTTTCCTCACAGGGCAAAGGTCCCTTCACAGAAATAGCCAAGTGAACTTGCATGGCTTCGAAAGTGATTTTGTTCTTATTTAAACCACACAAAATTCGCCAGGTGCAATCATACTAAAATCTTGTGCAGCTCTGGCAAGGCTTCCCTACACTTGTACTCCATCCTCATGTCAATTAAGACTAACATTGAATTTGACTTCTTAATTATGCAGTACCAGCATGTTAATATTTTTGTACAAGAGCACTAATCTCCCTCTGAACAACATTGAACAATTTGTAGCTATAAATATATATATTTTAATGGTCTTTCAAGCAGAGTAGATATCCATATAATGTCCATCTTTGTACTTGATCGGCTGTCTTTTACTCAATCACTTAATGCAACTAAATCATTTTGGCAACTCTGTGACTCCTGCTCACAACCTTCTCCTTCTCTCCCGCCCACTTTTGATTGTCGCCAACCTTGGATATATTGCATTTGTGGGCTTCATCTCTGTCATTAAAATGGATGGTAAATGGCTGAGAGCTCAGCACACATCTCTGAGGCATCACATTAGTTGCAGGTTGCTAAATTGAAAATGAGCTGTTTTGTCCCTAATCTCTCTTTGTCTGTTAACCAAATCCTCTGTCCAAATTGGCTGCCTTGAGCCCTTGGCTAGCACAATATTTTTAAATATTAAATCCTCAATTTTAATTAATTTGTTGAATACAATTTCTCTTTCTAAAACTGTTTTGACCAATAATGTTGTCTTTTTTCATTATGCCTTTTTTAATTGCAGATTTCCATAATTGTGGATACTGGCAATAAATATTAGGCTAGACCTTCCTGTTTTCTCTCTCTCTGTTTTTTTCCCCAGTAACCGGACTGTATTTGTTGTCTTCCAATACCTGTATATTGGGACCATTCCAATATCTAGAAACCTTTGGCAGATCATATCCAAAGCAACCAAACATTCTTTGCAGAAACCTCTATTTGGATACAGGCCATAAGGTCCTGAGCCTTTATTTGCCCTTTTCCCTTCAACTTACCGTTATTGTTATATTTACTGATAGAAATTGATGATACTCTTTCAATTTCTTACTTTATTCTTACCCCCTTGGACACACATTACTATTTTATGTAATATTTTGTGAAAAAAATATATAAAATACTCAATTAAATTTTTCACCATTTATTTATTTGTCAATATTAATTCACCTGTCTTAACTTTATAGGGTCCAACATTGTCATTTGTTATTATCTTCTTTCTCACCTATTATTAAAGCACATACAATAATCGATTTATATTTATCACTAGTGCCTTGTAATACCTTTTCCAACTCTCTAACCTGCCTGTACCCCTATCCTCTAACCTGCCTGTATTTTTTGCAACTTTATTTCTCCATGCAATGTACATTCTTTAAAATCCAGTTACTGTTTACAATCACGTGTTCGATCCAATTTCCTAATATGCTTCAATAACTCACTCCTTAAATTAATGTAATTGTCAATATTTAATATCCTGTGAAGGATTCGGCTCTCTGATCTGTTTGGTTCACTGCCCATTTGCATTTGGCTCAGCTAGTAATCCAGATGTTGTTATCTTTGTAGTTCTGCTTGTTAATTTAGGGCACAGGTCCTCATGCACCATTAGCAGAACCCTGTAAGTGTCTTTGTAATTCTTGGCTTCCTTTGCACAATGTGGGTGGCACAATGACGCAGCTGGCAGGGCTGCTGCCTCACAATTGCAGAACCAGGTTCAATCTTAATCTTGGCTGCTATCTGTATAGAGTTTGCACATTTTCCATGTGGGTTTCCTCTGGATGCTAGGGTTTCATCCCGTACGCCAAAGATGTATGGGTTTGTTGGTTAATATTGCTCTGGAAATTGCCCTTAAAGTGTCAAGAAGGGATGTGAAAGTGGAATAACATAGAACTAGTGTGAATGTGTGATTAAGGGTCAGCATGGGCTCAGTGGGCCAAAGATACATGCTGTATCTCTAAACTAAAACTAAAATTATTTGTATCAGGACATCTGCAACTGTCCTCCTGCACTGCACATTCCTATCCTACCCTGAGGACATGTCCTTGTTTAAGACAATGAGCAACTAACAATGTAAAGCAGCGGCACGAGGGTGCAGCGGTAGATTTGCTGCCTTACAGCGCCAGAGACCTGGGTTCGATCCTGACCATGGGTGCTGTCTGTACGTAGTTTGGACATTCTCCCTGTGACCTGCGTAGGTGTACTCCAGGTGCTCCGGTTTCCCCCATACTCGAAAGACGTGCAGGTTTGGAGGTTAATTGGCTTTAGTAAAATTGTGAATTGTCCCTGTAGTGTAAAAAGGATTGTGTTAGTGTGCGGGGTGATCGCTGGTTGGTGCAGACTCGGTAGGCCGAAGGGCCTGTTTCCACACTGCATCTCTAAACTAAACTAAACAAAAGAGGTTCAAACTATGGCATACAGTACACCCTGATTATATGGTTCTTGACTACTCCCCACACTTCTTTTCACTGTTACCTCTTCAATTGTCTCATATCACAGTCTTCTGCCATATTTCCTATCCTCGTAAACAATCATGTTTCACATTCTTACAGCGATCATAAAATCTTATCTCAGTTGAACAAGATTAAAAACGAAGTCTCCAACACCATTCTTCCTTGGGTCTTCATACCTACCGACTTCCAGTCACTTCCTTTTATCCCTGACTAATGTCAAAAACTATATATCTATTTAAGCCAAACTGAATTATCAATCGTCAATTTGTCCCTTGCAAGTCCTCCCTCAGTTCTATGCATGCAAACATTGAGACCGTGACCTTTTAAATTGTGGGTGGGGGAGCTAACATAATTTTATGGACAATGAGCATAGTTATCTTGAACTATTTACAAGTAAAGGAATAACTTAATTCATGTTCAGATTTAATGCTGACAAAGATAAATCTTGGATGAACAGGGAGACTCCCTTATAAAGACCAGATCAGGGGTTTCATGAAGGGTGACCCCTATACCACACAAGAAGGACACGTATGCTCCCTCTGAGGCCATCAAATATGTCAAGAGAGATTTTTAGAACAAGCTAGAGGGCCGATTCAATCAAACGAATTTCAAAAGACTGAAGGAAACCCTGCATAATGTCATGGATTACGTCAAAAAACAGGTGCAATCTCTCGCAACAATGCATCATTATTGGAAGAGTTCAATGCATTCTACGACCATTTGTAACAAGCAAACAAAGTTCCATCAAGGCACTCCACCCATCCCATGCTGCCTATATCCCATGCATCTCGTTGGTAGGTTAGGGTAACTCTCCAGCCCTGATGGAGTCTCTGGATGTGTCCTGAAATTGTGTTTGCCAATCAATTGGCCACAATCTTGCCTGACATCTTCAATCTTGTATGTCAATTGTCTCCTATCCCCATCTGCTTTAAGAAAACCTCCATCTCCGTCTCCAAGAAAAGTAAAGTGATTTCTCTGAATGACTACTGGCCAGTAGCTCTGTCATAAACCATGATGAAGAGCTTTGAACGATCGATAATGCTCGACAAACTAGACTCCCTGCAACCTGCATACATGAAAAATATGCCTTTGGAGCATGCAATCCCCCTTACATTGCATTCAGCTCTTGATCCCCTTGATAATAAGAACACCTGAGACAGGATGCCATTCATTGACTACAGATCAGCCTTCCACATCATAATACTGAATACTCTCATCTTTAAACTCCTGGATCTTAGCCTTAGAGACTCCAGCTGCAATTGGCTTCTAGACTTCCTGACTGGATGGCAACAGTCAATTAGAATCAGACATAACACTTCCTCTGACCCTCAACACTGTGCTGCTCAGCATTGTGTGCTTAGTCCCTTGTCCTACTCCTTGTGCGTCCAGGACTCTGCAGCCAAGGAGAATACAAGCTTGATCTTAACTTTGCAGATGGATCAATGGCAATGATGAGATGTAGACCAGACAAAATGACTGGGATCCATCTGTCATGGTGTCAGGACAATCTAGCCCTTAATATATTTAAGCTATATTTAAGAGGGAGTTAGATGTGGCCCTTGTGGCTAAAGGGATCAGGGGGTATGGAGAGAAGGCAGGTACGGGATACTGAGTTGGATGATCAGCCATGATCATATTGAATGGCGGTGCAGGCTCGAAGGGCCGAATGGCCTACTCCTGCACCTATTTTCTATGTTTCTATGTTTCTATGTAATATCAGCAAGACAAAAGAATTGGGAATTGACATAAGGAAGGGCATGTGTGAACACAACCCTGTCCTCATAGTGGACCTGCTCTAAAGATGATTCACATCTTCAAGTTCCTCGGCACCCATATCACCAACAACCTAATGTGGTCTCTTCACACTGATGGGCTGATCAAGATAGCACATTTACTTTCTTAGGCATCTGAGAAAATTCATCACATCTACGAGGATTATCTCAAACTTCTAATGATGTGCCATAGAAAATAATCTGACTGGGCACATCACAACCCAGTATGGCATCTACTCTGCTCTTGACCACTTGAACCTGCAGAGAAAGAAGAACACAGCACAATCCATCACTGGCTCATAACTTCCTTCCATCCTGTAGGTCCTCATGGTGTGTTGCACCAAGAATGCTGAAGGTAGTGTCTGCCACCCTGGCCAGTCCCTTTTCTACCTTCAGGAAGAAGATAGAAGTATTTTAAAGCCTGGATGTCCAGACTAAAGAACAGCTTCCCCCCCCCCCCCCCACCCCCCCCTGTTATTATACTCCTAAACCAATCACCTCATATTCCCTTCCTGGAGGGAATGTACTATTGCTTTCAACTCTAAATCATTCTCTTATTCTGTAATTGCACTATAGGTCTGTTTTTCTACTACTTTAGGGTGCAGTATGACCTTTACACCATTTTCTTGTTTTGTATATGTCTTTTAGAGATACAGCGTGGAAACAGGCCCTTCGGCCCACCGCTTCCTCACAGACCAGCGATCCCCGCACATTAACACTATGCTACACACACTAGGGATAATTTACACATACATCAAGCCAATTAACCTACATACCTGTACATCTTTGTAGTGTGGGAGGAAACAGAAGATCTTGGAGAAAACCCACGCAGGTCACGGGGAGAACGAACAAACTCCGTACAGACAGCACCCATAGTCGGGATCAAACCCGGATCTCCGATGCTGCAAGCCTGTAAGGCAACAACTCTACCATTCCACCACCATGCCATCATTGTATTTTTTGTTGTATCTATTATTATCATGTATACTATTTACTCTAATTTTGTGAGAAGAAAGAAATTCATTACACCCTGCTATATATTGCCATAAACTAATGTGATTCTGAATCTGAAGTTATCTACAATTTAAGATGACAATGAAAGATGCTGGTGTTCTTGGGACTTGGATCTCCTTGCACAAGAATCATTGACAGTTATGTGTTCTTGGGACTTGGATCTCCTTGCACATGGGGCTGTCTCACTTGGGCGACTTTTTAGGCGAGTGCAGGAGACTCTGCGCTTGCCACATGGTCGCCACATGTTCGCTGGTGGTCTCTGGTGAGTATCCTTCATGGTCGCGAGGAGTTCCCCCATTCTGGGAACTAGTCGCGGCCTCAGTATGGTCGCTGCAAATTTTTCAACATGTTGACAAATTTTCTGCGACCAAAAATTGGTCGCCATTGAGAAAATCTATAATCTTGTCATCGTAGGTGCAGTTGTAGTGGGGTCGCCATGTAGTTATGGGTAATTGAGGTAGTCGTAGGTAGTTTTAGTCCGGTCATTTTCATTGGCTCATTGGGGAAAACAAAACGTAAGTAGGAGTTTTCAGAACCAAGGATAACCGACCAAGGCTAAATGTCCGCCGAATTTCACAGCTGTGTATCTCTGGCTTATTAAAAGTTGTCTGGCATCTTAAAAGTTGTCTCCACTCATGCTCCCCTTCTCCCCCCTTCTCCCCTCTTTTAAAGGATTTACCGTACACTGTGCTAGCCGTCTTAATTACAGCGCCAACCTTCCTGTTCAAAGCGGTGTGTGTCAGTTTCACCTTGGCTTTGTACCATGTGAATTTCAGACAACATTCCCCCGCTTGCCCTGTCCCCCGCCTTTGCGATGTGTTTGTGTGTGTGTTCCAGTTCCTGGTTTTTCAGTCGCCGGTAGTCCGCTGAAAAATCGCCTAAATGGGACAGGCCCATTAATGTACAGATAGAGCAAGCATTAGAAAGGCAAATGACAGTCTGGCCTTTATTTCAAGTTTATATGAGTATAAAAAGTTCTTGCTCCAGTTATATGTTTGTGGACAATCTGCAATGTTGTGCTCAAATTTTTTAGTTTAGTATAGTTTATTGTCACCTGTACCAAGGTAAAGTGAAAAGCTTCTGTTTCATGCAAACCAGTCAGCGATAGACCATACATAATTACAATTGTACACTGCCATCCGCATTGTACAGATACATAATAAAGGGAATAACATTTAGTGCAAGGTAAAATCCAGTAAAGTCCGATGAAAGATAGTCCGAGGGCTTCCAATGTGGTTAACAGTAGCTAGGGATCTTTCTCTATTTGTTGAAAGGATGGTTCATTATAAGCGAAGATATACTTGCAAAAGAGAGAGCGCAGTGAAGATTCACTAGATTGATTATGCATTGATTGTGCTATCAAGAGAGATTAAGCAGATTAAATTCCTCCTCTCTTGAGGATAAAAGGATAATTTCATTAATATGTGCAATTTTCTTATGCAGTTTAACAGCACTAATGTTGAGCAGATGTTTATCTTGCCTGGTATGAATCTAATTTGGATCTCACAGTTAGGATCAATCATTTAGGAAAGAGATAGGGAACAAAAATCTTCACCGAAAAGATTGTTTGGCGTTTAATGCTATGCATTTTCACAAAAGGATTCATATATTTTTAAATGTTAGTGGAATGAGGGATGTGGTGTTTATTACAGAAAGAGGGCACAGAGATAAAAGATTACCCGTGTATTTATTGAATGGTGGAGCAGGCACAAGGAGCTGAATGGCCTGATCCTGTATCAAATATTCATATTCCAATCAGGTGGAAATTGTGTTGACTAATGCCATGAGCTATGCTGAGAAAAACAAATTTCCTCACGTAACAGTAGCAACTTGACAAGGGAAAGCACATCAAAAGTGGCCTTGAAAGTTCATTACATTTTCTATTTGTCTCAAAATATAAATCTTACACTAACACTTCAAAGTTTTCTGTAGCTTATTATTTATGGAAGACTCTAGAAATTCATTGATGTAACACATGGTTATATGAGCAGCACAATTGATTTCAAGCTGAAAATGGATCACAAGATTACTAATTTAAGGCATTTATCAGATGCCTCTGCGCGAAACCTGTTAATGTGCTGATGTTGCTTGGTGTGTAACAGAGAGGATAGTCAGTGTGCAATGCACATTTGTAGTTCAAACTGAGGCAATGTACTGTACATTGCACTGAAACAAATGTGTGGACCTCAACTAGAAATGCAGGGTCTGATTAAGAGCCTTGATAGTCTTAAAATCAAGTTATATAGCACCAAAACAGATCCTTTGGCCCGTCATTCATGCTGATGAAGTTGTCTAACCAAGTTCCATTTGCCTGCATCTGGTCCATATACTTCCAATCCTTTCCTGTCTATGTACCTATCCAAGTGTCTTTTCAATGTTGTAATTGTACCCACTTCTGTCACTTCCTTTGGCAACACCTTCCATATATGCATCACCCTCTGTGTGAAAAGGTTTTTCAACCCATCTACATTTACGCCCAAGTCAGTTATATATATCACACACAACAGAGCTCTCTGCATAGCTCACTGCGGAACTCCACTGGTCACAGACCTCCAGCCAGAATAACCCTTCCATCACACTCAGTGTTCCATGAATAAACCAGTTCACATTACAAATGACCAAATCACCATGTGTTCCAAGCATCATAATCTTCTGGATCAGCCTACCTACCATAAGGGAATTTATCCAATGTCTTAAAAAAAATCCATGTAGACCACATCCATTGCCCTGTCTTCATCAATTACCTTTGTCACCTCATCAAAAACTCAGTTGATCAAGATTCTGTTGAAATCTAAGAATCTTTCTTACTAGACTTTATGCCACCATTTTAGTGCTATCCACAAACTTACTAACCATGCCACCTACTCTCTCATCCAAACCATTCATGTAAATAAAGAACAACAGTGGACCCAGCATCAATCCATGTGCCACATTTGTTAAGACCACCAGTCTGAAAAACAACTCTCTACCACCAACCTTTGTCTCTGACCTTCAAGCAAATTTTGAATGCCAATTTAAATCCCATGTGAACTAACCTTCCAGACCAGCCTACTATGCAGTACCTTGTCAAAGGCCTTGCTAAAGTCCATGTAGGCGACGTCTACTGCTTGCTCTCATCAATCTTCCTAGTCAGCTCTTCAAAAAAACACAATCAAATTTATGAGACATGAAACCCCATGTGCAAGCCCCATGCCTATTCCTCATCAGTTCTTGCCTTTCCTAATGTTTTTGCTCAGAATGCCCTCCAGTAACAACTGATTTTAGGCTAGCCAGTGTGCAGCTCGAAGGCATTGCCTTGTAGATTTTCTTAAACAATGGCACAACATTAGCCACCATTTAGCCTTCTTGCACCTCTCATATTGTTATTAACAATGCAAATATCTCTGCCAGGAATCCCACAATTTCTTCTCTAGCTTTCCACAATGTCTTAGGATACACTTGGTCATGTCCTGGGGATTTATCTATCATTATGCTTTTAAGAATGAAAGTATCATTACTTACCTTACCACTGAAACTAGCCATGGAATGCTCACCAATGGACTAGATGTCAGCATGGTTGATGTGTATCCTTTTTCTTTTGATAGAGACACAACAAAGAATGCCTGACTGCAATCATTCTCCTCCTTGGTGTTCTCCTCTGGTGTCACAATGTGCAAGCATCTGTAGGACACCTGGAATGCCTTCTTCTAATTTTGGTTTTTAAACACTGAAAGCTATTACTTGAAACCCAGTTCCTGCTGAGTCTGCAATTCCCACATGGCTCCTGAAATTGTACACAGTTAGCAAATCATGTTGCAAAGAAATCTCAAGAATTGTGAACGTGACAAGTTCATATCATTCAAGTCGGAATAATCTCTCCCTTGTGACCTGGTAAGAAACCGACATGTGCATCAATATTTTATAATTCATTTCAATACGTAATTGAATTTCAGTTGCATGATTTTCAACACTTTATTGGGAATGAAAAACAAGCTAGTTGTGAAATATGCATATTATTGATGTGGATCGTGATCAACAGTTCAAGGTATTGCTTACATCATTAAATATGGCCAACAGGAGTGCACTGGAGATTAGCAACAACTTGGTATAATAACACCCTAGAAAATATTTAGATGACTTGAATGCTGAATGGATTAGGACCTGACAAGATCTGCTCTTGAATTTTGTCAGTCTGCTTTCAAAAGATTATCATAATGAATCTGTGGTGTGAATGTAACCAGGGAAGTGAATCTCATCTGCCAATATGATTTGATAAGCCACCGATTTACTTTCTCTTGCATTTGATAAAATCTAGACCTGGAGCTAGAAAGTTACATCTTTTTAAAAACCTCAATTCAGTGTTGTTGCATGACAATCGGCTGCTTTGAAACTATTTTATTTGTAAGGATCTGAAATAATAAAGCCAAATTTTTAGATTTCTGATGGTAAATTGGTATTTTCTTAATTTAAGAGTGGCAGAGTTCGGAGGAAAGGCAAGGTAGTGGGACAATTAGTTATCTCTTTTGAATTGTTCGATCAGATTCAGTGAGGTGAAAGCTACTTCCTGTGGCATTGCAGTTCCTCGATTCTATGAATCAAAGCCTCCCTTGAACCAGCTATTCAGCTGTTCATTTCAACCAGCTGTAACCTCACTGCAGACTGGGCAAGCACATCAAGTCCTGATAGAATACTTATTCTATGGAATTGGTTCAAGAAATGCAGCAGCATCCAATTTTGCTGCTCACCTAAGAGGGGTGCTCCTGCACAATGTTGTTTATTTTTAAAAAAATCTTGAGGAACAGATTCATAAAGCTCAGCTGGAACATTAGGCTGGAACACTGGATAGTAGACATATATTAGTGCTACTGAACATTCACTATTACATAAGAGATATTACAAAAGCCATTAAAGTTCATAGCCTACTTAATTCTTTAAGCATCGGAATTTCAAGTCAAGTTAAGTCCAGTTTATTGTCTTATGTGCAAGTATGGTGAGGTACAAATAGAATGGAAATCTTGTTTTCAACAAACATAAAAATATAAATTATACACAAATTCTGTATAAAATCTGGAAGCCAGTAAAAAGAAAAAAAAGTGCAGCAAACCAGATGTCAGTGCAAAACAAAATTAGAAAACAAATCCATGGTGGTGTAGCAAATGATCCATAGATCAAGAAGACATCATGAAAATGCATCGATGGTAGGTGGACTTTTCCCTTGATGTATTGGGCTGAGTCTGCCAATCCTTCCAACCTTTTGCTTCCAGTGCATTACAATTGCCATACCAGTCCATACTGGAACTTTAAGTGTATAATTAAAATAAATCAGGGGTCATTGAGATCTTGGTGAAGAGCAACTCACAAATCCAATGATTAAATTGCATTCACACCAATCAGAGTCTCAGCAGCCAACTCGGTGGGACTGGATGTTAGGGCAGACCACAAATTCACGAAAGCAGTGGTAAGAATGAACATCTTTCTGATTCTGAATTCTGTTCTTTGAAGCAGGGCAGCTATGCCAAGTGGCAGATGATGTTGGTGTAGGAGTAATCTCTGTAATAGTGAACAAACTAGAACAGACCTACATGTTCTGAGTACCAAATTTATTTATCTATTTTATCGCTTAATTCAGCACCCTTCTTTATTTCTTTTTTTCTGTATTTGATCTGACCCCATGCTTTACCTCATTCTATTTCCTTTTCAGACATTAAATTGAATGGATTACAGAGATCTCCTGCCATAGTTCGGGTCTCAGATGAAGGCTGTCCATGATGCAGCAGACCAGGCTGCAGCGTAGGTGAAAGCTGTAGCCACAGCTGAGACATGCCTCAATCCAACAAGCATAGTCTCAATAAGGTGTAGCAGGTAAGAGCCAGAAGTGACCACGTGTTAAGATGTTAGTACAGGGAAGCACGTAACAGATGTGAAGATAAACACAAATAAACACAGATACTGAACACAAAATGCTGAAGTAATTCAGCAGGTCAGACAGCATCTCTGGAGAAAAACAGTCGGTGACGTTTCGGGTCTGAACCCTTCTTCAGACTGAAAGTAGAGGTGGGGGGTTAAAATATATTGGAGGCGAGAAAAAAATCAGGGCCGGCAACAGATGACCTCAGGAAGAGTGGAGCCCATAATGGTTCATTATTGGCTGGGGAAGGTGTGATAACAAGAGGGATACACTCCATCCCCAGCTGACAATGGGCCATTGTGGGCTCCTCCCTTCCTGAGGTCATCTGTTGCCGGCCCTGATTTATTCCGGCCTTTTCTCGCCACCAATTTATTCATCCATCCTTCACACCACAACCTCAACTTTCAGTCTGAAGCAGGGTTCCAACCCAAAACGTCATATATTCCTTTTCTCCAGAGATGCTGCCTGACCTGTTGATTTATTCCAGCATTTTGTGTTCAGTATCTTTGGCATAAACCTGTATCTGCAATTCCTTCCTACACAGGTATCAGGTTAAACAGAACTGAAACTGTATAAATGGAATGTTTGAAGATACTGTAGATTGAAGCTTGGTAATTAGCAAAAGGGAAGTAAGCTTAAAATGTAAATATTGTCATGTAAGTGTATTTGCAATGATGATCTGTGCATCACTTGTTAAGATCAGTGTTTAAATCCTATTGCTAAAAGTCATTAATTTTGTGTCATAGTTATACACGATAGAAGCAGGCCTTTTGGCCCAACTTTCCCATGCCAACCAAGATGCCCCATCTACACCAGTCCCACCTGGCCACGTTTGGCCAATAACCCCCATACCTGTCCTACCCATGCATCTGTCCAAATGCCTTTTAAATGTTGTTAGCACATTCCTCAACTACCATTTCTGGTTGGTCGTTCCATATACCCACCACCCTCTGTGTGAAAAAGTTGCCCCTCAAGTTCCGATTAAATCTTTCCCTTAACCTATGTCCTCTAGTTCTTGATTTCCCTACTCTGGTTAAAGGAACTTTCTCTATCTATTCCACTCACAACTCTATAAGATCACCCCTCGTCCTCCAGCACTCTAAAGAATAAAGGCATGATCCACATAAAAATCATGTGGTCATGGTTTATTTTTAGTACCAGATTCTCAGAAGAATTTATATTCCTTTGCTGCCATGGTGGCAATTGAAGTCAGGTTTCTGGATTGTTCATCCAGACTTCCAGTTTATTAGTTTTGTTATTTAACTGCTGCACCACGATCAGTCCCTGTGTACCCATATTGGGCTTGAACTCACAACCTTCTGAGTCAGAGCTAAAACTTAACCATTGAATAAATGTAAAATTCAAAAAAAAACTTTGCAATGAAGGAAGTTACAACAAAGTTACAACCAATAAATGACAGTCAAAAATCTGCAGTGCTGAAATTCTGAAATAAAATAATGAAAATGCTGAAAACATGAAGAAACTCCAATCTGACTCTCCACAGATGCTGCCTGACTTGCTGACTGTTTTCAGAAATTATATTTTTTTATTATACATAATAAGCTTGTTTTTAAAATTCATGACCATAGTATTCATGGCAGAGATGTAGGTACCAGAGATGCTGCCATACAAATCTTGATATTCGAAAGTTCACTCCTGACATCCATTGCCCTGTTGGTGGAGTCTGCATGTTCCACCATGATGGCTTGTGTTTCTCAACCAAAAGTTAACCTTGAGGAAGGGTCTCGCCCCGAAACGTCACCCATTCCTTCTCTCCAGAGGTGCTGCCTGTCCCGCTGAGTTACCCCAGCTTTTTGTGTCTATCTTCAGTTTAAACCAGCACCTGCAGTTGCTTCTTACACAAAATGTTAACTAAAGCAGGTTCTCGACCCATAACATCACCCATTCCTTCTCTACAGAGATGCTGCCTGTCCCGCTGAGTTATTCCAGCATTTTGTGTCTATCTTCAGTTTAAACCAGCATCTGCAGTTTCTTCCTAGACATTAAGTTGTTAATTGGCACAGCAGATTGCCTCTAGTGTGCAGTGTGGGGTGAAATGTGGAGGATTTGAGGGAGCTAGTGAGAATGAAATGGGCTTTGCTTAGTATCAGTGTAATTGGGTGTTTGATGGTCAGCATGGACCAGGCCCATTTCCAGGTTGCATGGCTCTATTGAAAAAGGGATTGCGAGGGCATGGACACAAAATCGACCAAGTCACTGAAAGTGGATGGTTGCATTTTCAAACAGAAAGTGGTATACTGTGAGGCACCATAGCCAGTGACATCAAGATCACTGCTTTTAATAATATGTATAATTAAACTAGACATGGTGTTCAACACATAATTTCAAAGTATGTAGATGGCACTGGATTAAAAACACAACAACATTGAATGGGATATTAACATACTTTCAGAAGCAAGGGATAACTGGCTAAATGGAAATCTCATGGCTAAATGAAATTTAATATGATGTGACATGAGTTGGTGGGAGGGGAGAAATGCAAAGGTTTTAATTACAATGCAGGGATGGAGAGACTTGAGGGTCTATAATGGTGGCAGAAGAAGTCGAGAAACCGTTAAAAGGCTTTGTTAATGGGGACGGGGAGTGCATGAAAAGGTTATCCTAAACCTCTTAAAAGCACTGACTAGATTTCAGATTTTTGAGCACCACATTTCAAAGGATTTACTGGAACAGTGGCAATAAGAAAGCCCCAAAATAAGTCTGTGGAGACTGAAAAAGCTTGTTGCTCTCTTTAGAGAATGTCAATAGGATTTCAATGGGATGTTGACAATTAAGTATGATTTTCACAGAGGAAATGATGGGAGAAATTACATTTTGACCACTAAATGTTGTACTTAGCTGGTGTGCATTCAGCTTAGTTTAGTTTAGTTTAGAGTTGCAGTATGGAAACAGGCCCTTTGGCCCATCGAGTCTGCGCGGACCAGCGATCTCTATACACTAGTACTATCCTACGAGGGTCAATTTATAATTTTACCGAAGCCAATTAACCTACAAACCTGTACATCTTTGGTGTTCTTTTTAAAGACATAGAAGCTGCATTGTATTAGGTAGGAAGATTGAGGATATATGTGCGTGCTTTCATAGGTGTGTGCGTGCGTGCCGGTGTGTGTGCTTTCATCTATGTGTGTGTGTGTGTGTGTGTGCACATGCATATGTGAGGGGAGGAGTCATGAGGGGGTGGGAGGTGAGGAAAATCAATAGGGTTCTACATTTTGAATTTTTGGAGACTTTGAAAGCTGCGGAAAGGCTTTGTGTGAATGTGTGTCTTCTTTATCCTTCCTCTTCATTGAACGGTTTTTGACAAATTAGAGGCAGTCAGTATACAAAAGCCTCATTCCCCTGTTTCCCTATCAGCCAGCAGTTGGATTTCATTGTAACTGTTGTGCTTCTAAGCACATCGTCTTAGTGGCTGGTATAAACAGATCTAATCTATTTACCGATCAAGCCCTTGAAGCTTAAAAGTAAAGCCTTAATAAACCAAACTTACAGCACATTCACACATTCTGGATCACACAAGATCAGGAGAGTGAGGAGGTCATACAAAAGGAGTTATAGGGAGGCAGACAAGTGGGTCCACGACCACGGGAGGCAGACAAGTGGGTCACGGTTAGGAAGGGCAAGGGGCAGAGGCAGGGACTAGTGAGTACCCCGGTGGCTGTACACCTTGAAAATAAGTACTCCTGTTTGAGTACTGTTGGGGGGGACAGCCTTCCTGGGGGTAGCGACAGCGGCCAGGCCTCCAGCACAGAGACCGGCCCTATTGCTCAGAAGGGTAGGGAAAAGAAGAGGAGGGCAATAGTAATAGGGGACTCTATAGTTATCGGGTCGGATAGGCGATTCTGTGGACGCAGTCAGGAGACCCGGATGGTAGTTTGCCTCCCTGGTGCCAGGGTCAGGGAAGTGTCTGAACGTGTCCAAGATATCCTGAAATCGGATGGAGAGGAGCCTGAGGTCGTGGTACATATAGGTACCAATGACATAGGCAGAAAAAGAGAAGAGGTCCTGAAAGGAGAATTTAGGGAGTTGGGAGGAGAGTTAAGGAGAACGACCGCAAACGTATCAATCTCAGGATTACTACCTGTGCCACGCGACAGTGAGAGTAGGAATGGAATGAGGTGGAGGATAAATGCGTGGCTGAGGAACTGGTGCAGCGGGCAGGGATTCAAATTTCTGGATCATTGGGACCTCTTTTGGGGAAGGTGTGACCTGCACAGAAAGGACGGGTTGCACTTGAACCCGAGGAGGACCAATATCCTGGCGGGGAGATTTGCAAAGGCTACTGGGGAGACTTTAAGCTAGAATGGATGGGGGGGAGGGGCTCAGATAGAGAAAACTAGTAGAAAATGTGGGAGGCAGGAGGCAGAGAAGGGAAGCACTCGGACCCAAAATGTAGGGGAGAAAGAAGAAAAAGATAATAAACAGAGAATAAGTGCTGGTGGGTTTCTTAAATGTGTATATTTTAATGCTAGGAGCATTGTAAGAAAGGTGGATGAGCTTAGAGCCTGGATTGACACCTGGAAGTATGATGTTGTGGCGATCAGTGAAACATGGTTGCAGGATGGCTGTGATTGGAAACTAAATATTCCAGGATTTCATTGCTTCAGGGGTGATAGAATTGGAGGGGCAAGAGGTGGGGGTGTTGCATTGCTTGTCAAGGAAGATATTACAGCAGTGCTTTGGCAGGATAGATTAGAGGGCTCGTCTAGGGAGGCTATTTGGGTGAAACTGAGAAATGGGAAAGGTGTAGCAACACTTATAGGGGTGTATTATAGACCGCCAAATAGGGAGCAAGAATTGGAAGAGCAAATATGTAAGGAGATAGCAGATATTAGTGGTAAGCACAAGGTAGTGATTGTGGGAGATTTTAATTTTCCACACATAGACTGGGAAACAAATTCTGTAAAAGGGCTGGATGGTTTGGAGTTTGTAAAATGTGTGCAGGATAGTTTTTTGCAGCAATACATAGAGGTACCTACTAGAGAAGGGGCAGTGCTGGACCTCCTGTTAGGAAATGAGACAGGGCAGGTGGCGGAGGTATGTGTTGGGGAGCACTTCGGGTCCAGTGATCACAATACCATTAGTTTCAATATAATTATGGAGAGGGTCAGAACTGGACCTAGGGTTGAGATTTTTGATTGGAGAAAGGCTAACTTTGAGGAGATGCGAAAGGATTTAAAAGAAGTGAATTGGGACATGTTGTTTTATGGGAAGGATGTAGAAGAGAAATGGAGGACATTTAAAGGTGAAATTTTAAGAGTACAGAATCTTTATGTCCCTGTTCGGTTGAAAGGAAATAGTAAAAATTGGAAAGAGCCATGGTTTTCAAGGGAAATTGGACACTTGGTTCGGAAAAAGAGAGAGATCTATAATAATTATAGGCAGCATGGAGTAAATGAGGTGCTTGAGGAGTATAAAGAATGTAAAAAGAATCTAAAGAAAGAAATTAGAAAAGCTAAAAGAAGATATGAGGTTCCTTTGGCAAGTAAGGTGAAAGTAAATCCAAAGGGTTTCTACAGCTATATTAATAGCAAAAGGATAACAAGGAATAAAATTGGTCCATTAGAGAGTCAGAGTGGACAGCTATCTGCAGAGCCAAAGGAGATGGGGGAGATATTGAACAATTTCTTTTCTTCGGTATTCACCAAGGAGAAGGATATTGAATTATGTGAGATAAGGGAAACAAGCAGAGTAGCAATGGAAACTATGAGATTCAAAGAAGAGGAGGTGCGGACACTTTTGAAAAATATGAAAACGGATAAGTCTCCAGGTGCTGACAGGATATTCCCTGGGACATTGAGGGAAGTTAGTGTAGAAATAGCAGGGGCTATGACAAAAATATTTCAAATGTCATTAGAAACGGGAATAGTGCCGGAGGATTGGCGTACTGCGCATGTTGTTCCGTTGTTTAAAAAGGGTTCGAAGAGTAAACCTAGCAATTATAGACCTGTTAGTTTGACGTCAGTGGTGGGCAAATTAATGGAAAGGATACTTAGAGATAATATTTATAAGTAACTGGATAAGCAGGGTCTGATTAGGAAAAGTCAACATGGATTTGTGCCTGGAAGGTCATGTTTGACTAATCTTCTTGAATTTTTCGGAGAGGTTGCTAGGGAAATTGATGAGGGTAAAGCAGTGGATGTTGTCTGTATGGACTTCAGTAAGGCCTTTGACAAGGTTCCTCATGGAAGGGTGGTTAAGAATATTCAATTGTTGGGTATTAATGGTGGAGTAGCAAGATGGATTCAACAGTGGCTGAATGGGAGATGCCAGAGAGTAATGGTGGATGGCTGTTTGTCAGGTTGGAGGCCGGTGACTAGTGGGGTGCCTCAGGGGTCTGTGTTGGGTCCACTGTTGTTTGTCATGTACATCAATGATCTGGATGATGGTGTGGAAAATTGGATTAGTAAGTATGCAGATGATACTAAGATAGGTGGTGTGGTGGATAATGAAGTAGATTTTCAATGTCTTCAGAGAGATTTAGGCCATTTGGAATAGTGGGCTGAAAGATGGCAGATGGAGTTTAATGCTGATAAATGTGAGGTGCTACATCTCGGAGGACAAATCAAAATAGGACGTACATGGTAAATGGTAGCGAATTGAGGAATGCAGTTGAACAGAGTGATCTAGGAATAACTGTGCATAGTTCCCTGAAGGTGGAATCTCATGTAGATAGGGTGGTAAAGAAAGCTTTTGGTGTGCTGGCCTTTATAAATCAGAGCATTGAGTATAGAAGTTGGGATGTAATGTTAAAATTGTACAAGGCATTGGTGAGGCCAATTCTGGAGAATGGAGTACAATTTTGGTCGCCTAATTATAGGAAGGATGTCAACAAAATAGATAGAGTACAGAGGAGATTTACTAGAATGTTGCCTGAGTTTCAGCAACTAAGTTACAGAGAAAGGTTGAACAAGTTAGGTCTTTATTCTTTGGAGTGCAGAAGGTTAAGGGGGGACTTGATAGAGGTCTTTAAAATGATGAGCGGGTTAGACAGAGTTGACGTGGATAAGCTGTTCCCATTGAGAGTAGGGAAGATTCAAACAAGGGGACATGACATGAGAATTAAGGGACAGAAGTTTAGGGGTAACATTATTGGGAACTTCTTTACTCAGAGAGTGGTAGCTGTGTGGAATGAGCTTTCAGTGGAAGTGGTGGAGGCAGGTTCGATTTTATCCTTTAAAAGTAGATTGGATGGGTATATGGACAGGAAAGGAATGGAGAGTTATGGTCTGGGTGCAGGTATATGGGACTAGGGGGAAGTAAGAAGAAAGAAGGGGGAGAAAAACGTTTTTAAAAAAAGTGTTCGGCACGGACTTGATGGGCCAAGATGGCCTGTTTCCGTGCTGTGATGGTTATATGGTTATATCACAGAATTCCTGCAGTTAATCCAGACATGTTTCATGTCTAACCGTCAAATGCTCTTAGTCAGTCTTTAATGACAGTTCCTTGAATACAGTCAGGGGCTGTTTTTGTTTAAACTATTTAAGGGATTATGCAACTTGAAAGCAATTAGCACAATCAATGTGAATCTCTATTTACAACTAGCACCAACTTGGTTGACAACGGCAGAAAAATGGTTATGATTATAAATGGGCTTCCAAATAATGGGTATATATATTAAAAAGATACGCATTTTGGAAAAGGACAGTTGGCTTAAATTTCCCTTTTCAAAATGCTCAGTAAAAAGTTATTTGAGTACATATTCGCTATTTGAAAGCCCCTTTATTTTTATTATATCTTGGGAGGTAAATTCCCTTACTACAAAAAATGCAGTAGAGATGATTCAGTTTAAACAGTCCGACTTATTTAAACATAAGCACGGATGGCCTTTAAAACTAAAAAGGGTAATAAAATCTCTGCAGATAATCACCATAAGCTGTTCCTCATAAAGTTAATATTGATCTGAAGTATTTATTTCCAATGCAAGTCTCACATATTGGGGCACCGGATCATGGTATTTCCCGAAGGTAGACAAAAATGCTGAAGAAACTCAGCGGGTGCGGCGGCATCTATGGAGCGAAGGAAACAGGCAATGTTTCGGGCCGAACCCCTTCATCAGAAACGTTGCCTATTTCCTTAACTCCGTAGATGCTGCCGCACTCGCTGAGTTTCTCCAGCATTTTTGTCTACCTTTGATTTTCCAGCATCTGCAGTTCCTTCTTGAACATGGTATTTCCCGATGTATTTCGCCTCGGTGTGTCGCTTTCCCGTGATATTTCCACACATGGTGTAGTCAGTGGGTGCGGTGCAGAACGACTAAAGCAGCAGAAAATTGGATCAAAAAATCAAGACTCAGGGGCTTGGTATTTAACTGTCAACCACAGAAGGAGTACATCAGGGTGAAATAAGTGACTCATGCATGACCGAACGTGTCCTCGCGGGGATGGGGTTATATTTTATACATCCATTCCAGTTTCTTTAATGTATTAACAGTCTTTTTGCCTGCAGCACTAAATACAAATCGAAGCATCCATGCACCGATACCTTCAGGCGACAGGTGCCCCGACCTCTGGCCTCAACTTGCCGCGGCGCTAGTGGGACGGGGTTACACAAGGCACAGAGCGCACCTGCCCCCACCAAGGGGAGGGTTCTTCATCCAGTGGCATGTATGTACGAATGTTATAAAATGTTGAGATTTTAAAAATCAATCCTGTAATTTATCCCATCAGATAAAACATAAAAATAACTTTAAGTTGAAACATAATTCACTTTCATATCTTCAGTATTTTAAAAGTTATGGTCATTTTCACACTCGGAAATTAGCATCTTGCTTTTCCATTGACTTAACACAAAAGCTCGAGGACAGTCAAAAACCCATAACTTTCTTAAAAATTAAGAGAACTGAATGAAATTTTTTGTTATTATAGATTGAGGCATTCTGAAACAAATATGAAACATTTTACTTGGATGACCTGAAATTAAAGCATATAATTAGTGAAGGGCCTGTCCCACTTAGCAGACCTCCACAGCGACCTCTGGTGAGCTTGCCCGCCACCCATGGTTGCTGCAAGGTGGCCATGAGGTCACAGGAGGTTTTGGTCACTCTCCCTAATGGTCGAAAGTGGTTTCCATGTGGTCGAGGCTTCACCTAGGTTGCTGCTATTTTGTCATCATAATTAAAACCGGTCTCGACTAAAAATAGGTAGCCTTTTGAAAAATCGATAATTATTTAGTCGCAGGTCTAGACGTAGCTGGTTGTGATGCTAGTCATAGGTAGTCAAAGGAGGTCGAAGGGCAGTGGAGTGGGGTCGCAATTTACTTACAGGCAGTCGAAGGCAGCCGAAGGCAATCTCCTTCGCTGACTAGCCATTTTGATTGGCTCATTGGAGTTTCACGACCTAAAAGACCCACCGGTAAGTTAAATGCCCGCTAACTTTATTATACTTCTTTAAACTGTCTCCACTCCCTCTCCCCCCCTTCTCCTCCCCTTCTCTCCCCTTCTCCCCCTCTTCTCTCCGCCTTCTCTCCCCCTTCTCTCCCCTTCTGTCTCCCATATCTCTCCCTTCTCCCTCCCCTTCTCTCTCCTTCTCTCCCCTTCTCCCTCCCCTCCGCCCGCGCTCTCTAAAGGACGCACCGTACTCTGTGACAGCCGTTTACCTTCATCTTCATCGTGCAGACAGCGCTACTCCACACCCCATGACCCCCACCTTTGTGATGTGTGTGTGTGTGTGTGTGTGTGTGTGTGTGTGTGTGTGTGTCTGTAAATGCAGACCGTTTCAACGCGGCCGGTCGATCCAGCTCGAGGCTTTCTAGGCGAGTGCCCTCGAGCTTGAAGGTCGAAGGCACTCTTCTGGACTCGCGGATTAGGTAGCCCAAGTGGGACAGGCCCTTTAGTTACCTAATTGTAGCTAATTACAAAATTGACCGTTGTGAGGGAAATAGTAATAAACACCCAGACTGCCTTGAAAATTCAAAAATGTGATATTCTCAAGATCAGAACTTTAATATTATTGCATTATATGCTGTGTCCATAACAGATAGGTAAAGACATTACAATTTCTAACAAAAGACCAAGTCTTTATGGAGAAGATCAGTTGCTAGCTGGTACATTGACATATCATCAGTAGCATCATCATACTCCTCCGATTGTAACCAATAAGCACCTCTTTACACATTGTTTTTCTTCAACT
Organism: Malacoraja senta; assembly: GCA_038087875.1. Taxonomy (NCBI): domain Eukaryota; kingdom Metazoa; phylum Chordata; class Chondrichthyes; order Rajiformes; family Rajidae; genus Malacoraja; species Malacoraja senta. Next base: position 188,751,970 of record CM075977.1, read on the forward strand.
TTTCAATTTTGGCATTGTAAACTACAAGGTTTTGCTCTTCAAATCATGCATGACATGCCTTTCTGCCCACTACTTTCCCATTAAGCATGTCCTGTAGATCATCACATTTGGAGTAGTCCAAATTCGGATAATCTCTGCGAATGCTGTCTAAATCAGTCTCTTTTGCTGGGCATTTGGATTGACAATTTTGCATTCCTTCTTCGGAGACATCTGTTTAAAATGTAAAGAGAAAAAAAACACTGAACAGCATTAACAGAAACAAGTTATTATTTGGAGTTTTAGAAAAAAAAGGTAGAAATTATAAAGTTAAACGCTAAAACAAATAGTAAATACCCAACAAAAAATTCATATTCATCAGTTTCACCAAATCAATTAAATTCATCTAAATTCAATTACTAGATCTAAACATCCATCCATTTCTTAAGAAAAGGCTAATTTTTTTTAATAGCCTGTATCCAAATAACAAATAACAAACTGATCCCATTCACACAAGAATTCACAACATAACATGATTTTTAAATCTCACTTTGTCATGAATTTATATACCAAATGGAAGGGATTTAATGTTTAATTCCCATACATTAATCCAGAAACATCCACTCTCAAGATAATCAAAATCATTATTTTTTGCACAATACATCTGACTGTACTCTGGATATTTATTTATTATAATTTTTTTAATTATTATTTTTATTAGAAGCAATTATACAAAGATAAAACATTCGGCATCTAAGATTATACAATTATTGTACAGCTTCATTTTTAACCTTATAACCTGAAAATGAAAAAAGAAAAGAAAAAGAGTACAAGAGAGGGAAAAAGTGAGAAATGAAAAGATAGCTCGAAAAAGCACAAAGAAAAGACCCCTAAACTACCAAAGTAGTGTTGCCGAAAAAAATAAAGATTAAAAAAAGGAAAAAGAAAAGTGGAGATATACATGCCCCTCGTCCCCCCCTGCCCACCTCATCCAGCCTACGATCAGATTTAAATTTAGATTTGTGTTGCGCCATACTATTCTTGTAAGAATTTTGTGAAGGGTGTCCATGTCTGGATATTTAGTACGGAAATATTGATCATGGATAGACAATAACACAAAATATAGATGAATTAGATGTTCTTACGACATGATTGTGCAAAAAAAAAAAGAATTTGATTATCTTGAGTGGATGTTTCTGGAATGTGATCGATTGGAATGTTGCTGTTGTCATATCGGCAGGCAAGACACGACCAATTCATATGGGGACCTAAATAACATTTTTGCATTATAAGATTAGATTAATGCCACACCAAAAAACAGAATAACAATAAACGACATACCTTTTGTTTTGTCCTGATATTGCGATCTGTGATGTTGAAGGTGTTGAAGGCGCCTTTAGTCGCGTTTAACTTCAATGCAGCGATTAAATCGTCCAGCAATTTTTTTAAACCCGCGAACGGAAGCCCGAACAATTTTTCTTCATCAGCTAGCAGCCTATGGAAATCCCTCTCCGACAACCAATGCAAACCCGCCCCCCCCACAAAGCCTCCGGAATAGCATGCACCGGCAGTGGCAGATTTGTAGCGCCGCTGATGGTAGGTTTTGTAACATTGTTAATGTATGAAGTTAACCCCTCAATCTTGCACATCCTACATCCTACCACATTTCTCCCCGTCTTTATGACAGAAAACCTTGCAACGGCGCTAGTTTCCCATAACCAACATGAGAATAACACGGCAGATGCCTGTCTTATCAGGGAAGTTGTGGTTTAAATGGAGGAAACAATATCAATGCTCTCTTAAAGCAAACATGTTCACTTGGGCAGCTGTACACCTCATATTTCGCTTGGGCAGCTTACACCCAGCGGTATGAACATTGACTTCTCTAACTTCAGGTAACCCTTGCTTTCCCTCTCTCTCCATCCCTCCCCCTTCCCAATTCTCCAACCAGTCTGACTGTCTCCAACTACATGTTATCTCTATTTGGTTTGTTGTTACCTTCTCCCGGCTTTCTGTCAGCTCACAGTTGAGAGAATTTATAACACATCAATTGGGAACTTGCTGACGGAATCAAGAATATAATTTTCAATACAGCATTACACAACAACTTTCTTCTATGAACCCTGCAAATGAAGCTCGCTATCTCTGTATGACTTTCCCAGGGAGCATTTATGTGTCCCTTGACCATTTTTTAAGGTAATAAAATACCTTGGCACAATTTCTGGGTATTCCCATGACTTAATTTCACCAGCAGGAATATGAAAAAAAAATAGTATTCATCACAATAGTGGCAAGTAAATGCAAGACCAGGTCCTTAAAGGAGGCAGCAGAAGGAGAAGACAAAAGTGCTCTGTGGGATCACCTCTTGCACACTCAGTGTCCCTCTGGATGTTCTGAGGTCGGTTGTGGCACATGCGTTGGCATGATTGAGAGAAATGGACTAAACTGACCTGTTCTAAGCAAGCTAACACCTGGCTGTAAACATATGAGCAGGGGCAGGAGTTGGCCAATATTCTCCTTCACCCTGCCTTGCAGTTCAATGAGATTGTGTCTATTCCAATCTTGAGCCCATCTCTCTACCCAGGCCCTTTAAATTCTATATAGTTCAAAATCTAGCAATTCAATGACTACCCCTCCAGAATTCTCTGTGGTGTAAAATTCATGGCTCTCTGAGAGAAGGAATTCATCATCTCTGTCCGAAATGGATGAACACTTACTCTGAGTCTCTGCCACTAAGTTTCAGATACCATCACTAAAGGAGACATGGTCTCAGCATCCATCCTGTCATCCTAAACGTTCCGCAACCTAAATGTTCAATATGATGACCCCACAGCTCAGACTACAAAGTGCTGGAATAACTCAGTGGTCAGGTAGCATTTCCAGAGGACATGGACAGGTGACATTTTGGGTTGGACCCTTCTCTCTGAACTCAGATTTACTCAAGAAAAATAATTCTGAAGGAATAGAATATGTATAAGGAGTGCCTGCAGAAAGCAGGCTTGTTGCCTACCCATGTTCTGAGAGTGAGTACCTTGAACAGACAACAATCCCATAATTGATCCACTCCATTAGTGGAAACCCCTGTTAGTACGGGACATACACTTCTACACAGAATGTCTTCACAGCAAATTTTCCAGAAAATATATTCTGAGTTGCATGCACACCTACCATAGCACAGCTCAATAAAAATGGAAACTATTTGAATAGTTCTTTCACTTTGTCATGCTTCTTGTGAAGAAAATTAAACATAAGCTGTTCACAAGTTAACAATTGCAGCTGCTGTGTTTAAAAATGGAACAAGTAAAGCTAATGGCAATTCTTTGAATGCAAGTGTATGTGGTAGAAAAAATGTGCTACTTTCTGCAGGAATTACTGGAGGAAACGAGGGAATCGATTAACAGTTCAACAAGAATCCTTTATCACAGCCCAGCCTTACACTCCAAACAGCTGCTTCTTACCTGCTGTCAAGGTGTGGCCTCATCTATCGTAGTATTGTCCAACAACTTGCTACTTAGTGTAAGCTTTCTCTTCGCACATTATTGAATGCTTGTTGACATTGCTAATAAACCTTTTGGGTAGAGCTTCAGTAAATATAAAGATCTGCTTTCCAAGTGGGTAGGGATGCTTGACAATCGTGTACTCAGCTATGCTCTGGCTATGTAACCAATCCCATTAATCAGCCAGACTGCGTTATAAATTGATTATCTCAGAATGAAGGCCATATGGGAACTATTGACTGAGATGCAGCCGAATAGAAATTCATCCAAGTTAAACGCATTAATTCCTCAAAATTCAATTAGATAACATTCATCGCCATCTGTTTCAACAGGCTAATCACACATGGAATGCAAAATATGCCTTTTTTGAAATGTGCGTCCCCATTACTAGCTATAGCCCCAAACACTGAAGAATAGGTCTGGGCATTTGCTGTCACGATTCGCAACACATGTCATGGTATATCTCCCACATGTGATAAGATCATCAATGGATGCTTGAGTTGCATGGGTGAGTGTCCTGCCTTTAAGAGAGCTCTTTAATAGAGCAGCCTTGCCTCACTTATGCCAAACTGTGAAAGCTAACCCCATTGATCAGATCAAAACAAATTGGTGCTCAGTACACAATGCATTCAATGTATAAAAGGATGAGTTTTAATATTTAGGCTTTAAAGGGAATTGTAGTCGTTTTTACATTGGCCTATACTTCTGATGCTCAATCCCATGAGAGTTATATTTCACAATGCAAACTGAGCAGAGGGTGAACATCTTATAAAGCTGTGATTTCTTGTGGGCTTTGAAATGGGCTGGATGAATGAATATTGGTATTTGGAACAATGGATATTTTGCGATTTATTTTATTGATTTATAATGTTAAAAGCAAATTACTGTGGGTCAACAGCATGAAGAACTGCAGACGCTGCAATTTTGAGCAAAACACAAAGTTTTGAAGTAACTCAGTGGGTCAGACAACATCTCTGGCGTGAATGGATAAGCGGTACTTCAATAGTTTATGTTTCTGTCCGGAATCAATGGTTGTCAGGTCTTTTCAATATCTGAAGAATTGAGAGTCAAGGGTCAAGAATGCACAATAATAGATAGATAGATAGATATGCCTTTATTGTCCTTCAGACCGAAGTCTGGACGAAATTGCAGCAGTCATACATATAATACAATAAAAACAACAATAAACACATATTAACATCCACCACAGTGAGTCCACCCAGCATCTCCTCACTGTGATGGAGGCAAAAGTCTTAGGTCTGCAGTCTCTTCCCTCCTCTTCTCCCTCTGCGCTGAGGCGATACCCCCCGGGCGATGTTATAAATCAGTCCCGCAGCTCAAACACCGCGGCCTGGGGTGGTCGAAGCTGCCGCCCACCAGTCCTGCAGACGCAGCCGCTGGCCCGCGGCTGAACCCCGGACTCAGGCCACCACCGCCAGAATACTGTCCCAGCCACCCTCATGTGAGTACCGTGCCGTCTTCAGCCTCGGGCTGGGCCGCCCCGACATGGGCGCCGAACCTCCCTGGGCCGTGCCACCCCGATATGGGCGTCGCTTCTTCCCCGGGCCGGGCCGCCCCGACTTGGGCGTCACTTCTCCCCCCGGCCGGGCCGCCCCGACTTGGGCGTCGCTTCTCCCTCCGGCCGGGCCACCCCGACATGGGCGCCAAACCTCCCACGGGCTGCGAGCGCCGCACCTTCCGAGCTCGGCCGCTCCAATGGGAGCCTCGTTCCACCCTTGGGCTGGCCGCCCTCACGAGAGCGCCACAACCTCTCACGGGAGCACTGTTCCAGCCCTGAGCCAAACCACCCTCACGGGAGCGAGCTCAGGGCGAGTCCTGACGGGCTCTGCCTCCGGAGCCTCGAGGTCATCAGCTCCATTAGGCCTCAGCGCAGATGGAGGCAGAGAAGGGGAATACGACAAAAAAGTCGCATTTCCCCGCAGGGAGAGACTGCAAACCCCGTTTCAACCCCCCACCCCCCAAAACACAAACTAAGAACCAAAAACTAGACTAACCAAAACAAAATCTTCACTTAACTGGCAAAGGTCAGCAATAAAAAAATATACTGTATATTAATTTGTCCCTTCCATTTGGGCACATACTGGACATCCATTCTTTGTTGGAATACTTTTCTATATTGGTGTTTTCTATATTTATGTGTGGAACATGATGCCAAATTAGACTAATCTCATGTGTCTGTTGGATTGCATTACAAATTGGTTTGGGAACAGCTCTACTCAAGACCACGTGAAAATGCAGGGAGTTGTGGATGTAACCCAGTTCACCGTGCAGACCAGACTCCCCATTAGTGACTCCATCCACACCACAGCCTCAGAGAAGAAGCCAACAAAATCAAAGTCTTTTCCCTTTCCGGTCATTCCTTTTTCTCCCCACTACTGCCATGCAAAAGAAACAGAAGGTTGAAAGTGTGCATCACCAGGCTGAGGAATAGCTTCCTCTCCTCTGTTACTAGGCTTCTAAATGCTCCTTCATATAGTCCAATTCTCCTTTACCCCCTTGCAGACATTGGACTTTTCTCTGGAACTGATGCTGAAAACTATATTCTGCACTCTGCATCTTTCCCTTCACTATTAATCTGCACCCTGTAATTTTCCCTTCTACCTATTGTACTTGGGTTTGGCTTGAGAGTATTTATTAATACTATTATCTGTTTTTGAAAATAGCAGGTGAAACAAATCTTTTCTCTGTTCCTCTGTACTTGAGACAATAATAAAACAAAATGTAAACCTGCATGTGAACCATATTCTCCCCATTCCCTGCATATCTATGTGCCCATCTAAAAGCCTCTTAAATGCCACTATCAAATCTGCCTCCATAATTACCCTTGGTTGCATGTTCCAGGCATCCACTATTCTCTGTCTAATAATGTATGCAAATTAAACTTGGCGAATTATTTTATCACAAGAAAGGGAGAATAAGAAGGGCTTGCCATCCAAATCACAGAGAGCAAGTAGCCACAAACAACAATTATCAGGTAACCTGCTCTAGTAATACTTGCCGAAGGATAAATATTTCCCCAATATTTGCCATCTAGAACTCTTTTTGAAATGTGCATCAGTGTCTCTAGGCCTTGTTTTAAGAGTGGCGGCTCCAGTAATGTGCAAGAGCCTACATGCATTTCCTCATGATTCTTTCTTGGGATTTGGACCCATAGATCTAGATGCAGAGGCAAAGGTTCCAACTATTGAGCTAAGACAGAGAATTGAGACCAGACCTGATCTCTAGAGGTCTGGCCTGCCTGCCTGCCTGCCTGCCTGCCTATATGGGCTTTAGTCATCAATGGTGGAGCATCTATGTAGCATGCTATGGCTCCAGGACCCAACACTGATCACTGCTCTGCTTTTAACTGGATGCCAACATCACTCTGCTTTACACAATTCACCCTGTCACTTTGGCAATTATACATTAAAATGTCTGTTAAACTCAGTTATATAAGATTAGGTATAATGAGAAATATTAATTTCTAATCACATTCCACAGTTTTTGGATCATGTATTATTTTCAAAATTGACCTTAAATAAAGATAATCAAACTTTTCTGTCATGTTTGATGACCCAATGTCTACATCCTTGGATACAAAATTAACCACAATTTAACAATTTTCATCACAATGTTCCAAGAAACACTTATATAGTCATAATAACAGTACACTCCAGACAGAAAGCATCTGATGCCACATAACTCACTGTCCAATATTCCATGTTTTCCTGCACCATGCAAGCAATGAGCTCTAACACATTATGACCAAAAATATGGGGACAACCGGAGGTTGTAACAGCCTTAGATTTCCTTGTGTGTGCAGATTATTTTTTCTGGGTCTCAAGGAAAGAGAATAAACCTTGCTCATAGTTAATGGTTCAATGGTTCAATGGTACTTTATGTCACATGTACCTTGGGACAGTGAAATTCTTTTTTTGCATGCAGTCCACTAGTAATCTTACAGTACATTAGGCACAATTATACTTAAGTACAATAGTGTAAAATAGTAGATTACTCAGAGGCAGAATACAAGAGTCGGTACCACCCTGTACCCTTCAAGTTCAGAGTTGTGAATTTAAAAACAAATTAAACGGAACTGGAGTTACAACATCAATTAAAAAAAAATAATTAGTGGCTGCCTTTTAGCCTCACAAGTTACTTGGCTAGCCCACTGATATACCCACAACATCTTCCCCAGGTCAGACCTCTGACTGCTCAGCATGAAGATGTCATTAGAACCTTCCTGTATATGTAAAGGTGTCCACTATATTTTCATAGGTATCCCTTTGGCCTGTTGAAAAAATAATTAAAACTGGAGGACAGCTGGTACATTGCTACATCCGCCATCTTGTCAGTATCCAGGTAGATTATAATTGGCCTTCATGTGCTCAAAATGAGAAACGATTTGTCCTGTGAAATCGACTCCAACCAGTGAGGTTTGCAGCCTCTAGGCGTCTCCTGCAGCCCCAATCACATGGAGCTGCCGACCCAACCAGTCGACCGGGCCATGGTGCCATGGAACCGTTGACTTGTTTCGACCACCAGGCCTGATTCGGTGTGAACTTCGACCTGCCAGAGCACTCAACTCCATATCTCGACATCAAGACCCAACCTGGCAAAAGCCTGACCTCCCGCAGCAACCGACACTGCCACACGACCTCTGGACCGCACTGAGTGCAACCAACAACCACATGGAGACAGAAGGAACTGCAGATGCTGGTTTATAAAAAAAAGACACTATGAGCCTAAAGAAGGTTCCTGACCCAAAATGTCTCCTATCCATGTTCTCCAGAGATGCTGCATGTGCCTCTGAGGTACTCCAGCTCTTTGTGTCCATTTTCACCTATCTCATCGAGCAGCCAACTCCACATTCCAACTACTGGACCCAACCATCTTCTTAGGAATCGTGGGTGACGAGCTGGACTGCAGGTGAGACTGAAACAATGTGATTTTGTCCTCCTTCCTCCGCATTCAGCTGGCAAATGTCCAACATTGATAATCAGCTGGATGAACTTAAGGCTAGACTCACCTACGTTGGAGAACTGAGGGACTGCTGTGTGCTCTGTTTTACATAAACTCACCCTGCCTCATCTGACTGCCCCAAACAAACTGAGGGCTTCTCAATACGTTGTATATACCACACAGCGTTCTCAGGTGGAGGTATCTACATACTAATAACTCCACCTTGTGCTCAGACGTGGTTGTCCTGGCGAGACGAAAGATGGAGGACCTGCCCGGTATGCCAGGTCTGACCGCCATGGACTGGGGGCTCGGCACTGTGCACTGGGAACCTGCCCACTTTAGCTATCCTGACAGCAGTCGACATCCCACCTCAGGCTGATGCTAAGTTTCTACTTGAGGTGCTACACACAGTCACTAATAGCCTTGAAACAGATTACCCCGAGGCCTTATGCATAATTGCCAGTGACTTCAATCAGGCCAACCTCAAGCAGACGGCTGCGGGAGGGAATGCACTGCATCGACCGTGCAGTGGGCCGCTAGAGGCCCAGCAACAGCCTGGGGATCAGCTTTATCAGGCGCCGCTCACTGAAGCCGAGCACGTGGACCGGACATGGCATTGTGCGGTGGAGCTGCAGCGGAGAAGCGGTGGAGGATACCAACAGTCACACTTGGCCAGGCCGACCCTGCAACACTGCCAGGACAACTTCATGGTCAGGTCAAAATCCCCACACTTACAACTGGGTCATGAAAATGGTGCCAAACTGCCAACTCTGTATGTGCAGTGCTGAGTCCTTATGTATAAGGATAGACACAAAATGCTGGAGTAACTCAGCGGGACAGGCAGCATCTCTGGAGAGAAGGAATGGGTGACGTTTTGGGTCGAGACCGTTCTTCAGACATATTGTGATACTTGTACTAAACTGTACATCAGTACATGTGACAAATAAAGTGCCATTGAACCATTGAACTAATGAGCTCCTGCTCCCTAGATTTGGAATATCTTACAGTGACGTGCTATCCCTACTATCTGCACACAGGAAATCACTTTAGCCATCCTGACAGCCATCTACATCCCACCTCAGGCAGATGTTAAACTTGTACTTGAGGCACTACACACAGTAACTAATAGCCTTGGAACAGATTATCCCGAGGCCTTGTTCATAATTGCCAGTGATTTCAATCATGCCAACCTCAAGAAGCATGCTACTAAATCACTAGAAAATATTCCCTCCTGTCCAACTCGAGCACCAACCACCCTCAATCACTGCTATACCAAGATGGCGGATGTGCAGGAGCGGGCGCCGGTTGTACGGGCTGCCTGCCTGCAATCTGTCCTCTAACCCTTTTTATTGTCTATAATTTTTATTTGGAGGTCTATTCTTTCTATGTGGGCGGTGGGGGGTGGGGAAACTGTTTCAACCCCAGTCATACCTGGTCGGAGATGCGGTTTTCCTCCAAATCGCATCTCCGATCTCCCCATGCGGCCTTCCATCGGGCTGGAGCAGCGTTTCCTGCCGGGGACCACAGCTTCAGCGGCACAGTGCTGGGACACCAACAGGGAGCGGGCGATGCCTTGCCGGGTCGCCACTCCGGAGTGCTGTTACCGCCGACCACCAACATCGAGCAGCCGCGGTCTGCGGTCTGTGGTCTGCGGTCTGCGGTCTGAGGGCGTCCCGCCGCGGGCGGGCGGCGCTAGATCAAAAACACCACGGAGTCAGAGTCGGAGCTCCAACCGGCGCGGCCTGAAGACTATGGGCGTCGCAGTCTCCGGGGAGGGAGCGGCCGCTCCAGACACTTCCAGGCCGCTGAGGACTTTCCACCCGATGCCGGTGTTCCAGCTTCCCGGCGGGTGGGCCTACAACATCGGGTTGCCGTTGCGGTGGCCGGCTGCGGAGGCCTCAAATTGGCCCCGACCTCGGGTGGACTAGGAGGAGGACTGGACATTTTGGTGCCTTTCCCTCACAGTGGAGAGTGTCGACTCTGCTGTGGGGGGGATGTTTGTGTTGAATCTCTAGTAGTGTGTCGTGTCTTTTTTTTTCTACCTCTTTTTTTCATTTGTTTGGATAATTTTCTCTGTAAAGCATTTTGGTTTCAGTGATTGTATTGATTGAAGGTGCTATATAAATAAATTTACTACTACTACTACTATACAACCATCAAAGATTCTAACCACTGCATCCCCCAACTGCACTTTGGTGAATAGGACCATGTGGCTGTGATTCTAATCTTTACTTCCTCGCAAAAGCTGAAGTGGAAGTATCTGGTACTGAAAGTTGTGCGGTGCTGGTCTGAGAAAACGGATGAGGCTCTTCAGGACTGTTTGGAGTCAGCTGTGTCCATAATCAAGGACTCGGCAGCTCAGTTAGATGGATATGCCTCTGCTGTCACAGATTTCATAAGCAAGTGATGGAGGATTATGTACCAAAGAAGACAATACGTATGTTTCCCAACCAGAAACCATGGATGAACCGTGAGGTCCATTCCCATGGGAAGTCCAAGTCTGCAGCGCTCAAGACAAATGACCGTGGGTGGCACAAGAAATCTATTCACGTTCGCATAGACTTTAAGGATGCCAAGAGGGAATTCTGAATCAAGCTGGAATCCCGAGACAAGGACACGGATGCCATAGATTGTGACCAGGTTTGCATGCTAAATGGGCTGCACACCAAAGTCGGGCAGTATCACTGGTAAACAACAGGTTCCACCCCAAGGAGATCATTGCATTCGCTTCTATGTTTGCTTTGAACAGAATGTCGTTGGAGAACGTCATCCACCCCATCAGTCTCGGGTGTGCCTTTACCAACGGTTCCTGTCGCGAACATAAAATCAGCCTTCCCGAGAGTGAATCCGTGGAAAGCAACTGGCCTAGATGGAATCCCCAGCTGTGTCCTCAGGTCCTTTGTGGACCAGAGGCATTCATGGACATCATTAACATCTCACTACAACATTTTAAAGTTCCCACCTACATTACGAAAACCACTATCATCGCAGAGCCAAAGAAAATTAAAGCTGCATGCCTTGATGACTACTGCCCAGTGGCTCTGACATCCACCATTATGAAGTGCTCCAAGAGATTGATGATGGATATTAACTCCAGCCTCCCAGTCAGCCTTGATCCATTGCAGTTTGCCTACTGTCATAACATGTCCACAGCAGATACCATCTCCTTGACCCTAAACACATCTTTGGAACGCCTAGACAACAAGCACACCTGTGTCAGACTACTATTTTTCAATATCTTACCGTATCGTATCTCCGTCCCCACTGCGGCCTAACATCATGGAATTGTGCGGCCTTTCCTGGAGACCGACCCGACTCTTCAACCGCGGGTGCGCCACGGACTTACCATCCTGGAGCTTGTGATCCCTTTGCCGGGGATTGACGGTGGAGAGCTCCAACCATGGGCCTGTGGACTTTAACATCGTGGAGCCCGCATTCCCTGGTTAGAGACCGATTCGGGAGCTCCAAACTGCAGAGTTTCAACTGCCCCGACAAGGGAGTTTCGATCACCCTGACGCGAGGGCTTTGGTTCGCCGACTGTGGGAGCTTTGATGGCCCCGACTGTGGATGGTTTGGCAGCCCGACCACAGGAGAATAGAGGGAGAAGATTGAACTTTATTACCTTCCATCACAGTGAGGAATGTGGGGTCCGCTGTGGTGGATGTTTATGTTAACTTTTCTTTTATGTGGCTGTGTGTCTTGTTGCTTTTCACTTAGTATGGCTGTATGGTAACTCAAATTTCCCTGTACCTTAATTGGTACATGTGACAATAAACTGACCTTATATCTTAGAACAGGAGGAATTAGGAGCTCAGATCACAAGTGAAGAAATAAGAGAAACAATAAAAGAACTGAAAAATGGGAAGACACCAGGGCCAGACGGTTTTAATAATGAATTTTATAAAAGATTTCAGGAGTTAATGGTCCCACGATTACTTAAATTATACACATATGCTTTTACCGAAAGGAAATTACCAGAAACACTAGCAGAATCTACAATCACGCTTATACCAAAAAAAGATAAAGATTTAGAAGATCCGGGCCCTCTACAGAGCTATATCACTTTTAAATACAGATCAGAAAATTTTAGCAAAGACTTTAGCAAGAAGATTGAGTAAATATATTAATAAATTGATAAACCCGGACCAAATGGGGTTTATACCTAAAAGACAATCATCTAATAATCTGAGACGACTTTTTAATATAATGTATTCACATAAAATGGAAAAGGAAGACTTATCAGTTATATCTTTGGATGCAGAGAAAGCATTTGATCAGGTAGAGTGGCAGTATTTATACATAGTACTCTAAAAATTTAATATGGGAGATAATTTTATTGGATGGGTAAAATTACTATATGATAAACCGATGGCAAGAATATTAACTAATAATATGTTATCTCCAAAATTCCAATTATCATGGGGCAATAGGCAGGGATGAGTTTTATCACCCCTGCTATTTACCCTTATGATAGAGCCTTTGGCTGAAAGGATAAGAACGCACCGAATATTCAGGGATATAATACTAAGGACTCTAGTAACAAAATTTCATTATATGCGGATGATATACTTTTATATATTACAAATTCACAAACGAGTATCCCGAATTTACTGAATGTAATAGAGGAATTTGGTCATTTTTCTGGATATAGAATAAATTGGAACAAAAGTGAAATTATGTCACTAAAGCCGCAGAAAGCGAATCACCTATTAAAATTTCCATTTAAATTTGCAACGGAAAAATTGAAGTAACTGGGTATTCAAGTTACTAGATGATATAAATAGTAAGATTAAACGAGAACTTACCAGTTTGAAGTTTGATCTTTATTTTATGAGGAGTTACGTTGGTGATTACGTGAAGAAGACCCGTCAGGGCACATGCGCGTCAATCTTCAAAGCAGCGGTATGAAATCACAGTCAACACAATAATTGAAGTAACATATTAAGATGAGAAACATGAGAACTACCATTATGACCTTTTTTCTATGAGAGAGGGTTGGGCGTGGCGGGCACGTAATCACCAACGTAACTCCTCATAAAATAAAGATCAAACTTCAAACTGGTAAGTTCTCGTTTAATCTTACTATATTACTTCGGAGTCACGTGAGTGATTACGTGAAGATTTTAAAGCTCTGTGATTTTTATGCCGCAGATCAAAATCCCGGCTTCTCACTGCATCGATTGACTCTGAGTATCATCAATAATGCTGTAAACATGACATTGCATATCATGCAAAACCAAAACAGTTTTATTTTTGGTCATAAAACAACCAAAAAACCCTCTTAATTTAGGGGCAACAAACAAAACAGAATTAAACAATATTGAAAACAGACTTTAAACAATAGCAACAGCACTCAATATTGAGTGGGCAAACAGCCCTCCATCGGCAATCGGCCGATGGTAGTATTGCTGAAACACAAGTTCATTTTTCCAACCTGCGGCTTTTAATATATGGTCGATGGGAACGTCCATCGCCCTGACCGCGGATGTTGCTACTGCGCTAGTGGAATGAGATGTAAACACATAAATGTTAATTCCTGCCTGAACCAACTCTTGCTTTAACCACGTTGAGATAGTCTGAACTGCCACTCTTTTATGTTGGCTTCTTGTAACTGACAAATAATCCTGTTTCTTCTTGTCTTAAAGCCCTTGTGGCTTCAATGTAATGTAAGAAATGTGTCCTTACACATAAAGATGGAGCTGTAGGATATGCTGAGAACACAATCTTAAATCCTGTCACACCTGGCCCGCTTTGTTTGAGCAGGTCATAAATATAAAACAGGACATTCTCTGTCGTCACTTCCATTCTATCTAACTGAAATTTTTGCAAAGTCTGCACTCTCTGTACTGACACCAATGCCATTAGCATAGCCAATTTCATGGTTAATTTTAACAACGTTATAGACGTGACAGGGACCCAATGACGAAGCATGTTAAGAACAACGCTTACATCGCAGATTACCATATACCTAGGCTTAGGCGTTTTGGAATTAAAGATTCCTTTCATCAACCTAGATATGAGAGGGTGAGAACCTATACTTCGTGTCCGTGTACCTATTACAAGATATGCCGACAACGCACTTCTAGCTGTATTGATAGCAGTATAGCTAAGACCCTCATCATAATAAAGTGTAGATAAACTCTAACACCTTTTCAATAACTACAGTATCATATTGAATATTCTTTTGAACACAATATTGTTCCCATTTTTTTACATAAGTCATATACTGCTTTTGAGTACTCTTTCTCCAGGCTGCAGTGAGTATATCCTCCGTTGGCCTAGAAAGTCCTCGACCAATGTAAGGCATTCTTAAAAACCTGCAAATTAACAGATCAATACGATCACATAACGGATGAACTTAACGCGTTACTGGATGCTCCAGCAAATTCCTACTGTTTGGAATCAGCAAAAGGAGGTTGGATCGCTATCTGTAACATCAAAGGGAACCATGGTTGAATCGGGCAATTTGGTATCACCAAAACCCCTGAAGCGGCATCCTGCTTGATTTTCTCAAACACCCAGCTATGAGGCAGAATGGTGGGAAAATGTACACAAACATATCATCCCAATTTAGTGAAAAAGCATCAATTGCCACTGCCCCTGGATCTGGTGCCCATGAAACATATTTTGGCCTTCCATATAGAAGTACTATGTTCTTGAACACATCCTGGTTCCACATCCACTCTGTGTTATGATGGAATTTTCGTGAGCTGCCATCTGGTACTACATTAAGTTTCCCTGGCAGATAGCTCCAATCCAAATAGCCATACTCCAGGTCCAATTTTATTTGCCAACCTGTCACATGATAACGATTTGATTCCACCCATGTGATTCATATAAGCAACTGCTGCAGTGTTGTCTATTTGGCACTGCACATGCAAACTAGTTTTGTTAGTGCCATAAGCCTTGAGTCCATAAAATACTCTTGGTTAATTACCCATGTTTGCAGAAGCAATGTCCATCTGTCTCCACAGCTGGATCTTGTATCAGTAGCACCCCACCCAAGTGCTCTGACATCTGTCTGCAAAATCATGGAAGCTTGGTCCAATAACACTTTGGAACTACTAGTGGACACATGCTGAATCCACCATTGTACATCAGCAACAGCCTCTATTGATAGAAGCATAGGTCTATTATAATGACCCCAATGTATCCTCAGTGCTTGTTCCTTTGACCTTTGTAATTGTAGATAATAAAGTGGCCATTATTGAACTGCTGGAAATGCTGCCAGCAATTTCCCCAGCAGACTCATCACCTGGCTAATTGAAGGCTGTGTGTCAGCAATTAACTTGATACAGCTATAAATTAGCTCTACGCTTTTTTGACTGGGCAAGGTCACAATCATGTTGATTAAGTATATTGTGAACCCAACTAGTCAATTTGTGTCACAGGTATAAGTTTAGATTTCTCTGGATAGCTTATGAAGCCCAATTTTTAAAAAGTGTTTTTTACCAACTGCCACTGATGCTTCAGCTGTTTCCTTTGATTGTCCTACAATCAAGATATTATCTAGTTAAGCCATGAGCACCTGCCCTTGACTTCTCATCATGCCTAGAATAGGTTTCCTCTAGGAGCTGAAGACAAACCATTAGGCAGTGCATTGTATTACCATAATTGCCCCATCCAGCTGAATTTTAAATCTTCTATCCTGCAAATGAACAGACCCTGAATCCGGATCTTTAAGATCTCCTCAAATGTTTCCATCTTAAAATGTCTATACCGTACAAAAACATTTAAGACTATTCAGGTCCAGTATAATTCTGCATCCCCCATCCCTTTTTTGGTCTGGGAAAGATATTGGACACAAACTGATGGCTTTGGTAAACTGCCTTAGCAATTACACCTTTATTACATAAGCTTGCAAGTTCCACCTGAACTTCCAATTGTTCAGTGATACTGAAGTCAAACTCCTTTTTGGAACATGTTGCATGGGTAAATCAGAATTTGCATTAAGCTTTATTCGATACCCTTCGATAACCTTCAGTATAAACATATCTGAGGTAAACATTTAATTGTATCACATTAGATCTGTCTACATGAGAACCAGACCCACTTAGCTCCTTACCACCTGGCATTCTTCCCCGGCCTCGAGCTGGATATCTCACCTTCCCTGGCGCTGCTACAGCCGAACGCCAACTGCGCTGCATCGTAGCTGGACTCGTCCCTTGCCCGGACCAGACTCCTCGCTTATAGGGATACTTCCGCTTTGGTGGATATGTGGCTGCTGGCTGCTTAATCAAGCCCACCGTCTTGGCCTCCTCCTCCAGCTCCTTCACCTGCTTTGCGAAATCCTCGCCAAACAGCTGTGCCGGTTGCACTGTGCCAGGCTGGCAGAGTGAAGCATATTTTATGCTGGTGGCAAGTTCCTCACCCAGAGACTCACCAGCGTCTGACGACATGGCAAACCGTGCTGCACACGGTGTCAGCTCTGGCCGCTGCATGCCCTCCCTTTGCAAGTCATCGTCGGACTCAGGGTCAGAGCGTATCTGCCCTTCTGCACTCACCTCTTGCAAAGAGGGTGCTTTCAAGCAGGCCTCTACTAGGCACTGCCGGCGGAGCCTTCCCGACGGCCTCCCGCCTGCACAACTCCTCCTGGTGTGTGGCTTTGTGAAGCAGGCCTCTCCTAGGCACTGCCAGCGGAGCCGTCCCCACGGCCTCCCGCCTGCACTACTCCTTCTGGAGTGTGGCTTTGTGGAGCAGCCCCTGTATGCGCTGCTCCTTTTGGATAACCGCTGGGTCACGGTATCCTGTCCCCGAAGGGACTCTCCTGGCCCGACTCTGTGGAGTCAATGGCCCTGACAGACTTGGCTTATGCATAACGCCCGACTGGCGTTAGCTGTGTACCCGGCTGGGCACTTTGCCAAGTCTGTCGCCGCACCGCTACCGGCTTGCGACTCCCCAGAGGTGACAGGCTGCCTTTAGAGACTGCGCTCCCGCAGCTCTCTCTCTCTGCTTGTCCGTAGCAGGCCTGCACCTTGATGATTTTTTACTTGTTCCTGCATTATGGGGGGAAAAAAAATACAGCAACAAGTTGTCTACTTTTTTCTAACTCCTCCAAAGTCTCCCCGACTTTGGTGGAGCTGTAACTACTCACCTGCAGGAGGAGCTCCGTCCTCCTGCTGCCGTTCGCGCCAATGCGTCAGATGTAATGACGCGCATGCGCCCTGACGGGTCTTCTTCATGTAGTCACTCACGTGACTCCGAAGTAAAATCATTATTTAATGCTAATTTTACTCCTTTATTAAATAAATTGAATGCTCTGATTAAATTTTGGAAAACGCTCCCATTATCATTATTTGGCAGAATAAACGCTATAAAAATGATAGTTCTACCACAAATAATATACTTATTTCAATCCATACCAATATATATGCCAAAATATATATTTTTTAAATTAGACTCTAATATTACCAATTTTATCTGGGACTATAAAGCACATAGAATTAAAAGAAACCACTTGTGCAAACCTAAAGAGGTAGGGTGACTTGCACTGCCTAATTTTTTATATTATTATTGGGCAGTGCATATTAAGAATATAATTTATTGGTTGGATAGTCCTTCTCAACAGATGGAATGGATAAGAATGGAGAAAGAGGATTGTTCTCCGTACGATTTAGGAGCGATCCTCTCCTCCCCGATAAAATTGAACAATACATTATATAAGAAGAATCCAATTATACATAATATAATACGAATTTGGAAACAAATAAAATTAACTATAAAATTAAGAAACCTATCTTCACTAACACCAATAATGAATACTCTGGTATTTAAACCATCTCTTATGGATAAAACATATAGACAATGGGAAAGATTGGGAATCAAAACGGTGGGTGACATGTATGAAATGGGAAATTTATTATCATTTCAACAATTAAAATAAAAATGTAATCTGAATAACAACCAATACTTTGAATATTTACAGATATGTGACGTTATGAAGAAATATGTACCAAGATTTCAGAGCATAATGATAGACCCACTGGAAGAAGCAATGAATATTAAGGCGGACTCACAAAAATTAATATCATATCTATATAATAGTATTCTTAACAGAGAATTGCCATCAACAGAGGGAATTAGAGAAGACTGGGAAAAAGAATTAATGAAAAAAAAATTCTAAAGAAACATGGGAAAAGTATTTGATATATGTACATAAATGTTCGATTAATGCTAGACACAATTTAATTCAATTTAAAATATTACACAGATTATACTATTCAAAAACTAGATTGAATAAATTCTATTCAAATATTTCTCCCATCTGTGACAAATGTCTTTCTCAAAATGCTAATATCACACACTCTTTTGTTTCTTGCACAAAACTTCATAAATTTTGGAGTGATATATTTGATATATTCACTAGTCTATTTCAGATAAAAATGGAACCTAATATTGAAATGATTATATTTGGAGTAATAGGAGACGGGAACAAATTATAGATACCCCAAAATTCATTTTTAAATTATGGTTTAATAATAGCAAAAAAACTTATACTCAAATTTTGGAAAAATGCTACTATACCAACATTCAAAATGTGGATCAGTAATATGTTGGACACAGCCCACCTGGAAGAAATTAGACTCCTCCTAATAGACAAACAAGACCAATTCTTAACGAGTTGGTCTTCATTTATTAATTTTTTGCATTCACGTGGTGCAACAGTATCGTAAAAATTAAAAGTTTCAGGTTTGGGTGAAAGATGATCAAGAATATAAAAAAGCATCGACTTGTGGTGAGTGGATAATCTCCCTCCTGCTTCACTTTCCTACATTTCTTTTCTTTACTAGTTCTTATTCTCTTATTTTTTCCTTTTTTTTCACACACACTAGACTTTCCTCTATTCTTTACTATTTCTTTCTTTCTTACCTCTTTCTAAAAAAACAAAGGAAGTTGTACAAAGAATGTATTATGTTAACATAATTTTGGGAACCTGTAAAAAGGTACCACTGTACTGTACTGTACTTACTTCAAATAAATAAAAATATTAAAAAAAAAAAAAAAACTGACCTTGAAACCTTGACCGTGTACATTTATCAAGCAGAGCTCTGCTTTCAGTGCCATGATTCCATCCAATTTACAATCTCCAACTCCTGGTATGCACCTCTGCCACTGGTTTGTCAACTTTCTGACTCACAGACCATAATCAAAGAGGATAGGTCTCAACACCTCCTCAACAATAATTCTCAACACCTTTGGATGCATTCTCAATCCCCTACTATACTCCCTATGCATTCACGGCTGTGTGGCCAAATTCAGCTCTAGCCACATCTACAGGTTTGAAGATGACATAACTATGATGGACTAGATCATGAATGATGACAAGATGGACTACAGGAAGGAGAGAGAACTTAATAACATGGTGTCAGGACAATAACCTCTCTCACAATGTCAGCAAGACAAAGGAGCTAGTTATCAACTTCAGGAAGCATGGTGGAGTACATTCCCCAATCAACATCAATAATGTCAAAATATAAATAGTTAAGACTTTCGATTAGGATCCAAATCAAGCATTTTAAATTTAGTTCAACTCTGCAACATGTTTCTTCCAATTGGATTAATGCTTGTTCATTAATGCTTGTTCATTAATTGAGCCTAGCAATTTAAACACATTGACAGGAACAAAGGAAGGTGTATCCATTGAACAAAATTGAATGTGAAACTACCCAATCATACCTTTCAAGCTGGACTTACATCTTATCATCTCACAATTTCCGCAAGCTTTGTACAACCACAGTGGAATGAAGTTTAGGCGTTTCCTTCATTTGAATTTTATTATAATGTTCACATGCCTCATCCGATAACCACTGACTGTGAACGAGGGACTTCAACTCTATCATTTTTTATTATTTTCCGCTTCTGTTGATAGAGCAAGGTGATTTGCATGCACAGACTGAGCACTATGATTAATTGAAGTATATGATTTATCTTTCATGTGCATGTATGTGTGTGTGTGTATGTGAGTGTATGTCTAGGTGTGTGTGTCAGTGCTTTTGTGCGTACATGTGTGCACGCATGCATGCACACATGTACACATTTCATGTGTGCAGACATGTGTGTGTGTATACATGTGTGTGTGTGTTTATCTGCAACCAGCTGGAGAGAATGGTGGAATTTATTATACAAACCACAATCTGTTCAGATTCCCATCTGAGTTCTCCTGAGCTTTGGCTTTTATAATACACAAAATGTATTTGAATCTGGCAGGATGACTTTTCAACTAATTCCCTGTATCTAACCCTTCCGTGATCTTTAACCTTAGTAGTAGAATCCTGCATTACAGGGATTCCAGTTATAAAATCTGCCAAATTTAGAAACAGCTACCAGGCATGCACGCTGTCTATGAGCATAAAGAAAGCTCAAATATCTTCAGAGACTTAGCATGGTCTGTCATTATAGCTATGGGGTTTAAGTACTGATTACATTCTGTTTTTGTTTTTTTAATTCTGGCACAGTTTTAAGCAATTCCAAGTTATGCCAATTCTTACAAAAATCCACATCAATGTTCAAAATTGTCTTCATCTAATTTATTTAATCTTTTTCACTTATACAGTGGTATAACCACATCCAACAAAAGTGAGTTTAACCATTTCCCCTTGATATTCAAAGCTATTACCAGCCCCAAATCCCCACGATCAATATCCTGGGGAGCGATGACTTACCAGAAACCCAACAAGGTCAGAAGCTGGTTAAGCCTGGTAAATTATCCACCTCCTTATTTATACCCCAGTGCCTTTCCATCATCTACAAGCACAAATCAGGAGCTTGATGCAATACACTCCTCTTCCCTAGTTGAGTACAATAACAGCATCTGTGAAGAAGTTTCACATGTTCCAGGAACAAGCTGCTTTCTAGACCGGTGCTCTAACACCACAATAAACATTCATTCCATCCACCACTGATGCACAGTGCCTGTATGGAGTGACATCCCATACATACATCACAAAATGCACAGTACTCACAAAGGCTGCTTTGGTAGCCTCACTCAAACCCATGACTTAAACCATTGAATAATACTAGTGTAGTGAATGCATGAGAACACCACCACCTGTAGTTTCCCCTCCAAATTTAACAGCATTCTGATTTGGAAATATATTGCCCGTTCTTTGTTTATTACTGGGTTTAAATCCTGCAACTTTCTCCCTGACATCATGGTGGGAAAAAACATCCCTGAGAAGGGTCTGAAACAGTTCAAGAAGGCAGCTCACTGACACCCTCTGAAGGGCAATTAGGGCCAGGCAATAAATGCCAGCCTTTACTACCAAACCCAGATCCCAAAATTGCATAAAAAAAGACAGGTTTAACATTTTTGGTCAATAGTCTTTAATCAGAACTATAAAAAAGTACAGATGAAACAAGTTGTAATCTGCAGACAGAATGCGGGGAGAAGCCAAGAGAACAAAACTAGCCAGGAAATATGCAGGAGAACAGAAGAGGTTCAAAAACACAGGTAGTTGTGATACTGGCTGAGGGCGGAAGGTAAAACTTTGTCTGGAAGAGGTGAAAATAGAATGACGTAAATAAAATCTGAAATATCAAAAGAAGATCGAGAAAACAAAAATAATGCTGAAAATGTGTGTTTAATTTGGAATTTGTTTCTATTTTTAGTTTAGAGATACATCGCGGAAACAGGCCCCTTCGGCCCACCGAGTCCGCACCGACCAGCAATCTCCACACATTAACACTATCCTACAAACCTATACCAAGCCAATTAACCTACATACCTGTACGTCTTTGGAGCGTGCGAGGAAACCGAATATCTCGGAGAAAACCTAGGCGATCACAGGGAGAATGTACAAACTCCACACAGACAGCACCCGTAGTCAAGATCAAACCCAGGTCTCCGGCACTGCAAGCGCTGAGGCAGCAACTCTACTGCTGTGCCACTGCGGCCTATGTTTTGGATGGCAGAAATATTTAATATTTTGAAAGCTTTGGCAGCCAATTAAGTGAAGGGCTGTGACTTCCTGCTTGCGAAAAAATAATTTTTCAGTAATTTTCATGTCAGAGCAAACATGCATACACGGATGAGCACAAGGCCATCTCCCTCCAACAAGATCCTGCTGTGAGATTTGAGTAAGGCAAATGCGGCAAATCCAATCTTATTCTGGATATCAATAGCAAGCATTGTAGCTCATAGTCGATCACAAAATCAGGGAAAATAAATGTAACACTTTTTAGAATTCTCCTCCCAAAATCGATTCACAAAATAGGGCAATGAATCAAAAAAGTCTTAATGCGCAGAATTTAGCAGAAGAAAATATATTTGATCAAATAAAAACAGAGATAATGGGAGAATTGCCTAAAGGAATTCAGTCAAGGAACTGGATTCAAAGAAATGTTTGAAAAAAGGAGAAACAGAAGTTTTCAGTGTGAGAATTGCATAGACGTTGAAGGCAGTGCTGCAAAAGGACATTGTTATGGAAAACCATATCAGCAGTATCAAACATCATGTCGCCATTCCACCACATGGAGACCGTCAATGGATATTTTTAAGGCAGAGATAGATTCTTTTTTTAAATTTTTTTATTTTTTTTATTTATTAGAAGTACATTACATTACAACCACATACATTAGTACTCGTCACATATATCTTCTTACAATTAATGTACTCTGTTTGTTTTTTACACTAATAAAGGGAAAGGATGAGATTGAGAGAAAGAAGAAAGTGAAGGAAAAGGTGAAAGTGTAAAAAACGTGACAACAAGAAGGAACGAAGACCCTATAAGAACAAAATTAAAAACAAAAGAAAAAGAGTTAAGAAATAGACCCTAGAAAAGAAGAAGAAAGAGAAAGAGGGAAAAGAGAAAAACAAATCGTATTTGTAAGCATCACGCAAATGGGACATACGAACTCTCCAACTTTCATCCCCCCTTACCTGACCTCAGTTTTTTTTAAGGTACTTTTGCACCCTATATTTGTAATAATTCTATAAATGCAGACCACGCCAGGTGGAAGTGATCTGGTTTACCTGCCAGGAGGAGTCGTATCTCTTCTAGGTGTAATGTTTTGAACATATTTGAAATCCACATGTTTATAGTTGGTATTGGAGCCTTTTCCCAAAATTTTAGGATTAGCTTTTTTCCAGTTATTAACCCATAGTCTATTAGTTTCTTTTGGAACACATTTAGTTCTGGACCATCTTCCGTTATTCCGAAGATAATCCATTCTCCTTTGGGTGTCAGTTTTATTTTAAATAATTTTGTAAAGATTTCAAAAATTTCAATCCAACATTTTTGAATTTGTGTACAGAAAACAAATGAGTGCGCTATAGTAGCTTCTTGGGATTGACACTTATCACAAATGGATGATACATTTGGGAACATTTTATGGATTTTAGTTTTGGAATAATATAATCTATGTAAAATTTTAAATTGTATTAAAGTGTGTCTTACATTAATCGAACCTTTATGCACATTTAATAAGTGTTCATTCCACCTTTCCTTTGAAATTTTAATAGCTAATTCTTGTTCCCAGTCTCTTCTGATACCCTCCGTAGATGGTATTTCTACATTTAAGATAATATTATACAAATATGATATTAAGTTTGCTGATTCAGCTTTTATCTGCATTGCATCATCCAATACATCTGCTGGGCTATTATAATGATCTTTTGTATATTTTTTCAAATAGTCGCATATTTGAAAATATTTAAAATATTGATTATTTCCGAGTTTATATTTTATTTGTAATTGTTGAAATGAAAGTAATTTTCCAGTTTCATACAAGTCACCGAACGTTTTAATTCCTAGTCTATCCCAGTGTGTGAAAGATGTATCTATAATAGAGGGATTAAACGAAGGATTATTAACTATGGGAGATAAAAGTGATACATTTCTTAATTTTAAATTTTGTTTTATTTGTTTCCAAATTCAGATTGTGCTATGGATAATTGGGTTCTTATTGTAATTTATGTTATTCAGTTTCATTGGTGAGAGGAGGATCGCTCCAATGTTTCCAGAGGAGCAATCCTCTCTCTCCATTACAATCCAGTCCACTTGCTGGGCAGAGTTATCCATCAGTTGAATCATATTTTTAATATTTACTGACCAATAATAATACATGAAATTAGGTAGTGCTAAACCCCCTAATACTTTAGGTTTATTCAAGTGAGTTTTTTGTATTCTATGTGATTTATAGTCCCATATAAAATTAGTGATATCTGAGTCCAGTTTTTTTTTAAACTTCTTTGGTAAGTATATAGGAATCGATTGAAATAGGTATAAAATTTGTGGTAGAAAGATCATTTTTATTGCATTTATTCGGCCTATTAAAGACATCTGGAGCGTTTTCCAAAATTTAATTAATGTGTTTAATTTATTAAGTAGGGGATCAAAATTTGCTTTAAACATACCTTGATATGTTCTAGTAATTTCGATTCCCAAGTATTTAAATTTTTCTGTAGCTATTTTAAAAGGGAATTTTAAAAGATGTGTTGAATCTTTCGGTTTTATTGACATAATTTAACTTTTATTCCAATTTATTCTGTATCCAGAAAAAGATCCAAAGTCTTCAATTACATTTAATATATTTGGTATAGTGATTTGAGGTTTTGTAATGTACAGTAACATATCATCCGCATATAAAGAAATTTTATTATTTGAATCTTTAGTATTATACCCATGAATATCAGGATGTATTCTAATTTTTTCTGCTAGCGGTTCAATAATAAGAGCAAACAACTGTGGTGATAATGAGCATCCTTGTCTATTTCCCCTTGATAGTTGGAATTTCGAGGATAATTATGTTATTAGTTAATATTCTAGCTGTAGGTTTAATATATAATAATTTAATCCATAGAATAAAATTCACTCCCAGTTGGAATTTTTGTAATACTTTATCCATATAATTCCATTCTACTTGGTCAAATGCTTTTTCAGCATCCAGCGAAATAATTGATAATTCTTGTTCTTCAGATTTGTGTGAGTGCATTATGTTGAGTAAACGTCTCATATTGTTAGATGAATATCTCTTAGCGATAAACCCCGTCTGATCTATGTTTAATAGTTTACTAATATATTTACTTAATCTTCTAGCTAATGTTTTCGCTAATATTTTTTGATCTGTGTTTAACAATGCTATAGCTCTATATGAACACGGTTCTTCTATATCTTTATCTTTCATAAGTATTAGTGTAATCGTTGATTCCGCTAATGTATCAGGTAGTATTTGTTTTTTAAAAGCATATTGGTACTTTTTTGTAATCTTGGTATAATTTTGTCATAGAAGCTTTTATAAAATTCATTAGTAAATCCATCAGGACCTGGTGTTTTTCCATTCTTTAGTGAGTTTATTGTATCTTCTAATTCCTTAATTGAGATTTGTGCACCCAATTCCTCTTGTTCCTTCAACTCTAACTTTGGAAGATTACAATTATCCAAAAATTCTGTAATTTTATTGGAGTCAGTTGTCATTTTAGATGTATACAAATTCTCATAAAATTGCGCAAATCCTTTATTAATATCCTTTGGTATGGTTAATAATTCCCCTTTATCTGATTTAATCTTTGGGATCGAATGTTCTTTTTCTCGTTTTTTTTAGCTGGCGAGCCAAAAGTTTATGCGGTTTATCACCAAATTCAAAGTGCTCTTGTTTTGTAATTTGAAAAAGTCTTATGTTTGGCTGATAATAGTTTATTTAATTTAAATTTCAAAATTATTATTTTATTATGTTTATCTATTGATGGATCTTTAGCATTATCTATATCCATTTGTCTAATAAGTTCTTCTAACTGTCTTTGTTCATTCTTTTTCTTTTTATTTTGAAAAGCTTGATATGAAATTAACAAACCCCTAATGTATGCTTTAAAAGATTCCCATAATACAGTAGGCGATATATCTGGAGTGTCATTTATTTGAAAAAAGGCATCCATTTGTTCTTTTAAATATATACTCGCTTGTGGATCTTTTAGGATTTGAGAATTAAATCTCCAAAATGGTTTATTCTTAGACATTCCTTCCAGTTTTAAAAAGAAAGTTAGTGGTGAATGGTCTGAAATCGAATGTGTATGGTATGATGGGTTAAAAGTATGAGGGATTAATTTTGTATCCACCAGGAAATAATCTATACGTGAGTATGTTTTGTGTACCATTGAATAAAACAAGTATTCCTTGCCAGTTGGATTAACAATTCTCCAAACATCTGCTATATTAGTATTGTTTA
Source organism: Malacoraja senta (assembly GCA_038087875.1). Taxonomy (NCBI): domain Eukaryota; kingdom Metazoa; phylum Chordata; class Chondrichthyes; order Rajiformes; family Rajidae; genus Malacoraja; species Malacoraja senta. The sequence goes on from CM075977.1 coordinate 188,778,567, forward strand.
TGTAAGTATTGAGAAGTTCACCAGTTTTAGATTTCATATGCCCTCTCTGTTTTTGGCTTGATTTATCTAAATTCAGATCTAAAACACAGTTAAAGTCTCCTCCTATTATAACATTTTGATAGTTAGACTCTGCGATTATGTTCAAAATTGTATTTAAAAAATGAGGGTTGTCAAAGTTAGGCGCATATATATTTACCAAGGTAATTGGAGTATCATGAATTTCTCCATTAACTATTAAGTATCTCCCTTCGATGTCTGTTATGATATTCTTTGCTTTAAATGGTATACCTTTTCTTATAATGATTGACGTACCTCTAGATTTCGAAGTAAATGAAGAATGGTATTTTTTGACCCTCTATTTCGCCCTCAACCTAGCTTGATCCTGAGATTTTAAATGAGTTTCTTGTAAGAAGATAATGTCAGTTGTACAGTTTCAGCTGAGCTAGTATCTTACCCCTTTTAATAGGTCCGTTAATACCTCTTATATTCCAACTACAGAATGAGATTCCTCCTAGGTTCTTTTGCTTAGCATCTTGCATTTTGAATAATTATAGTGCCTTTAAATCTTGTGGTGCATCCATATCCCAGGTCTTTGGGTATTGGGGGAACTTTTGAATTTCTAAGTTTTGTTGGTATATCCCTTTTACGCTTATCACTAAACACAAAACACAAACATGTGAGTTTATGTGATAATTAAAAAAAAACTAAAAAAGTGAAAATACAGTGTCTAATATAGTCGGCACTGTAGCAAGTGGCCCACCTGTAGGTGGGAAAAAACCTTGTTTCGACTTCCATTGTGACGTTAAACAAATAGCTCCGCTCTCTTGGTTAATCATAACATATTAAAATATTAAAACGGGGCCTCACATTCAGATATATAATACAATTTTACCCTATATATTTCATTATAACATATCATGTATATATCGCAATTTTAGCTACTAATTATTAAACAGATACTTTTGACTTCAATAATGGTCAACTGTTGGTTGAAGGGGTTAACGAGACGTGCCCCTGGACCTAAGCCAGGTGCTCGTTTCTCATCCCCTCCTCCCAGTTATAGATAAGGTTTAAATTTATTAAAATTCGTATTAGGATGTTAGTTCATTATTTTTTATTTTAATTTTTTTATTTTTGTTAGCATTCTAATCTAACATAGATAACTTATTAAGTTGTTAATAGGATAAGTTCTTACAATTGGATTTAATATTGTAGTCTATTAAACAGATAATGCTTCTGGTATATACCATTCACTTCTGTTCAGCTGTTTACTCATTTTGAACAGAAAGTGTCCATGATTCAAAATTCCATAGATAACAGTCTAGCCATCCCAAGACAAAACATTGCTTGGAATGGTTCAGATCTGCCAAACCTCCATTTGATTTCTATTTTTCAATGATACTCTGGAAATATTTGAACGCATCTTCAGGTTTTGCAAATGACTTTTCAGAACCCTTGAAAGAAATACGCATTTTAGCTGGATAAATAACCCCGTATCTGATCCATTGTTTCCCTCTTAAAAGCTCTTTAACCTTCCCGAATTGGTTTCTCTTTTGCACAATTTCATACGGATAGTCCCTGAATATCTTGATAATGTCATTGTCCAACCGCAGCAGCACTCCGTATTTGATTTTGCTCATAACATCTTCCAGTTCTAAAATATCCCAAAATTTCACAATAATATGTCATGGATGAATTTTTCCAGCATCAGATCTCTGTTTACATCTTGGAACACGATGAGCCACTTCAATTTTTGGTTCTTTGGAAAGATTAAGCAGTTGTTTAAGTAACCCCATGGCAAACTCACGAATGTCCTTCCCCTCGACTCCCTCTGAGACTCCAAGACTCCAAGCCTCCAGGTCCAGGCATTTGTCTGAGACTTTCCCCAGTTGAATCACCATCTGTAGTGAAGTTTGTTCATTTTCTTGCTTCATTTGCTCATGTTCTTGCCTCATTTTCGCCATGTCTTCAACCACTCGAGCCATATTTTTCTCCAATTCCGTAATTGTGCGCATACTTGCAGCTACTGTTTCAAGCACAGCCGTGAACCTGCCCATAGTAGTTTCATCCATCTTGTCCATTCTCCCCGATAGTCCATCTTTCATATCATCAATTTGTTTATTTATGGTGTCCAGTGAATCAGCCACCTTCTGATTACCAGCATTTGAATCCTGCATCATCTTTTCAATTTTTTCCATCATATTTTTATTTTCATCCAAAATTTCATCTTTCATATCTTTCACAGATTTCTTCAAATCATCAAACTCTTTGTCCTTACCAAACTCTGTCTTAGATCTTGTATCCATTTCTGCAACCACTTCATAAACTTCAGAGGTAACTTCTCCTTCAGGCTTCTTCTGGTTTCTCAGCAGCTTTTTCACTGATCTCTGAGGGCTCTTAGCTGGAGACAGTTTTCTCATTTAAAAGGCTTTAAACCACCGTTTAAAACATCGCGCTTACTGATGACGTCATCAGCCCGGCGACCAGAAGCTCCGGTAAGGTTTTTTAATCCAGTCCCGATATATGTACCCGTTTTATACGATAAATCGTGAAATTTTTCGGGAGCGGAGCTATGTGCACGTCTGTTAATCCAACATGGCGCCACCGGAAGTCAGAGATAGATTCTTGATTAGTATGCGTGTCAGGCGTTATGGGGAGAAGGCAGGATAATGGGGTTAGGAGGGAGAGATAGATCAGCCACGATTGAATGGCAGAGTAGACTTGATGGGCTGAATGGCCTAATTCTGCTCCTATCACTATGACCTTATGACTTATGACCATTACAGGTTGAGACAATGGGACAAGGGAGGGTGATTAATTGATAGCAATGATGCAGATTTTGTGATGTGGGAATAAAGAGGAAGGTATCACACTTCTTATGGTTTAATAGGAATATAGAGTAACTGATTATTCGACTGGTGGCAGACAATATAGAGGGAACAGAAAGGTTTAAAGAGATGGTTTTCAGTCAGAAAGATGTGAGCGCTTTAAGAAAGGCCAGCAATATTATAAGGGATTTAGCAAAGACTGCTTTGCAGATGATGAACGTTGTTTTTTTTTCATGTAATTATTGGGAAATATAGAAACAAAGTCAGAAATACAGAAAACAAATGATCCGCATCCAACAACCACGCTTAAGGGCCTGTCCCACTTTCCCGAGTTATTCACGAATTCTCCTGAGTTATTCACGAATTCTCCTGAGTTTTCAAACTCGCAGAATGTTTGTAACGAGTCTGTAGGAGGCCGTAGGAGTCCGTGGATATATCGTAGTGGCTCGTTATGCCAGCTGTAGGTACTCTGGGTTATTTTTTTACTCGTGGACATTTTTCATCAGGCTGGAAAAAAACTTCCCGACTTACCTGATGCCCCAGATTTTCCAAATCTGAGGTACTGCAGTACTAGATATCTATAAAAAGGTAATTGATCATAATTTACAGCAGATTAGTGACGAGGGGAAAAAAGCCTAATGTTTCAGGATGATGACCTTTCAATAGAATATTTTGTAATAATGTAGAATGGGGATAAATATTGTCCAGGATTTGTTTGTTCTTCTTCAAAGTAGTTGAGTTTGGATATTTTACATCTCTCCTAGACACCAAATAGAGTTTTCACTTAACTTAAGCCATCTCCTCTGAAAATACAGGGCTCAAGCTGTACTGTCCTGGAGCAAAATCTAACCGAAGTTCACTTAATTCTCAAAGGTGGAATTCAAGATAATCTTCTACCTCAAAGTCATGAGTACTGCCAGTTGACAGTACGATTAAAAGTTAAAAAATGTCCGTTTTTACTGGCTATTATTGATTTATGGAAGGATGTTTACAATTGTAAAAAAACAAAACCCAGAAAGAACTATGAAATATCTTGTGAACAATTTGCAATATCAAACTCTTTCCATATGTATTTTAGATGAATATCAACAAAGTGATCCCTCTGAGTCCTTGCAAATTCTAAAAACCTTCCCCTGAAACCTTTGCCTCAATTATGACTTGGCTAATTGGATTGTCTTGAAGCATAGAATCACTTGAAAGGACATGCTGTAATTAAATCTGATTTCTATTCTTAATCAGCCAGAAGACAGAAAATTACAATGTTTAATTTAATATACCTGACTGGACTGCTGAGTAACTATAGACATTTTATATATTGTATGTTACCATGTCTAGTCCACATTCAGATTGTACTGTCTAGTCACATTTAGGAATCTTTACAGTTGTGTGCAAAGGACATATATTGCAAACTCTCTTCTAAAATTAGCCGTCAAATTAACATTTAGATACCAACACAGTGGGAGTACCTCGCCCACGTGCACTGGACTGATTGAAAAACGGTTATCATTGCCTTCTCAAGGGTAATGAAGTGTGGGTAATAAGTGCCACTTATGCCAATGGTGTCCATGTATTGCGATCAAATTAAGAACAAATATCAGCTTGCTACATTCAGTTAAATAGGTGCAGAACCGTGGCCCAACAAGTAGTCTAGATGTCTCACAAATCCACTGTCCTGGGTTTGATGCTGAACTCTGGTGCAGTCTGTGCAGAATGTGTACTGTCCCTCTGTAACACATGGATTCCCCCTGAGCGCACTAGTTTCCCCCCAACATCCCAAACATATGCTGGCTTGTAGGTTAATTGCTCGCTTAAATTACCCCTTGAAAAGGTATGAGAGGGGAATCAGGTGGAGCTGGTGTTCAGGTGAAAGGGAATGCTTAAAGAGATATTAATGTGGCAATGGAATGACTGAGAATGCTCTGAAAGCTGGTACATATTTATCAACTGAATATCCTCCATCAGTGTCATTATGAAATCTGATTGATAAATGTATCAGGTCAGGAACCAACAAGCAAAGGAAGAAGAAATAAACATGACAGCTACTGAACCAGAGACCAAAGAGCTGAAGCATGAGTGTCAATTTAAAACCAAGCATTTCAGGATTATTTTAGCTTCTATCCTAAGCAGATCTGGGATTATAAGTGCCAGTCAAAAGCCATTGGGGAAGAATGCATTAATCGGATCAGTCCCGATAGGAATTGTTCTTCCTGTTGAATGCTTCCCTCTTTCAGACATGAAGAGAATCAGTTTGATCAATGTTGACAGGACAGGCAACCCTTACATATCCTGATCCAGTCTCCCTATCTTGAGAGAGATCACGAGTTTTGATGTATTCTGTAAATGAAGATTAATGACTAACTGATTGAGCAGGAAATACCATAACCAAGGCCAAAGGCCATTTTCTATTAAAATTTCCTATTATAATTCAGATCATGATTCCACGAGTTTTCAAATACTGCACAGATATGATGAACACCACGTTGTGAATTTTAATATTTACAATGTATAATGTAATGTCTTGGATGATGTGAATAGCCAGGGGCATTTGCCAAAAATATAAGCACATTCCCTACAGTAGTAACCAAGTGACATTCTACAAGTTCATAAGTTCTAGGAGCAGAATTAGGCCATTTGGCCCATCAAGTCTATTCCGCCATTCAATCATGGCTGATCTATCTTTCCCTCTCAACCCCATTCTCCTACCTTCTCCCCATAACACCTGACACCCTTACCAATCAAGAATTTGTCAATCTACGCTTTAAAGTTAAAGGTGTAGCCATGGGGCCCCAGCTATGCCTGCCTTTTTGTCAGTTATATCAAACAGTTCTTGCTCCAAATGCACACTGACACTATCTTCCAACTCTTTCTCCGCTGCATTGGTGACTGCATCAGGGCTGCCCATTCTTGATCTCTATGTCTCCAACACAGGTTCAGACTATCGACCGACGTCCACTACAAACTTACCAAATCCCACAGTTATCTGGAATACACTTCCTCCCATGCTACGTCTTGCAAAAATGCTATACCCTACTCTCAATTTTTCCATCACTGACGCATCTTCTCCCAAGATGAGGCTTTCCATTCAAGGACATCTGAGATGTCATCATTCTGTAGGAAGAGTTTCTGTGAGAAAATACTTAGGGGTATCCTTGAGAAATATTTTCTCCCAGAACCTCTTGCTGGGACTACCAAGGGAAAGGATTGGTTCCAGATAACATTCTGGCACTTCACTACATTTCTTGTTCCAACATTCAATTGCAGTTGGAAAAGCCACCGAGATTGCTGGTTCCATGTCAGTGTTTGAATCAAATGGGTGGTAGAGATCTATAAAACATGCAGGTATTTTGCACCTATTTATGGACCAATATTATCTCAGAAATGTTTCAACAATCAGAGAAAAAGAGAACAAGACTTTCAATATTTTTTTTATCAGGAGAGAAATGGGATAATAATGTGGCTGTGCTTTCTGAGCTGATTGATGTCTAATATCTTATTGATTCTTGTGAACAATAAAATTGTGCTAATCAATTCAGACAATTCTATTAGATACCATTGCAGTAGTTAATTATGTTTTTGAGGAGACCTACATTCTCTCCATTTAGTGGATAATTATACATTGCACTACATTTCACAGACTTTTGTCCTAATAACTTTTTCTATTGTTACAATCAAACAATTATTACAAAATATTTGACATCATCAAATTGAAATTTTGTCCAATGATTAGGTGATCTGTCTATTAATTACAATGGAGCTTCTGAGGCTTCTGTTTACTATGCTTATCCATGAGGATTCTTGAAAATAAACTCATATTGATCATAGAAAATGTCTCTAAACTGGGAAATTTCTGTTTGCTATCTTACTCCATTCAATCCCTTTAAGGGCCTGTCCCACTTATGTGTCCTTGGCACACAAATTACGCGACCTCGTCATTGCGTTGAGGCGCATGGGCATCGTGTGACCGCACGGGGCCGGTCCCACTGAGAAGCGCGGAGAGGTACGGAGTTGTGCGCGGTATCGCGCGGTGCTCCGGGATTTTGTACCGAACAAAATCTTCGCGCACCTCGGCCTGTCGCGTAACTGATGGCCAAAGTGGGACAGGCCCAAGACCCTGGCGCGACGCAACGTCTCACCTCCAACAGCAGCAGAAGCAGGCAATCGATCGCCGAACTCGGCCTGGGGCTCACGGCCGTTGCGGATTTGGATCTGCCCCCACTTCTACTCCCAGAGCGGGGCCAAGAAAATTGAAGATAGACACAAAATGCAGGAGTAACTCAGCGGGACCGGCAGCATCTTTGGAGAGAAGCAATGGGTGACGTTTCGGGTCAAGACCCTTCTTTCAGACTGAAGAAGAGTCTCGACACAAAACATCATTCATTCCTTCTCTCCAGAGATACTGCCAGTCTCGCTGAGTTACTCCTGCATTTTGTGTCCATCTTCAAATGACGTCACGCGCTCCAGACGGCTGTGCGGGCGCATGATGGCGCGCGCGACCTTCGCGGGACCGTTGCACCTCAACGCGACCACGAGGTCGCATAATTAGCGTGCCAAGGACACGTAAGTGGGACAGGGGCTTAAGACTCTATTGGAAGCTCTATTAAACTAATAATGCATGACAGGTCTTTTGTGTTATTTTGCAGGACATCATGTGGCACAGGTGCTGACAATCTATTTCCATGATAGTGGATATAAGTGCGTGTTTCTTCCATAGGGAACTTCATACATTCCTCCACCTCCAACGGGATCCTACCACTAGCCACATTTTCCCATCTCCACCCCTTTCCGCCTTCTGCAGAGACCGTTCCCTCCGCACACCCTGGTTAACATCCTTTCCCACCCAAACAACCCCCTCCTCAGGTACCTTCTCCTGCAACCGCAGAAGATGCAACACCTGTCCTTATACCTCCTCCCTTGACTCTGTCCAGGGACCCTGACAGTCCTTTCAGGTTAGGCAGAGGTTCACTTGCACCTCCTTAAACCTCATCTACTGTATCCATTGTTCGAGATGTGGAATTTTATACATCGGCAAGACCAAGCGTAGACTGGGCAATCATTTCACAGAATAACTTTGCTCAGCCCGCCTGAACCAACCTGAACTCCCGGTCGCCGGACACTTTAACTCTCCTTCCCATTCCTACAAAGACATTTCTGTCCTTGGTCTCCTCCATTGTCAGAGTGAGGCTAAATGCAAATTGGAGGAACAGCATCTCATATTTCGCGTGGGCAGCTTACAGCCCAGTAGTACGAATATTGATTTCTCTCACTTCACGTAGCCCCGGCATTCCCTCTCTCTCTATCCCTCCCCCACCTCGTTTTCATCCGACAAACGGCTAACAATGGCCTGTTTCTTTTATCATCCTGCAACATTTTTTGCATATCTTTTATTAATTGTTCTTTATCTCTCCATATCATCGTCTATATCTTTCGTTTCCCTTATCCCTGACCAGTCTGGGGAAGGGTCTCGACCCGAAATGTCACCCATTCTTCTTTCCAAAGATGCTGCCTGACCCGCTAGGTTACTCCAGCGTTTTGTGTCTATCTTCATACATTTAAAGCTGGGAGGTGAAGCAGTTCCTGCCTGGGCCGGTGACAACTAATAAAAATCTTCCCTGGAGGTTCTTTCTTGATAGATATTAATAGAGATGCTATCCAGTCATATCAGCATGCTTTTCCCTTCCTCAGAGATTTATTCCAGCATAGCCAATAGGATGGAGTTGGTATAGAATGGGCTGACATGCATCATACAACTTATTGAGCCCTAGTGCCACTCATTGGATGTATTTCTTAAGGATCTTATTTATGGATAACACTTGCTGCATGTGAGTCATGGGCTGGTTTGAGTGGTGTTGCATTTTGTTATTTTCTTGCTCCAAATCTATTTGTGTCCCTCCCAGACTATTAGATAGTGGTGAGGCTGGCATGGTGGTGATTGTTAAAGAACAGAGGACTCCTTCATCTTGTTGCTCTCAGTCTTCTGGAATGGGCTGGGCTGGATGGACTAACTGGGCTTTTTCTGTGCATTAACTTTGCATGCTTGCTTTGCCAGAGAAAGGCAATATATAATTCTTTAGATCTAAAGTAATTACTGTGTCATGCATTCGGATTATAGTGTATTGCTAATAATATTCTAAATGGTTGGAATATTATTTGTTATGCACTATTATCTAAGGCTTGCGCAGCCCCACGATATCTCCAATTGTGTTGCTATCTCCAGAAGTCCACCTGCTGTGTGTCAGTGGATATTTTTAAGGCAGAGGTAGATAGATTCTTGATTAGTTCAGGTGTCAGGGGTTATGGGGAGGGCAGGAGAATGGGGTTAGGAGGGAGAGATTGATCAGCCATGATTGAATAGCGGAGTAGTCTTGCTGGGCCGAATGGCCTAATTCAACCCCTATTCCTAATGATCATGATCTTATGCTGTTACGAGGGCCTTGATAAAAGAAAGCAGTCAATCTCTTTCCCCCACCCATCACCATCAACCTCACACCGTCTCAACATTTTTCACTCCTTCCTTGTTACGGTACAGCTACACTTTGAATGAAGGTTAAAGATGGAGGTTTGCAAGCATTTCTCTTTTGTATTTGAACAGAGAGAAGCAATTACATCATAAATACATTTACAGAAAACAATAGCAAAAGCAGAGGATGATCGCTGGGTCTGAATGAATGCTTCCCAACCTTCTTGTTTCAACACTGTTTGTTACAGTTCATATCTCATATGTGACCACTTATTTGCTTTTAAATATTCTACGATAGCCTGGATCACTGAACAGTAAATTTTAGTCTGAATGTAATTTTACTAACTGCTTCATTCACCAGCTATTTGTGAACAATGGCTTCTTTCAATCAAGAGGTGAATCTCATCTTTCCTGAATTAACAGCTTAAAATGTTGGTTGTCATCAGCATGATTGAGATTTTTGAGGTGTCTGGGCCAAAGGTTGACACATGCAGCTCAATGTGAATAGGTATAAATAATCAGTTTGGAAGCAAAATATTGAATTAGGCTTAATGGATAATGTGGAACAGTTGTGCAATAAAGTTAATAGGTTTCAGTGAATCCATTTATGAAGTCATGATTACAGTGCTTGGATGGCAGAACATAAAGGCTAATGGGTGATTTTGACATAGGGGGAGTATGTAATGTTAAAGAGCGCAGTTGTTCCTACAACAGGCCAGATCCCATTTGTAGTGTTCGGTTTGTTTTTGAAGCAATGCCATTTTCTTAATGTTATTATGTCAAGACATGCGGTGATGTTGGATATAAAGTAATTGCCGTATGAGGTCAACATAAGAAAACATTTTTGTTTGTTTGTTTATAGCCTGGCCAGAATTTATTGGAGGGAGAGGGGGGAGGGGGGAAGTAGGCACAAAATACATAACAGAACAAAGTTAGAAAAGCCATATTAATATTGTGCCATGTGATGATAAAGGACTTATCAATGGACAAGAACAAAATTGATATATTTTTGTGAAAAGAAGGAATTCAGAAATGACAAAGACTCCGCCTAATAGATAAATATGACCAATTCTTAAGGAGTTGGTCCCCTTTCATCGACTTTTTGGAATCATGTGATGCAGCAGTACCGTAAAGATTACTGATTTCAGGTCAGGTCGTGGATAGATTTACATCTCCAAACAAAGATTTGAAAATTTCTTTTTTAAGGGTCTTTTTCTACTATTTCTACTTTCTATTTTTTCTTTTCTTATATACACACTTCACGTTTTTCTATTTTCTACTATTTATTTTTCCTCTTTCTTTTCTCTATTTTTTTTTTCTTTCTTTTTTTTTTTATTTTTTACCTCCTTTTCAAAAACATAAAACTAGAGGTTGTACATAGAATGCATTATGTTATGACATAGTTGGCACCTAAAATTAGGTACCACGGTATTGTTTTGTATTGTATTAACTTCTAATAAAATAAACAAAACAAAAAAAACAAAAAAAGAAATGACAAAGAAAGGTGAGAAGATAATTAATCTGAGAAGGTTACTATTCTGAAGTGCTTTCATTGTCATTATATACAAGGTTATTAACTTGAAATATTGATCATAATTTTAGCATGTAAAAATGGCTAGAGTGGGATTGGTCATAAACCCACCTTCATCCTGCCTACTTTCATGGTTAAAACATGGAATTATGAACAATTATTAAAGATAGACACAAAGTGCTGGAATAACCAGTAAATCGGTGGCCGATTAGGAAAAGGGGATGTGCAACGAGACCTGGGTGTCATGGTACACCAGTCATTGAAAGTAGGCATGCAGGTGCAGCAGGCAGTGAAGAAAGCGAATGGTATGTTAGCATTCATAGCAAAAGGATTTGAGTATAGGAGCAGGGAGGTTCTACTGCAGTTATACAGGGTCTTGGTGAGACCACACCTGGAGTATTGCGTACAGTTTTGGTCTCCTAATCTGAGGAAAGACATTCTTGCCATGGAGGGAGTACAGAGAAGGTTCACCAGACTGATTCCTGGGATGTTAGGACTTTCATATGAAGAAAGACTGGATAGACTCAGCTTGTACTCGCTAGAATTTAGAAGATTGAGGGGGGATTGATAGAAACTTACAAAATTCTTAAGGGGTTGGACAGGCTAGATGCAGGAAGATTGTTCCCGATGTTGTGGAAGTCCAGAACAAGGGGTCACAGTTTAAGGATAAGGGGGAAGTCTTTTAGGACCGAGATGAGAAAAACATTTTTTCACACAGAGAGTGGTGAATCTCTGGAATTCTCTGCCACAGAAGGTAGTTGAGGCCAGTTCATTGGCTATATGTAAGAGGAAGTTAGATGTGGCCCTTGTGGCAAAAGGGATTAGGGGGTATGGGGAGAAGGCATGTACAGGATACTGAGTTGGATGATCAGCCATGATCATATTGAATGGCGGTGCAGGCTCAAAGGGCCGAATGGCCTACTCCTGCACCTATTTTCTATGTTTCCATGTTTCAAACTCGGGGTGAGGCAGTATCTCAGGAGAAAAAGGATGGGTGACGTTTCGAGTCAGAATCCTTCTTCAGGCCAATTATTACATTATTCGGGGATTCCCAGCCATTATCATTTCATAGACACTTTAGGCCTTCTCCTGTGTCCAAGCTCTGTATTAATGGCTGAATGAATTGATCCAATGATCTCAGTGAGCTACTATTCCATATAAAACATATTGTCACATTTGATCTCTTACATCCTAGAGAATCCTTATATTCTACTCCCAGACGTATTTGGAAATTTAAATCATCAGGTCACACGGCATGGAAACAAACCCTTTAGCCGAACTCATCCATACTGAGCAAAATGTCCTAATTAAGCTAGTCCCATTTGCCAACGTTTGGCACATATCCCTCTCAAGCTCTCAACTACCACTGCTGGCAGCATATTTGATATAGCCACCACCTTCTGAGTGAAAGAGTTGCCACTCAGGTTCATACTAAACCTTACCCCTCTTTCCTTAAACATATGTCCTCATGCTTTTGATTCCCCTACCCAGGGTCAAAGACTGCATATTCACTATTTCTATTCCCCTCATGCTTTTATACACCTCTAAGATAACTCCTGAACCTCCTGCTCTCCAATTGGTAAAGTCCTAGCCTACCCAAACTCTCCCTACTGCTCAGCTCCTCAAATCCTGAAACATCCTCATGAATCTTCTCTTTACCCTCTCCTGCTTATTGACATCTCTTACTGTAGCAGCGTGATCAAAACATTAACAGAGTACTCTAAGTGTTGCCTCACCAACATCTTGTACAACTGTAACAAAATTTACCAGCTTCTATACTTTATATTCTGACTGATGAAAGCCAATGTACCGAAAGCCACCCTTATCTACCTGTAACACCACTTTCAGGGAACTATGTACTTGTCCTTCCATTATTTTAATTACACTCTGACTTTGCTTTATTCAACTTTGACAGCTTTCCCAGGTCAAAGGAAACCTCACAGCTGAAGGTTGTTGAGAACGTCTTTAAAGAAAATGACAGGTCCATTCACAATAGTTCTTGGAGGCCACAAGAGCAACAGTTCTTACCGGATGCCCCCAATCGTGGACACGTTCTCTTTCATTAGCACATTGCACTTTTTCAAGGAATGCCGATTTGGAGGATCAGGCATTTCCTGGGATTGGAATTTTATCCCTGGATCAAAGCCACTCCATAATCTGGCCACACTTTACCATTTGCAGCTCGCCCCTACTCTGAGAGGCATTTGAAACTAACGTCTACTTATTACGATACAATATGATACGATGATACAATAGAACTTTATTTATCCCAAGAGGGAAATTGATCTGCCAACAGTCTTAAAAACACAAAATACACAAAACACAAAATATATGAAACATGAAATTAAAGTGACGAGTGGAAAGGCTTGGGGGATGTGCAAAGATTGGGGAGGGGAAATTATGAGAGAGAAATTATGCCCACTGGGAGGTGCACAGGGAAGAGCCGAAGAAAAAAGGGGCGGACTGGGCAGTTACCTAACATTGAAGAGTTGTTGCTTGACCCGCCGAGTTGCTCCAGCACTTTGTGCCTTCCTCTTTTTATGAACCTTTGTTATTTTCATTCACTATCCGCAGAATATATCTGGTCTGCTGCATGTCTGTGTTTTTGTTCTGATAGAAAGTGCTGATATAGTTTAGTTGTTGGAGCCAAGGGGGTGTGTACTGAGAAATGTGTTAGCTACGAGGACAACCTGAACAGCTTTGCAGATTACAGGCATTAAAGAGAAAGGTACATAAAAATGTATAGCAAGTTATTTCCACTTGTGAAACTCAAATTGTGCTAGAATTAATCATCTCATCTTCCTACTTAACTAACTCAATTAATCTACCGAATCCCTTATGTGCCAAAGCCAAGCCCTTCTTTCAGAACTTTTTGAAACCAGTCTGATCATTTAGTTGCTGAATATAGTTTACTCTCTCGGTTGTGCTTTCCAATGTTGATTCCCATTTAATACCCAACTAGCACTCATGTCTTCATTCCCAATGTCCAATACACCCAATACTTTACCCAACCCCACATCCACCCCCTTTCCAACCATGGTGCCCCTCCTCTGAGAATACCTGTTAAGTTCCTGAAACTTCACTAACATTTCTCATTAATATAACATCAAACTGGAATCAAGATAAGACAGTTTAATCTTTACTAACATAAATGAAGCTGTTGAGTTCTAATGAGCTCACAATGATTCATAGTATCACTTAAAACTTTATGAGGCTCTGTAAATGCCTCCTTTTAAACTGTCTCTTGCTTCACATGCATAATATATAGAATTACTTCTCAGCTTTTCCTACTATTGCACATTTCCTCCTGTTCCAGTAACTAATCACACACCAAATGCAGCATATTGCTGGGTTTTTTCTCTCTCAGCTACTGATTATTTATAGTCTTCGTAGAAATGTAAATTTAGTTCTTTATTCAGAACATAGTTGTTCATTGACATTTTGCATGGTTATCATGCATCACACATTCCTTCACATGTTTCTATCCACCAAATACCTCAGACAAAAGAAACAATCCACCCCGTGACAAATGGAGGAACAGCATGATGATCACTTTATAGTCACCTCTGTCTTAATCTGAATTAATTTCATCTAATTTCATGAGGCTTTACTATGGGAAATCATATCAAATCAAGTCAAGTCAAGAAAATGTATTGTCATGTGTCCCCGATAGGACAATGAAATTCTTGCTTGCTGCAGCACAACAGAATATTGTAAACAAAAATACAGAACAGTTCAGTTCAATGTACTGAAATCAGGAGGTAGCTCAATTGTCAGCGAAGCATCACTCCCTGACGAGCTCAATGCGTTTTACGCACGGTTTGATAGGGAGAACACTGATGTGCCTTCCCGAGCCACCATTCGCCGTGATGGTATTTCAGTCACAGTCACAGAGGCCGACGTCAGAAGATCCTTCAGGGGGGTGAACCGTCGGAAAGTGCCTGGACCTGATGGCATACCCTATCGTGTTCTACAAACCTGTGCGGACCAACTGGCTGGAGTTTTTACGGACATTTTCAACCTCTCACTTCTGAGGTCTGAGGTTCCCACCTGCTTTAAAAGGGCATCAATAATACCGGTGCCCAAGAAGAGCAAGGTGATGTGCCCCAATGACTATCGACCAGTGGCACTAATGTCTCTGGTGATGAAGTGCTTTGAGAGGTTGATTTTACTTCGGAGTCACGACGCTAGCATGGCGAAGCATCGGACTGGCAGGAACGTCGCTCCTGCCAACGGTAAGTTTAAGCTTCAGGTAAGCTTGTATTTCTTACCTGTTTTTGATTTCTTGAAGGCACCTCTTGTTACAGAGGTTTCCTGCCGGATGCTTCGTGAAGGCCGACGAGGGAACCAGCTACGGGCTGTGGGGAAACCCCGGTTCTGACCGCGGAAGCGGATAGCTGGGGAATGTCGGGTTTCACAATCTCAGTCACTGACAAGACGGTCAGTGACTTCCAGACGCTGGTGTTCACGGGGAGGGGACATCCAGCAGATCAGGTGCCGGGAGGGTTTCCCTCCGATATGCATATAGATGCTGGGGTTCCCGGGGAGGGGACATCCAGCAGACCGGATGCCGAGAGGGTTTCCCTCCGATATGCATATAGACGCTGGGGTTCCCGGGTATAGGAAATCCAGCAGTAATGCGACTCCCAGATCGCAGGGGTCCCCAGGATAGGGGTTAAACGGACCGGAACGGTCAGCCCTGGTGCCGGTAGGTTTTCCGTCCGGTAATGCATATAGACGCTGGGGTTCCCGGGGAGGGGAAATCCAACAGCAATGCGGTGCCCAGACCGCAGTGGTCCCCAAGATATGGGATAAACCGACCAAAATGGTCAGCCCTGGTGCCAGGAGGGTTCCCTTCCGGTAATGAGAAAAAATTTGGAGGTTGGCCAGGATGGAGCTCCTAATGGAGAGGAGGCTCCATCTAGATACACTCCAACAGCAGGAGTTGTGTCAGCGCGGGCCTATGGGAGAGCCCGCGCCAGCAGCGCCTTGTAACAGGGCTGCTTAATGTATGGCAGCAGCACCTGTAGAAGGGCTGCATAATGTCTCCCTCATGGAGGTGGTGAGCTTACCGGGGAAGTTTTGTTCTGACCCTGAAGTTGGAGGTATTGCAGAGCAGCATACCCCAAGGCATGGAAGGTACAGGGTCAGTATTAGGCTGACGGTGAGTCCATGCCAGCGTTGGCCTATTGGAGAGGTCACGCCAGCAGTGCCTTGTAACAGGTCTGCTTAATGTCTCCCTCATGGAGGAGGAGAGTATGCCGGATCAGTGTAAATCTGACGCCGAGGCTGAGGGTATAGCCGTGGAGCATACCCCAAGGGATGAAGGGCATGTGTCAGAGGTACCATTCCTGGCAGCAAGGTTGCCATCCCAACACTATGCAATGAACACCGCTATCAGGGGACGTTAGAGCCAGCCGCCGAATCTTCTATTCAGGTAAGACCTATTCAACAGGCAAAACCTGGAGGACGAAGCACAAGCTGTTGGACCAATTAAGGCCAATGACGAGCAAGGCTTCATAGTTTCGGTGACAACGCACCCCACGGCTTCATCGGCAGTAAGCGGTTCACTGAAGCTGGTGGCAGCATGAAAGCTGGCCAGAGGGTCCACGCACTCTACCAGTGTTACTCTACAACTTAAGGGCCTGTCCCACGGGCAGGCGATTCCATTCGGCAAGTGCTACCTAACCGGAAGCGGGCGCCGTGCGGGGGCCGCGCGGGGGCCAAGTGATCACCGTACAGCCTGTCCCATGGGCATGCGATTCCATGCGGCAAGCACAACCTAACCGGAAGCGGGTGCCGCGCGGAGGCCAAGTGATCACCGTACGGCCTGTCCCACGGGCATGCGATTCCATGCGGCGAGCGTGACCTTACCGGAAGCAGGGGGTGTGCAGACGTCCAGTTTGAGCAAAGTCCGTTGGAAGCTCGAGCGGTTTTTATGTAGGTGAACATGGGTAGGTGATGTTTCGGTTTTTATGTAGGTGAACACGGGTAGGTGATGTTTCAGGTCGAGACCCTTCCTCAGACCATAGAAGACTGCAGAAGACTTCAGTCTGAAGAAGATGTCTCGACCCGAAACACCACCTGTCCACACAAGCTGCCTGATCTACTGAGTTACTCCAGCATTTTTGATGTGTCCATCTTCGGTGTAAATGGGCATCTGCAGTTCCTTCCTTCACAACAGTTCCAGAGTTGACAGAGACGGTGTGCGCAGCCTCGATGCGGCGGCGGGGCGGCAGGTCGTTGCCGCGCGGAATTTTTGAACAGTGTCGGTTTATCGGAGCCCCGCGCGCTGTCAGGACCAAATCCATACGGCTCTGGCGATCTACGTGGGACCAGCCCCGCGGCCTCCGGGTGGCCCCCGCTTCCTGTCAGGTCGCGCTTGCCGCATGGAATCGCCTGCCTGTGGAACAGGCCCTTAAGGGACCACTTACAAGTTGGTAAGATTTACACTTGTTTGTACAATACACAAATGATTAAGACATTGTCATCTACTCAGAGGCATTTAACCAGGTAAAACTGGACATTACTAGCATTCCGAGCCGGTTGGAATTGGGCCAGAATTGTGTTGAGGCAGGCTCAGTATTTTAGCCAGGATTGCCTTCGAGACACGCTCGGAAATATGGGCTGAATTTTCTTTCAAGGCAGGGTCAGAATTGTGGCAAGAATTGTCTTTTGAGGCAGGCTCAGAATTATGGCCAGAGTTGTCCTGGGACTGGTTAGATTTATCGGACGGGCTCAGTATTTTGGCTGGGATTGTCTTGCAAGACAGGCTTGGGAATCGGGCCAGAATTGCCGTTCAGGGCAGACACGAAATGATGGCAGGCGTGGCCTGTTCATTATGAAAGATGGCTGATTAAACTGATTTCATAGGGTTTCCTATGATGAGGCAATTTAACAGTATGATGACAATAAATCATTCAAAGAGGACTACTCAGAGTTCAAAAACACTTGTTATGTATTCACTGGATGATATTTTGATGCTGTAATTTGCTAAAATCCAGTGTTTCAGTCTCATGCTATTTGAGAAATTAACTAGTCCAGTTAAAATTAAGTTGTTATCAAATGGACTAGTTGGTCATTGGGATTTGCCTTTGGCTATTAGTTGGCCTGTGACTCCGCCCTGGGCAACAGATTGGAGTCAATAGAAACCTTCTTCTTCTTCTTCTTGTAGGATTCCGGCAGTGTAGACGCTGCTAAGCATATTACCGCCCTCCACAGGTCAAAGTTTGAACTAAATTCTTACATACAGTCCTGTAACTTGCAGGAATTGAAGAACAGCCCTGGATATCAGTTGATGTTTCTCATTGTGTCCAAACAAAGATAAAACAGAAAAAGCCTCAACTCCAAGTCCTGTCAGTCTAACAAACAATACTTTTCTTTCTACCCTATACTTTTTACATTCTAGGAAAACATGCTTAACTGTCTCATTACTCCCACATTCACACAAGCCAGAAACATGTTTCCCTACAATGCACAAATAGTAATTTAACCCACAGTGTCCCAATCTCAATCTACACAGTTTAACCGAGTCCCTACGGGACAGAGATGTACAGAAACATATTTTCCTAACTTCAGATTGTATAGAAAAGTAGTGTCTACCCCTGACTTCCATTTCCCATCCTCTCTGCCATTCTTTTGTTAAGCCCTCTTTAATTATTTCTCTCAGTTCCACTCTCCCCAATGATACATGGATATCTATTTCTCTTCTTAAACTCTCCTTTGCTATGAGGTCCACCTGCTCATTCCCCCTCACCCCAGCATGCCCGGGAACCCAGCAAAAAGAGATGTTACACGCAAACCCAATTCTAGAAAACACACTCAAGATTTCATTTAGAATGTCAGGACGAGCTTTAGATTTCCCTACTCTTAAAGTTTCAAGAGCAGCTGCAGAATCAGAACAGATAATGACTTCTCTAAAACTGGCTTCCTCAATCCACCATAGAGCCCATTGAATTGCCATTAATTCAGTCGTGAGAACAGAACTTCCATCAGAAATGCGCTGGCCAATCTTCAACCCAAGCTGCTCCACATACACTCCAAACCCAGCTCTCCCACTAACTGGATCTTTAGATCCATCTGTAAAAACAATCAAAGTACTCTCACTGATTGAATTAAGATATTCCTCTGTTCTTGGAGTCACCTCGCGCTTATCTTTTTCCTGAAGAAAAGCAAGCTCAATAAACAGTTCAGGAAGAACCCAATAGGGCACAGGTAGCCTTATTGTATGCTCTATAATACCCCCTTGTTCCAAACCCAGCTTCCTAGCCCACTGATTTATAATGACAAAAAATGTGTTATATTTGTTACCATCATCAACCTCTTGCAACAAACACCTTGCTGGGAAGGTATCATTACACCCACAAAGTTTAGCCCAGTAATGTAACCCTAGCTTAATGCGCCTTAACCATAAGGGCATTTCTCCCATTTCAACAATCAGGGCAGGGACTGGGGAAGTCCTGAAGGCTCCACAGCAAAGCCTCAAAGCCTTTGCCTGCAACACATCTAGCCTAGCCAGAACAGTTTTAGACGCAGACCCATACACAAAACACCCATAGTCAAGAGAAGATCTGATCATGGCCTGATAAATTAGCAGCATTGTCTCCCTGTTGGCCCCCCACTCACACCCAACCAGAGTTCTCATAACATTCAGAACTTTTTCACACTTCAACACAATTTTACCTACATGCACAGCCCAAGTCATACGCTCTTCAAACCAAACACCCAAAAACTTAAAAACCTTTACCTTCTCCAATAGAGACCCATACATATACAGCCCTAACTTAGGTAACTTTCTTTTAAAACCAAATACCATATATTTAGTCTTAGAGGCAGAGATTTTAAAGCCCCATGTGTTCCCCCATTCCTCTACAGACACTAACACTCTTTGAATCTGTTTTAAAACAAACTCTACATTACAACCTCTTTTCCAGATGGCCCCGTCATCTGCAAACAAAGACAGACCAAATCCTCTCTCTAATTTACAAAATATGTCATTTATCATGATATTAAATAAAACTGGTCTGATAACACTTCCCTGCGGGGTTCCATTCTCTATTTCCACAGTCTCTGATCTGACACTACCAACCATTACTTGTATTGTTCTATTCAATAAAAAATCCTTAATCCAGTTGAACATTCGTCCCCTGATTCCCAAGTCAAAAATTTTAATCATTAATCCCTCCTTCCACAAAGAATCATATGCCTTCTCAATATCAAGGAATCCACTCACTACTGTTTCCTTGCTTCTAAATGCCCTTTTAATATCCTGATCCAAAACTGATAGACTCCATTGTAGACCTTCCATTCCTAAAGCCATTCTGTACATCAACAAATAGTCCTCTGGTTTCTAAAAAATAAACTAGTCTGTTGGTTACCATCCTCTCCATAATTTTACAGAGCACTGCTGTGAGCGCTATAGGGCGATATGAACTAGGGTCAGATGCCTCTTTGCCCGGTTTTAAAATAGGGACCGCGACTGCATGTTTCCATTCCTTTGGTAAATAACCCTCTGCCCACACAGTATTAAACAAAGCTAAGATTTCATCAAGTACAATATCATCCAGATGTTTAAATAACTCATACGACAACCTATCTCTCCCCGGGGTGGTATTTGCCCCAGACATAATTGCGTCCTTCAACTCTTTTATGGTAAAAAACAGATTAAAGGTATTATCATTTACTAAACTCCTCTCCAGCTTCCACTGATTAACTGCCATCATCTCGGTTCTCTTTCTACACCTCTCCACTCCCATGCTCTCTGATCTATGCACTGCTTGAAAACTGTCAACACACATGTCTGCTTTTTCCTTATTGGTGACTGCTACCACCTCACCCTTCTGCAACACTGGTAACAAACTTCTTTTATATACTCCTGACATTCTACGCACAGCTGACCACAAATGCCTTACTGGAGTTTCCGGGCCTAGCGTACCACAAAACCTCCTCCAACTATTCCTCTTTGCATCCTTTACAACTCGTCTTGCTACTGCCCTTAGCCGCTTGTACTCCATTGCATTGACCAAAATTGGATACTTTCTTAATTTTCGATAGGCTATATTCCTATTCCTTACAGCTTCATCACATTCTTTATTCCACCAAGGAACAGACATACGGGACCTAAGTTCCTGCTTCACAGGAATAGTACAACAAGCTGCCTCATGAATCATGAGACTAATGGAAGTATTCCAACTATCTACAGAACTCTCACTATTAACCTCTCCAACTAAACTTTGAGCCTTCTCTTGGAATTTATCCCATTTGGCCTGATAAAAGTTATATCTAGGGACTTTCTTTTCCACTTCTCTCCTCAAATCCCTACCAAACCTACATAAAATTGGATAATGATCACTACCCAGTGTATATCTATCCATTACATCCCATTCACCAATTCTTGCTAAATTTGATGAAGCAATTGATAAATCTATGTGGCTGCAGGTGTTTCTCACAATATTATACCTAGACGGCCTTCCATCATTTAACAATACCAACTCATACTTGTCTAGAAATTCTTCAACAATAACACCATTTTTATCCCTGTGATCACTACCCCATAAAGGATTATGCGCATTAAAATCTCCAATCCATATAACAGGACACCTTACCTTCTCCATTATCTCATCAAAATCTGACAATATCAAGGGTTGACAGGGGTTATAATAATTTATCAAAATGATAGAATTCTGGCTGCTCCAAACTTCCACAGCCAAAACCTCAAGATTAGAATTAATATCAACTTTCCTATACTGCAACCCAGTCTTAACAAAAGTTGCACAACCCCCACCTGATCTATCAGACCTATCTAATCGCACACATTCAGAACCTGGGATTACAAAATCTATAGGGCTTTAACCATGTCTCTTGGATACATATTAATTCTGGTGCTTCTTTAAATTCATCAACAAATCTCTTTAACTCTTGACCATTTCCAATCAGACTCCGGGCGTTCCATTGAAGTATATAAAACATTATGGTGTTAATGAGGATCACCATCATCCACCTCACTGACATACTCCATACTGCTAGCTCTCGACAACTGTGACCTCTCCATACACTGACTCTCCGTCATGTATTGATGCAACTTTTCTGGCAACTGCTTTACACTGAGGAACCTTTCAGCTGCCCCCACCACTAACCTGATGATATCTGACCGGTTAGCTGCTTTCTTAGCTCCTACCAGCACATCAGAAACAAAAGACAGAAATGACTCCTTATTAAAAATCAACATGTCAGATGGAAAAGCCGACGGCAAGTTTGGCACAGTGATCTGGCTTCCTAGCACCACTCTAGTCCCAGCGCTCACATCTCCGCATTCTCTAGCCACCCTTTGAGCTGCCTCTGCATATGACACGTTGTTCTGATCCTTCACTTCCTGTACTCGCTTCGCCTGAACAAAGCGCTCACAACCATGAAACCCTGCTGCATGATCCCCATCACAGTTAGGGCACTTTGGAGCCTCTGCCTTGCAATTTTGTATTGCATGATCTCCACCGCACTTTGCGCACTTTCTTTTACCCCGACAAGACCCAGCAACATGTCCAAACCTCTGACAATTATAGCAGCGCAACGGTGGTTTAATGTACTCCCTCACTTGATACGCCATACTCCCAAGAAACACTTTCTGTGGCAGTACTCCATCTTTGAACGTAAGCAGGACCGGCGGGTCCCTGACTCCATTCCTACTCTTAAATCTCACAACATCAATTACCTGGGCCCCCTTAATGTTTTCTAAGATCTCTTTCTCAGACAAGCCATCATACATCCCATACACCACTCCCTTTATTCCCTGCTCTCTTCCTCTAGGGACCAAACTCTCCACCTTGACCACCAACTTCCCCACACCCCTAGCATCATTAAACTGTTTTCTGTCTTTGCAACAAACTCTTAACATCCCATTATACAGAATCTTGGCCTGAAAATCCCAACCTATCTGGCTCTCCAAAGCAGTGGTAATTTTTAATGGATTCACTGCTCTAAATCCTGCATCTCCTTGATTTGTTCCTTTAACTTTAAACAGCACAAGTATTTTATAATAAAGAGAACAGAATTAAACAACAAACATTGGAAAGCGAAATCAAGCAACTAGATATAGAAAATGCGAGAATGCCATCTATTTCAAAACATAATAAAATTGCTGTATTGAAATATAAATTAAATAAAATGTATTCAGAACAAGTAATAAAACTTTATCAAAAAACCAAACAATTACATTTTGAATTTGGAGACAAACCACAAAAACTATTAGCACGTCAGTTACGAAAAATGGAAGGGGAAAAAATAATTCATAAAATTAGAACAGAGACAGGAGAATTATTAAAAATGCCCAAGGACATAAATGAAAGATTTCTCCAATACTATCATAACCTTTATTCAACTAAAACTGTAGCACAATCAGAAGGACTAGCAGATTTTTTACTAAAATGGAATCTAAAAGGTTTAGATTCAAATGATAGAGAATTATTAGAAAGGGAGATTACGATAAAGGATATTGAGGAGTCTATTGGCTCTTTAAAAAATGGTAAAGCAGTAGGACCAGATGGTTTAGGCTTTGAATTTTATTAAGAAATTTATGACTTGCTCTGCCCATGTTTACAAAGGCTGTATGAGCATATCTATACTCAACAGAAACTTCCAGATACTTTAAATGAATCTATAATAACACTTATTCCTAAAGCTGATAAAAATCCGGAAGATCCGGGATCATATAGGGCAATTGCACTTTTAAATACAGATCAGAAAATATTAACTAAAATACTAGCGCATAGATTAAGTACAGTGATGAATAAAATAATACACCCTGACCAAACAGGCTTTATTCAGAAACGGTACTCATATTATAATCTAAGAAGATTATTTAATATTATTTATTCTAAGAGAATTATTAATGAAGATCTAGCAATAATCTCACTTGACGCTGAAAAAGCATTTGATCAGGTTGAATGGTCTTATTTATTTTCGGTGATGGAAAATATGCAGCTAGGGGAGAAATTCTGCACATGGATAAAACTGTTATATACAAATCCTACGGCTAGAATATTAACAAACCAAAGGTTGTCATCTAAATTCAGCCTATCTAGAGGTTGTAGACAAGGATGCCCGTTATCTCCATTATTATTTGCGCTTGCTATTGAGCCACTCGCAGAAAGAGTTAGGGGTCATCCGGAAATATATGGGTATATCACAAAGGACACAGTGAATAAAATTTCTCTATACGCAGATGATGTACTAATTTACATTACAAAACCAGAAATTAGTATTCCAAACTTATTAGAGCTAATAACCCAATTTGGTTCACTCTCAGGATACAGAATAAATTGGAATAAAAGTGAAATTATGCCAATAAGGGAACATAACAAACAGATAATACAACAATTTCCATTTAAAATAGTAAATGAAAAATTTAAATACCTAGGTATTTATGTAACTAAGATATATACATCATTATTTAAAGCAAATTCCCCCCCATTACTGAATAAACTACATAAGAATATTCAATACTGGAAAACACTTCCCATCTCAATGGTTGGCAAAATTAATGCCATAAAAATGATTTTTTTTACCGCAAATATTATACCTTTTTCAGACAATTCCGATATATTTGTCAAAAAACTTTTTTTTTTAATTGGACTCCATTGTTAATGATTTTATCTGGGATTATAAGAATCATAGGATAAACAAAAGACATTTGTGTAAATCAAAAATAAATGGAGGCTTGGTTTTACCCAACTTTCTGTTTTATTTTTGGGCAGTTAATATTAAAAATATGAATTTCTGGTTGGAAGAAATCGTTCAACAACCAGATTGGTTAAAAATGGAAAAGGAAGATTGTTTGCCTTTTGATATCGGTTTGATATTATTTGCTACATCTAAATTAAACAAAAAAAATTATAGGGAAATCCCTATAATATTTAGTGCCATACGAATTTGAAAACAATTAAAAAATACATTAAAATTAGATAATTTATCACTTTTTCTCCCAATTGTGAATAACCCTTTGTTTAAGCCCTCAACTTTATAAGGAAGGCACTTTTCTGACATTTCAGGAGTTGCAACAGACTTATGGACTCCGAGGAAATGATTATTTCAGATATCTTCAACTCAGCGATTATGTAAAATTGAATACTCAAAATTTTCGAATTAGAAATTCAGAAATTCTTGACGAATGTTGGAATAAACATCCTAATACAGAAAAATTAATATCTTATATATATAATAGCTTATTAGACAGTGACATTCCATCGACGGACTTACACAGACAAACATGGGAAAAATAATTAAATCAAATAATAACGAAAGATACTTGGGAAGAAAGTTTACAACACATACATCAATGTTCATTAAATGCCAGACATTCTTTAATACAATTTAAAGTAATACATAGGTTACATTATTCAAAAACAAAATTACATAAAATCTTTCAACATATCTCACCTATATGTGATAAATGTCAACATTTAGAAGCTACCTTATCTCATATGTTTGCAAACTGTATAAAAATTTAAAAATTCTGGGTAAATATTTTTAGTATAATATCTAAAGTGACCAGCGCACAATTGGACCCGGATCCAAAATTAATAATACTTGGAACATTAGAATTAAATCAAACATTTACAACAACACAAAGAAACTTTATTGATTATAGTATAATAACAGGAAAAAAATTAATTCTAACATTTTGGAAAGGCCCTACGTCCCCCACAATCAAAATGTGGATTATAGAAATGACGGAGACCTTAAACGTGGAAAGAATCAGATTTTCCCTGTTGGACAAACAGGAATTATTCGTTGGAACATGGTCTCCCTTTATTGATTATTTAAAGGGTCAGAATGGTTCAGCACAGGAACCTGACTAATACTCGGGCTAAAGAATGGATGAAATGCTATACTCTGAAATGTACGAATATATCTCGAATGAAGTCTTTTATTTTAATAAATGTTTCCATTCTTCTTTAACCATCTTTTTGTTTTGTTATGTTTTTTTTTTGGTTTTTTTTTTTTTTTTTTTTTTTTTCTCTTTTTCTTCTCACTCTTTTCTTTCTTTACTTCATCTATCTTTTTAGTTCTATCTAGTTTTTTTTTTAAACGGCAAAAGGTATTGGAGACAATGTAATAATAATTGATAATATTATCAATTTAAAAATGTAAGACTGTAATGATGTTAATAGGTTGTGTACTTTTTTCCAATAAAAAATATCTTCAAAAAAAAAAAAATAATAATAAAAAACAGCACGACAAATTCTTCAATAATTTTAGTTCTCCTAACTTTACTTCCTTCATCTCCTGACATTTCGGGTCTTTCGCTCGATGCCTCTCTCTTAGAGCCCCCCTTTTCCTTACCTACAGTCTGCCACCCACCACCCTCAGAACCACCACTCCGTGAAGCCATGGGCCTCTAGAATCTTTCTCCGGACGGTCGTACGGTCGGTCGGTCATTAATTTCTACTCTTTTCTAATCTGTAAAAATGGTTCTCGTGGGAATATCATTTCAAAGAGAGCAGGTTTTCTTTGGCTGACCCACAGGCCTCCGGATCCCCCCAATAGAAACCTGGAACAGCCTTGTTGTTATAAAGCAACTTTCTATTCATTAAGACTAATTGGCAATGTAATAGATGTGATGCAGCTGTGCAAGTGGGAGAACTGACAGCATGCTAAATGGCAAACTCTAAAGTGCCATGTAGGTCATTGTTAACGCACCTTTGCTATTACCAGCTGAAGCTACTAAAGTCACAATGATGGACAAACAGTGTTCAGCATTGCTCCAGTAGTTTGATCAGTAAATATTCCATTATATTGCAAAATGATGCTAATGGCCTAAGGTGGGAAATTGCGAATGTCATCTCTAGTTTGGAGGTGGAGGAGATTTGCATGAGTTATTAATTCTTCAGTTATTGGTATCAACTATCTATAGACCCTACGTGCATTTTATGGGTTAAAGAGTGATTGAGCGAATATGCATATCTGCATGCTCAACTTCATGTTGATACACTATGATGGTGGCATATGATAGTCACGTGGGTGCAATCAAGTAAAAGAATCCTGTAATAGTTACATAAGCTTATTTGCCACTGGAGTATCATCAAGTACAGATCAATGACAACACAGAATGGGTGTTGGACCACACCGTATTTATGAAATTCTGATTCAATGCAACACCGAATATAGATATGTTGTTTTCATGCTAATTCACAGGTTGCAAAAATATGTGGCATAACAGTGGCGAAAGATACATTCTCGCTACAAGCAGGAAGAATGGTCTTTTATGTCTTCCTCCATTTTGCTTCATCAGTCGGGTCTTCAAATAAAGTCATCAAGAGCCCGCTTTCGGTTCCTACTGTGTGATTGGTCTATGCAGCTTTGATTCCCGATTTGTCGGGAATAATAATACAACCATATATGGTTATTCTAAACGTAACTTTGCTGGTTCAGCCTGTGGCTCGGGAAATCAGCCGTTGCATGATAAAATCAATTTATGTTCTGCAGAGTCTCAATAAACTGCCCTACGGCTTAGGTTGTCACACCTATCCTTGTATGAGTTCAGAGTGCTGGGATAGTACCAAAAAAGCAGTACTTTGCTTCTTCAGGAGATGGGAAGCGTTTGTTTAATGCTCATGTTACATTTAAAATGGTACAGATTACTGATGTCTTGGAGTTCATTTTATATGGTCTTTGACAATAATTGAGTTATAGGGTCATTAACTGTGCCAACGTGCTTTCCATCAGATATGCTGCAGCAAACGAGATTCAATCTGTTGGGTTCACCCCGGATATCAAGTTAGTAAAGGATATCTTTAACACAAGTTCTCCCAGGACAAGTAAAATGCAGTATGGGATGTTGACATTGTGTTAACACTGTGTTAACACTATTTCACCAGGGGGTTCCAGCTACATTCTTAGCTTTGGCCAGATCTCATTAGGTAGTTATCCTCCTGGCGCTGGTTTAGTGCAACAGGTCAGTCGCTACATAATTGCGATGGGACAGGATGATTACATCTGTAAATAATATGTATAGTATTGTATGTTTATAATTTACTTAAGCAGAGCAGTAGGGGTGTCAGGTCTCAAAATAGGTCAAGGCATACCCAGGGACCTATCGCTATGTGAGGGCTCACATATACAACAATACATCAAGGTCACCAAGAGCCTTCGAGGCTCTGAGCTAGCTATGATTGTTAGTTACAAAAAACTTTATAAGAACATATCTGTTCAGACCATTTCAAGGTGATAAAACGGAGTTGAGTTATGCAGGAGTAGATACTGATTCCAGATCTCACTCCACCAGGGCTGCTACAACAACAGCAGCAAGGGTTAATTACGTTCCGCTGGACCACATTCTAACGGCTGCAGCATGGTCAAACGAACGAATTTCCAAATATTTTATAATAACCCGTTGCCAGACCAGTGGTATTTGTCAACTTTATTTTACGTTCTGTTTATAGGTTCCATCTGGATGAAAGATGTGACTATTATTATTACTTCATTTAACAGCAACAGCATGTTTTAAATCTATGTCATGACTGTATGCATTATGAATGTTTCCCTCATTTGTCAATGGAGCAGTTGTGGTTGTGTAGACTCGTTTCTCACGGCATGAAATCACAGAGCTTTGAAATCTTCACGTAGTCACTCACGTGACTCCGAAGTAAAGTAGTAAGATTAAACGAGAACTTACCAGTTTGAAGCTTGATCTTTATTTTATGAGGAGTTACGATGAGGGATTACGTGCCCTCCGCTCCCAACCCTCATAAAGGTAATCTGGTAGTTCTAGTCTTCTCTGATCTTACTATGTTACTTCAATTGGTGTTATCTGTGATTTCACACCACTGCTTTGAAGATTGACGCGCATGCGAACCGCCGGGACTTCTTCAAGTAATCCCTCATCGTAACTCCTCATAAAATAAAGATCAAACTTCAAACTGGTAAGTTCTCGTTTAATCTTACTATTATGGCGCATATTAATTCCTACCTCGACAAGAACCTTGACCCACAGCAGTTCGTTTAACGCCATAACAGATCAACGGTGGATGCGATCTCACTGGCTCTCCACTCTGCTCTGGACCACTTGGACAATTTGGGCCTTTGCATTATCAGAACTTACAATGTGCAAAGAAGTAACCTATCAAATACCATGTAGGTCATTATTAACAGACCTATGCTATTACCAGCTGAAGCTATCAAAGTCACAATGGTGGATGAACAGTATTCAGCATTGCTCCAGTAACTTTTTGGTCAGTAAATCTTCAGTTATATTACAAACTGATGCTAGTGCTCAAAGATGGAAAATTACGAATACCCTCTCTAGTTATGGAGGCGGATGGGATTTGCATGAGTTACCAATTCTTCAGTTATATGGTATCAACTATCTATAGACACTAGGTGTATTCTATGGATTAAAGGTTTATTGTGCGAATATGCATAATCTGCATGCTCAACTCCAAGTTGATACACTATGGTGGTGGCATATGTTAATCACATGGGTGCAATCAAGTCAAAGTATCCTGTAATAATTTACCTAACCTCATTTGGTGCTGGTGTATCATCACGTAAAATCAATGACAACACAGAATGGATGTTGGACCACAAAGTATTTAATGACATTGTGGCTCGATGGAACACCGAATATCAATATGTTTGCATCCAGGCTCAATCACCAGTTGCAAAAATATGTGGCATAACAGTGGCGATAGATACATTTTCGCTACATTGGGGAGGAATGTTCTTTTATGTCTTTCCTCCATTTTGCCTCATGTCGGGTCTTGCAAAAAATGCAGCAAGATCCCGCTTCAGGCATTTTCGTACTGCC
Source organism: Malacoraja senta (assembly GCA_038087875.1). Lineage (NCBI taxonomy): Eukaryota > Metazoa > Chordata > Chondrichthyes > Rajiformes > Rajidae > Malacoraja > Malacoraja senta. The sequence goes on from CM075977.1 coordinate 188,808,182, forward strand.
TGACTGGCCTATGCAGCCATGGTTCCCGCTAATGTTGGGAATGATAATAGAACCTTATATGGTTATTCTAAACACAACAATTTGCTGGTTCAGCCCGTGACTCGGGAAACCATTCCTCTGCATGATAAAATCAATTAATTGACTTGCAGATTCTGAGAAGACCGTTCCTGTGGCTCGGGTTGCCAGACCGATCCATGTGCGTGCTCACTACAGAGTGCAGGGATAGCACCAACAAAGCAGTACATTTCCTCATCAGGAGATGGGAAGTGTTTTGTTTAAATACTAATGTTATATATAATACGGCACGGATAACTGACGTCTTGGAGTTCATTTTCAAATGGGTCTTTGACAATAAATTAAGTTATAGTGCCATTAACTGTGCCAAACGTGCCTTCTCAGCAAGCGGGACCCACTCTGTCGGGTCTAACCCTCTGATATCCAGATTTATAAAGGATATCTTTAACTCAAATTCTCCCAGGCCCAGGTACACTGAAGTATGGGATATTGACATTGTGTTAAAACTACTTCACCTGGGGTCTCCAGCTACATCCTTATCTTTGGCCCGGCTCTCAGTAGTTTCACAAAGATAGTTATGCTCATGGCGCTGGTTCAGTGCAACGCGTCCAGGCATTGCATATGCTACGGCTGAACAGAATGGTTATCTCTACCAACAAATAACATTCTATGTAAATGAGTTATTAAACAAAGCAGACCGGGGGTGTTGGGTCTAAAGCTGGAATTCTGACATATCCTATGGACCATAGATTGTGTGTTGTCACACATATTCATCAATATTTTAAAGCTACAAAGAACCTTAGAGGCACTGAGCTGGCAATATTCATTAGCCACAAAAAACCACACAAGAGGTTTTCAGTGCAGACCATCTCCAGATGGTTTAGATTTGTATTGGCCTATGCAGGAGTGCACACTGACGTTTTAAATCTCACTCCGCCAGGGCTGCAATAACATCCGCAGCAAGGTTCGTGGAGGTTCTGCTGGACCACATCCTAGCGACAGCAGGATGGTTAAATCAGCGGACTTTTCAAACCTTTTATAACAAACCGATTGCCAGGCCGGGTTCGTTTGCCAACTCAATTTTAAGGTCCTTCCAATAATTTGCTTATTTGCTTATTATTAGCATCAGCATGTTTTAAATCTATGTCATGTCTGAGTGCAGTATCATTTTTTCAATCATCTCTGGTCAACTATGTAGTGTGTGGCATGGGCTCGTGTTAGCGGCACAAAATCACAGAGCTTTGAAATCTTCACGTAGTCTCTCACGTGACTCCGAAGTAAAATAGTAAGATTAAACGAGAATTTACCAGTTTGAAGTTTGATCTTTATTTTATGAGAAGTTACATAGAAACATAGAAAATAGGTGCAGGAGTAGGCCATTCGGCCCTTCGACCCTGCACCGCCATTCAATATGATCATGGCTGATCATCCAACTCAGTATCCCGTACCTGCCTTCTCTCCATACCCCCTGATCCCTTTAGCCACAAGGACCACATCTAACTCCCTCTTAAATATAGCAAATGAACTGGCCTCAACTACCCTCTGTGGCAGAGAGTTCCAGAGATTCACCACTCTCTGTGTGAAAATGTTTTTTCTCATCTCGGTCTTAAAGGATTTCCCCCTTATCCTTAAGCCGTGACCCCTTGTCCTGGACATCTCCAACATCGGGAACAATCTTCCTGCATCTAGCCTGTCAAACCCCATAAGAATTTTGTACATTTCTATAAGATCCCCTCTCAATCTCCTAAATTCTAGCGAGTATAAGCCAAGTCTATCCAGTCTTTCTTCATATGAAAGTCCTGACATCCCAGGAATCAGTCTGGTGAACCTTCTCTGCACTCCCTCTATGGCTATAATGTCCTTCCTCAGATTTGGAGACCAAAACTGTACGCAATACTCCAGGTGTGGTCTCACCAAGACCCTGTACAACTGCAGTAGAACCTCCCTGATCCTATACTCAAATACTTTTGCTATGAAAGCTAACATACCATTCGCTTTCTTCACTGCCTGCTGCACCTGCATGCCTACTTTCAATGACTGGTGTACCATGACACCCAGGTCTCGCTGCATCTCCCCTTTTCCTAATCGGCCACCATTTAGATAATAGTCTGCTTTCCTGTTTTTGCCACCAAAGTGGATAACCTCACATTTATCCACATTATACTGTATCTGCCAAACATTTGCCCACTCACCCAGCCTTACGATGAGGGATTACGTGCCCTCCGCTCCCAACCCTCTTCTCATAAAAATCACTCGTTAGTTCTAGTTCTCTCAAATCTTATTATATACTATATTCAGTTCAACAACTGTTATCTGTGATTTCACACTGCTGCTTTGAAGGTTGATGCGCATGCGAGCTGGCGGGCTTCTAACTCTATACTCATGACTGCTAAGCCGGTCATACTGCGAACTCCATCATCAAGTTCGCTGACGACACCACTGTTGTGGGACGTATCACTGATGGGGATGAGTCAGAGTATAGAAGAGAGATCGAGCAACTGTCCATATGGTGCCAGCACAATAAGCTGGCCCTCAACACCAGCAAAACCAAGGAACTGATTGTGGACTTTGGAAGGAGTAGGATGGGGACCCACAGTCCCGTTTATATCAACGGGTCGATGGTTGAAAGGGTCAAGAGCTTTAAATTCCTGGGCGTGCACATCTCTGAAGATCTTTCCTGGTCCGAGAACACCGATGCTACTATTAAGAAAGCACATCAGCGCCTCTACTTCCTGAGAAGATTACGGCAAGTCGGTTTGTCAAGGAGGACTCTCTCTAACATCTACAGGTGCACAGTAGAGAGCATACTGACCAGTTGCATCATGGCTTGGTTCGGCAACTTGAGCGCCTTGGAGAGGAAAAGACTACAAAGAGTAGTAAACACTGCCCAGTCCATCATCGGCTCTGACCTCCCGTCCATCGAGGGGATCTACCACAGTCGCTGCCTCAAAAATGTCTGGCAGTATCATCAAGGACCCACACCATCCTGGCCACACACTCATCTCCCTGCTACCTTCAGGTAGAAGGTACAGGAGCCTGAAGACTGCAACGACCAGGTTCAGGAATAGCTACTTCCCCACAGCCATCAGGCTATTAAACTTGGCTCGGACAAAACTATGAACATTAATAGCCCAATATCTGTTATTTGCACTTTCTCAGTTTATTTATTCATGTGTGTATATATTTATATAATGATATATGGACACACTAATCTGTTTTGTAGTCAATGCCTTCTATGTTTTCTTGTGCTGAAGCAAAGCAAGAATTTCATTGCCCTATGACATGACAAAAATCTCTCTTGACCTTGAACTTGAGCCATGCAATAACATTATGACTGATCTAATTGCAGCCTCAACTCTGCATTCTGTCACCCTTCACTTCAGGTCTTTCCATGCCTTTAAAATATTCAAAGACATTACATCTGCTGCCCTTTGAGGAAGAAAGTTCCAAAGACTCATGACATTTTGACAGAAAATATATTTTACCTCATCTATTTCTTAACTTGGCATTCCTTTGTTTTTAAACAGTTGCACCTAGTTTTTCCTCCAGGTCTACCTTCAATGATCAAGACCAGATCACTGAGATTATAACATTGCAAAAGTTTGGTAAAAAATAATAATTATAAGTTGGTGGTGCAGGATGAAAATCCTTGCAGAAACAATGGTGTGAAGCTTGATCATTTTAAATTCCCTATCCCGATTTTGGAATTGGTTGAGGTGTGCATACCTTCCTAGGCAGTCCATGATGTTGAGGGCGACTTCTGTGGGTCATGTGGGTGCAGGAAATATGTCCCATAGCTGCAGGAAATTGGTCCCATGGGTGCAGGAAATAGGTCCCGTGGGTGCACGTCCAGAGGACGTATACAAGAATGATTCCAGGAATGAGTGGGTTAGCATATGATGAGCGTTTGACAGCACTGGGCCTCTACTCGCTGGAGTATAGATGGTTGAGGGGGGACCTCATTGAAACTTACAGAATAATGAAAGGCATAGATCAAGTGGATGTGGAAAGGATGTTTCCACTGGTGGAAGAGTCTAGGACCAGAGGTCATAGCCTCAGAATTAAAGGGCAATTTTTTGTAAGGAGGTGAGGAGGAACTTCTTTAGTCAGAGGGTAGTTAATTTGTGGACATTGCCACAGAGGTCTGTGGAGGCTAAGTCAGTGGTTATTTTTAAGACAGAGAAAGGCAAATCTTGATTAGAATGGGTGTCAAGGGTTATGGGGAGAAGGCAGGAAAATGGGATAAGGAGTCAGAGATCAGCCATGATTGAATGGCGTACAATCGATGGGCTGAATGGCCTAGCTCTACTCCAATAACTTGTGAACATGTGAACTTGTGAAATAGGGTGAGAAGCCTTGAGAGATGAGACAGTGAGCAGTCTGAAAAGTTAAAGGTGGTCTCCCAAGCATCACAAAACGTAAACAACATTTCAAAGAATGGTATCAGTGAAGCATGTGATGGGATTGGCTGATTTGTTTCAATTGATTGGAGTCGTTCCAAATCAGTAAAAATAGATTTAAGTAAACAGAATTAAACTTAATGAGAAAATAAGTTATTTTTTTGAAAACACTTTTCCTTGAAAGTAGAAAATTTAAGTGTTAGACTTAGAAGGGAAAGAGGGCATGGATAGTTCATGTCAGGAAAACAAATGTATAAATGTTATACAAATGTATAAAGAATGTTTTCCAAAAAGTAAAATATAAGAGCAGGATTTTACTGACACATCTGGCTGTCTGAGTGTACCACTCCCCTGATATAACCATATCCAGATGTGCCAGATCAAAATCTTGGTTAGGCTGCTTTGGAACTGTTTGCTGAGGATCTTAACATTATTTCTTCCATCCTTACTCCTTTAAGGACTCTATTCCATTTTCTCAGTTCCTCCATATCTGTCATATTTACTCTCATGATTAAACTTTTCATACAGGTGCCTCTAAGATGTCTTGCTTCTTCCTGAACCTCTACGGCTGCCCCTCTACCATTGTTAATGAGGGCATTGACTTTACCTCATTCACCTCCTGTGCATCTGCTTTCACCCTCTCTCCTGTGAGACAGAACAAGCATTGGTAGGTTAGGTTAGGTTAGGAACTGGTAGGTTAGAAACCCCTGTTCCTAACCTACCAACTCACCAGTTTCTGTATTTAACAGATCATTCTCTGCAATTTCTGCCACCTTCAATGAAATTCCACCACCAGACATCTTTCCCACTCTTCCCCTTTAGCATTTTGCAGGAATTGTTCCCTTTGCAAATTTCCTCTGTTTCTACCAACCGCCCCCTACTTTCCCTTGCAACTGAATCTCTTCAGTTCCCATCAAGGGACACGATGAGAGTATTCAGATGATTCACTTGCATTTTGTACAATCTATTGTCTGCATTCAGTGTTCACAATGTGGTCTCCTCGACATTGGAGAAATCAAAAGCACAATTTGTATGCTCTTTTTGAGGAACATCTGTAGGATGATCCTAAGCTTCCCATTGTCCGCCACTTTAATTCGCTATCCCTCTCTCACTCTAATCTATTTGTCTGTGGTCTTCTGTGCTGTTACTTTGAGCCCCAACACAACTTGAGGAACAACATCTCATCTTCCATCTGGGTGCGGTGCTGCCTTCTGAACTTAATATTGAATTCTACAATTTCTGGTAACTTGAATTATGTTTATATCAGTCATCACACTGTGATATTAGCTCATCTAGAAATGAAGGACATGCCCACTCTTCCTGCTCTGCATTTCACAATGTCGGTATTCCTTTGTCCATGTTCTCACACCAGAAAAGGCTAAAGTCTTTTTCACCTGAAATGTTAGCTCGTTTTCCCTTCCTTCAGATGCAGCCTGACCTGCTGAGTATTTTCAGCACTTTCTCTTTCCATTTTAATCTCCAGCATCTTTTTATTTTTTATTTTTCATTTACTTGAGGATTTTAACAATGCGGGCTTAATACTGAAATAGGTGACATTTCCAGGATCAATCATTCACCAATTCCAAAATTGGGAAATGGTTAAAATGAAACTGGGAAATCAATGAGCAATTTTGAAGGAAAATTATTAGCCATGGACAGTAAGAATTGAATGATCAACTATGCCAGGAAATAATTAAGATTTTCAGAGGATGAGAAGTGTTTCAGCAGATATTGAAAATCAAAGTAATTAACGGAAAGGCGGGGAACCATGAATTTAGCAGTTAAAGATACTCACTGGAGACAAGTCAAGATAAATCAGTACTGAATCACATCACAGTAGGAGGAGCAGTGGAAAAAGCATTTGTTAATGAGATTAACATGTCACAGTTCTGCCTTAGAGCATGGCATTGTGAGGAAAGAACAGATCAGGATAGAGGGACCCCTGTCAGCAGAGATGCACCAGGCACCAGCTAGCAGGGAGCTTACCCTTCGGGCTTATCAGATGAGTGGTAGGTGAGATGCATCCAGACTGCCTGGAAATTCAAATGAAGGACAGGATTAGGAGACTTTCTGGACAAACCTGAGATGATACTTGATGATACTTGGTTGAGTGCAGGGGGTGACCAAGAACATGGAGGAATCCAGCTTCAGGATATGGTCTGGAGGGCCTTTCTAGAGCCTTGGGCACAACCTCATGTTCATCCCCTTACACAACAACCAGTGGTTCAAATGGCAGTTGTAGAAGCACAGACAAAGGCCACAAATAATCTGGCTCTGTACAATCACATCTTCATTCTATCTACCCACGTGCCTGCTTTGTGCCACACAGAAGTAGCTTAGAGCTTACCAGGAACAGCAAACATCATCTGGAAGCAGCGCAATGTCTACATAGAGCAAGTGATGTCACTCTTGAGGAGGTCTCTGCTCTCACTGAATACAGGATACTCCCCATGAACAGCTTGTAAATATCACAATAAAAGAATTCTTCCCATCAGCAAGAGCTGTCTCCAAAAATAGACAAATAATGCATAAGGATAGATTGTCTTGTGGCGGCACCAAACGTGGTGAATAAAGCCAGATGTCAGGCAGGTTCAAACAGTAGTTTATTCAGGTTCGGCACGTTAGGTTGGTCCGCTAACTATATTATCATTGCTGCTGTAGCTGAGCGAGGTTGTTCTCTCGAGCTCAGCTACCTATATTTTCATTGCTGCTGTAGCTGAGCGAGGTTGTTCTCTCGAGCTCAGCTACCTGTTGACTGCTAAGGTCTCGAAGTGAGATAACCTTAAGTAGCAGGGCACTCCCTCTAGCCCATGACGTCACGTGCCAGCCCTCGTACCTACTGACGAGGGTTCGACCACAAGTGGTCTGTGTATAGGCTGAAGCCACAGGAACCCCCCCCCAGAACCGGAGGAAGGAATAGAATGGTCGAGGGCGGCTCCTGCATGTGGGTCGAGGACACCCCGGGCGTGGGTCGGGATGGAGAGGCCCGCGGGTGCAGTCGCCGCTCCACGTGGGTGGTCCTGAGGGACCGAGGGGTGCGAGGAGACCGATGCAAAAGCCGCTGGACGGAAAAGACGCAGTCGCATCTCCTTGACCAGATAAAGGATCGTGTCCTGAGAAATACGGCCCCCAGCAATGGCTGGGAGACGTCGGCAACAATGAGGAAATAAATAAATAAATAAATAAAATAAACTGATTGCTGAACCCGGCATGGTGATGCAGCGAAAACAAAATGAACAGAAACAACACAAAGTTCAAGTTCAAATTGTCCAGTGGCCAAGGTGCAGGATAGGAAGCCGTGCTGGAAAACCAGAGGATGCAGTGACAGCCTCCGACCTGAATGAGGCGCTGTTGCCAGTGGTCAGGCTGCAGGGACGGCATCCGGCTGGAAGGTGGCGCTGTGGACGGCGGTCAGACTGCAGTGACGGCAGTCGATCTGATGGTGGCGCTGTTGCCGGTGGTCAGGCTGCAGTGACGGCTTCCGGCCGGAAGGTGGCGCTGTGGACGGCGGTCAGGCAAGTTCGAGCTTTTCATCCGGCTGGCCGCGGAAACCATTTTTGTAGTCGGGCGGCTGCTTGTTTCAGGAGGCAGCGGCGGCCATTTTACCGACCGGCTGAGGCGGCCTTCACCAGCGATTGAAGACCCCGCTGCTGGGCCGGACAGGCAGCCAGCGCCCAGGGATCTTCGGAGTCCACGCCGGTGAGGAGAAGAAGGGCGTCTTCGGCAGTCGCCCCAGGTAAGCCCGCCCTATCGGGTGGCTAGGCCCTGGGCAGCAGCCGGCGGGGCCAGGTGTGGTGCAGGGCGTGGAGCCGTGGCCGCGGTGAGGCCTGGTGCAGTGCAGGTCAGGTGAGGCCGGTTCAGGGCTTGGAGCGGTTAGGCCCGGTGCAGTGCAGGGCCTGGAGCCGTATTCGCAGTGAGAGGCCGGGGCCTGGTCCGAGCGGGAGAGCGGCAGGTACTCTCTCTGCTCCAGGGGCCGTCGGCCGTGCGTCGGTGATGCTGTGGGCAGGAGGCTGCTACGCCCGCAGCTCCTGCAGCAGCTGGTGGGGCAGTGGTGGCTGGTACAACCTCTCCGCTCCAGTGGTCGGCTCCGGGCAGGTCATGCGGGAGAGCTCGGCGGCCGTCACACAAGGCCTGGAGCAGTGTGGGGGTTGAATGCAGGGCCTGGTCCGTTGCCAGGTGCGGGAGAGCGGTGGCAGCCGCGGCTTCTCAGCTCCGGTGAGCAGCAGCAGGTGGGGAAGCGGCGGCATCCCAGATGTAGCGGCATACCTTACTGCAGGGCCGGGTTGGCGGAGGCATAGTTCTGCAGGGCTGGGCAGTCGGCTGCAGACATCAGGTTTCCCGAGACTGCGTGCATCGGGAGAAATCCAAATTTCAATTTGGACAGTCGGGGGTCACCAATGTAGCGGCACCAAACATGGTGAATAAAGCCAGGATTCGACCATAAGTGGTCTGTGTATAGGCTGACGCCACAGTCTCCTACATCGGTAGTCGGATGCGGTGTGTGAGCCAATTGCCCCCCAACAGAACCAGGGGTATGTATAGAAGGACCTGATGCCTCTACTGCAAGAACAGAGACACCATCCCCTATACTCACTCACTACTTCATTGTGAGCAGACTCCCATTCAGATTATACAGAAAGCTGAGTCAATAAAGAAGAGAGCGTGTCAGCAGATCGTCGTACCATGATCTAACTGAGGCACTGTGTTCCTCAGTTGCTGGGCACCAACTCACTACTTATCAGTGCCAATTTCTGAGACCTGGTCTTCTAATAGTCTGAACACATTGAAAAAGTCAGTAGTTCATGTATGATACCCCGAAAAGGCTATAAGCACCACACTGCACTTGGTACATTTTTCAGTGGGGGGGGGGGGGGGGGGGGGGAGATTTTAATATTCACTCGAAACACTTGCAAATTGAATTAGATGTGATTTGGGTGCAAAGAAAAAATTGATGATGATCATGTCATTTTCTAGGCACATCTTTTTTTGTAGTTGTGAAGGCAAATTTCTGCACTGATATTTTCAGGTACAATCCCATGAGAGGAAGGTAGGGCTTCAAATGCAGAGGTGCCTGAAAGGGACAGAGAATAGAGGATATAAATAAATAGTAAGATTAAACGAGAACTTACCAGTTGAAGTTTGATCTTTATTTTATGAGGAGCTACGATGAGGGATTACGTGAAGAAGCCCCACCAGTCCGCATGCGCATCAATCTTCAAAGCAGCGGTGTGAAATCACAGATAACAGTAATTGATGTAATCATAGTAAGATTAGAAACATAGAACTACCAGGCGACCTTTGTGATATGAGGGTTGGGAGTGGAGGGCACGTAATCCCTCATCATAACTCCTCATAAAATAAAGATCAAACTTCAAACTGGTAAGTTCTCATTTAATCTTACTATTTTACTTCAGAGTCATGTGAGTGACTTCGTGAAGATTTCAAAGCTCTGTGATTTCATGCCGTGAGAAACGAGTCTACACAACCACAACTGCTTCATTGACAGATGAGGGAAAACATTCATTATGCATACAGCCATGACATATATTTAAGACATGCTGATGCTGTTTTAATGAAGTAATAATAATAGTAACCCCTCTCATCCAGATGGAAACTATAAATAGAATCCAAAAATAGTTGGCAAATACCCCTGGTCTGGCAATGGTTCTTATAAAATGTTTGGAAAATTTGTTCATTTGACCATGCTGCAGCCGCTAGGATATGGTCCAGCGGAATGTAAATAACCCATGCTGCTGATGTTTTAGCAGCCCTGGTGGAGTGAGATTTGGAAAGCAGAAATCAAACCCCGTTTTATCACCTGGAGATGATCTGAACGGATACCTTCTTATCAAGGTTTTTGTAACTAACAAGCATTGCTAATTCAGAGCCTCGAAGGCTCTTGGTGACCCTGACGTATTGTTGTATATGTGTGCCGTCTCATAACCGAAGGTCCCTGGGTATTGCATGAACTAGTTTGAGACCTGACGCCCCTTCTGCTCTGCTTAATTAAATCATAAACATAAAATATTATATATATTATTTACAGATGTAATCATCCTGTCCCGTCGCAATTATGTAGCGACTGAACCCGTTGCCCTGACACCAGCGCCATGAGGATAACTATCTTATGAGAGCCGGCCAAAGCTAAGGATGTAGCTGGAGTCTCCTGGTGAAGTTTTGTTAACACAATGTCAAAATCCCATACTGCCTGTACTTGTCCTGGGAGAACTTGTGTGAAAGATATCGTTTACAAACTCGATATCCGGGGATGAAACCCGACAGAGTGGGTCCCGTTTGCTGCAGCAAATATGATGGGAAGGCACATTGGGCACAGTTAATGGCCCTTGTTAGGCGCTTCCCCCCCTGGTGAATGCTATGTACTTACCTTTCTCTGTTTCTTTCCCGAGTGCAGGCCTTGTGTATGTGAGTCTGGAATCAAGGGGTTAAAAGGCTCCTGTACCCGATTGGCCAAGCTGCGTCAGGTGATGGGTGACTCATCTGAAGCTTAAATATCAGAGTCTTCCCAGGATTCTCTCTCTTCTTCGTCGACCCTGACTTGTGAGCTGACTGCTGGAGTGAGCTGCGGAAGGCCTGGCCACATGGCATAGAACTTTGTGTACTTTCACCAATACTTAATTACAAATATTGAATTGGGATGGATAAGGGCTGACGTTAGTGTTTTCGTGTATTTTGTTTCAGGGTTATATCTCTTTAGGCAGGTTTTAGAGACTCCGGTTCGACGGTCCATCACGTGGCTGGCTGGAGCACGGTTAAATTGTTTTTTAGTCCATCTATATCCCTGACTGGGTTGTTTGAATCAGGTTTGGGTTTTGTGTTCCATTGAATAATGAAAATTATTTTTGCACTTGAACCTGTTTTTTGAATTATGTTATCTGAAGTACCTGCATTCGGGAGTCGTAACAGCCCTATAACACAATTATTGTCAAAAGCCCATGTAAGAATGAACTCCAAGATGTCAGTAATCTGTACCGTATTAAATGTAACATTAGCATTAAGCAAAACCCACTTCCCATCTCCTGAAGAGGAAATGTACTGCTATTTTGGTACTATCCCAGCACTCTGAACACATACATGGATCGGTGTGACAACCCAAGCCGTAGGGGCAGTCTATTCAGAATCTGCAAGTCATAAATTGATGTTATCATACAAAGGCTGGTTTCCCGAGCCACAGGATGAACCAGCAAAGTTTACGTTTAGATTAACCGTATAAGGTTGTATTATTATTATTCCCGACAAAAGCAGGAATCAAAACTGCATAGGTCAGTCAGAGAGTAGGAAAAACCCTAAAGCGGGATCTTAATGACTTTATTTGACGACCCTACTGATGAGGCAAAATGGAGGAAGACATAAAAGACCATTCCTCCTACTTGTAATGAGAATGTATCTCTCACCACTGTTATGCCACATATTTTTGCAACCGGTGAATAACCATGAAAACAACATATCGATATTCGGCGTTCCATCGAACCAGAATTTCATAAATACTGTGTGATCCAACACCCATTCTGTGTTGTCATTGATCCGTACTTGATGATACACCAGTGGCAAATGTATTAGGTAAACTATTACAGGATACTTTTATTGATTGCACTCTTTAACCCATAGAATGCACCTAGTATCTATAGATAGTTGAAACCAATAACTGAAGGATTGGTAACTCATGCAAATCTTCTCCACCTCCAAACTGGAGATGACATTTGTAATTTTCCACGTAAGAGCCCTTAGCATCAGTTTGCAATATAACTGAAAAGTTTACTGACCAAGCTACAGGATCAATGCTGAATACTGTTCGTCCATCATTGTGACTTTGGTAGCTTCAGCTGGTAATAGCATAGGTGTGTAACAATGACCTACATGGCCCTTGAGAGGTTGCCACTTTGCACAATGTCCGTTCTCCCACTTGCGCAGCTGAATCACAGCTACTATATTACCAATTAATCTTGATGAATAGAGGCTGTTTATAACAACAAAGCAGTTATAGGTTTCTTATTAACTCCAATCTCTTGCCCCAGGGCGGAGTCATGGACTAATTAATAGTTAAAGGTAAATCCCAATGACCAACAAGTCTATGTGGTAACAACTTAAATTTAACTGGATAGAGGACCCAATTTGTCAAATATAGTTTGAGGCTGAAACAGTTGATTTTAGCAAAATACAGCGTTAAAATATCACCCAGTCAAGACATAACAAGTGTTTTTGAACTCTGAGTGGAGCAAGCACAGATTTGAGTAACTTAGTAAATAACCTGGGTAAAATATTTAAGCCCATTTTGCAATTCTTTACTGTTAGCATTGCTGTTATCATACTGTTATCATTGCCTCATCATAACAATTGCCTCCTCCTGATCATTTGAAATGTCTCCGATGATCGCTGTAAATGGGAACCCCCTATGAAAATCAGTTGTTAGTCAGTCATGAAGTTTCCTATTCGGAAAAGTTTATACTGCACATGGGAGTTAAACGCCTTTCTCCATCTTTCATACTGAACAGGCCACGCCTGCCATCATTTTGTGCCTGCTTCGAATGACAACTCTGGCCAAATTTCTGAGCCTGTCTTGAAAAACAATCCTGGCCACAATACTGAGCCTACCTCATAATTCTGAACCTGCCTCTTAAAGGCAACTCTGACCATAATTCTGAGCCTGTCTTGAAGGCAATCCTGGCTAAAATACTGAGCCTGTCTCAAAACCCAATTCTGGCCCCAATTCCAAACCTGCTTGGAAAGTAGTATTGTGCAGTTTAACATGGTTAGATGCTCCCAAGTAGCTGACTATGTCTTAACCATTTGTGTATTGTACAACCAAGTGTAAATATTACCAACTTGTAAGTGGTACACTTACCCATGTTTCAGAAGTGCCAGACCCACCTATCTGCCTGGTTACCTTAGTTGTAGAATAGAACTGGTAGGGTGCGTGGAACCTTTGCCCAGCTTTCATGCTGCCACCAGCTTCAGTGAACCGCTTAGTGCTGATGAAGGCATGGGGTGCTTTGTTGCCGAAATGATGAAGCTTTGCTCGTCGTTGGCCTTGATTGGTCCGACAGCTTTTGCCTGTTGAATAGGTCTTACCTGAATAGAAGACTCGGAGGCTGGCTCTAATATCCCCCTGATAGCGCTGTTCACTGCTGGCACCCATGTGTCTCCAGTATGTTCCACGGACATATTTTAGAATTTGAAGTCAGTTACATCTGACCTCTCGCACTCCCCTCCTCAGAGAGGGCGATTCGTAGGCAGCCCGGAAACAGGTGCTGCCCCAGGCACGTGAGAATACCTGCGTTGATATGGCCCTTGCAATGGACATACCAGAATGGAACATTTTCACTGATTCTGTTGGGATGGCAAAACCTTGCTGCCAGTAATGGTACCACTGACACATGCCCTTCATACCTTGTGGTATGCTCCACGGCTATACCCTTAGACTCGGCGTCAGAATTACACTGACCCGGCATGCTCTCCTCCTCCAAGAGGGAGACATTAAGCAGCCCTGTCCCAGGCGCTGCTGGCGCGGGCTCTCCCATAGGCCGGCGCTGCCACATACTCGGCGTCAGAATTACACTGACCCGGCATGGTCTCCTCCTCCGAGAGGGAGACATTAAGCAGCCCTGTCCTAGGCGCTGCTGGAGCGGGCTCTCCCATAGGCCGGCGCTGACACAACTCCTGCTGTCCTTTATTACTGGAGGGGAACCCTCCCAGCCCGACTCGTCCGAGTCCTAGGGCTGACCGATTTATTAGTGGTGTTACCCCATGCCTGGGGACCACTGTCTGGGAGCCGCTGACCGCACTGTCAGCGACTCTGGTTGTGATACCGCCTGCTACTGGATTTACCCCTCCACGGGAACCACAGCGGTCTGGAAGCCACTGACGGCATTGTTAGTGACTGGGATCGCGAACATTGTCAGTGACTGGGATCCGCCGGCTATCCGCTTCTGCGGTCGGAACCAGGGTCTCCTCACAGCCCATAGCCGGTTCCCTCGCCGGACTTCGCGATAATCCAGCAGGAAACCTCTGTAAAAAGAGGTTCCTGCAAGAAAAACAAAAACCTGGTAAGAAATACAAAACTTCCCTGTAGGTTTAAACTTACAGGACCTCTGCGAAGCGCCTGCCAGTCCGGTGCTTCGACATGCGAACGACGTAATGATACGCATGCGGACCGGCAGGGCTTCTTCACCTAGTCACTCACGTGACTCCGAAGTAACACAAAAGGTTACAACACACAACTTAGTGATCCGGGCTGAACTCATTCAGCTGAGTTGGGTGACGAAAAGGAAAAAACTAAGATTGGTGAAGTGAGACTACAATTAAAGAATGGTACATAATATAAAAGAAAATGAAAACATCTTCCTAGGTATTGCAAATAAAAAGTAATGGTAAAAGGAGAAATGGGACAATTAATGACCAAGAAGATGATTAAGATAGAGAAAAATGCTTGGATATCTAATAAGTACTTTGAAGATGATGTCCAAATCTCAGTAAAAACTGTTTTGAGAACTATTGTTCGAGTGAAAGTCGTTAAAGGTGAAGTTCTAAAAAGTCTGCAATGGTTAAATTAAGTAGTCATTGACTTGGAACAACATTCAGGGAGGGGAATGGAGGTTGCAGAAGGGCCTATCCTAATTCAATCATCTCTACACTGTGGTGAGGTACAAAAGGACTCGAAAATTGCAAAGGAGTGGCAAGGACATGTCAGGCAACTGCATGGCGGTCAGTTAATCCTTAGTAAGTGAGAAACTTTTACAGGCAATAATCAGAGGTAAATGGATAAAGGAGAAATAACACTGATTACTTAAATGGAAATGGGTTTTAACGAACCTGACTGGCGTCAAGGAAAGAGCGTTCACGTCGCAGCCCTGTTTCCACCAATCTTTCCACCACCATGCACCAGAAGCACAAGAAGCGACAAGACAGACACCATTGTATGCCGATGCTGAGAAGTGTGTTCAGCTCTGGTTGAACAACTTCCAATCTTGTGTGTGGACTCGATAAGAAGCAGAAGACTAACCTAACTGAATTGTTTGACAAGATTGTAGAGAAGGTTGAATGAAGTTGCATGTGTGGATTTTCGGTAGCCTTTCATGAAGTCCCACACCAGGACCGGAACTCGAACAATGATGAAGTGGAATACGGAAAGAAGATAGAAAGCTTAGTAACGTGATGTCAAAACAATAACCTCTTCCTCAATGTCAGTATGATGTACGGGCTAGTTAATAACTTTACAATACAAGGTGTTGGCGGCAGTGGATAGAGGAAAGAGGCGCTGTTGTTGAGCAGGCTGGGAGATCACCTCCTGCGCATTAGGAGGCACTCCAGGTGTTCCAAGGTCAGCTGCAGGAGATACCCTGGGGCACAGAGGCTGAACGGTGGTTGCATGAGGTGAGGAACGTCACATTCGTGGGTTAACATGCCCGGAACATTGCATTGTTGGAGAGGGCCATTGGAGGCCCTGCAGCAGCCTGGGACTCGATTTGTATAGGCGCTGCTCCAAGTGGTTGAGTGTGCGGATTGGACATGGCCAACAGCAGCTCAGAGCTCCAGAGCAGCGGTGGAGAGAATCGACAATATCGCCTGGCCAGGCGGAACCTTCAACTGCAACCCAGTATGTGAGACACAAGTTTTACATAAAATTCTCATCCTCTGGAACACAGTTGCTATAAGGAAGCCATTTGAGGTTTAGTTTAGTTTAATTTAGTTTTGAGATACAGCGCGTAAACAGGCCCTTCGGCTCACCGGGTCCGCGCCGAACAGCGTTCCCCGCACATTAACACAATCCTACACCCACTGGGGACAATTTTTACATTTACCAAGCCAATTAACCTACAGACCTGTACGTCTTTGGAGTGTGGGAGGAAACCGAAGATCTCGGAATAAACCCACGAGGAGAACGTACAACCTCCGTACAGACAGCACCCGTAGTCAGGATCGAACCCGGGTCTCCGGCGCTGCATTCGCTGTAAGGCAGCAACTCTATTGCTGCGCCACCGTGAGCTACCGGTTCTCAAAGGGGAACTGACAAGGGGAAGTAATCTGAAAAGCAATGGGGAAAGAGCAGGGACATACGTCTGATGTGCTAGATCAGCAGAGAGACAGGATAAACTCGACAGTGTGTATACATTCCTCTAGTGTCAGAATGATTCTACGATTCATTGAGTTTTTTCAATGTTTCACAGTTCAACTGCAATCAAATATATGTCAGAAGAGTGGCTAATGTAATTTTCATTAGCCACTGTTCATCTGCAGCTAGGTTTAATATCAGTGTTAAGGAAAACTATTGACTGTTTAAATTAAAGATGAAAACTTGGGAAATTGGATTTTACTCTTCACTGGTGCAATAAACGGGAGCTGTGTATCGTGCTAACAGCAACCAGGTCCCTTGCGAAACCATCTGAAACTGGGCATGGAACAGTATTATGGGAGTTTGCACACATTATCATGCTCTAAAATAGGTCCTATGGCCTTCTGTCAGGAGCTGTATCATGAGGCACGTTGGTGCTGCTGGAAGAGCTTCTACCTCACAGCTCCAGTGACCTGTGTCAGAGGTTATGGATGTCAGGGGTTATGGGGAGAAGGCAGGAGAATGGGGTTAGGAGGGTGAGATAGATCAGCCATGATTAAATGGTGGAGTAGAATTGATGGGGGTGGGGGGGGATGCCGAATCGCGTAATTCTACTCCTATCACATGACCCTATGACTTCTGGTGGAGTTTGCACCTTTTTCCTTTGACCGCTTGGGTTTTCTTCCACACACGAGGTTGGTAGGTTAATTGGCTACTGTGTATTGCCCCAGCTGTTTAAGCAAGTGCTCGAACTTGGGATTGTTGATGGTAATATGGGGCAAATAAAATGTTTAGTTTAGTTTAAAGGTACTGTGTGGAAACAGGCCGTTTGGCCCACCGAGACCAGTGATCCCCAGCACACTGACACTATCCTACACACACAAGGGGCAATTTACAATTTAACCAAGCCAACTAGCCTATAAACCTGTACGTCTTTGGAGTGTGGGTGGAAACCGGAGCTCCCGGAGATAACCCACGCAGGTCATGGGGAGAACATACTTAACTCCCTACAGACAGCGCGCATAGTCAGGATTGAACAGGGATCTCTGGTGCTGTAAGGCAGCAACTCTACTGTTGTGCCGTCCTCAAATGTGATTCGTGTGTAATTACCGTGAATGGATCATAGTCGATAGTCAATAGTCAAATTTATTTGTCACGTAACCAATGAAGTGCAGTGAAATTAACTTGCCAGCAGTGGTATAATAAAAAAGAACACACAATACACAATAAAATTTAACACAAAAACATCCACCACAGCATTCATGACTGTAGTGGAAGGCACAAAGTTCAGTCAGTCCTCCTCCTTTGTTCACCCGTGGTCAGGACCACAAACCTCCGCAGTCGCCGCTGCGGGCGGCCAGATGTACAGGCCCTCTCGTCTAGAAGGTAAATCCCGAATCGGTGCTTCCCTACCGGAGACCGCGGCTTCAAGATGATGTAGGCCACAGGCAGGCGGTCGAAGATCTAAGTCCCCGCTGCACCGCGGCTAGAAGCACCGCAGACCGCGGCTTCAAGAAGTTGTAGGTCGCGGCCCGGCAGTCAGAGTTCTTCTCCTTCGGGGTCCCCAATGAGGGATCCCAGGCTCCGGATGCCGCGCCAGCTGGAAGCTCCGCAGAACACGGCTTCAGGCTGTAACTGTCCGTGGGCCAGCGATCAGAGCACTCCCTTCTCGCCCGCTAGGCAATGAAAAGTTCACGCTGCGCCTGCTGCTGAAGCTCCGGGCCCGACTCCGGGAAAGGCCGCACCAATCCTTGTTGTTAGGCTGCGAGGGAGGCAACAGGGTTAGGGTTAGGGTTAGGGTTAGGGTTAGGGTGCTGATGAGAGAAAACTGAAACCAAGACGGACTCAAAGCAAGTTTAAAATTTACAGGCTTTATTGAACAAATGATAAATCGAATCTCACCAACACTACATAATACGTGACTAAACTTATGCTTTAAACTAAGACTATGGAAAGAAAATTATCGGGCACGTCGTAAAAACTCACTTTACACAATTTTAATTACCGATACACCCCCTTTCCCCTTCTTCTCTCAACCTCTATCCTATTTTGGGTATTTCACCAGGTTGTCTGGGGTACTTACAGCTAGATCGATGCAGGATCAGGAGCCGTCCAACAGAGCAGGAAAGAGAGCGAGCTCTTGCTTGCCTATCCCTTTTATACCTGAGTTTCTCCCTTGAAACCTCCCAGGTGGTCCTCTGCACAAAAGGGTCTTTCGATGATTCCCAGTTTCGATCTGGCATGAACAATAGGCTTCCGGTGATAATGGGTTTGCTGATGTCACGATGCATCAGCTTAATCGTTATCCCATCACCTGGATGGGCTCCCATTGTCCTGATGGATGGGCCATTTACGAGGGTGATTGTCTTGCTGCTGGGCTATTTACCCCCTTCTGCTGGGCTCGGTACCTTCCTTTGTCTTTCCAAGATAATCTCGTTATCTCCGTCCTGGCCTTTCCTGTTCTCACCATTCGCATATTCATGTGGCTGCCCAGGCCCACAGACAGGTTTTAAACTTGTTCTTCTGTGATCCCTTGTTTTTTTTTTTTCCTTTTGCAGCCAGCATGTCTGTTTTAAAATGTCCAGGTCCTTATCCCCGAGTTCTTCCATAATCTTGGAGGATTTGCCCCCAATAACTTACATGCCCCTACGATATGTCCACGCTTGCACGGACCGTATCGATTGACAAAGTTAGTGGGCAACTCCTCCAGTCTCAAGAGTTGTAAACACCCCTGTCGAGATTGTGAAATTATGTACCCCGTAAGACCCCTTAATGGCTAAACTAGACCCTCAAAGCACATTAACTTACACTATACACCTTTTACTTTAAATCAATCCCACAAACCATACAGTTCCATCACGACCATTCCCTGAAAATGCAGGGAACACAACATATGTACGAAAACCATTGCAATAGAGTACAGACATTTTACAGTGCCGAGGTGTCGTTACAGCTGCGTCGGGCGGCTCGATTTACCAGCTGTTGTAATTTGGTCATCCCCCTCCGACTTTTACATTTGAAATTAATACATTGCAAATACACCACAATTATCATCTGGCAGATGATCAGAACATGGGACACGATGCGGACCCATGCTGGAACTACGATCCAGGACTCCAGTTCCCACCAACTTGTAGACTTGATTTCTTCGATCTCCCTGGCGATATCCAGTGTCTTTTGTTCCAGGGAGAAGAAGTGTTTGTGCGACAACTCGACCGCCACCAGCAACTCTTTTAATTTTTCCTTCACTGGGGGAATATCATACCCGAAATGGGCCACATAGTTAGATAAGTCCATTACATTTTCTCGTACCGAGAGGTGAACCGAAGAAGGTTCCGGGATGGGTAATATTCGCTGCTGTGCCACATGGACTTCTGCCCTGGGTTTAAAACAGAAGCTGCTGTGTGGTATCGGGCACCACAGCTGTGATCCGTGCTGATACCGCTGGGCACTTGTGGTGACACAGTACGTCCCACTGCCTATATACGCCACCTGTGGAGGGACATGGTCTGCCGCCATCGCCTCCATGGTACAGTTTATAGGCTGTGCCCCAACAGTCCTGAACCCACACTGAGGCCTAGCCTCGGCACCCATGTGCTGGGGACACAGGATTACCTGTGCTCCCCGGCTCTGACAACCCAAAAGGTCAATGCCTGTCACAGCCTGCTCCCTCACTATGACATAAGGCGGGACATTCCCGTAGCGAATATGCACCCCCCACGAACAACTCCCACGTTCTCCACTCGGTACAGAGTAGCTGGTCGTGCCGAGGTTCCCATCACCGGGATTCTTGTGACCACTCCCATTATGGTGTGATTGGACTTTCCGCAATCCACCGGTACTGGGTAGGCCGCGGAGGCCACGCGAAGCTGACAAGGTCTCAAAGTACTGTTATAAGGGTGTAGCGCTGATGGGTGCTGGTTGCTTATCCAGGAGGGGACCCGACCTTGCCTCAGGTCTTCCAGGTTGCTCCTCCCCTCCCCCAACAACCACGCACCATACAGCCCACACACCTCATTCTGTGCAGCCTGATCGGACGCATTCTGGTCCTCTTTAATCAAAGCGTTTATCGTTTTTGCATGTGTCTCCAATTGTGCTATGATTTCTTTTAGATGTAGAGTCATTGCCACCTCTTCGTGCAGCCCCGATCCTACCACCGCATTTTCTTCCCCCAGAACCTCGTCGCCATCATCCGGAGCTACCCATCTGGAAAACAAAGCAAAACACCTCCTTGCCTCCACATCGCTATCCGCCTCCCTGCAATCCATCACACCCATGGAAGAGTGGCCATCCGGCCGACGATAGCGGCTACCGTCATAATAATGGTATTCGGGGTTTTGTCTTTTTCTGTTGTGGTCTACTTTTCCACAGCCCATCACTTCGATGCAGCCGACGTTCCCGTACTGTCCATCCCTGTACTCCCCTGTATCTATACAAAACCTTATATCTTATTACCAAACGTTAACTACATCTACTCACACACAAACCAATGCTATATACAACGCCACCCGTCTCCGGGTGACCAACTCATAACTGGTCCCCGTCACGCTGGGGCCACCCCTCTGGTGGGCCCACCCGTGCAGGCCAGAACTCCTCCTGTCGAGGGGCCTGACTGCCCCTCACCTCCCTTTGCACTACGGGATTTTGAGTTACCCCTACATTCCCTGCGGAGACTGGGCTCCCTCTAGCCGCACTCCATCTTGCCCCGTTTCGGCCACTCTCCCTCCCGGCCCTCCTGTGGCCGGCCCTAGCCCTAGGTTTAATTAGGGATGGGGACCACCTTACTGGGGGTTTAGTGACCCTGTTACACCTACGTCTGACCGGGGGTTCCCACACCAGAGGTGATACCTCCATCTCCTCTGCTTCTGCTAGTTCTGCCTCTCTTAGGCAGTCTATGGTACCTGCCTGTGGAGGGCTGGAGTCAGCATCCTTACCCGCTGCTTCCAAGTCCTCGCCCTGGGACACAGCATGCTACTTCAGGCTGACTACCTGTGGGCTCGCCTGGCTCCCCTACGGTTTCCACATCAACCCGGGTCTGTTCTTGATCCTGATCCCTGACATGTACCCCTTTGTTACTTTCCCTGCCCTTGTGGGGTCGAACAATTTACACTGGTTGATGTGGAACCATTTGACTCCACGGGGAAGCTGAATGGCATACACCATGGGACTGGCCTTGTCCACTATGTTGTATGGGCCAGCATACAAGGGTTCGAACACCCCTACCCTAGCATATCTCCTGACCATTACCTGGTCCCCCACTGCCCACTCGCAATGCCTGCGAGGCTCAAGCAGTAGCTTGTTTCTTTGGTGCTGGGCCCCCATGTTTCTGCATGCCTGCCAGTGAACCTGCCTAAGTTGTTCAAATAGCCTCTTGGCGAACTTGTCCCGGATCACTTCCCTGAGCTGTCCCTCTGTTAAGGCTGGGACCATAACGTGCATGGGCGTTCTCATGACCCGGCCCGTCATAAGTTCATGGGGAGAGTACCCCGTACTCCTGGACTAGCTGGCCCGAATCCCCATAAGGACCAGGGGTAAAACCTCCACCCACAGGTTGGGTGAGTCCCCTGTTTCCTTCCTTATCCTTTCCTTTATTGTCCGGTTCAACCGCTCTACCGGACCTGAGGACTGGAGGTGGTAGGCCACATGCGACTTGGCCTTGATGCCCAGTATTCTAAGGGTGGACTGCATGACCTGTCCCGTGAAATGGCTCCCCTGATCTGACTCCACGAACTGTGGGAGTCCCCACCTGGTGAACACCTCCCTAACCAGGATTTTTGCCATACCCACAGCGGTGGCTGCTCTGCCCTCTACCCATTTTGAGAACACATCCACAAGGACTAAGCAGTACTTGTAACCCCCTTGAGCGGTTGGAAGGGGTCCGATGTAGTCGATTTGAATCGACTGCCATGGCCCCTCCACCCTTCTGATATGTCCCATAGAAACCTTCCTTTTCTGGGGGTCTGGGTTGTTTGCTGCGCAAACCAGACAGCTTGCGCAAAATTCACGAACGTCTCCCCTGAGCCCTGGCCACCATCCTGCCATCTCTACTCGCTGCAGTGTGGTCTCTGGCCAGGGGTGACCTGCCCCTGGACCCTCATGGGCTAGTTTTAAAAATTCCCTTCTGTACAGGGAAGGCACTACTCACTTATCTCCCTTGAATAACATGCCTTCCTTTACTGCCATGTCTTTACACCCATATGGTCCCTCTATTTTCTCCTGCCTGCAAAAGGCTCCTGAGGCAGCCTCTAAAATGGGGTCTTGTGCTTGGACCGTGGTCAGGTCCGGGGCCAAAACCACTCCCGCACTCTCCTTTTCTCGAGGCTGCTCCCTGGCTGCAGCTACCTGTCCTTCCTCATAGGGGTCCCATGCTTTCCCACTCCTGGCTCCTTCTCTGGCCAAGCGATCCGCCCTCTGATTTCCCTCGCCGCATGGCTCCGTTTTGGAATGGGCCTTCACCTTATGGATATATCTATCCCCGCCCTTCCCTACGGCTCCTACAATCCTCTTTAATAGGGGTTTAGAGCGTTTCCCGTCCGATGAGGTGTACCCTCGGCGGGACCAGATGGCCAGATATTCCGTGCAGGAATTGCATGTGAACATGCTCTCCGAACATATGGTGTATGGAGTGGGGAAACGCTCAGGATGGGAGACCACGTACATTACCGCCGCCAGTTTGGCCTGCTGGGCGCTTAACATATGTGGGAGTTTAAGGGCTTGGGCTATCTCCGCCTCGGGGTCCCAGATCCCACAGCCCGTGAGCCTTATGCCCTCAGACACGATACTGGACCCGTCCACGTATATTTCCCTACCCGTGGGATGTAACCCTGCTCTAAGCCCAAAGTCCACCTCCCATACCCCTTCCACCGAGCAACGGTGTAGCTCCCCTGGGTACACCAAATTGGTTGCGAGCTTGGGCTCGCATAGCCTCTCAACCCGTAAGGCCATTTGGGAAAGGAGAAGGGTCCAGTGAGTGATCCTCGCACTGCTAACGGTCCCATCCTTAATCCGACCGTCCAGCAGCATCTGGGTTGGGGTATGGTGGGTCAGGAGGGTTATGGGGGACATTCTTATGAAGACCTGTACCCTCTTCACTGCCCAGTATGTGGCTAGCAGGTGCCGCTCACAGTTTGAATAGGACCTTTCTACCTCTGTGAGGACTCTGGAGGAATACACCACTGGCCTTAACTTGCCGTGCCGTTCCTGGAGGAGCACTGCGCCCAGGCCATCACTGGCTGCGGCTACCTCCAGGAAAAATTCCTCCCTGTAGTCGATGGCTCCCAGAGCTGGGGCCTTTTGCAGGTCCCGCTTCAAATGGACGAATGCCGACTCGCACTGCTCATCCCACTCCCACTCTACCCCTTTGCGTAGCAACCGGAGCAGAGGTGCTGCGGTCGCGGCATAGTCCTCTATAAAGTCTCGGCAGTAGCCCGTGACTCCCAGAAATGACCTTACCCCCCCCAGATCCATTGGGACTGGGAGTTCCTGCACTGCCTGCCTTCTTGCTGTATCGATACCACTTTCTCCGGCCCTATGGGTCAGTCCCAAGAACTTTACCTCTTGTAACCCTATCTGTGCCTTCTTGGGATTTACTATTAAACCGCTCTTACAGAGCAGCTCCAGCAGTTCGTGTACTAGGGGCCCATGTTCCTCACTGGTGTCCGTGAATAGCAAAATATCATCCACATACTGGACGACCTTGTGGGGCTCACTGAATTCCTTTGAACAATCCGCCATACATTGGTGGAAAATGCTGGGGCTATTGTGGAACCCTTGGGGAAGACAGTTCCACGTGTACTGCTGCCCCTTGAATGTGAAAGCAAATTTGTACTGGTCTTCCTTCCTGACCGGGATAGACCAGAAACCGTTCGAGATGTCTAGCACTGTAAATACAGTTGCAGACGCCGGAATTTCCCCTAATAGGTCTGCTACGGCTGCCACAGTTGGTGCGCAAGCCGGAATGTTCTTATTCAGGAACCTATAATCTACCGTGGCCCTCCATGAATTGTCTGGCTTCCGTACGGGCCAGAGCGGTGAGTTCACGTGGGTGGCTATGAGTCTCAAAACGCCTTGCTTAACCAGTGAACTCAGGGCGACTTCAAAGTCAGCCTCCGCTTCTCGGGGAAAACTATACTGTTTCTGCGGTCGGGACATGGGATCCCCGTCTATCCTGACCTCTGTTCCTGTGACCCTTCCACAGTCGTGCTTGTGAGTAGCGAATGCAGCCAAATTTCACTTAACATGGCCTCGATACTCTGTCGGGGTCTGCCTCACTAGGGCCTCTACATCGTACCCCTCTCTGGGCTTCACGACACACAGAGCCCCTCTCTCTGGTGCCCTCTCGATGACCATTACCTCCTTCTCTCTCACAGCCCCTTCTCCTGCTATGCCCCACAAACAGTGGTTCCTCAGGTCCACCAGGACCTGGTGGGCCACTATAAAGTCAGCGCCTAGTATTCCCTTTCCCTCCTGCTCCCAACTCATCAGGACGCACTTCCACTGCGCCTGGAGTGCTCCTAATCGAATGGACAAGGGAACAGAGAAAAACCCCGTCTTCTCGTTTCCCGTAAAACTGACAAGACTATAGGGCACCCCACTAGATAGAGGGGATGTACGGGGATTGTCCGTGTGGACAATGGTACTGGAAGCACCTGTGTCCAGCAGGTAACTCCCGACCACATCCTGGACCTCCATCTTGACCCAGGGTCTCCCAAATGGCCATAATCTAATGGGCATAGGAATGTGGGCTGTTTTGCTGGCAGTCATAAAGGTGCCGGGGGTGCGGATACGGGCGCACCCTGGCCTGTTGCCATGGCTACCTGTCCGGACCCTCCCGCCTTGGACTGCAAATAGGCCAATAGATCTTTTACATCTATTGTTCCCGGCATGGCCGCTCCCTCCTCCGGGGCTGGGTCGGCTGTTACCGGGGTCCTATCCTCCATTGCTCTACTTGGGTTTCTGCACTCCCTCTTGTAGTGCCCGGGCTTCCCACACCCGTAGCACACCGGCCTCATCTCGGAAGAGGTCTGGCTGCCTTCCTGTTTCCACTCCCTGCTTTTGGGGGGTGCCGGTACTATATTGTGCACCTTGCCCTTAGAGGGCTTCTCCTCACTTCTCTCTCCATTGCGATACGCAAGGGTGAGCTTCCTTATTACCCCCGCCTCGTTAAGGTTCGGGTCCCCTGGGTCGAACCAGTGCTCGGCCTTTGCCCTAACTCGCGGGAGGCAATTCGCTACCAGAGTCTTCAGCCAGTGGGATGTTCTCTCATCTAAATTCCGCCTATCTAAAGGCGTCCCACACGCTCCCTCATACACTGCCCACAGTCTGTCTGCAAACATGTCCGGGGACTCAGCTACCTGCTGCTTCGTCTCCCCCACCCTGGCGAAAGGACTACCCTGATTCAACCCCATGGCCTCCAGAACCGCCGTCTGTGCCGCTACCCATGTTTCAGGTCTTCCCCCTTCCCTGGAGGTCACAGCCTTGCATAGGTAGGAATCCAGGGTCATCAGTAGTAGCTTTACCCGTTCTATCTCTTCGCAATCGTTTATGTCGGCTGCCTGCTGCACCTCCATAAAATGCAATGACGGGTCCCCCGCCCTGGTTAACCTGGGAACGTGAGCCACCATCCCCCTCAGCACGTGTGCCCCATGGGAAATGATGATATCACTCTCTATGGGCCCCCTATCTGCCTGCCCTACCGGGGGACCATATTTCCTTTGCCGTACTGGGCACATCTGCCCTACCCGGGGCTGTTGCCCCTTTACCCCCTGCTCTCCCACCATGATCGGTAACCCCACCACCTCGTGGTGTGCTACACATGGCGCAGACGCCGCTAACTGAGGGTGCTCTCCCGCCCCTCCTTGGGCCTGTCCCTCCCCGGACAACCCGAACCCCACCTGCTGACCCGGACCTATTCCCGGTGCCTCAGGAGGCGGTCTATTCCCCTTTGCCCCTGGGGAATCATCTGCTGAGGGAAGCCCTCTGCCCCCGGGAGACCCCCCTGGTCCTACCAGGTGAACCCGTCCCCTAGTCTTGGACAGAGTCTCCTCCAGCTGCGCTACCCTTGCCTGGCAAGGCCCATGATCACAATCCCCTAGCTCGCTACGGGCCACCCTGTGTGCTGCTTGGATATCTTGGAACTTTCCCTCCAGCTCCCTGTACCTCTGTGTACTCTGAGCCAGGAGCTCCTGGGCATTCCGTTCCCTCTCATTTGCCTCTACCACCTGGCATTGGAGGAATTCCTGGGCATTTCTGTGGGACTCCCTAGCCTGCAAGATGCACTGCCTGGCTTCACTGAGTTCCTCATGTAGCCTTCCCCTTCTCTAGCACTTTCCTCAGCGCTGGCCCTAGCTTTTCTCAGTTGCTCTTCTAGACTCGCTACCTGTCTCTCCATTTTGGCTACCTGCTGTGATAGGCACGCCAGCCAAACTGCCTTTTCCTGCCCTTTATTATAACCTTTACTTTCCGTCCATTCTGCTGCAGCTGCTGCGGGCTGCTGTGCTGTCAGAAGTGTTACCACCCATTGTTTGGTGAGATTGATCTTTTTAAACAGATAAGAGGAGATTCTCTCCTCCATCTTGCTACGTTCTCTCACCCCCTCTGGCAAGTCACACAAGACGCCCAGGGACCGTTGCAGGAGGAGGAGCGGCGTCCGGGTGGTGAGAACATAAACGGCGTGGGGCTTTTCTTTCCAGAGGCCCAGGGACCGTTGCAGGAGGAACCAAAAACTGCAACGTTCCATTCAAGTTTCCTATAAGTGAGGAAGCCGCTGATTGGTGGAAGAGGACTAAGAGGAAGCAGCTGATTGGTGGAAGAGGACTAAGAGGAAGCAGCTGATTGGTGGAAGAGGACTAAGAGGAAGCAGCTGATTGGTGGAAGAGGACTAAGAGGAAGCAGCTGATTGGGAGTCATATCCCTGCTGATTTCCTCCACCAGTATCCAGGGTAAAGCTTTGTATTGTATCCAGGGTAAGGCTTTGTATTGTATCCAGGGTAAGGCTTTGTATTGTATCCAGGGTAAGGGGGGAGTATGAGGGCCAGGGCAGTTTACTGTTCTGGATGTCAGACGTGAGAGGTCATGGAGTCTGACACCCCTCCAGATGTCCACATCTGTGCCAGGTGCGTCGAGATGGGGTTCCTAAGGGACCGTGTTAGGAACCTGGAGCAGCAGCTCGATGACCTCTGTCTGATCAGGGAGAGTGAGGAGGTCAAAGAAAGGAGTTATAGGGAGGTGGCCACTCCAAGGCCATGGGAGGCAGACAAGTGGGTCACGGTTAGGAAGGGTAAGGGGCAGAGGCAGGGACGAGTGAGTACCCCGGTGGCTGTACACCTTGAAAATAAGTACTCCTGTTTGAGTACTGTTGGGGGGGGGACAGCCTTCCTGGGGGTAGCGACAGTGGCCGGGCCTCCGGCACAGAGACCTGCCCTGTTGCTCAGAAGGGTAGGGAAAAGCAGAGGAGGGCAATAGTAATAGGGGACTCTATGGTTAGGGGGTCGGATAGGCGATTCTGTGGACGCAGTAAGGAGACCGGATGATAGTTTGCCTCCCTGTGCCATGGTCAGGGATGTGTCTGAACGCGTCCAAGATATCCTGAAATCGGAGGGAGAGGAGCCTGAGGTTGTGGTACATATAGGTACCAATGACATAGGCAGAAAAAGAGAAGAGGTCCTGAAAGGAGAATTTAGGGAGTTGGGAGGAGATTTAAGGAGAAGGACCGCAAAGGTAACAATCTCAGGATTACTACCTGTGCCACGCGACAGTGAGAGTAGGAATGGAATGAGGTGGAGGATAAATGCGTGGCTGAGGAACTGGTGCAGCGGGCAGGGATTCAAATTTCTGGGTCATTGGGACCTCTTTTGGGGAAGGTGTGACCTGTACAGAAAGGACGGGTTGCACTTGAACCCAAGGGGGACCAATATCCTGGCGGGGAGATTTGCAAAGGCTACTGGGGAGACTTTAAACTAGAACGGTTGGGGGGAGGGACTCAAATAGAGAAAGCTAGTAGAAAATGTGGGAGGCAGGAGGCAGAGAAGGGAAGCACTTGGACCCAAAATGTAGGGGAGAAAGAAGAAAAAAGATAATAAACAGAGAATAAGTGGTGGTGGGTTTCTTAAATGTGTATATTTTAATGCTAGGAGCATTGTAAGAAAGGTGGATGAGCTTAGAGCCTGGATTGACACCTGGAAGTATGATGTTGTGGTGATCAGTGAAACATGGTTGCAGGAGGGCTGTGATTGGAAACTAAATATTCCAGGATTTCATTGCTTCAGGGGTGATAGAATTGGAGGGGCAAGAGGTGGGGGTGTTGCATTGCTTGTCAAGGAAGATATTACAGCAGTGCTTTGGCAGGATAGATTAGAGGGCTCGTCTAGGGAGGCTAGTTGGGTGGAACTGAGAAATGGGAAAGGTGTAGCAACACTTATAGGGGTGTATTATAGACCGCCAAATGGGGAGCGAGAATTGGAAGAGCAAATATGTAAGGAGATAGCAGATATTAGTAGTAAGCACAAGGTAGTGATTGTGGGAGATTTCAATTTTCCACACATAGACTGGGAAACACATTCTGTAAAAGGGCTGGATGGTTTGGAGTTTGTAAAAAGTGTGCAGGATAGTTTTTTGCAGCAATACATAGAGGTACCTACTAGAGAAGGGGCAGTGCTGGACCTCCTGTTAGGAAATGAGACAGGGCAGGTGGCAGAGGTATGCGTCGGGGAGCACTTCGGGTCCAGTGATCACAATACCATTAGTTTCAATATAATTATGGAGAGGGTCAGAACTGGACCTAGGGTTGAGATTTTTGATTGGAGAAAGACTAACTTTGAGGAGATGCGAAAGGATTTAAAAGGAGTGAATTGTGACATGTTGTTTTAGGGGAAGGATGTAGAAGAGAAATGGAGGACATTTAAGGGTGACATTTTAAGAGTACAGAATCTTTATGTCCCTGTTCGGTTGAAAGGAAATAGTAAAAATTGGAAAGAGCCATGGTTTTCAAGGGAAATTGGACACTTGGTTTGGCAAAAGAGAGAGATCTACAATAATTATAGGCAGCATGCAGTAAATGAGGTGCTTGAGGAGTATAAAGAATGTAAAAAGAATATTAAGAAAGAAATTAGAAAAGTTAAAAGAAGATATGAGGTTGCTTTGGCAAGTAAGGTGAAAGTAAATCCAAAGGGTTTCTACAGCTATATTAATAGCCAAAGGTTAACAAGGAATAAAATTGGTCCATTAGAGAGTCAGAGTGGACAGCTATCTGCAGAGCCAAAAAAGATGGGGGAGATATTGAACAATTTATTTTCTTCGGTATTCACCAAGGAGAAGGATATGGAATTATGTGAGGTAAGGGAAACAAGCAGAGTAGCAATGGAAACTATGAGATTCAAAGAAGAGGAGGTGCGGACACTTTTGAAAAAGATTAAAACGGATAAGTCTCCAGGTCCTGACAGGAAATTCCCTAGGACATTGAGGGAAGTTAGAGTAGAAATAGCAGGGGCTATGACAGAAATATTTCAAATGTCATTAGAAACGGGAATAGTGCCGGAGGATTGGCGTACTGCGCATGTTGTTCCGTTGTTTAAAAAGGGTTCGAAGAGTAAACCTAGCAATTATAGACCTGTTAGTTTGACGTCAGTGGTGGGCAAATTAATGGAAAGGATACTTAAAGATAATATATATAAGCATCTGGATAAGCAGGGTCTGATTAGGAATAGTCAACATGGATTTGTGCCTGGAAGGTCATGTTTGACTAATCTTCTTGAATTTTTTGAAGAGGTTACTAGGGAAATTGATGAGGGTAAAGCAGTGGATGTTGTCTATATGGACTTCAGTAAGGCCTTTGACAAGGTTCCTCATGGAAGGTTGGTTAAGAAGATTCAATTGTTGGGTATTAATGGTGGAGTAGCAAGATGGATTCAACAGTGGCTGAATGGGAGATGCCAGAGAGTAATGGTGGATGGCTGTTTGTCAGGTTGGAGGCCGGTGACTAGTGGGGTGACTCAGGGGTCTGTGTTGGCTCCACTGTTGTTTGTCATGTACATTAATGAACTGGATGATGGTGTGGAAAATTGGATTAGTAAGTATGCAGATGATACTAAGATAGGTGGTGTTGTGGATAATGAAGTAGATTTTCAAAGTCTACAGAGAGATTTAGGCCATTTGGAAGAGTGGGCTGAAAGATGGCAGATGGAGTTTAATGCTGATAAATGTGAGGTGCTACATCTCGGCAGGACAAATCAAAATAGGACGTACATGGTAAATGGTAGCGAATTGAGGAATGCAGTTGAACAGAGGGATCTAGGAATAACTGTGCATAGTTCCCTGAAGGTGGAATCTCATGTAGATAGGGTGGTAAAAAAAGCTTTTAGTGTGCTGGCCTTTATAAATCAGAGCATTGAATAATGAAGTTGGGATGTAATGTTAAAATTGTACAAGGCATTGGTGAGGCCAATTCTGGAGTATGGAGTACAATTTGGTCGCCTAATAATAGGAAGGATGTCAACAAAATAGAGTACAGAGGAGATTTACTAGAATGTTGCCTGGGTTTCAGCAACTAAGTTACAGAGAAAGGTTGAACAAGTTAGGTCTTTATTCTTTGGAGCGCAGAAGGTTAAGAGGGGAATTGATAGAGGTCTTTAAAATTATGAGCGGGTTAGACAGAGTGGACGTGGATAAGCTTTTCCCATTGAGAGTAGGGAAGATTCAAACAAGGGGACATGACTTGAGAATTAATGGACAAAAGTTTAGGGGTAACATTAGGGGGAACTTCTTTACTCAGAGAGTGGTAGCTGTGTGGAATGAGCTTCCAGTGGAAGTGGTGGAGGCAGGTTCGATTTTATCCTTTAAAAATAGATTGGATGGGTATATGGACGGGAAAGGAATGGAGGGTTATGGTCTGAGTGCAGGTAGATGGGACTAGGGGGAAGTAAAAAAAAGAAGGAAAAAAAAAGTGTTCGGCACGGACTTGAAGGGCCGAGATGGCCTGTTTCCGTGCTGTTATGGTTATATGGTTACATATCCCAAACCACCGAAGTCATGCCATGGTCTCCATTCTGTAGGGGTTTGGTTCCATTTGCTCCACTTCGGGCCCAACTGCCCGAGTGATTCTCTCCCTTGTCGGTGGGTCAAACGGCCACCACTCCACTCGAGCGGTTCCCAAGAGAGAATACAAAAAGAAAGGGAGATTCACCTGGGTTCTAGACCTCGGAATTATGATGGGATATGATAAAAGGTTGACTTGACCGGAGCGTGCTGATGAGAGAAAACAGAAACCAAGACGGACTCAAAGCAAGTCTAAAATTTACAGGCTTTATTGAACAAATGATAAATCGAATCTCACCAACTCTACATAATACGTGACTAAACTTATGCTTTAAACTAAGACTATGGAAAGAAAATTATCGGGCATGTCGTAAAAACTTACTTTACACAATTTTAATTACAGATACGCCCCCTTTCCTCTTCTTCTCTCAACCTCTATCCTATTTCGGGAATTTCACCAGGTCGTCTGGGGTACTTACAGCTAGATCGAAGCAAGGTCAGGAGCCGTCCAACAGAGCAGGAAAGAGAGCAAGCTCTTGCTTGCCTGTCCCTTTTATACCTGAGTTTCTCCCTTGAAACCTCCCAGGTGGTCCTCTGGACAAAAGGGTCTTTCGATGATTCCCAGTTTCGATCTAGCATGAACAATAGGCTTCCGATGATAATGGGTTTGCTGATGTCACGATGCCTCAGCTTAATCGTTATCCCATCACCTGGATGGGCTCCCATTGTCCTGATGGATGGGCCATTTACGAGGGTGATTGTCTTGCTGCTGCGCTATTTACCCCCGTCTGCTGGGCTCGGTACCTTTCTTTGTCTTTCCAAGATAATCTCGTTATCTCCATCCTGGCCTTTCCTGTTCTCACCATTCGCATAGTCATGTGGCTGCCCAGGCCCACAGACAGGTTTTAAACTTGTTCTTCTGTGATCCCTTGTTTTTTTTTTTCCTTTTGCAGCCAGCATGTCTGTTTTAAAATTTCCAGGTCCTTATCCCCAAGTTTCTTCCATAATCTTGGGGGATTTGCCCCCAATAACTTACAATGGTCATCGTGATCTTAGTGGCTGAAGGACCTGTCTGTGTGCTGTGTGGCTCTATGAGGTTACATCTGCTGCAACATCACTTCTGGAAAGTGAGTTGGGTCTTAAAGAACTTCCTCTGTGGCAGCTGAAAAGTAGAAACATTAAAATAAAACTGCAATGGAACAATGCAGCGGTGCTTTATATGTCTCGTGTGCAACTGCACAGTGCAATTCTTTTTGCACAGTTACACATATTTTGGCATCATTTCCAAAGTCCAAAATATGGTCCGCCCATGCGCTAGCTCTACTGGACCAGTTCCCGATCCCAGTAACCACAAGGCTCCTGCAGGGTCTTCCTCCATTACGTTTGACTGGCTCAGCCTGTGAACCGACATCCCTCTCCTCATCCGGCCATCTTGGCATCCTGAGGATGCCTCCTGCAGATGATCATTGAGCCTCTCGATTTTACACTGCACGTTGGGATGGAAATTTAGTTCCATTTTTAGACCAAGTTCGTTAATCATGAGTTAAGGAGCATCATATGTAGTTTGCGTGTCAATATGTCTGGATGGAGACGTCAATGGAGTAGGCCGTTGGAGTCCCTTCAGCAGCCTGGGGTGCGTTTGGACCGGGTGCCGCTGCAAGTGGCCAAGCACGCCGATCAAAGGTGGACTGCAGTGACACGGAGCGGTGAACGACACTAACAACTTCACTCTCCAGCTCAATGGTGCAACATCGACAGCTTATGTAGAGTATCACATTTACGGAACTGTATGCAAAATTTCACAGTACCTGTGATAATAAAATGCCATTGAACCATTGTTATGAAATAAATATACCGAGTGGCGCCGTATGATGGCACCCTCGCCAACAGTCTGTCTCGCCCTCTTTCTTCTTTTGTTGGTTTTAGTCTATTGTTATATGTATGCTTTAGTGTATCTTTAGTTTTGTATTATGTGGGGGGTTGGGAAACTTTTTAAAGTCTCTTTCCTCGACGGAGATGCAAATTTTTCCGTATGTTATCTCCGTCTGCGCTGCGGCGTAACATCGTGGAGCTGGTGGTCCCTTTGCTGGGGATTGACTTCGGAAGCTGCAATCGCGGGAGCCTACGGACTTAACATCATGGAGCTGGCGGTCCTTTGGTTAGGGATCGACTTCGGTATCTCCAAGTGCAGGAGCTTCAACCGCCCCGATCAAGGGAGTTTCGACTGCCCTGACACGGGGGATTCGATCGCTGGCTGCGGAAATATTTGCGTATAATTTGGGCATTATTTGTAGGGCTTTTCCGAGATGTTTCCCCGGTTTTAAGATTTACAATCACCTTAGTTACACATTTTAACAGTTGTCACTGAGATAGTAATGGGTAATATAATAAAATATTATATTTCATTGTGAGTAAAATATTTCCAATTAAGTGCAAAGTAATTTGATTAACTCCTTTCAAAATGAATAAAATTATTCTTTATACAAAAGGAATTTCACATTTTAAATTTGAATACATTTTTTGCAAAATTCAGAGGTCAGACCTCAATGTTGCCTCTATACTTTTCATATTCAATTCATCTCATCAGCTCTTACTCTCCCAGTGCATGTGGCAACTTTTCATCATCACAACCATAGTACTGGCCTTCTACCTATTCTGATATATTAACCCAAGTAACATACAAAACTAATAGACTATGCAGAATATCCTAGATAAATTCCGGCCTACAAATTTCTATTGAATTGTACAGTCTGTATGTGCGATGCAATACATGTTTTATTAAAAAAAACTATTAAAGGAAGATGAGGATTTGCTGCAAAGATAATGAAGTTCATGAATTTCTTTCTGTGTCAGATCAGATCAGATTAGATTAGTTTATTATCATATACATTAGGATGCATTGTAATATTTTGTTTGCATGGAGCTCGTAGAGTAAGCAGTATACATTGTAAATACAACAAGAAATCAGTGATGAATGCAAAATAGCAGTATAGTTCAAAGTTTAGTTGAAGTAGTTCAAAGGAATACTAAAATTCAATAATGGAATAAATCAATGAGGGAAATTGAAGAGTAAGAGATGGTGGCGCACCTTCAGGAATGGGGTGTGAAAGAAGTGATTGGTTCAGGTGTCTGATAGCCTTGGCGATTAAGCTGTTTTCTCATCTGGATGTCCAAGCTTTCACGCCAAGAGGGTAGAAGAGTGACAAGGGAATGGCCAAAGTGACATGCACCCTTGACAATACTTCCAGCCTTCCTGGTGCAACACACCATGAGGATGGACTGGATGGAAGGAAATGACAAGCCTGTGATAGATTGGAAATCCTTAATTTTCCACGGTGACTAGTTATAGCGCAGGTCACTGATGCAGCCACAAAGCATCACAGAGCACACAGCATGAAGACACTATTTGGAGAAATTTGGTGACACAAGAAACTGCATATGTTGGAATCATGAGTAAAACACAAAGTGTTGGAGTAACACAAGAGGTCTGGAGGACATGGATAAGCAATGTTTCAGGTTGGAACCCTTCTTCACCTATTCATATCCTCCAGAGATGCTGCCTGATCTGCATTGTGGTTTATTGAAGGTATTGGCAGCTGTTTAATGCCCCTGTCCCACTTAGGAAACCTGAACGGAAATCTCTGGTGACATTGCGCCCCACCCGAGGTTTCCATGAGTCGCCAGAGGTTTTGGTCACTCGCCTGGAAAGCCTCGACCGAAGTGTGAGCTGCATCTACTGACCAAGGATCCTACAGGATCTTTGCTACCGACTGCACACACACACACCCACACACACACACACAAACACATCGTGAAGGTGGGGGCCAGGGACAGCGGAGGAGCGCTGTCTGCACGATGAAGAGGAAGGTAAACGGCTGCCACAGAGCACGGTAAGTCCTTTAGAGGGGGGGAGAGAAGGGGAGAGAAGGAGAAGGGGAGAGAGAAGGGGAGAGAAGGGGAGAGAGAAGGGGGAGAAGGGGAGAGAGAAGGGGGGAGTAGGGGAGAGAAGGGGGAGAGAAGGGGGGAGAAGGGGAGAGAAGGGGGGAGAAGGAGTGGAGACAGTTTTAAGAAGTTTACTCAAGTTTAGCGGGCATTTTACCTTCCGGCGGATCTTCTAGTTCCTAACAACTCCAATGTGCCAATCAAAATGGCCAGACAGCGAAGGAGATTGCCTTCGACTGCCTGTAAGTAAATAGCGACCCCACTCCTGTGGCTTCAACCAAACGGCAACCTATATTTAGTCGCGGCCGGTTTTGATTTTGTTGTAATAATCTCAGACACATAGAAGAAGCCTCGACCATGCGGAAACCGCTTTCAACCATTAGGGAGAGGGACCAAAACCTCCGGGAACCTCATGGAAACTTAGGTGGGCCGCAAGGTCACCAGAGGTTTCCGTTCAGGTTTCCTAAGTGGGACAGAGGCATAAGCGATCTAACTGAGTAGTGAGATGTAACATTGTAAGAATTAAAATCTAAGTGCTACCTAGATTAGTAGAGTTCCAAACATTTTATTTCAATGATAAGACACAGGTTGTGGGAAGGGTCTGGGGTAAAGCCTGATGTAGGCAGAGATTTTGCACAATAATTATTACCGATGAGGATTATGTATGGGATTTGTCAGCATGGTTATGGTTGTCATGAGGGAGATATGGATTACCCTAATCCTATGTCAAATAGTCTCTTGTATGTGTGGACATTGTAAGAGGTGAAGGGAAAGGACTGTACACAATCAAGTACCAAAAATCGACCATCCGATTTTTCAGAAATCCCAATAGTTTAGCATCTGACTCATTGAGATTCTGTTCCATGTGTTCCTTTTAAACTCACCGAGGCCAAATGTTCAACTCGCCACATAAACTCGGCAGGGCTCCATTTCCTGAGCTCCCTTTAAATCACTGCAACTCCATTTCTGACACTTTCTTTAAGCACTCGTATGCCTAGCATTTCTTTTAAACTCACAAGGGTTTGGTTCCCCACTTTCTCTTCTCTCATCGGGTTCACTGGGAAATGTTTTATACTAATACGCAAAATCCCCCCCCCAAAAATTAAAAGGTGTGGATATTAATAGGGGTAATTCCCATAATCCAGAAAATCTGATACCAAAGTCTAGTGCTGGATTATTGGACTTTAACTCTACTGCAACCTAAACAAAGGTAAGTAGTAAACTAGCAATGGGATTAATGAAGAAGGGCCTTGACCCGAAAAGTCACCCATTCCTTCTCTCCAGAAATGCTGCGTGTCCCGCTGAGTTACTCCAGCATTTTGTGTCTATCTTCATATTAATGCTAAACCTGTTAAAACCAGTCAGGACCCAATTGCCACACAGTGTACAATTTTAGGCAACAGAATTGATGAAGGATATCAAAGCTTTGTGATTGGGCTGCAAATTCAGTGGAAAGTTGTTACACTTTCAGAGGAGAGCTGTTAGATCGCCAACAGTCTATTACTTTAATTTTTGTTTGAGAATTTATAGAGATGCTCTCCTTCAATATGGAGAAATAGGATGAACTGCAAGTGTGCAAATTCCAGAAAGGGCTTGATAAAAGGGTACATCAAGGAAAAGTAACCAGTTTTAAGGTAATTAGCAAATTAGCCAGAGCTAAGAAGAGTAGAAAAGGATATGTAAAGAATAGACACAAAAAGCTGGAGTAACTCAGCTGGTCAGACAGCAGCTCTGGAGAAAAGGAATAGGTGGCGTTTCGGGTCGAGACCCTTCTTTGGACTTTAGAAGAAGGGCCTCAACCCAAAACGTCACCTATTCATTTTCTCCAGAGATTCTGTCTGACCCACTAACTTCCTCCATCTTTTTAGGTTTAAACCAACATCTGCAGTTCCTTCCTATACAATGAATAGTTTTTCTCTCATATGTGCTGCTTGTGAGACAGATGTTGTATAAATGGCTTTTGCCTGAATTTTGTAGACTTCCTGACAGTGCATTGATTGAGTCACACGTTGTTAAGCACAAACCATCTCTCCACAGCAATTAAGCCAAATTGCGTGGCAATGGCGATGCTTTGGGTCAAGACCCTTCTTCAGACCCTTCTTCTGGTTCCTGACACAAAATGTTGCCTATCCAGGTCTACCAGAGATGCTGTCTGACCCACTGAGTTACTCCAGCACTTTGTGTCTTTTTTTGTAAACCTGCAGTTCCTAGTGTGAACACTTAAGAGATATGGTTTGTAAATCATGGCCGTGATACAAAGACAATATCCCTATCTTAGGCTTACATCAAACTTGAATCAGATAACAAGCATCATTGTGACATTATAGCATTTGGCAACATGAATGGTTCGTAACTGACTACTTTACCGCCCAACATGTCAAATATGATCATAATACCCGGACAATAAGCACTTATAATACTGTGATAAAAGTAATGTATTTGTCTCCTCCTCAAGCTTTTAGACCATCCATGTGAATTATTTTGTTCCAACAAAAGTATTTGAATATTCAGAGTTGATCTTGCAAGCTAATATATACTCCAATTATTAATGTGTTATTCAATGGAATCATTTGTCAGCACCCAAAATATTGAAGTAAACTCTGCAATTGTACTGAATGAAATAGTTTTTATCAGCTGCTGTTAAAGATTATAAAAACTCAATGCATTTTGTGTTCAGAGATTCTAGCACAAGAATTCTCCCACTAGGAATTTCGTAGATGCCTCCTTTTGTTGAATAATGAACTTTCATCTACAGCTGAGTGATCATTCAAGATTACAATGAAAGGCATAAAATGTGAGAGCAGGAGGTCATAGAACAACTGTATAAGAGAGCAGTTAGCTAACAGCTAGAGTATTGTGTACAGTTAAGTTCATTGCATTAACAGATCACACATCCACAATGGTGCAAAAATAAATGTATGAGAACAGGGTCAAAATGGAGAATTATAGCGTTGCAGGTTTCTTTTAAACAAAAGGAACTGAAGGGTGTATAAAATTTAAGTTTAGGTTTAGGTCTAGATTGATTATGGTCACATGTATCAAGGTACATGAAAAGCTTTGTTTTGCATGCTCTCCAAACAGATCGGATATACTATACATAAACTCAAGCAGTTGCAACTCAAATACTATAGATAGAGCAAAGGGGAAGATGCAGAGTGCAGAATATCGGTCTCAGCATTGTAGCGCATACGTTCTATATCCAAAGTTCAATATCCTCAGTGGGATAGAAGTGAATCGTATAGTACCCTGGCTTATGGAAGGATAGTTCTGAACCCTGATAAAAGAGGGGACGAAGCTGTTCCTGAGTCAGTTAGTGTTGCTTTCAAGCTTCTGTACTTTCTGCCGGACATGAGCAGGGAGCAGAAGGAATGACTGGGGTGGAACAAGTCTTTGATTATGTTGACTACTTTTGCGAGGCAGGGAGAAGTGTAGCTGGTGTCAATGGTGGGAAATCTGGTCTGTGTGATGGACTGGGCAACATCTATAACTCTCTACAATTACTTATGTTCTTGGGCAAAGCTGTTCCCAAACCAAGCTGTGATGCAACCCGAAAATATTTTTTTATGGTGCATCTGTCGAATTTTCTAGGAGTCACTGAAGTCATGCCAAACTTTCTCAGACTCCTCAGGAAGTACATGTGTTGGTGTGCCTTCCTGTCTGTCAAATTAAAGCATAGGTAAGGTTAATAGGAAAGGCTTTAGCAGAGAGGCCTGAAACCATGGGACAGACCGTTAAATTTAACAGACAATTTCAGACAATTTAAGTTAACTGGTAGAAAGACTTGAGGACGTTGAGAAACATTTCTGCACTCCAGAAGTGATGAGAATCTGAAACTCCTTGCCTGACTGGTCAATAGAGGCCGTAATATTTAATGCATCGGACTTAAGGAGCCATTTCATGCAGGGTGGTGGACTAGCGACTGGGAAGTGGGATAATATTGAAAAGGTATTTCTCACGCAACATGCCCACAGTTGGCCGAGTACCTCCTTCAGTGTCATGAATATCTATAAAGCAACGATTCAACAAGGAACTTTACTCACTCGATACACTATAATGGTTGGGCTGATGGAGAAATGAAATTTTCAGGAGCTAACACACATTGTGCTCCTCAAATAGCAATTTTTATATATTTCTGTTCTGAACATGAATTCTCGCTTCATATGAAACTATTGTGAAAATGTGTAGAAATATTAAAGTTTGCATTAGTTGCACTGTGAATTTGACAGCAAAATCTGGTTTATTCTTATTACTGAATTACGGAAAAGTCACTAAATAACACCTTCCATTTGCTCAAGAATACCTCAGAGAACTTAAAAACTGACAAAGTATTTTCTGGTACGGTTACTGTTTATAACATGGAAAACCCAGCAGTCAGTTTGAACATTGTAAGCACCCACTGTGGCAGTGCAATAACTACTGGAGAAATCTGCTATTGTGGCACTAAGTTACATAAATAACTTCTTCCTCTTAGAAAAAGAGCAATGGAATACTTTACATCCATTTAAGAGGATGATCTAAGAAAGATCATCTAAGTTCCAAAGATTCACGACCCACAGAGAAAAACAAAATCTCCTTTTGTCTGTCTTAAGCGAGTGAGTCCTTATATTTAACAGTGACTCCCGGTATTGGATTTTCCCACAGGAGGAAACACCCTCTCACACCTAGCCTGCCAACACCCCGCAGGGTATGAGTGACCTATTTCTGACATAATATCATTATTCTGGGATGGATGAGGTTGATATCTCTGGCTATTTCCTGTGACTGTGTTAATCCTGGTCAAATTGGGGAGGCCAGGACCCTAACATTGATTAAAGGCTTCAGGGCTACGGCCATTTGGTCAATTTAAAAGTGCTTTCTGTGGAAATGGGACAAGCTGCAGAATGGTGCCAGTTTGTCTAGAGCCCAGGTCTGAGCTGCAGGAAGAGAAGGGGAACATCTGCAGACCATGACAATTAGTTAAAAAATGCATAGAATGGATTGGATGAATTCAAACCAGACATACGCTTTGTAAATAATTGTAAATAATGTTGCAAGACTGTCGATGATTGGTTGAACTGTTGAGCCTTGGAGAAACTGTTTGAATCTCAGAGCACATGTTTCAATGTTTGTTCTTGTTTGCTGCCTTCTAGAGCTTTCTTTCTTATACCATGTATAAGCTACAGTATTATTGGGTTAGGGAAATGTCTGTCATGTATGGGGTTAATCGATATCTATAATTGGATTATAAAGAGGACACCCCCATGTGGTTCGGGCCCCCCGAGATCCTGGGACCTATAAAAGTCCGCTGCCACGAGGTCTTGCGTCGATCTTCTGGGAGATCGCTTGGGAATGCGTGACCTTCTGGAGTGTCTCTGTTTGAGCGAGGCCTAGAGGGATTGATCAGGTAGACACGAGGATTGAACCCGCGGTGGTTAAGTATAGTAGTTGGAACTGTAATTGTGTTTTGTCAAATTAAAGTTTAGATTGTCAAGTGCTTGATTCAGTGATTTTTGACTGAAACTAGACTGGGGGGAAGCTTAGAACGAGCAATTTACAACTGTATCATGCGGAAGTATCCACATGTGACAATATCATACTATTCTTATCCCACCTTGTCGCAAACCTACCCATGAGCGCTCAGTCCTATCATTGCACAACAACGGTGTCCTTGGGCAAGACACTTCACCCACCTTTGCCTGCGTGTGAATGTGTGTGAATGTGTGTGAATGTGTGTGAGTGATTGGCGGTGGTCGGAGGGGCCGTAGGCGCAGATTAGCAGCCACGCTTCCATCAGTCTGCCCCAGGGCAGCTGTGGCTACAGAAGTAGCTCACCACCACCGAGTGTGACTGAGGAGTGAATGAATAATGCGATGTAAAGCGCCTTGAGTATTAGAAAGGCGCTATATAAATCCCATCCATTATTATTATTATTAAATCAAATAACATGCAATGTGTTTTTGTACTTTTGGATTTTCTTGGAATAAAATTATGTTTAGTTGCATTATAATATGTAAATAACATAATTACTAACAGCTGGCATTTGTATAGTGACCTTTTCACAGCATTTCTCGCATGTGAAGATAAGTTACATTCATGGATATCAAAATAATTGCCAATAAAAAAATGTCTCCAAAGCAATAAAAAACGTGCTTGATGAGGTAGCTTTTAAGATGAGGCTTGAAGGAGGAGAATCAGAATCAGAATCAGAATTAGAATCAGATTTTATTTGCCAAGTATGTTTTGCAACATACGAGGAATTTCACTGGCCAGGTCAGTCATACAATTAAAAGCAACAGACTCAAAAACATATTTAACATGAACGTCCACCACAGTGACTCCTACACATTCCTCACTGTGATGGAAGGCGAAATAAAGTTCAAGTCTCTTCCTTTGTTCTTCCTCGGTCGTGGGCCTCGAGCCCTCCGTTGACAGGACGGTCTTACCTCCCGAAGCCGGCGGCGTTCGGCCCTCCGCGTCGAGGCGTTCAGCTCCTGCATCAGGGGGATGTCAGCTCCCCTGCGCCAGGCGATCGAACCTTGCGTCGGGGCTGGACGAACCTTCTGCGGCGTTGGAGCTCCCGACTAGCCTCTCCCGAGACTGCAAGCCCTTGTTGGTAAGTCCACGGTGGTCGCGGTGGGAGCGATCCCAGGCAAGGGATCCACTCCGATGTTAAGTCCGTGCCCCGCGGTGGGGCTCACGACGGTCCGAGGCGGCTCCCAGCTCCAGCGATGGTAGGCTGCAGAGCCCGGAGAATGTGATCCGAAAAATGATCACATCTCCGGGAAGGTAAGGACCCGAAAAAAAGTTTCCCCCGATCCCCTCCCCCCACATTAAACAAACTTTAAACAGACGCTAAAAATAACAAAAAGTTGAAAAAACAAACAGACTGCCGGCAGGGCTGACCATCTCCCCGGCACCCCTGTTGGTCTGAAGAACTGTAGAGGCAGATGAATGGATCTCGGGACTTTTGTAGAGGAGTGTGCGACCAACTGATAAGTGAAAAAGGAACAGGATGATAGGGGCTGGAAGTCAGGTGAGAAGAATGGAAGTGTGCGAGTGGACCAGGATAGAGAGGAGGAGAGAGAAAGGAATAGAGGGAGTGTGGGTTCCTTTTTTTCTCTCTTCACTTATCTACCCAAACAGTGTGTCTATTTCCCTCCACAAATGCCAACTGACATGTTGATTTCCTCCAGCAACTCTCCTTTTTTTTTGGTATAGATTTCACATCTTCCATCTTTCGTGCCACCATTTTACGAGCTAAACATTGACTTGAAGGACCGTAAGATAAACAGTTGACCAGGGTTTCACCTGCCATACAATTTATCATCTTTAAGATCACTGGATTTTATTTGAGTAAAAACAGTTGACAAGTTATGTGATTGATAATTGATTTAATCTAGAGTAAATCACATCAGCTATGATCATATTGAATGGCGGTGCAGGCTCGAAGGGCCGAATGGCCTACTCCTGCACCTATTTTCTATGTATCTATGTACATCATGACCATTTCTGGGTCAAATTACACCAATCAAGACATTTCACATAGCATTTCCACTTGTGAATCACCCATTTGATCTGATGCAGGGGGACATATGATATGCCACTTTTCCTCAGGCTATACTCAATTAGCTGAGGAACTTCAAGCCTGTTGCCACGCGGTGCCAATTCCGAGCACTGCTGGGATTACAGAGAGCGATATCACATGGAAACAGGCCCTCTGGCACATTGAGTGAGCACCAACCATTGAGCTCCCATCTACCCTATTCTTGCATGAATGTTTTTTTAAATTCTCTCTACATTTACATCTACTCTCCCTCCCCCTCAGATTCCACACAACTAACAGCTGTGAATTAACATACCAATGCATACAATGCACACTTCTTTGGGATATGAGAGGAAACCAGAATACATGGCTTTAACCCACATGATCACAGGGATAATGTGCAAGTCACACAAACGCCTGACGGGCACCCCGAAAAAGGGACCACATCACCCCGATCCTGGCCTCTCTCCACTGGCTCCCTGTACGGTTCCATATACATTTCAAGATCCTCCTCTATGTCTACAAAGCCCTCAATGGGCTTGCCCCCACCTACATCAAAAGTCTTCTTACCCACCACTCCACCTCCAGGTCCCTCAGATCGGCTGACTTGGGGTTGCTGAATATGCTGAATATGTCTAGGCATAAGCTCAGGGGCGACCGCGCCTTTGCGGTTGCAGCTCCTAGACTGTGGAACAGCATCCCCCTTCCCATCAGAACTGCCCCCTCCATCGACTCCTTTAAGTCTAGACTAAAAACTTATCTATACTCCCAAGCCTTTCTTGACATCCTCTGAGCGAGGGCTATATGTACATATGTATGTAGTTTGTTTGTTTATACTATTCTTATAACAAATGTAAAGCACTTTGGCCAATGAGAGTTTTTTTTAAATGTGCTATATAAATAAATGTGACTTGACTTGACTTGAAACAGCACCTGATGAATGAACATGGGTTTCTGGTACAGTGATGCAGCAGCTCTAGTAGCTACATCCACATTGTTGCCACCCTATGTTGACAATCCGAACAGCAGAGGTTATGGTTATTAAAATACTGAACTAAAACATGAAGGTGCCCAGATCCTACAGTGAAACAAATACCCCACTTACACCCATTAGATTGCAACCTCCACCCCTCTCATCGCAAAATACCCTTGCCATTCTTGCTGGAGACATAAAATGCTGGAGTAACTCAGGAGGACAGGCAGCATTTCTGGAGAGAAGGAATGGGTGACTTTTCAGTCAGAATCTGGGCTGCGGGATCTCCTCCGATATCCAAAACCAACAAATGCCTACGCTACGATCACATCTCCCTTCTCCAGCAGCAGGGTTTTCTATGTTGGAATGCCCTA
Organism: Malacoraja senta; assembly: GCA_038087875.1. Classification (NCBI taxonomy): domain Eukaryota; kingdom Metazoa; phylum Chordata; class Chondrichthyes; order Rajiformes; family Rajidae; genus Malacoraja; species Malacoraja senta. The sequence continues at coordinate 188,852,505 of CM075977.1, forward strand.
AGTAGCTGGCAGAAGTGTGAACGTGGCCAGGTTGGGGAGAGGAAGAACAGGTAATATGTTTTGATTACAAAAATAAGCAATGCCCGGTATCTGGAGACCTTGGATGGAAATAGATATTAATAGATATTAATGTGACAGGGTAACAACTCAGATAGTTTTTATCCCACTGCATTAACATCATCACTGACTTTGGGGTACACGAGAATTTCGAGGCAAATTGTCCCTGATACCATGATCAAAATTCCTGCCTCAAGTCAACAATGAAAACTCATCAAGTTAACTCAATATTGGTTATTGGATCACAGTATCTATGTTGGTGTATGTAACCATATTTAGAAATAATTAGCAGGGATTCATCAGTTGATAAGTCATAGGAGCAGAAGCAGGCCATTCGGCCCATCGAGTCTACTCCACTATTCAATCATGGCTGATCTATCTTTCCCTCTCAACCCCATTCTCCTGCCTTCCCCCGTAACCCCTGACGCCCGTACCAATCAAGAAACTGTCAACCGCCTCCTTAAAAATACCCACGTCGGCCTCCACAGCTGTCTGTGGCAATGAATTCCACAGATTCACCAACTTCTGGTTAAAGAAATTCCTCCTCATCTACTTCCTAAAGGTATGTCATTTTATTCTGAAGCTATGCCCTCTGGTTCTAGACTACACTCTATCCAGACTTTTCACTATTGGGTAAGTTTCAATGAATTACCCCCTCATCATTCTAAACCTCGGCAAGCACAGGCCCATTGCCATCAAACTCTCATCATATGTTAATCCAGTCATACCGCGGATCATTCTTGTAAAACTGCTCATAATACTGCAAATGCGGTCTGACCAGTGCCTTATAAAGCTTCAGCATGACATCCCCATTTTTACGTATATTTTCTTGAAATAAATGCTAGCATTGCATTTGCCTTCCTTACTACTGATTAAATTTGCAAATTCGCCTTTTGGAAATCCTGCACCACCACTCCCAAGTTCCTTTGCACCTCCAATTTCTGAATCCTTGCCCCATTTATAAAATAGTCTACACCTTTATTCCTACTACCAAAATGCCTGACTCCACACTTTGCTACACTGTATTCTATCTGCCACTACTTTGCCATTCTCCCAGCCTGTCTTAGTCCTTCTGCAGAGTCTCTGCTTCCTCTACAATATCTGTCCCTCCACCGATCTTTGTATCATCCACAAACCTGGTCACAAAGCTTTCAATTCTCTCATCTTAACCATTGATATACAATGTTAAGGGTAGCCCAGCACTGACCCTTGTGGAACACCGCTAGTCACTGGATAGCAATAAAAGTTCTGCCTTTCATCTTGATCAAACACCCCATTTTCAGTCAATTCCACCAAGCAATTCTCCTATCTTTTTTTTCCAGTTCTCATGTACATGTATCTTGTAATGTGGAGGTAACTGGGCTTGTCACTTTTCATGTCTTTTCTGTCTTCCTGCATATTCTCAACACGTCCTCGCTGCTTGTTAAAGTAATTTATGACCTGTGAAGCACTTCAGGATAGTTGATGAGATATTACAGCCGTCTTTGTTTTATTCTGCTTTTATTTCATACTTTTCCTCAGAATGCTTTGCCTACCATGGAATTTGATAGCTGTGGATAAAAACAATGTAGCTTTATTAGTTGTGTGATGAATACCATATATAATGATCACTGTATTCCAAATGAAGCTGGCTGAATTAAAACATGGTGACATTTTAATCAGAATCTTCCTTGCTAGGGCCTGTTATATTTTATACCTCAATTTACTCAGATAACAATCAGTCATTTTTTCTGACTCATATATGTCTGTAAAACATAGCAGAAGTTTTCATGTTTCGCACCAGATTTACTGATGGATTTCAATAATTTTTCGCACTTTAAAAGGCAACCTTATTGCTTCTTATTCTTTGATACATATTTAACTAAATTGTTTAAGAGGGATGATAATAAAACCATCAGAGATATCCTTCTGCTCAGTCCCCAGAGCTGTTAACTCCCCATAATCCAAAAATTGATCTGTCCCTCTGACTTGAATATACAGTACTTAATGACTCGAAGATAGATACAAAATGCTGGAGTAAGTCTGCTGGACAGGCTCTGGAGAGAAGGAATGGGTGAAGTTTCGGGTCAAGGCCCTTCTTCAGACTCTTAATACTTATGTACTGTTGTTAATATTGGCTAAATTAAAGACACCATAAAATGGAGGATCCCTGCACTTGTCAGAATTGCTTAACCCTTGTCAGCTGAACTTTACAGGCTTTGATTGGCGGCAGCCAGTCTAGGCTCAGACTGATATGCAGGATGGTTCTCCCTGTTTCTCTTAAATTGATAACATATACAGTGGTTTTGCAAACTAACCTTAAATGCATCATTTCTATTGGGTCGCTGCAAAAGCATTGTAAACAGTATACATAATGTTGCAAGATGGTCATCCTGTTAATTGATAATTGGTCGAACTGTTGAGCCTTGGAGAAATTGTTTGAATCTCAGGGCACATGTTTCAATGTTTTTTCTTGTTAGCTTCCTTCAAGACCTTTCTTTCTTATACAATGTGTAAATAAGTAATCTACACAATCTGAAGTTCAAGATCATCTTTAATCAGTACCCTTATATAACGGTACAGCAGGTCGTTAGTTGTTAGTTCCAAGCGTGACCGCTTCCAAGACTGACTAGTGTAGGAAGTGGGTGTTAGTATGAATCATACAGTAAGGTGGGGTTAGTGATGCTATTCTACTATGATTGGTTCACCTGCAATAACCAATCTACATCCTTCCCCGTAAAGAGCGAATATAGTTAAACATACATGCAGCTAGAATTCAAACATACTCGCCATATCTGACAGGCGGTCTACTAATACGGCCCGAATACGTACGGACCAAGCCCTCTCCCCCTTCACCAGAAAAGTTAGAGGGAGGCGGTGAACCCGGAGGTGAGAAAGCAGCAGGGGACACCCGTGGTGACCGACAGGGGGGGCATGCGGGAGAGGTAGCATTGTTGTTAGTCATAGCCGCCAGTCGTGGTGGGGTAAGGGACATACTGGAACTGGAGGTGGACACGGCAGCAGATGGCTGGAACAGTAGAGGTGGAGCGAAAGGATCAGCTGGTGGTGGACGTGGTTCCTTCACAGCCAGCAAGTGTTGGCGGCTCTGACGGTACAAGGCGCCATCGATGTCAACAAGGTAAGATCGGGGTTCTTCAGACAGGCCAACAATGCAACCTAGACGGGAATGTCCCACAGTAGTTTGCAAACGGACGACTTGGCCCGGTAGCAGTGGTTTAAGTGGTCTGCTGGACCTGTCATGAGATTGTTTCTGGATGTCGTGTTTCTCCTGGATACGCTTCTGGATCGTGGCTGGCTTCAGCACCTGTGGCACCAGCTTCTGCTGGGCAATCGGTATCAGAGGTCTTTTTGTCCTGGACATCAGTCGTTGGGCTGGTGAGCCCAGGATCCCGCCTCTGGCGATGTTCCTGAGGTTTAAAAGGTCGAGATACACATCAGCGAGCCCGTTACTTTGTGGGTATTCGGGGCTGCTCGTGACGTGGTGGAAATTCCATCAGTTGGCAAAGTGTTTGAAGGCTTGACTGGTAAACTGTCTTCTGTTGTCGGACTGCAAGCGGACAGGTGCGCCGAATGTGGTGAAGTGTTTCTGTAGCTTTTGAATGACCATCTCTGATGTGATAGAAGGCAGTAAATCAAGTTCGAAATAGCTAGAATAGGAATCGACTAGGACCAGATAATGTTTACCGTGCCATTCGAAAATGTCTGCCGCCAGCGAAGTCCAGGGCAGTGCTGGTGGAGGTTGTTGCAGCAGGGGCTGTCTCTGTTGATGCGGCACCAGGCTGTTGCAAATGGGGCAAGAGGCTGTTCTGTCCCATACGTACCTGGCCATGCCAGGCCAGTAAAACATATTCTGTGCGTGGGCCAGCGTGGCATCGGTGCCTGGGTGCCTGCTGTGAGCCTCTTTGTAGTATTCATCATGTAGTGATGAAGGGATCACGACTTTGTGGCCCTTAACTATGACACTGTCCTGTATTACCAGTTCATCACGGACTAAGAAGAACTGCTGCACCTCCAGTGGTGTGCTGGATTGCCTGTCTGGCCAGCCTCTCTTGATTATGGATGAGCGTAGCTGGAGGGTGGCGTCAGCGGCTGTGTGTTCGGCTAGGCGGCGCAATTGTTTTGTGGGAACAAAGTCGTTGCTGAGAACCGTAAACTCGTCCCATTCGTAGGGGTGTCACTCGGTGGATGCCCGTGGTGCGCGAGAGAGTGTCCGCAATGAGCATGTCCTTACCCTTTTTGTAAACAATTTTAAAGTCAAATCGCTGGAGTTGCATCATCATACGCTGCAGACGTGCAGGTGCTGCGTGGATTGGTTTGTTGAGGATGGTAACCAGAGGCTGGTAGTCTGTCTCGACCGTGAAAACATTCTCAAAGACAAAGTCCTTGAATTTAGAACAAGCGAAGACCACAGCCAGCAGCTCTTTCTCAATTTGCGCGTAGCGCTGTTCGTTGTCGGTCATGGTGCGGGAGGTATAGGAGACAGGACGTAAAGTCCCATCGGCAGATGATTGTAGGCAGGCGGCGCCGAGTCTGTATCATGAGGCATCGCAGGTAACTGTCACAGGGCGCTTCAGGTCGAAAAATGTCAAGGTTGGAGCGCTGGTCAGCCTAGATTTTAAAGCGTCAAATGTTTTTGGTGCTGCTGGAACCAGTCCTCATAGGATAATGTGGATGCCTGATGGCAACGTTCAAATCCTTTGGATTGATGCATACGCGGTGCTCGTTTTTATCCTTCTTAAGGGTGGCAACCATGGAGGAAGCCCATTCAGTTAGTTCACTGATCTCTTCTAGTATGCCTAAGGAGACCATGTTCTTTAGTTCAGACTCAATCCTCTCTCATAGCGTGTGGCACACGGTGAGGTGCGCGGACAACTGGGTCAACTGTGGGGTCAATGGATATCTTGTAGGTCACAGGCAGCTTGCCTAGTTTGCCATCAAACAGATCAGGTTACTCTTTTACCGGGTCCACAGATATCAGTAGCTTGTGAACTGACCGGTCAAAGGAAACCAGCCCTAAGTCTTGGCATGCATGGATGCCCAGTAGAGTCAAAGTCAGAATTCAAAACATAGAAGGTCAGATTCCTTGTAGTGTTTTTCAGCACACATTTGAAAGTGGTTCTTCCCAGGGGATACAAAACTTCTCCCCCGTAAGCATGTAGAGTGGACTTATCTTTAGTCAAGGCCTCATTATTTTTTATCTTGTTGTAGATGTGCACAGACATTATATTAACTCTTGCACCAGTATCTAGCTTGGCCTAGACAGGTTTATTATTAATTGACATCAGAACTGATGGATCGAGAATCTTACCAGCTGTGTGAAGGAGTAAATGCACAGTTGACTCCCCATATGTGTTAATTGGACTGTCCTCGGGGGCAGAGTCGAGCTTGTCTTGAGAAGCAGGAGTTGTTTGGTCTTGTTGCAGCAGGTGCAGATTAGACGCTGAACTAGAGGGTCTTTTCCCATTGGCTCTGCAAACGACGGCGAAATGGTTCATCTTCTTGCAGTAATTGCAGGACTTTCTGTAAGCAGGACAGGTAGCTTGCCCCTTGTTGTGGAAGTAGTTGCAATTAGGACATCTCTGAGGGGGCTCATTGGCGACCCCAGATTAGCCGGTTGAAGGGGCTCAGTCATAAATCTTCTGTTATCGGTCGGTGTTTGTAGTCTGTTGAAACCCGTCATGTTTATGGTCTTCTTCTCAGAGTCAAGCTGTTCGCTTAATGGAGCAACAAACTCAGACATACGACAGGCATGTGTAGCCTGCTCTAGGGTTAAATCAGGATTCCGCAGTAACTCAGTCCTTAGCTTCTGATCAATCATCCCAGAAATTAGTTTATCTCTTATCAGGTCATTTGTCATGGTTTCGAATTGGCACCTCTGGGCCATGTATCTTAAATCACAAATAAATCTCTCTACCGGCTCATCAGGAAGCTGGTGTCTCACAAAGAATTTGGTTCTTTCTGAAATGCGGTTCTACGGTAGGTCACATATCTCACGGAATTTACGCAGTAAAACATTAGGGTCATGCATAGACTCGGCAGGCACAACTACCTGATCGTTGTTGTCTTGGACAGCTGGTGCGTATTCAAAAGTCAGATCTCTCATCATGGCTTCGGGTCCCGCCAGGTTAAGTAAGAGGGAAGCCTTGACAGCGTCTGGTTCATTTTGGTGGATGATATTGATGTAGTGTCCGTAATCAATCTCAAAGAGCCGCCATCGCTCGCCAATGGCGGAATCAAAGATAAGCTGTGCAGGCTTGCTGCATGATTGAGCCATAGTGAAGCAAGCAAAAAAACAGAAATAAAAAACAGTAAATGGACACGGTGGGTTACTCCAAGCTTACTGACACCATATAAATAAGTAATCTACACAATCTGAAGTTCAAGATCATGTTTAATCAGTACCCTTATATAATGGTACAGCAGGTCGTTAGTTGTTAGTTCATTGTTACCGCTTCCAAGACTGACTAGTGTAGGAAGTGGGTGTTAGTTTGAATCATACAGTAAGGTGGGGTTAGTGATGCTATTCTACTATGATTGGTTCACATGCAATAACCAATGTACACGATGTATGAGCTGTTGTATTATTAGGCCAGGAAATGTCTGTTATGTATGGAGTTAATTGATATCTGTAATTGGATTATTAAGAGACCACCCCCATGTGGTTCGGCCCCTCGAGGTCCCGGGACGTATAAAGGTCCACTGCCAAAAGTTCCAACATCGATCTTCTGGGAGAGCGCTTGGGACGGCGTGAACTTCTGGAGTGTTTCTGTCTGAGCGAGGCCTTGAGGGCTTGAACAGGCAGATACGAGGATTGAACCCACGATGGGATAGGTACACTAGTTGAACTGTGATGCGCTTTTGTTAAAATAACATTTAGTTGTTTCAAATGTTTGATTCAGTGTTTTTACTGAAACTAGACTGAGGGGGGAAGCTTAGAAGTGAGCAATTTACACTGTATTAAGAACATTTGTATCTCATACTTAATAACTCTCCATCTTCAATTCATAGAGTTCTGAAGAAGCATAATTCCTGATAAAAAATCTATCTCATCTCACCCTTAAATTGCTGAGTATGCTGATATTGGGCCCTCTCATTCAAGATTCCCTTGCAAGTAAAAACCTTCTCAAAGCTTTTAACCTGTCATGTCCCTCAGAATTATATATGCATGATAGAGATTAGTTCTCATTCTTCTAAAGCCCATTGAGTATAGGCACTGTATACTTAAACTATCCTCTTAATACAATTCCTCATACAGGGAATCCATCTGGTGAATACTCCATGTAGTATATCTATGGCAAGTATATATTTCCTTTACTATAGAGACCAAAACTGTACAGTACTTCAACAATTCCCAGTGCAGTTGTAGTGAGACTTTCATCTTCTTGCATTCAATCACCTTGGTAATGAAGGCTAAGATTAACTTCCAAATTACTTGCTGCATCAGTATTCTAACCTTCTGTGCTTCCTGTCAACCAGATCATTCTGAACGCCAACATTCAATAGTCTCACGCCATTGACTTCTAGTTTTTATGAAAGGTCCTGACCTGAAATATTAACCTGTTTATCTCTCTCAACAAGTTCCGCCTGAATTGTTCACTTTAAAAAAAAAATCCAACATCAGCAGTTTTTTTGGTTTATTATGAAAATTAAATCATTTTTTATTCTTCCTGTCAAAGTACTTGACTTTACATTTTCATACACAATGTACTCTGATTCCCATTTCTGCTGACTCATTTAGTCTATGTATATCCCCTTGCAGCCTCTTTCAATCCTCCTCACAGCTCACTTTACCACCAGTCTTAGAATTATCACCACAACTGTATTACAGACAGCCCTTTTATCTAGGCAGCTAAAGTGGATTGTAAATGGCTGAGGCCCCACCATTCATCACTGGGGCATACTATTTGTAATACCATGTGATCTGAAAATACATGTCAACTATTAGCTGCTCCTTTACCCACCCAAATGGCCTGACTCCTTCCTAACTCAGAAAACACCCTTTTCAAGTCAAGTCAAGTTTAATGTCATAGACACAAGTACAGTGAGGTATGGGTACAATGAAAATCTTTCTTGGAGCAGCATCACCTCCAACATTCTTTTTAATTTGAATCAAAAATGCAGAATAATACTGGCAGCATGAAAATAAAACACATTTCTTCCTCGTTTTTTTGTTCATTTGCTTTCTTCTTTGGTTTCACTAGCCAATAAATGACCATTGTAACATTTGCTCCTTCCATATGTTCTGATATTAATTAATTTGGTTGTTTCTTCAAGTTTGGGAAGGTTTATTTTAAACAGCAGGATATATTCTGTTGTCTATTGTCAACTTTCCCCCAGGAATTATAACACTTGAATTGATATAAGTGCCTTTCTGAAACTAGTAATGAAAGTTGAGAACAAAATGGTTGGTAAGTTAATTGACCATTATAAATTATCCCAAGTGTAGTGGTTGGTAGATTTGATGGGAATGTGAGAGAAGACCTCGCAGGAAATAATAGTGGGGGAATGTGAACGTGAATGTGAATTGAGAGTTGTCAAAGCCTTTATAGCCTTTGATGTTGAAAAGAAATATGAACAAATTGAATTTTATAATTGAAGAAAACCTGGGTTCTTTGGCACCTTTTCACAAAGAACATGTAATAGTATAGCATAGGAACAAACCTTTCAGCCCATTATATTTGTGCTGAATGTGGCACCCAGTTCAACTAATTCTGCTTGCAAATGATCGATGTATCTCAATTCCCTGCATATTCACATGCCTGTCTGAAACACCAGTACTGTATTTGTTTCCACCACCATACCCGGCAGCACATTCCAGGCATCCACCGTATAAAAAGATTTGCCCTGAATATCTACATTATAGTTTCCCCCTTATGGATTAAAAGATAATCAATACGTTAAAATACATTGCTTACTTCCAGTGGATTATTTTGCTAAAACCTAGCTCAATATATTCCACCTCATTAAGGTTATCTTTGTGCATAACCTTCCACATTGACAAAACCTCACTCAAAATATCTCAACAAAATGCCTTTCAGTAATTAAATACAAATTTCAGTAGCCACATTCTGTGCAACAATATGAACCCAGGAACCTTGGACTATTTAACTTCAAGTGTCTTTTCCATCATTGATGCCTGATCTGTAAACCTTGAAATGTTAGAACAAGTCTGAAGGTTACACAACTCCAGCACCAAAAATGTTTCACCTGGTACTGCGATCAGGATATGATAGCGGCATTGTACTCTGCCACTGTGGGCAAGATTGGTAGTTTTAATGGTGGAAATTTGGGGTCTGGGACTCGGACGATCATGAACTTGCCCATATGCTGTAGTGACAAAGGTGGCAATGTGCTTGGGTAAAGCGATTATGGTTGTGCAGAGCTGCGGGAGTTTGGGTACAATGAATGCAAGATAATCTGTTAATTGTATGCCCCAAATCCTTATCGATGGTTCAATGTTTTTTTATTGTCACGTATTCACAGCACAGTGAAATATTTTCGCACGACCCACAAATGCACAGCTGCCCATATTTTGGCGCCGTTTACAAAGAAAAAGAAAAAGTCCAAAGTCCACATGCTGGAAGAACTGGAGCGTCCCTGATCCAAGTAATTCCAGGTAAGTCCCTGGCTGTTGCAGGCCCGTAACCTGATGTCCCTCTCCTCGCCCGACCACCAGCTGTGTCCTTGAGGGCATCTCTCTTGCAGCAACCCTTGATGGCGCTGGAGGCAATACCACAGTCCCTCTTCTACCAGTCCACTCCTCGCATCCTTATCTGTAAAGATCAGATTGTCTCAAAATTAATCAACTCAGGTCTTACTGATTAATCAACTAAGGGTCATGTGCCTTATCTGACATGCTTTTATCTACTTTTCACCTCTAGCCTTGTAACTTTCTCCATCCATCTGCCAATCACACCCCACCCCCTCACCAGTATCCACCTATCACTTGTACCACCCTTTCTTCTCTTTTCCAGCTTTCTTACGCCTATTCCCATCGGTTTGAAGATGGGTCCCAATCTAAAATGTCGTCTGTCCATTTCCTCCACAGATACAGGTTGACCCACTGAGTTTCACCAGCACTTTGTGGTTTGCATGTAACCTGGCTACAAGGTCAGGGGTTGGGTATCCTGTGGTGAGCAACTGACCTCCCGACACTACAAAGATAAACCCCACCTCCGGAGTGCAATTTGAAAACCTTCTTGATGAGTGCAGCTCACTTGTACTTAAACCTCGTCCCTCGACTTCATCCAGGAACCACGACAGTCCATTCAGATT
>CM075977.1:188863036-188978669 GCA_038087875.1 Malacoraja senta
GGTTTCTACAGCTATATTAATAGCAAAGTTAACAAGGAATAAAATTGGTCATTAGAGAGTCAGAGTGGACAGCTATCTGCAGAGCCAAAAAAGATGGGGGAGATATTGAACAATTTATTTTCTTCGGTATTCACCCAAGGAGAAGGATATGGAATTATGTGAGGTAAGGGAAACAAGCAGAGTAGCAATGGAAACTATGAGATTCAAAGAAGAGGAGGTGCGGACACTTTTGAAAAAGATTAAAACGGATAAGTCTCCAGGGTCCTGACAGAAATTCCCTAGGACATTGAGGGAAGTTAGAGTAGAAATAGCAGGGGCTATGACAGAAATATTTCAAATGTCATTAGAAAACGGGAATAGTGCCGGAGGATTGGCGTACTGCGCATGTTGTTCCGTTGTTTAAAAAGGGTTCGAAGAGTAAACCTAGCAATTATAGACCTGTTAGTTTGACGTCAGTGGTGGGCAAATTAATGGAAAGGATACTTAAAGATAATATATATAAGCATCTGGATAAGCAGGGTCTGATTAGGAATAGTCAACATGGATTTGTGCCTGGAAGGTCATGTTTGACTAATCTTCTTGAATTTTTGAAGAGGTTACTAGGGAAATTGATGAGGGTAAAGCAGTGGATGTTGTCTATATGGACTTCAGTAAGGCCTTTGACAAGGTTCCTCATGGAAGGTTGGTTAAGAAGATTCAATTGTTGGGTATTAATGGTGGTGTAGCAAGATGGATTCAACAGTGGCTGAATGGGAGATGCCAGAGAGTAATGGTGGATGGCTGTTTGTCAGGTTGGAGGCCGGTGACTAGTGGGGTGACTCAGGGGTCTGTGTTGGCTCCACTGTTGTTTGTCATGTACATTAATGAACTGGATGATGGTGTGGAAAATTGGATTAGTAAGTATGCAGATGATACTAAGATAGGTGGTGTTGTGGATAATGAAGTAGATTTTCAAAGTCTACAGAGAGATTTAGGCCATTTGGAAGAGTGGGCTGAAAGATGGCAGATGGAGTTTAATGCTGATAAATGTGAGGTGCTACATCTCGGCAGGACAAATCAAAATAGGACGTACATGGTAAATGGTAGCGAATTGAGGAATGCAGTTGAACAGAGGGATCTAGGAATAACTGTGCATAGTTCCCTGAAGGTGGAATCTCATGTAGATAGGGTGGTAAAAAAAGCTTTTAGTGTGCTGGCCTTTATAAATCAGAGCATTGAATAATGAAGTTGGGATGTAATGTTAAAATTGTACAAGGCATTGGTGAGGCCAATTCTGGAGTATGGAGTACAATTTGGTCGCCTAATAATAGGAAGGATGTCAACAAAATAGAGTACAGAGGAGATTTACTAGAATGTTGCCTGGGTTTCAGCAACTAAGTTACAGAGAAAGGTTGAACAAGTTAGGTCTTTATTCTTTGGAGCGCAGAAGGTTAAGAGGGGAATTGATAGAGGTCTTTAAAATTATGAGCGGGTTAGACAGAGTGGACGTGGATAAGCTTTTCCCATTGAGAGTAGGGAAGATTCAAACAAGGGGACATGACTTGAGAATTAATGGACAAAAGTTTAGGGGTAACATTAGGGGGAACTTCTTTACTCAGAGAGTGGTAGCTGTGTGGAATGAGCTTCCAGTGGAAGTGGTGGAGGCAGGTTCGATTTTATCCTTTAAAAATAGATTGGATGGGTATATGGACGGGAAAGGAATGGAGGGTTATGGTCTGAGTGCAGGTAGATGGGACTAGGGGAAGTAAAAAAAGAAAGGAAAAAAAAAGTGTTCGGCACGGACTTGAAGGGCCGAGATGGCTGTTTCCGTGCTGTTATGGTTATATGGTTACATATCCCAAACCACCGAAGTCATGCATGGTCTCCATTCTGTAGGGGTTTGGTTCCATTTGCTCCACTTCGGGCCAACTGCCCGAGTGATTCTCTCCCTTGTCGGTGGGTCAAACGGCCACCACTCCACTCGAGCGGTTCCCAAGAGAGAATACAAAAAGAAAGGAGATTCACCTGGGTTCTAGACCTCGGGAATTATGATGGGATATGATAAAAGTTGACTTGACCGGAGCGTGCTGATGAGAGAAAACAGAAACCAAGACGGACTCAAAGCAAGTCTAAAATTTACAGGCTTTATTGAACAAATGATAAATCGAATCTCACCAACTCTACATAATACGTGACTAAACTTATGCTTTAAACTAAGACTATGGAAAGAAAATTATCGGGCATGTCGTAAAAACTTACTTTACAACAATTTTAATTACAGATACGCCCCCTTTCCTCTTCTTCTCTCAACCTCTATCCTATTTCGGGAATTTCACCAGGTCGTCTGGGGTACTTACAGCTAGATCGAAGCAAGGTCAGGAGCCGTCCAAACAGAGCAGGAAAGAGAGCAAGCTCTTGCTTGCCTGTCCCTTTTATACTGAGTTCCTCCCTTGAAACCTCCCAGGTGGTCCTCTGGACAAAGGGTCTTTCGATGATTCCCAGTTTCGATCTAGCATGAACAATAGGCTTCCGATGATAATGGGTTTGCTGATGTCACGATGCCTCAGCTTAATCGTTATCCCATCACCTGGATGGGCTCCATTTGTCCTGATGGATGGGCCATTTACGAGGGTGATTGTCTTGCTGCTGCGCTATTTACCCCGTCTGCTGGGCTCGGTACCTTTCTTTGTCTTTCCAAGATAATCTCGTTATCTCCATCCTGGCCTTTCCTGTTCTCACCATTCGCATAGTAATGTGGCTGCCCAGGCCCACAGACAGGTTTTAACTTGTTCTTCTGTGATCCCTGTTTTTTTTTTCCTTTTGCAGCCAAGCATGTCTGTTTTAAAATTTCCAGGTCCTTATCCCCAAGTTTCTTCCATAATCTTGGGGGATTTGCCCCAATAACTTACAATGGTCATCGTGATCTTAGTGGCTGAAGGACCTGTCTGTGTGCTGTGTGGCTCTATGAGGTTACATCTGCTGCAACATCACTTCTGGAAAGTGAGTTGGGTCTTAAAGAACTTCCTCTGTGGCAGTGAACAGTAGAAACATTAAAATAAAACTGCAATGGAACAATGCAGCGGTGCTTTATATGTCTCGTGTGCAACTGCACAGTGCAATTCTTTTTGCACAGTTACACATATTTTGGCATCATTCCAAAGTCCAAAATATGGTCCGCCCATGCGCTAGCTCTACTGGACCAGTTCCCGATCCCAGTAACCACAAGGCTCCTGCAGGGTCTTCCTCCATTACGTTGACTGGCTCAGCCTGTGAACCGACATCCCTCTCCTCATCCGGCCATCTTGGCGTCTGAGGATGCCTCCCTGCAGATGATCATTGAGCCTCTCGATTTTACACTGCACGTTGGATGGAAATTTAGTTCCATTTTTAGACCAGTTCGTTTAATCATGAGTTAAGGAGCATCATATGTAGTTTGGTGTCAATATGTCTGGATGGAGACGTCAATGGAGTAGGCCGTTGGAGTCCCTTCAGCAGCCTGGGTGCGTTTGGACCGGGTGCGCTGCAAGTGGCCAAGCACGCCGATCAAAGGTGGACTGCAGTGACACGGAGCGGTGAACGACACTAACAACTTCACTCTCCAGCTCAATGGTGCAACATCGACAGCTTATGTAGAGTATCACATTTACGGAACTGTATGCAAAATTTCAGAGTACCTGTGATAATAAAATGCCATTGAACATTGTTATGAAATAAATATACCGAGTGGCGCCGTAAGATGGCACCCTCGCAACAGTCTGTCTCGCCCTCTTTCTTCTTTTGTTGGTTTTAGTCTATTGTTATATGTATGCTTTAGTGTATCTTTAGTTTTGTATTATGTGGGGGGTTGGGAAACTTTTTAAAGTCTCTTTCCTCGACGGAGATGCAAATTTTTCCGTATGTTATCTCCGTCTGCGCTGCGGCGTAACATCGTGGAGCTGGTGGTCCCTTTGCTGGGGATTGACTTCGGAAGCTGCAATCGCGGGAGCCTACGGACTTAACATCATGGAGCTGGCGGTCCTTTGGTTAGGGATCGACTTCGGTATCTCCAAGTGCAGGAGCTTCAACCGCCCCGATCAAGGGAGTTTCGACTGCCCTGACACGGGGGATTCGATCGCTGGCTGCGGAAATATTTGCGTATAATTTGGGCATTATTTGTAGGGCTTTTCCGAGATGTTTCCCCGGTTTTAAGATTTACAATCACCTTAGTTACACATTTTAACAGTTGTCACTGAGATAGTAATGGGTAATATAATAAAATATTATATTTCATTGTGAGTAAAATATTTCCAATTAAGTGCAAAGTAATTTGATTAACTCCTTTCAAAATGAATAAAATTATTCTTTATACAAAAGGAATTTCACATTTTAAATTTGAATACATTTTTTGCAAAATTCAGAGGTCAGACCTCAATGTTGCCTCTATACTTTTCATATTCAATTCATCTCATCAGCTCTTACTCTCCCAGTGCATGTGGCAACTTTTCATCATCACAACCATAGTACTGGCCTTCTAATTATTCTGATATATTAACCCAAGTAACATACAAAACTAATAGACTATGCAGAATATCCTAGATAAATTCCGGCCTACAAATTTCTATTGAATTGTACACAGTCTGTATGTGCGATGCAATACATGTTTTATTAAAAAAAACTATTAAAGGAAGATGAGGATTTGCTGCAAAGATAATGAAGTTCATGAATTTCTTTCTGTGTCAGATCAGATCAGATTAGATTAGTTTATTATCATATACATTAGGATGCATTGTAATATTTTGTTTGCATGGAGCTCGTAGAGTAAGCAGTATACATTGTAAATACAACAAGAAATCAGTGATGAATGCAATATAGCAGTATAGTTCAAAGTTTAGTTGAAGTAGTTCAAAGGAATACTAAAATTCAATAATGGAATAAATCAATGAGGGAAATTGAAGAGTAAGAGATGGTGGCGCACCTTCAGGAATGGGGTGTGAAAGAAGTGATTGGTTCAGGTGTCTGATAGCCTTGGCGATTAAGCTGTTTTCTCATCTGGATGTCCAAGCTTTCACGCCAAGAGGGTAGAAGAGTGACAAGGGAATGGCCAAAGTGACATGCACCCTTGACAATACTTCCAGCCTTCCTGGTGCAACACACCATGAGGATGGACTGGATGGAAGGAAATGACAAGCCTGTGATAGATTGGAAATCCTTAATTTTCCACGGTGACTAGTTATAGCGCAGGTCACTGATGCAGCCACAAAGCATCACAGAGCACACAGCATGAAGACACTATTTGGAGAAATTTGGTGACACAAGAAACTGCATATGTTGGAATCATGAGTAAAACACAAAGTGTTGGAGTAACACAAGAGGTCTGGAGGACATGGATAAGCAATGTTTCAGGTTGGAACCCTTCTTCACCTATTCATATCCTCCAGAGATGCTGCCTGATCTGCATTGTGGTTTATTGAAGGTATTGGCAGCTGTTTAATGCCCCTGTCCCACTTAGGAAACCTGAACGGAAATCTCTGGTGACATTGCGCCCCACCCGAGGTTTCCATGAGTCGCCAGAGGTTTTGGTCACTCGCCTGGAAAGCCTCGACCGAAGTGTGAGCTGCATCTACTGACCAAGGATCCTACAGGATCTTTGCTACCGACTGCACACACACACACCCACACACACACACACAAACACATCGTGAAGGTGGGGGCCAGGGACAGCGGAGGAGCGCTGTCTGCGCGATGAAGAGGAAGGTAAACGGCTGCCACAGAGCACGGTAAGTCCTTTAGAGGGGGGGAGAGAAGGGGAGAGAAGGAGAAGGGGAGAGAGAAGGGGAGAGAAGGGGAGAGAGAAGGGGGGAGAAGGGGAGAGAGAAGGGGGGAGTAGGGGAGAGAAGGGGGAGAGAAGGGGGGAGAAGGGGAGAGAAGGGGGGAGAAGGAGTGGAGACAGTTTTAAGAAGTTTACTCAAGTTTAGCGGGCATTTTACCTTCCGGCGGATCTTCTAGTTCCTAACAACTCCAATGTGCCAATCAAAATGGCCAGACAGCGAAGGAGATTGCCTTCGACTGCCTGTAAGTAAATAGCGACCCCACTCCTGTGGCTTCAACCAAACGGCAACCTATATTTAGTCGCGGCCGGTTTTGATTTTGTTGTAATAATCTCAGACACATAGAAGAAGCCTCGACCATGCGGAAACCGCTTTCAACCATTAGGGAGAGGGACCAAAACCTCCGGGAACCTCATGGAAACTTAGGTGGGCCGCAAGGTCACCAGAGGTTTCCGTTCAGGTTTCCTAAGTGGGACAGAGGCATAAGCGATCTAACTGAGTAGTGAGATGTAACATTGTAAGAATTAAAATCTAAGTGCTACCTAGATTAGTAGAGTTCCAAACATTTTATTTCAATGATAAGACACAGGTTGTGGGAAGGGTCTGGGGTAAAGCTTGATGTAGGCAGAGATTTTGCACAATAATTATTACCGATGAGGATTATGTATGGGATTTGTCAGCATGGTTATGGTTGTCATGAGGGAGATATGGATTACCCTAATCCTATGTCAAATAGTCTCTTGTATGTGTGGACATTGTAAGAGGTGAAGGGAAAGGACTGTACACAATCAAGTACCAAAAATCGACCATCCGATTTTTCAGAAATCCCAATAGTTTAGCATCTGACTCATTGAGATTCTGTTCCATGTGTTCCTTTTAAACTCACCGAGGCCAAATGTTCAACTCGCCACATAAACTCGGCAGGGCTCCATTTCCTGAGCTCCCTTTAAATCACTGCAACTCCATTTCTGACACTTTCTTTAAGCACTCGTATGCCTAGCATTTCTTTTAAACTCACAAGGGTTTGGTTCCCCACTTTCTCTTCTCTCATCGGGTTCACTGGGAAATGTTTTATACTAATACGCAAAATCCCCCCCCCCAAAAATTAAAAGGTGTGGATATTAATAGGGGTAATTCCCATAATCCAGAAAATCTGATACCAAAGTCTAGTGCTGGATTATTGGACTTTAACTCTACTGCAACCTAAACAAAGGTAAGTAGTAAACTAGCAATGGGATTAATGAAGAAGGGCCTTGACCCGAAAAGTCACCCATTCCTTCTCTCCAGAAATGCTGCGTGTCCCGCTGAGTTACTCCAGCATTTTGTGTCTATCTTCATATTAATGCTAAACCTGTTAAAACCAGTCAGGACCCAATTGCCACACAGTGTACAATTTTAGGCAACAGAATTGATGAAGGATATCAAAGCTTTGTGATTGGGCTGCAAATTCAGTGGAAAGTTGTTACACTTTCAGAGGAGAGCTGTTAGATCGCCAACAGTCTATTACTTTAATTTTTGTTTGAGAATTTATAGAGATGCTCTCCTTCAATATGGAGAAATAGGATGAACTGCAAGTGTGCAAATTCCAGAAAGGGCTTGATAAAAGGGTACATCAAGGAAAAGTAACCAGTTTTAAGGTAATTAGCAAATTAGCCAGAGCTAAGAAGAGTAGAAAAGGATATGTAAAGAATAGACACAAAAAGCTGGAGTAACTCAGCTGGTCAGACAGCAGCTCTGGAGAAAAGGAATAGGTGGCGTTTCGGGTCGAGACCCTTCTTTGGACTTTAGAAGAAGGGCCTCAACCCAAAACGTCACCTATTCATTTTCTCCAGAGATTCTGTCTGACCCACTAACTTCCTCCATCTTTTTAGGTTTAAACCAACATCTGCAGTTCCTTCCTATACAATGAATAGTTTTTCTCTCATATGTGCTGCTTGTGAGACAGATGTTGTATAAATGGCTTTTGCCTGAATTTTGTAGACTTCCTGACAGTGCATTGATTGAGTCACACGTTGTTAAGCACAAACCATCTCTCCACAGCAATTAAGCCAAATTGCGTGGCAATGGCGATGCTTTGGGTCAAGACCCTTCTTCAGACCCTTCTTCTGGTTCCTGACACAAAATGTTGCCTATCCAGGTCTACCAGAGATGCTGTCTGACCCACTGAGTTACTCCAGCACTTTGTGTCTTTTTTTGTAAACCTGCAGTTCCTAGTGTGAACACTTAAGAGATATGGTTTGTAAATCATGGCCGTGATACAAAGACAATATCCCTATCTTAGGCTTACATCAAACTTGAATCAGATAACAAGCATCATTGTGACATTATAGCATTTGGCAACATGAATGGTTCGTAACTGACTACTTTACCGCCCAACATGTCAAATATGATCATAATACCCGGACAATAAGCACTTATAATACTGTGATAAAAGTAATGTATTTGTCTCCTCCTCAAGCTTTAGGTACCATCCATGTGAATTATTTTGTTCCAACAAAAGTATTTGAATATTCAGAGTTGATCTTGCAAGCTAATATATACTCCAATTATTAATGTGTTATTCAATGGAATCATTTGTCAGCACCCAAAATATTGAAGTAAACTCTGCAATTGTACTGAATGAAATAGTTTTTATCAGCTGCTGTTAAAGATTATAAAAACTCAATGCATTTTGTGTTCAGAGATTCTAGCACAAGAATTCTCCCACTAGGAATTTCGTAGATGCCTCCTTTTGTTGAATAATGAACTTTCATCTACAGCTGAGTGATCATTCAAGATTACAATGAAAGGCATAAAATGTGAGAGCAGGAGGTCATAGAACAACTGTATAAGAGAGCAGTTAGCTAACAGCTAGAGTATTGTGTACAGTTAAGTTCATTGCATTAACAGATCACACATCCACAATGGTGCAAAAATAAATGTATGAGAACAGGGTCAAAATGGAGAATTATAGCGTTGCAGGTTTCTTTTAAACAAAAGGAACTGAAGGGTGTATAAAATTTAAGTTTAGGTTTAGGTCTAGATTGATTATGGTCACATGTATCAAGGTACATGAAAAGCTTTGTTTTGCATGCTCTCCAAACAGATCGGATATACTATACATAAACTCAAGCAGTTGCAACTCAAATACTATAGATAGAGCAAAGGGGAAGATGCAGAGTGCAGAATATCGGTCTCAGCATTGTAGCGCATACGTTCTATATCCAAAGTTCAATATCCTCAGTGGGATAGAAGTGAATCGTATAGTACCCTGGCTTATGGAAGGATAGTTCTGAACCCTGATAAAAGAGGGGACGAAGCTGTTCCTGAGTCAGTTAGTGTTGCTTTCAAGCTTCTGTACTTTCTGCCGGACATGAGCAGGGAGCAGAAGGAATGACTGGGGTGGAACAAGTCTTTGATTATGTTGACTACTTTTGCGAGGCAGGGAGAAGTGTAGCTGGTGTCAATGGTGGGAAATCTGGTCTGTGTGACGGACTGGGCAACATCTATAACTCTCTACAATTACTTATGTTCTTGGGCAAAGCTGTTCCCAAACCAAGCTGTGATGCAACCCGAAAATATTTTTTTATGGTGCATCTGTCGAATTTTCTAGGAGTCACTGAAGTCATGCCAAACTTTCTCAGACTCCTCAGGAAGTACATGTGTTGGTGTGCCTTCCTGTCTGTCAAATTAAAGCATAGGTAAGGTTAATAGGAAAGGCTTTAGCAGAGAGGCCTGAAACCATGGGACAGACCGTTAAATTTAACAGACAATTTCAGACAATTTAAGTTAACTGGTAGAAAGACTTGAGGACGTTGAGAAACATTTCTGCACTCCAGAAGTGATGAGAATCTGAAACTCCTTGCCTGACTGGTCAATAGAGGCCGTAATATTTAATGCATCGGACTTAAGGAGCCATTTCATGCAGGGTGGTGGACTAGCGACTGGGAAGTGGGATAATATTGAAAAGGTATTTCTCACGCAACATGCCCACAGTTGGCCGAGTACCTCCTTCAGTGTCATGAATATCTATAAAGCAACGATTCAACAAGGAACTTTACTCACTCGATACACTATAATGGTTGGGCTGATGGAGAAATGAAATTTTCAGGAGCTAACACACATTGTGCTCCTCAAATAGCAATTTTTATATATTTCTGTTCTGAACATGAATTCTCGCTTCATATGAAACTATTGTGAAAATGTGTAGAAATATTAAAGTTTGCATTAGTTGCACTGTGAATTTGACAGCAAAATCTGGTTTATTCTTATTACTGAATTACGGAAAAGTCACTAAATAACACCTTCCATTTGCTCAAGAATACCTCAGAGAACTTAAAAACTGACAAAGTATTTTCTGGTACGGTTACTGTTTATAACATGGAAAACCCAGCAGTCAGTTTGAACATTGTAAGCACCCACTGTGGCAGTGCAATAACTACTGGAGAAATCTGCTATTGTGGCACTAAGTTACATAAATAACTTCTTCCTCTTAGAAAAAGAGCAATGGAATACTTTACATCCATTTAAGAGGATGATCTAAGAAAGATCATCTAAGTTCCAAAGATTCACGACCCACAGAGAAAAACAAAATCTCCTTTTGTCTGTCTTAAGCGAGTGAGTCCTTATATTTAACAGTGACTCCCGGTATTGGATTTTCCCACAGGAGGAAACACCCTCTCACACCTAGCCTGCCAACACCCCGCAGGGTATGAGTGACCTATTTCTGACATAATATCATTATTCTGGGATGGATGAGGTTGATATCTCTGGCTATTTCCTGTGACTGTGTTAATCCTGGTCAAATTGGGGAGGCCAGGACCCTAACATTGATTAAAGGCTTCAGGGCTACGGCCATTTGGTCAATTTAAAAGTGCTTTCTGTGGAAATGGGACAAGCTGCAGAATGGTGCCAGTTTGTCTAGAGCCCAGGTCTGAGCTGCAGGAAGAGAAGGGGAACATCTGCAGACCATGACAATTAGTTAAAAAATGCATAGAATGGATTGGATGAATTCAAACCAGACATACGCTTTGTAAATAATTGTAAATAATGTTGCAAGACTGTCGATGATTGGTTGAACTGTTGAGCCTTGGAGAAACTGTTTGAATCTCAGAGCACATGTTTCAATGTTTGTTCTTGTTTGCTGCCTTCTAGAGCTTTCTTTCTTATACCATGTATAAGCTACAGTATTATTGGGTTAGGGAAATGTCTGTCATGTATGGGGTTAATCGATATCTATAATTGGATTATAAAGAGGACACCCCCATGTGGTTCGGGCCCCCCGAGATCCTGGGACCTATAAAAGTCCGCTGCCACGAGGTCTTGCGTCGATCTTCTGGGAGATCGCTTGGGAATGCGTGACCTTCTGGAGTGTCTCTGTTTGAGCGAGGCCTAGAGGGATTGATCAGGTAGACACGAGGATTGAACCCGCGGTGGTTAAGTATAGTAGTTGGAACTGTAATTGTGTTTTGTCAAATTAAAGTTTAGATTGTCAAGTGCTTGATTCAGTGATTTTTGACTGAAACTAGACTGGGGGGAAGCTTAGAACGAGCAATTTACAACTGTATCATGCGGAAGTATCCACATGTGACAATATCATACTATTCTTATCCCACCTTGTCGCAAACCTACCCATGAGTGCTCAGTCCTATCATTGCACAACAACGGTGTCCTTGGGCAAGACACTTCACCCACCTTTGCCTGCGTGTGAATGTGTGTGAATGTGTGTGAATGTGTGTGAGTGATTGGCGGTGGTCGGAGGGGCCGTAGGCGCAGATTAGCAGCCACGCTTCCATCAGTCTGCCCCAGGGCAGCTGTGGCTACAGAAGTAGCTCACCACCACCGAGTGTGACTGAGGAGTGAATGAATAATGCGATGTAAAGCGCCTTGAGTATTAGAAAGGCGCTATATAAATCCCATCCATTATTATTATTATTAAATCAAATAACATGCAATGTGTTTTTGTACTTTTGGATTTTCTTGGAATAAAATTGTTTAGTTGCATTATAATATGTAAATAACATAATTACTAACAGCTGGCATTTGTATAGTGACCTTTTCACAGCATTTCTCGCATGTGAAGATAAGTTACATTCATGGATATCAAAATAATTGCCAATAAAAAAATGTCTCCAAAGCAATAAAAAACGTGCTTGATGAGGTAGCTTTTAAGATGAGGCTTGAAGGAGGAGAATCAGAATCAGAATCAGAATTAGAATCAGATTTTATTTGCCAAGTATGTTTTGCAACATACGAGGAATTTCACTGGCCAGGTCAGTCATACAATTAAAAGCAACAGACTCAAAAACATATTTAACATGAACGTCCACCACAGTGACTCCTACACATTCCTCACTGTGATGGAAGGCGAAATAAAGTTCATGTCTCTTCCTTTGTTCTTCCTCGGTCGTGGGCCTCGAGCCCTCCGTTGACAGGACGGTCTTACCTCCCGAAGCCGGCGGCGTTCGGCCCTCCGCGTCGAGGCGTTCAGCTCCTGCATCAGGGGGATGTCAGCTCCCCTGCGCCAGGCGATCGAACCTTGCGTCGGGGCTGGATGAACCTTCTGCGGCGTTGGAGCTCCCGACTAGCCTCTCCCGAGACTGCAAGCCCTTGTTGGTAAGTCCACGGTGGTCGCGGTGGGAGCGATCCCAGGCAAGGGATCCACTCCGATGTTAAGTCCGTGCCCCGCGGTGGGGCTCACGACGGTCCGAGGCGGCTCCCAGCTCCAGCGATGGTAGGCTGCAGAGCCCGGAGAATGTGATCCGAAAAATGATCACATCTCCGGGAAGGTAAGGACCCGAAAAAAAGTTTCCCCCGATCCCCTCCCCCCACATTAAACAAACTTTAAACAGACGCTAAAAATAACAAAAAGTTGAAAAAACAAACAGACTGCCGGCAGGGCTGACCATCTCCCCGGCACCCCTGTTGGTCTGAAGAACTGTAGAGGCAGATGAATGGATCTCGGGACTTTTGTAGAGGAGTGTGCGACCAACTGATAAGTGAAAAAGGAACAGGATGATAGGGGCTGGAAGTCAGGTGAGAAGAATGGAAGTGTGCGAGTGGACCAGGATAGAGAGGAGGAGAGAGAAAGGAATAGAGGGAGTGTGGGTTCCTTTTTTTCTCTCTTCACTTATCTACCCAAACAGTGTGTCTATTTCCCTCCACAAATGCCAACTGACATGTTGATTTCCTCCAGCAACTCTCCTTTTTTTTTGGTATAGATTTCACATCTTCCATCTTTCGTGCCACCATTTTACGAGCTAAACATTGACTTGAAGGACCGTAAGATAAACAGTTGACCAGGGTTTCACATGCCATACAATTTATCATCTTTAAGATCACTGGATTTTATTTGAGTAAAAACAGTTGACAAGTTATGTGATTGATAATTGATTTAATCTAGAGTAAATCACATCAGCTATGATCATATTGAATGGCGGTGCAGGCTCGAAGGGCCGAATGGCCTACTCCTGCACCTATTTTCTATGTATCTATGTACATCATGACCATTTCTGGGTCAAATTACACCAATCAAGACATTTCACATAGCATTTCCACTTGTGAATCACCCATTTGATCTGATGCAGGGGGACATATGATATGCCACTTTTCCTCAGGCTATACTCAATTAGCTGAGGAACTTCAAGCCTGTTGCCACGCGGTGCCAATTCCGAGCACTGCTGGGATTACAGAGAGCGATATCACATGGAAACAGGCCCTCTGGCACATTGAGTGAGCACCAACCATTGAGCTCCCATCTACCCTATTCTTGCATGAATGTTTTTTTAAATTCTCTCTACATTTACATCTACTCTCCCTCCCCCTCAGATTCCACACAACTAACAGCTGTGAATTAACATACCAATGCATACAATGCACACTTCTTTGGGATATGAGAGGAAACCAGAATACATGGCTTTAACCCACATGATCACAGGGATAATGTGCAAGTCACACAAACGCCTGACGGGCACCCCGAAAAAGGGACCACATCACCCCGATCCTGGCCTCTCTCCACTGGCTCCCTGTACGGTTCCATATACATTTCAACATCCTCCTCTATGTCTACAAAGCCCTCAATGGGCTTGCCCCCACCTACATCAAAAGTCTTCTTACCCACCACTCCACCTCCAGGTCCCTCAGATCGGCTGACTTGGGGTTGCTGAATATGCTGAATATGTCTAGGCATAAGCTCAGGGGCGACCGCGCCTTTGCGGTTGCAGCTCCTAGACTGTGGAACAGCATCCCCCTTCCCATCAGAACTGCCCCCTCCATCGACTCCTTTAAGTGTAGACTAAAAACTTATCTATACTCCCAAGCCTTTCTTGACATCCTCTGAGCGAGGGCTATATGTACATATGTATGTAGTTTGTTTGTTTATACTATTCTTATAACAAATGTAAAGCACTTTGGCCAATGAGAGTTTTTTTTAAATGTGCTATATAAATAAATGTGACTTGACTTGACTTGAAACAGCACCTGATGAATGAACATGGGTTTCTGGTACAGTGATGCAGCAGCTCTAGTAGCTACATCCACATTGTTGCCACCCTATGTTGACAATCCGAACAGCAGAGGTTATGGTTATTAAAATACTGAACTAAAACATGAAGGTGCCCAGATCCTACAGTGAAACAAATACCCCACTTACACCCATTAGATTGCAACCTCCACCCCTCTCATCGCAAAATACCCTTGCCATTCTTGCTGGAGACATAAAATGCTGGAGTAACTCAGGAGGACAGGCAGCATTTCTGGAGAGAAGGAATGGGTGACTTTTCAGTCAGAATCTGGGCTGCGGGATCTCCTCCGATATCCAAAACCAACAAATGCCTACGCTACGATCACATCTCCCTTCTCCAGCAGCAGGGTTTTCTATGTTGGAATGCCCTAAGTAGCTGGCAGAAGTGTGAACGTGGCCAGGTTGGGGAGAGGAAGAACAGGTAATATGTTTTGATTACAAAAATAAGCAATGCCCGGTATCTGGAGACCTTGGATGGAAATAGATATTAATAGATATTAATGTGACAGGGTAACAACTCAGATAGTTTTTATCCCACTGCATTAACATCATCACTGACTTTGGGGTACACGAGAATTTCGAGGCAAATTGTCCCTGATACCATGATCAAAATTCCTGCCTCAAGTCAACAATGAAAACTCATCAAGTTAACTCAATATTGGTTATTGGATCACAGTATCTATGTTGGTGTATGTAACCATATTTAGAAATAATTAGCAGGGATTCATCAGTTGATAAGTCATAGGAGCAGAAGCAGGCCATTCGGCCCATCGAGTCTACTCCACTATTCAATCATGGCTGATCTATCTTTCCCTCTCAACCCCATTCTCCTGCCTTCCCCCGTAACCCCTGACGCCCGTACCAATCAAGAAACTGTCAACCGCCTCCTTAAAAATACCCACGTCGGCCTCCACAGCTGTCTGTGGCAATGAATTCCACAGATTCACCAACTTCTGGTTAAAGAAATTCCTCCTCATCTACTTCCTAAAGGTATGTCATTTTATTCTGAAGCTATGCCCTCTGGTTCTAGACTACACTCTATCCAGACTTTTCACTATTGGGTAAGTTTCAATGAATTACCCCCTCATCATTCTAAACCTCGGCAAGCACAGGCCCATTGCCATCAAACTCTCATCATATGTTAATCCAGTCATACCGCGGATCATTCTTGTAAAACTGCTCATAATACTGCAAATGCGGTCTGACCAGTGCCTTATAAAGCTTCAGCATGACATCCCCATTTTTACGTATATTTTCTTGAAATAAATGCTAGCATTGCATTTGCCTTCCTTACTACTGATTAAATTTGCAAATTCGCCTTTTGGAAATCCTGCACCACCACTCCCAAGTTCCTTTGCACCTCCAATTTCTGAATCCTTGCCCCATTTATAAAATAGTCTACACCTTTATTCCTACTACCAAAATGCCTGACTCCACACTTTGCTACACTGTATTCTATCTGCCACTACTTTGCCATTCTCCCAGCCTGTCTTAGTCCTTCTGCAGAGTCTCTGCTTCCTCTACAATATCTGTCCCTCCACCGATCTTTGTATCATCCACAAACCTGGTCACAAAGCTTTCAATTCTCTCATCTTAACCATTGATATACAATGTTAAGGGTAGCCCAGCACTGACCCTTGTGGAACACCGCTAGTCACTGGATAGCAATAAAAGTTCTGCCTTTCATCTTGATCAAACACCCCATTTTCAGTCAATTCCACCAAGCAATTCTCCTATCTTTTTTTTCCAGTTCTCATGTACATGTATCTTGTAATGTGGAGGTAACTGGGCTTGTCACTTTTCATGTCTTTTCTGTCTTCCTGCATATTCTCAACACGTCCTCGCTGCTTGTTAAAGTAATTTATGACCTGTGAAGCACTTCAGGATAGTTGATGAGATATTACAGCCGTCTTTGTTTTATTCTGCTTTTATTTCATACTTTTCCTCAGAATGCTTTGCCTACCATGGAATTTGATAGCTGTGGATAAAAACAATGTAGCTTTATTAGTTGTGTGATGAATACCATATATAATGATCACTGTATTCCAAATGAAGCTGGCTGAATTAAAACATGGTGACATTTTAATCAGAATCTTCCTTGCTAGGGCCTGTTATATTTTATACCTCAATTTACTCAGATAACAATCAGTCATTTTTTCTGACTCATATATGTCTGTAAAACATAGCAGAAGTTTTCATGTTTCGCACCAGATTTACTGATGGATTTCAATAATTTTTCGCACTTTAAAAGGCAACCTTATTGCTTCTTATTCTTTGATACATATTTAACTAAATTGTTTAAGAGGGATGATAATAAAACCATCAGAGATATCCTTCTGCTCAGTCCCCAGAGCTGTTAACTCCCCATAATCCAAAAATTGATCTGTCCCTCTGACTTGAATATACAGTACTTAATGACTCGAAGATAGATACAAAATGCTGGAGTAAGTCTGCTGGACAGGCTCTGGAGAGAAGGAATGGGTGAAGTTTCGGGTCAAGGCCCTTCTTCAGACTCTTAATACTTATGTACTGTTGTTAATATTGGCTAAATTAAAGACACCATAAAATGGAGGATCCCTGCACTTGTCAGAATTGCTTAACCCTTGTCAGCTGAACTTTACAGGCTTTGATTGGCGGCAGCCAGTCTAGGCTCAGACTGATATGCAGGATGGTTCTCCCTGTTTCTCTTAAATTGATAACATATACAGTGGTTTTGCAAACTAACCTTAAATGCATCATTTCTATTGGGTCGCTGCAAAAGCATTGTAAACAGTATACATAATGTTGCAAGATGGTCATCCTGTTAATTGATAATTGGTCGAACTGTTGAGCCTTGGAGAAATTGTTTGAATCTCAGGGCACATGTTTCAATGTTTTTTCTTGTTAGCTTCCTTCAAGACCTTTCTTTCTTATACAATGTGTAAATAAGTAATCTACACAATCTGAAGTTCAAGATCATCTTTAATCAGTACCCTTATATAACGGTACAGCAGGTCGTTAGTTGTTAGTTCCAAGCGTGACCGCTTCCAAGACTGACTAGTGTAGGAAGTGGGTGTTAGTATGAATCATACAGTAAGGTGGGGTTAGTGATGCTATTCTACTATGATTGGTTCACCTGCAATAACCAATCTACATCCTTCCCCGTAAAGAGCGAATATAGTTAAACATACATGCAGCTAGAATTCAAACATACTCGCCATATCTGACAGGCGGTCTACTAATACGGCCCGAATACGTACGGACCAAGCCCTCTCCCCCTTCACCAGAAAAGTTAGAGGGAGGCGGTGAACCCGGAGGTGAGAAAGCAGCAGGGGACACCCGTGGTGACCGACAGGGGGGGCATGCGGGAGAGGTAGCATTGTTGTTAGTCATAGCCGCCAGTCGTGGTGGGGTAAGGGACATACTGGAACTGGAGGTGGACACGGCAGCAGATGGCTGGAACAGTAGAGGTGGAGCGAAAGGATCAGCTGGTGGTGGACGTGGTTCCTTCACAGCCAGCAAGTGTTGGCGGCTCTGACGGTACAAGGCGCCATCGATGTCAACAAGGTAAGATCGGGGTTCTTCAGACAGGCCAACAATGCAACCTAGACGGGAATGTCCCACAGTAGTTTGCAAACGGACGACTTGGCCCGGTAGCAGTGGTTTAAGTGGTCTGCTGGACCTGTCATGAGATTGTTTCTGGATGTCGTGTTTCTCCTGGATACGCTTCTGGATCGTGGCTGGCTTCAGCACCTGTGGCACCAGCTTCTGCTGGGCAATCGGTATCGGAGGTCTTTTTGTCCTGGACATCAGTCGTTGGGCTGGTGAGCCCAGGATCCCGCCTCTGGCGATGTTCCTGAGGTTTAAAAGGTCGAGATACTATTAAAATATTAAAACGAGGCCTCACATTCATATATATAATACAATTTTACCCTGATATTTCCTTATAACATATATATATATCAGAGTTTAATTATTAAACCAATATTTTTGATTTCAATAAGAATCAGCTGTTGGTTGAAGGGGTTAACGAGACGTGCTCCTGGACATAAGCCAGGAGCTCGTTTCTCATCCCCTCCTCCTGCTTATAGACAAGGTTACAATTTATTAAAAATTCATATTAGTATGTTAGTTCATTATTTTTTTTTTTTGTTTTTGTTAGTATTCTAATCTAACCTGCATAACTTTTAAAGTTGTTAATAGGATAAGTTCTTACAATTGGTTATAACATTTTAATCAATAAGCAATTATTTTCTAATTCATATCCCGTTATAAAGTTGTTTACACGTTTTGAACAGAAAATGTCCTTGCTTCAACATTCCGGAGATAACAGTGTAACTATCCCCAGACAAAACATAGCTGAAAATTATTCGGATCTGCCAAAGCTCCCTTTTATTTCTGTCTTTCAACAATCGTTTGGGCATATTTGAAAGCGTCTTCAGGCTTAACAAATGACTTTTCAAGACCATTAAAAGAAATACGCATTTTAGCGGGATAAAAAACCCCGAATCTGACCCCTTCTCTCCCTCTTAAAAGATCTTTAACCTTATCAAATTTGTTTCTTTTTTGCACAATTTCATGTGGGTAGTCCCTGAATATCTTAATAGTGTCTTTGTCCAGCCGTAATTGTACACCATATTTGATATGGGTCATAACATATTCCAGTTCTGCAGTATCTCGAAATTTCACTATAATATGTCGTGGATAAGCTTTTCCCGCATCAAATCTTTTTCCAAATCTTGGGACACGATGAGCCACTTCGATTTTCGGTTCCTTGGGAAGATTCAACAGTTGTTTCAACAAGCCCATGGCAAATTCACGTACCTGTTCCCCTTCTGCCCCCTCTGAAACACCAAGAATCCTCAGATTCTGGCGTCTAGAACGAGCTTCCAGGTCCAGGCATTTGAATGAGACTTTCTCTAATTGAGTCCCCATTTGTAGTGATGCTTGTTCGTTTTCTCGCCTCATTTGCTCATGTTCTTGCCTCAGTTTCGCCATGTCTTCAACAAGTCGTGCCGTATTTTTCTCCAATTCCGTGATTGTCTGCATACTTGCAGCTACTGTTTCAAGTACAGCCGTGAACTTATCCGTAGTAATTACATCCATCTTATCCATTTTCTCTGATAGTCCATCTTTCACCTCATCAATTCGTTTATTCATAGTGTCCAGTAAATCCGTCATATTCTTCTGGTTACCAGCATTTAAATCCTTCATCATCTTCTGCATTCCTTCCATCATTTTTGCCGAATTTTCCTTCATTTCCTTCTTATCTTCCACCCTATTATCCGAGATCTCATCTTTCAAATTTTTCATTGATTTTTTCAAGTCATCAAAGTCTTTCTTAGATCTTGTATCCATTTCTGCAGCCACTTCAGAGACTTCAGAGGTAACTTCAGTTTCGAACTGTTTCGACAGCTTATTCACAGCTCTCTGAGGGCTCACAGCTGGAGTCAATTTACTCATTTAAAGGGCTTCAAACCACCGTTTAAAACATCGCGTTTAACGATGACGTCATCAGCGCGGTAACCAGAAGCTCCGGTAAGGTTTTTAAAAACAATCCCGATTTTCGGACCCGTTTTACACGATAAATCGTGAAGTTTTTCGGGAGAGGAGCTGGGTGCACGTCTGTTAGTCTAACATGACGCCACCGGAAGTCAAAAACAGAGAGGGAATATGAAATCGAAAACTGGGGAACTCCTCAATACCTACATAAACAACACTAATATAGCAGATGTTTGGAGAATTGTGAACCCAACTGGCAGGGAATATTCGTTTTACTCAATGGTACATAAGACATACTCACGTATAGACTACTTTCTGCTGGATACAAAATTAATCCCCCAAACATCTAATGCAATATATCATACAAATTCAATTTCAGACCATTCTCCACTAACTTTCTTTTTAAAACTGGAAGGATTGTCTAAGAATAATTCATTCTGGAGATTTAACTCTCAAATTTTAAAAGATCCACAAGCGAGTATATATTTAAAAGAACAAATGGAGGTCTTTTTTCAAACAAATGATACTTCAGATATATCGCCTACTTTACTTTGGGAATCTTTTAAAGCATACATTAGGGGTATTATAATTTCATATCAAGCTTTTCAAAATAAAAAGAATAAGAATGAACAAAGACAGTTAGAAGAACTTATTAGACAAATGGATATAGATAATGCTAAAGATCCAACAATAGATAAACATAATAAAATAATAATTTTAAAATTTAAATTAAATAAATTATTATCTGCCAAACTTATAAGACTTTTTCAAATTACAAAACAAGAGCACTTTGAATTTGGGGATAAACCGCATAAACTTTTGGCTCGCCAGCTAAAAAAACGAGAAAAGGAACATACTATACCAAAGATCAAATCAGATAAAGGGGAATTATTAACAACACCGAAGGATATTAATAAAAGATTTGCGCAATTTTACGAGAATTTGTATACATCTAAAACGATAATTGATTCCAATAATATCACAAAGTTCTTGGATACCTGTAATCTTCCAAAGTTAGAGCTGAAGGAACAAGAGGAACTGGGTGCACAAATCTCAATTAAGGAATTAGAAGATACAATAAACTCACTAAAAAATGGAAAAACACCAGGCCCTGATGGATTTACTAATGAATTTTATAAAAACTTTTATGAAAAAATAATACCAAGATTACAAAAAATGTACCAATACGCTTTTAAAAAACGAATACTACCTGATACATTAGCGGAATCAACGATTACATTAATACCTAAGAAAAATAAGGATTTAGAAGATCCTGGCTCATATAGAGCTATAGCATTGTTAAACACAGATCAAAAAATATTAGCGAAAACATTAGCCAGAAGATTAAGTAAATACATTAGTAAATTAATAAACCCAGATCAGACAGGGTTTATCCCTAAGAGATACTCTTCTAATAATATGAGACGTCTACTCAACATAATGCACTCACACAAATCTGAAGATCAAGAATTATCAATTATTTCGCTGGATGCTGAAAAAGCATTTGATCAAGTAGAATGGAATTATATGGATAAAGTATTACAAAAATTTCAACTGGGAGAGAATTTTATTTTATGGATTAAGTTACTATATAACAAACCTACAGCTAGAATACTTACTAATAACATATTATCCTCGAAATTTCAACTATCAAGGGGAAATAGACAAGGATGCTCATTATCACCACAGCTGTTTGCTCTCATTATTGAACCGCTAGCAGAAAAAATTAGAATACACCCTGATATTCATGGATATAATACTAAAGACTCATATAATAAAATATCTTTATACGCGGATGATATATTATTGTATATCACAAAACCTCAAATCACTATACCAAATATATTAAATTTAATTGAAGACTTCGGATCTTTTTCTGGATATAGAATAAATTGGAATAAAAGTGAAATTATGTCAATAAAACCGAAAGATTCAACACATCTTTTAAAATTCCCTTTTAAAATAGCTACAGAAAAATTTAAATATTTGGGAATCGAAATTACCAGAGCATATCAAGGTATGCTCAGGGCAAATTTTGACCCCCTACTTAATAAACTGAATACATTAATTAAATTCTGGAAAACGCTTCCGATGTCTTTAATAGGCCGAATAAACGCAATAAAAATGATCTTTTTACCACAAATTTTATACCTATTTCAATCAATTCCTATATACTTACCTAAGAAGTTTTTTAAAAAACTCGACTCAGATATCACTAATTTTATATGGGACTATAAATCACATAGAATACAAAAAACCCATCTGAATAAATCTAAAGTATTGGGGGGTCTAGCACTACCCAATTTTATGTATTATTATTGGTCAGTAAATATTAAAAACATGATTCAACTGATGGATAACTCCGCCCAGCAAGTAGACTGGATTGTAATGGAGAAAGAGGATTGCTCCTCTAGAAACATTGGAGCGATCCTCCTCTCTCCAATGAAATTGAATAACATAAACTATAATAAGAACCCAATTATTCATAGTACAATCCGTATTTGGAAACAAATAAAACAAAATTTAAAAGGTCGAGATACACATCAGCGAGCCCGTTACTTTGTGGGTATTCGGGGCTGCTCGTGACGTGGTGGAAATTCCATCAGTTGGCAAAGTGTTTGAAGGCTTGACTGGTAAACTGTCTTCTGTTGTCGGACTGCAAGCGGACAGGTGCGCCGAATGTGGTGAAGTGTTTCTGTAGCTTTTGAATGACCATCTCTGATGTGATAGAAGGCAGTAAATCAAGTTCGAAATAGCTAGAATAGGAATCGACTAGGACCAGATAATGTTTACCGTGCCATTCGAAAATGTCTGCCGCCAGCGAAGTCCAGGGCAGTGCTGGTGGAGGTTGTTGCAGCAGGGGCTGTCTCTGTTGATGCGGCACCAGGCTGTTGCAAATGGGGCAAGAGGCTGTTCTGTCCCATACGTACCTGGCCATGCCAGGCCAGTAAAACATATTCTGTGCGTGGGCCAGCGTGGCATCGGTGCCTGGGTGCCTGCTGTGAGCCTCTTTGTAGTATTCATCATGTAGTGATGAAGGGATCACGACTTTGTGGCCCTTAACTATGACACTGTCCTGTATTACCAGTTCATCACGGACTAAGAAGAACTGCTGCACCTCCAGTGGTGTGCTGGATTGCCTGTCTGGCCAGCCTCTCTTGATTATGGATGAGCGTAGCTGGAGGGTGGCGTCAGCGGCTGTGTGTTCGGCTAGGCGGCGCAATTGTTTTGTGGGAACAAAGTCGTTGCTGAGAACCGTAAACTCGTCCCATTCGTAGGGGTGTCACTCGGTGGATGCCCGTGGTGCGCGAGAGAGTGTCCGCAATGAGCATGTCCTTACCCTTTTTGTAAACAATTTTAAAGTCAAATCGCTGGAGTTGCATCATCATACGCTGCAGACGTGCAGGTGCTGCGTGGATTGGTTTGTTGAGGATGGTAACCAGAGGCTGGTAGTCTGTCTCGACCGTGAAAACATTCTCAAAGACAAAGTCCTTGAATTTAGAACAAGCGAAGACCACAGCCAGCAGCTCTTTCTCAATTTGCGCGTAGCGCTGTTCGTTGTCGGTCATGGTGCGGGAGGTATAGGAGACAGGACGTAAAGTCCCATCGGCAGATGATTGTAGGCAGGCGGCGCCGAGTCTGTATCATGAGGCATCGCAGGTAACTGTCACAGGGCGCTTCAGGTCGAAAAATGTCAAGGTTGGAGCGCTGGTCAGCCTAGATTTTAAAGCGTCAAATGTTTTTGGTGCTGCTGGAACCAGTCCTCATAGGATAATGTGGATGCCTGATGGCAACGTTCAAATCCTTTGGATTGATGCATACGCGGTGCTCGTTTTTATCCTTCTTAAGGGTGGCAACCATGGAGGAAGCCCATTCAGTTAGTTCACTGATCTCTTCTAGTATGCCTAAGGAGACCATGTTCTTTAGTTCAGACTCAATCCTCTCTCATAGCGTGTGGCACACGGTGAGGTGCGCGGACAACTGGGTCAACTGTGGGGTCAATGGATATCTTGTAGGTCACAGGCAGCTTGCCTAGTTTGCCATCAAACAGATCAGCTTACTCTTTTACCGGGTCCACAGATATCAGTAGCTTGTGAACTGACCGGTCAAAGGAAACCAGCCCTAAGTCTTGGCATGCATGGATGCCCAGTAGAGTCAAAGTCAGAATTCAAAACATAGAAGGTCAGATTCCTTGTAGTGTTTTTCAGCACACATTTGAAAGTGGTTCTTCCCAGGGGATACAAAACTTCTTCCCCGTAAGCATGTAGAGTGGACTTATCTTTAGTCAAGGCCTCATTATTTTTTATCTTGTTGTAGATGTGCACAGACATTATATTAACTCTTGCACCAGTATCTAGCTTGGCCTAGACAGGTTTATTATTAATTGACATCAGAACTGATGGATCGAGAATCTTACCAGCTGTGTGAAGGAGTGAATGCACAGTTGACTCCCCATATGTGTTAATTGGACTGTCCTCGGGGGCAGAGTCGAGCTTGTCTTGAGAAGCAGGAGTTGTTTGGTCTTGTTGCAGCACGTGCAGATTAGACGCTGAACTAGAGGGTCTTTTCCCATTGGCTCTGCAAACGACGGCGAAATGGTTCATCTTCTTGCAGTAATTGCAGGACTTTCTGTAAGCAGGACAGGTAGCTTGCCCCTTGTTGTGGAAGTAGTTGCAATTAGGACATCTCTGAGGGGGCTCATTGGCGACCCCAGATTAGCCGGTTGAAGGGGCTCAGTCATAAATCTTCTGTTATCGGTCGGTGTTTGTAGTCTGTTGAAACCCGTCATGTTTATGGTCTTCTTCTCAGAGTCAAGCTGTTCGCTTAATGGAGCAACAAACTCAGACATACGACAGGCATGTGTAGCCTGCTCTAGGGTTAAATCAGGATTCCGCAGTAACTCAGTCCTTAGCTTCTGATCAATCATCCCAGAAATTAGTTTATCTCTTATCAGGTCATTTGTCATGGTTTCGAATTGGCACCTCTGGGCCATGTATCTTAAATCACAAATAAATCTCTCTACCGGCTCATCAGGAAGCTGGTGTCTCACAAAGAATTTGGTTCTTTCTGAAATGCGGTTCTACGGTAGGTCACATATCTCACGGAATTTACGCAGTAAAACATTAGGGTCATGCATAGACTCGGCAGGCACAACTACCTGATCGTTGTTGTCTTGGACAGCTGGTGCGTATTCAAAAGTCAGATCTCTCATCATGGCTTCGGGTCCCGCCAGGTTAAGTAAGAGGGAAGCCTTGACAGCGTCTGGTTCATTTTGGTGGATGATATTGATGTAGTGTCCGTAATCAATCTCAAAGAGCCGCCATCGCTCGCCAATGGCGGAATCAAAGATAAGCTGTGCAGGCTTGCTGCATGATTGAGCCATAGTGAAGCAAGCAAAAAAACAGAAATAAAAAACAGTAAATGGACACGGTGGGTTACTCCAAGCTTACTGACACCATATAAATAAGTAATCTACACAATTTGAAGTTCAAGATCATGTTTAATCAGTACCCTTATATAATGGTACAGCAGGTCGTTAGTTGTTAGTTCATTGTTACCGCTTCCAAGACTGACTAGTGTAGGAAGTGGGTGTTAGTTTGAATCATACAGTAAGGTGGGGTTAGTGATGCTATTCTACTATGATTGGTTCACATGCAATAACCAATGTACACAATGTATGAGCTGTTGTATTATTAGGCCAGGAAATGTCTGTTATGTATGGAGTTAATTGATATCTGTAATTGGATTATTAAGAGACCACCCCCATGTGGTTCGGCCCCTCGAGGTCCCGGGACGTATAAAGGTCCACTGCCAAAAGTTCCAACATCGATCTTCTGGGAGAGCGCTTGGGACGGCGTGAACTTCTGGAGTGTTTCTGTCTGAGCGAGGCCTTGAGGGCTTGAACAGGCAGATACGAGGATTGAACCCACGATGGGATAGGTACACTAGTTGAACTGTGATGCGCTTTTGTTAAAATAACATTTAGTTGTTTCAAATGTTTGATTCAGTGTTTTTACTGAAACTAGACTGAGGGGGGAAGCTTAGAAGTGAGCAATTTACACTGTATTAAGAACATTTGTATCTCATACTTAATAACTCTCCATCTTCAATTCATAGAGTTCTGAAGAAGCATAATTCCTGATAAAAAATCTATCTCATCTCACCCTTAAATTGCTGAGTATGCTGATATTGGGCCCTCTCATTCAAGATTCCCTTGCAAGTAAAAACCTTCTCAAAGCTTTTAACCTGTCATGTCCCTCAGAATTATATATGCATGATAGAGATTAGTTCTCATTCTTCTAAAGCCCATTGAGTATAGGCACTGTATACTTAAACTATCCTCTTAATACAATTCCTCATACAGGGAATCCATCTGGTGAATACTCCATGTAGTATATCTATGGCAAGTATATATTTCCTTTACTATAGAGACCAAAACTGTACAGTACTTCAACAATTCCCAGTGCAGTTGTAGTGAGACTTTCATCTTCTTGCATTCAATCACCTTGGTAATGAAGGCTAAGATTAACTTCCAAATTACTTGCTGCATCAGTATTCTAACCTTCTGTGCTTCCTGTCAACCAGATCATTCTGAACGCCAACATTCAATAGTCTCACGCCATTGACTTCTAGTTTTTATGAAAGGTCCTGACCTGAAATATTAACCTGTTTATCTCTCTCAACAAGTTCCGCCTGAATTGTTCACTTTAAAAAAAAAATCCAACATCAGCAGTTTTTTTGGTTTATTATGAAAATTAAATCATTTTTTATTCTTCCTGTCAAAGTACTTGACTTTACATTTTCATACACAATGTACTCTGATTCCCATTTCTGCTGACTCATTTAGTCTATGTATATCCCCTTGCAGCCTCTTTCAATCCTCCTCACAGCTCACTTTACCACCAGTCTTAGAATTATCACCACAACTGTATTACAGACAGCCCTTTTATCTAGGCAGCTAAAGTGGATTGTAAATGGCTGAGGCCCCACCATTCATCACTGGGGCATACTATTTGTAATACCATGTGATCTGAAAATACATGTCAACTATTAGCTGCTCCTTTACCCACCCAAATGGCCTGACTCCTTCCTAACTCAGAAAACACCCTTTTCAAGTCAAGTCAAGTTTAATGTCATAGACACAAGTACAGTGAGGTATGGGTACAATGAAAATCTTTCTTGGAGCAGCATCACCTCCAACATTCTTTTTAATTTGAATCAAAAATGCAGAATAATACTGGCAGCATGAAAATAAAACACATTTCTTCCTCGTTTTTTTGTTCATTTGCTTTCTTCTTTGGTTTCACTAGCCAATAAATGACCATTGTAACATTTGCTCCTTCCATATGTTCTGATATTAATTAATTTGGTTGTTTCTTCAAGTTTGGGAAGGTTTATTTTAAACAGCAGGATATATTCTGTTGTCTATTGTCAACTTTCCCCCAGGAATTATAACACTTGAATTGATATAAGTGCCTTTCTGAAACTAGTAATGAAAGTTGAGAACAAAATGGTTGGTAAGTTAATTGACCATTATAAATTATCCCAAGTGTAGTGGTTGGTAGATTTGATGGCAATGTGAGAGAAGACCTCGCAGGAAATAATAGTGGGGGAATGTGAATGTGAATGTGAATTGAGAGTTGTCAAAGCCTTTATAGCCTTTGATGTTGAAAAGAAATATGAACAAATTGAATTTTATAATTGAAGAAAACCTGGGTTCTTTGGCACCTTTTCACAAAGAACATGTAATAGTATAGCATAGGAACAAACCTTTCAGCCCATTATATTTGTGCTGAATGTGGCACCCAGTTCAACTAATTCTGCTTGCAAATGATCGATGTATCTCAATTCCCTGCATATTCACATGCCTGTCTGAAACACCAGTACTGTATTTGTTTCCACCACCATACCCGGCAGCACATTCCAGGCATCCACCGTATAAAAAGATTTGCCCTGAATATCTACATTATAGTTTCCCCCTTATGGATTAAAAGATAATCAATACGTTAAAATACATTGCTTACTTCCAGTGGATTATTTTGCTAAAACCTAGCTCAATATATTCCACCTCATTAAGGTTATCTTTGTGCATAACCTTCCACATTGACAAAACCTCACTCAAAATATCTCAACAAAATGCCTTTCAGTAATTAAATACAAATTTCAGTAGCCACATTCTGTGCAACAATATGAACCCAGGAACCTTGGACTATTTAACTTCAAGTGTCTTTTCCATCATTGATGCCTGATCTGTAAACCTTGAAATGTTAGAACAAGTCTGAAGGTTACACAACTCCAGCACCAAAAATGTTTCACCTGGTACTGCGATCAGGATATGATAGCGGCATTGTACTCTGCCACTGTGGGCAAGATTGGTAGTTTTAATGGTGGAAATTTGGGGTCTGGGACTCGGACGATCATGAACTTGCCCATATGCTGTAGTGACAAAGGTGGCAATGTGCTTGGGTAAAGCGATTATGGTTGTGCAGAGCTGCGGGAGTTTGGGTACAATGAATGCAAGATAATCTGTTAATTGTATGCCCCAAATCCTTATCGATGGTTCAATGTTTTTTTATTGTCACGTATTCACAGCACAGTGAAATATTTTCGCACGACCCACAAATGCACAGCTGCCCATATTTTGGCGCCGTTTACAAAGAAAAAGAAAAAGTCCAAAGTCCACATGCTGGAAGAACTGGAGCGTCCCTGATCCAAGTAATTCCAGGTAAGTCCCTGGCTGTTGCAGGCCCGTAACCTGATGTCCCTCTCCTCGCCCGACCACCAGCTGTGTCCTTGAGGGCATCTCTCTTGCAGCAACCCTTGATGGCGCTGGAGGCAATACCACAGTCCCTCTTCTACCAGTCCACTCCTCGCATCCTTATCTGTAAAGATCAGATTGTCTCAAAATTAATCAACTCAGGTCTTACTGATTAATCAACTAAGGGTCATGTGCCTTATCTGACATGCTTTTATCTACTTTTCACCTCTAGCCTTGTAACTTTCTCCATCCATCTGCCAATCACACCCCACCCCCTCACCAGTATCCACCTATCACTTGTACCACCCTTTCTTCTCTTTTCCAGCTTTCTTACGCCTATTCCCATCGGTTTGAATATGGGTCCCAATCTAAAATGTCGTCTGTCCATTTCCTCCACAGATACAGGTTGACCCACTGAGTTTCACCAGCACTTTGTGGTTTGCATGTAACCTGGCTACAAGGTCAGGGGTTGGGTATCCTGTGGTGAGCAACTGACCTCCCGACACTACAAAGATAAACCCCACCTCCGGAGTGCAATTTGAAAACCTTCTTGATGAGTGCAGCTCACTTGTACTTAAACCTCGTCCCTCGACTTCATCCAGGAACCACGACAGTCCATTCAGATTAGGCAGAGGTTTACTTGCACCTCCTCCAACCTCATTTACTGTATCCAGTGCTCCCATTGGGGGCTTCTATATATCAGTGAGACCAAGCGTAGACTTGGCGATCATTTCGCTGAACACTTCCCCTCAGTCCACCTTGGCTAACACGATCTTCCATTTTCCACATATTTTAACTCCCCTTCCCATTCCAATTCTTATCTTTCTGCCCTGGGCCTCCTCCACTGACAGAATGAGGACACATGCAAATTGGAAGAGCAATACCTCACATTTAGCTTGGACTGCTTACAATGCAGCGGTATGAATATTGATTTCTCTAATCTCAAGTAACACTTGCATTTCTTTCCCCCCCGCTTCCCCCACCCTAGTCATCTTATTAGTTCCACTGTTGGCATTCTTGTATCCCTGTCATTAGCACATCATCCCCAGCCAACAATGGGCTATTATGCACTCCACCCTTCTTGATGTCATCTGCTGCTGGCCCTGTTTTTTCTATCTTTCAGTCTGAAGAAGGGTTCCAACCTGAGATGTAACCGATTCCTTTTCTCCAGAGATGTTGCCTGACCCACCGAGTTACCTCAGCATTTTGTGTCTATCTTTGGTATAAACCAGCATCTGCCGTTCCTTTCTATACATGATTTCATCATTCTCACTTTTGAATGATCATGTGCAGGGATTCTAAGGATGTGGTGAGGATTATGCACTTTCTCAAGGAGGCTTTGAAAACATCCGGCATACATTTTGGGGAGTTTGATGCCAAGCATGCAAATTAAATATTATAACCATTGGAACTTGTCACTATATCAGCTTGACTTGACTAGACTTGGTCAAGTATTTTCAGCCGTCTGATGCTGAAAATGCTGAAGGGAGAAATAGTCATGCTGAAAAAAGAAATAAAGTGCTGGAGTAACTCAGCAGGTAGGGTTAGAGGCCTGGATAGAGTGATTGTGGAGAGGATGTTTCCACTTGTGGGAGAGTCTAGGACCATAGTCCATAGCCACTGAATAAAAGGACGTGCCTTTAGAAAGGAGATGAGAAAGAATTCCTTTGGTCAGAGGGTGGTGAATCTGTATAATTCATTGCACAGACAGCTGTGGAGGT
The DNA here is from genome assembly GCA_038087875.1 of Malacoraja senta. Taxonomy (NCBI): domain Eukaryota; kingdom Metazoa; phylum Chordata; class Chondrichthyes; order Rajiformes; family Rajidae; genus Malacoraja; species Malacoraja senta. Next base: position 188,893,283 of record CM075977.1, read on the forward strand.
CACGTCAATGGATATTTTTAAGCAGAGATTCACAGAATTTTGATAGATAAATAGATACATAGACAATAGGTGTACGAGGAGGCCATTCGGCCCTTCGAGCCAGCACGCCATTCAATGTGATCATGGCTGATCATCCACAATCGGTACCCAGTTCCTGCCTTCTCCCATACCCCTTGATTCTGCTAGCTGTAAGAGCTCCATCTAACTCTGTTGAGTAAGGGTGTCAGGGGTTAAGGGGCAAAGGCAGGAGAATGGGTTTGAGAGGGAAAGGTAGATCAACCATGATGGAATGGCAGTTGATGGGTCGAATGGCCTCATTCTGCTCCGAGAAACTTATGAACCTAGGTTGCATCTCTGGAGAACATGCATAGATGACGTTTCAGGCCAGCACCCTTCTTCAGATAGGTACTGATGTTGGTTCACATCCTTCTAGAGGATTTGGACAATTTTGTGGAAACATGCCAGTGATATCTTTCATCTATTTTGAGAATTCATTAGGTAGTCCATATCCCCAAAGCATGCAGAAGGGTGGAACTCGTTTCTCCCTGGTGTACCATATGCATTGCACTCAATAAGAGGTGCTGATTGTGGAACATTCTTTTATCAGATGTCCCAAGGTATTGCTTGCTCACTGAAAGTAAATGACCTCATCATTTCCATTTCTAAAAAGTGGCTCCTGGGATATAGGCAGAGGTCCCTCCTGGGATATAGGGAGGGTCATCCTGAGACCATTACACGAGATTCCTCCTGGGATATAGGATGAAATTCGTCTCAGGATATAGGAAGAGGTCCTTGTTGGGATATAGGAAGAGGTCCCTCCTGTGATTTAAGAAGAGGTTCCTCCCAGGATATAGGTAAAGATCCATGTTTTGCTGAAGATCTTTATTAAGGATCAAATTAGAGGCAAATCGATGGAGTGCCACATTTATCCCATAACCTACTATCCCCATAATTAACACATATCTTAGTGGTTCTGACAAAGAACCCTTAATCTGAAATCTTAACTATGTTTCTCTTTCTACAGATGCTGCTTGACCTGCTGAGTTCTCCCAGTATTGTTTGTATTTGTTTAAAAATTCCACCATCTGCTGTTGCTTTGATTTTCAAAAATCTCACCATCCCAGATTTAAAATTAATAAATGAGCCAATATGAATTTGTCATTTGCAGAATATATATCCAAATTATTGTCATCCAATGCACGTGCAAGTGTTTATCTTCAGAAACAAAAGATTGAATGGTTATGAGCTGGACCAGTGATTTTCTTTTCTGTTTGGTTATTTCTTGTTTGTGGACTGTTCAACAGATTTTGGGTCCATTTGTTCCCATTATTTTGTTTTTCCATGAAAATGTATAGAAAATAAGAGGGGGTAGGACCAGAAAAGTTTTCGAACTTCTTCTTACCCCTTTTGAACATGAACGATATTATTTGTATTATTTGAGTTACTTATTTATTTGTTTTCCTTTGTGTTTTATTTTCTTTTTTATTGCTTATACGTTTATTTGTGTTTGTATTTTTTTTAACATGTTCAATAAATAAAATTAAAAAAATTAAAATTAAAAAAATTAAAAATAAAATAAAAACTTCATGCCTATAGCTCGCAGATCTAATTTTGAAACAATATCCTCCAGGCCTAGATCTCAGAAGTATAGACAGTGGTTTATTTCCATCAACCCTATCAATTCCAGTTAATATCTGATAACTTTGAGCAAATCATCCCTGGACCTCCTTAATTCCAAAGATTGCAAATATTAATGTGCGTGATTATTTCTCCAAATGTAATCCTTGGATTCCATGTGTCATTCCGGTAAAACTACTGTACAGTACACTTACTCCAAGGCCAACATTCTCTTCCTAAGATGTGGTGAACAGAGTTGTTGATTTATCCCTTGGTATGAATAACCTGAGATCTGCGCATGATATCCTTTTCTCCAGTCCCCTAGACATAATAAACATTATTCTATTTGGATTTTATGATTACTTTATCTGCCTACATCTTAATTAACATTATACTTAAAACACCAGTCTCTTTATACTTCCACTGCTTCTCACCTTTAAAGAGAAAACCAGAAAGTACTCTCATCTAACCATTTTAGGCCTATGGATGGATGACTTCACATTTGACTAAATTGGAATCTCTTCCCCATAGCATAACAATTTGCTCAATCTATGAAAATGTCCTTGTAATTTAATCCTTGGTTCCTTAAATGGCTTTCTATCCCTTTGTAGGAAATAACTGTACCCTAACACTGATCTTTGTGAAATGCCATGAGTCAAGTCCTGCTCCTTGTCCTCAATCTCTGTCTGCTTTGCAGTGTCCTAATGAATGATCTAATTTGTTGGCATTACATTGAATGTGGGAGAAATTCAGGATATTCAATCCCCTTTTTTTTTATCATTCACCTGACGAATCTCATTTAAAAAAATGATTATTCTTCCTTAATTAAGCATGAGAGCATCTTAGATGCTGATGTAGTGGAGAAGAGGCAGGCAAAATGTGTAGGAAGGCACTGCAGATGCTGGTTTACACCAAAGATAGACACAAAATGCTGGAGTAACTCAGCAGGTCAGGCAGCATCCGTGGAGAAAAGGAATAGGTGATGTTTGAAAAATACATTCATTACCATGTGATAAAAATTTCCCAGCAGTTCAACTCCCATTGTCTGTCTTTCTTCCCAGCATTCTCTCTATAATGTGTTGGTATTTAAAACACATTTGGGCAATTATCAATGATTCATCTCTTTTTTAAAAGAGTTAGAGTCATACAATCATGTACTGCAAAAACAGGCACTTTTTGCCCATGCTGACCAAGATTCCCCATCTAAGCTGGTCCCATTTACCCACATTTGGCACCTATCGCTCTAATCCTTTTCTATCCATGTACCTGTCCAAATGTCTTTTAAATATAGTTATTCTGCCTGCCTCAATTACTTATTCTGGTAGTTCATACCATTAACACACAACACTGTGTGAAAAAGTTGCGCCTCAGGTTCCAATGAAATCTTTCTCCTCTCATCTTAAAACTATGCCTTCCAGTTCTTGAATCCCCTTCCCTAGAAAAAAAACCTGCATTCACCCTATCTATTCCCCTCAAGATTTTATGCACCTCAAAGATCACACTTAGGAGGCTGTCCCATTTGGGCGACATTTGGACCACTGTGGAGCATCAGTGACTGACGCCCGTAAAACCATCAAGTTGCACAACATACACGCTGACGTATGCTGTCATGCGGGTGACACCCAGTTAGGGTTGAGGCTGTAAAATATTCTTCCTTCAATGCATGGATTAAAAAAATTAATGTATTACATTTAATACAATAAAATCAATTGTGCAAATGAAAAGATGTCTGAGTCATTCAGTTTTCTGTATAGATGTATTGGTCCGCTTCCGATCACCTTCTCTATAACTTTTCACAGGGATGGATTCAGTGAGTGCAGACTGAACTCCTCTCTCCCCTCTCCCCCCCTCCTGCCCCCATCCCTCCTTCTCCCCTCCCCCTACCCTTCTTCCCTCCCCTCTCCCCCCCCTTCTTCCCTTCCCCCTCTTCCTACCTTCTCCCCGCTCCACTCTTCTAACCTTATACACTACCCCCACCCCTCACATCCCCTTCTCCCCCTCTCTCTCCCTTCTCCCATTCTCCAACCCCCCCCCCCCACTTTCCCCAACACACCCCATTTGTGGACCCAGCCTGCGACCAGCGATCCCCCACACACTATCCCACACACGCTAGGGACAATTTGTACACTTTGGAGTGCGGAAGTAAACCCAAACCCTAACCCTAACCCCAGCCCTAGCCCTAAACCTAACCCTAACCCTAACCCTAGCCCTAACCCTAACCATAACCGTAACTGTATCGCTAATTCTAGGTTGATAGGCTTGGTATGTATAAATTGTCCCTAGCGTGTGTGGGATAGTGTGCGGGAGATTGCTGGTCGGTGCGGACTCACTGTAGGTCACTGTATCTCTGAACTAAATGTGACACAGGGGCCCCAGGGGTTAGACTCGAACCCACAATGTTCTGCCTGCTCCTCATGGGAACTAAACTGTTGGCCACAAGTTGTCCCAGAGGCAGATCTCTCTTCCAATGGTCTCCCCAAACCCCAAACGGGCTTTTCAACTGGGTACAGGCAATGTTGTCAATGTACCAGTGCCACCCACCTGCTCCGGGCACTGAGTCTAAATACCCACCATCCATTTTGAAGCAAGGCGAGGGGGCGGAGGAGGTGGGGTTCCCAAAGTCTGCATTTATCCCATAGTCAATGTTACTAAAAACAGATGATGTGGGCTTTGTGCAGTACTATTAGTGGGATCTATCTGTCACAGGCTGGGCCCACAAATGGGTGGCGTCGGGGAAAGTGGGGGAGGGTCGAAGAATGGGAGAAGGGAGGGCGAGAGGTAGAAGGAGGTGTGAGGGGAGGTGGTAGTGGATAAGGGGGAGAATAGTGGAACAGGGAGAAGGGAGGAGAGGGGGACGTCCACCATTTGTGGACCCAGCCTGTGACAGCTAGATCCCACTAACAACTCGTGGCCAACATTTTAGTTCCCATGAGGAGCAGGCAGAAGCTAGGGTTAGGGCTAAGGTTAGGGTTAGAGCTAGGGCTAGGGCTAGGGTTAGGGTTTGGGTTCCCTCACACACTCCAAAGGCCCACAGGTTTGTATAAATTGTCCGTAGCGTGTGTGGGATAGTGTGTGGGGGATCGCTGGTCACATGCTGGGTCCACAAATGGGGGGGCATTGGGGAAAGTGGGGGGGGTGGAGAATGGGCAAAGGGAAGGAGAGGGAGAGAAGGGGATGTAGTGGATAAGGGGGAGAAGAGTGGAGCGGCGAGACGGGAGGAAGAGGGTGGAAGGGAAGAAGGGGGAAGAGCGGAGTGGAGAAGGGTAGGGGGAGTGGAGAAGGAGGGATGGGGGCAGGAGGAGGGAAGAGGGGAGAGGGGAGTTCAGTCTACATTCACTGAATCCATCCCTGTGAAAAGAGACGGTGATCGAATCTGGAAGTGGACCAATACATCTATAAATAAAATGGAACGACTCAGACATCTTTTCATTTGCACAATTGATTTTATTGTACTAATTTTTAATATATTAATGTTTAAAATCCATGCATTGAAGGAAGAATATTTTACAGCCCATCAGTGGTCCCTAACCCCAACCCTAACCCTAACCCTATTCGGGCATCACCCACAAGACAGCATATGTCAGCGTGTGACAGGGCGCACAACATGATGAGACACCCAAATGTCGCCCCAGGATTTTGAACATTCCAAAATCCTGGGCGACAGGGAAGCATCGCGCATTACCGCGCGTCACTGCCTGCGTCAGCACGCCTCACCATGCGTCACTCCTGCATCACGATGCGACAACCTCTTTTTAGGCTGTCGCCTAAATGTCACCCAAATGACGCCCAAGTGGGACAGGCCCTTTAGTGCGAGTAAAGTCCGAGCCTATCCAAATTCTTCCTACAGATCAGTCCCACAAGTCCTGGCAACATCCTTGACATTTTTGTTCTGCACCATTTCCATCTTAATGGCATCTTTCCTATGACAGGGTGACCAGTACTGAACACAATATCCCAAGTACAGCCATGTACAACTGTAACATTGCATCCCAATCTCTATGAAGGCACACAAAACTAAGGATGCTGAAATCTTGAGCAAAGCACACGTGCTGGAGTCAAGGAGCACCTATGGAAACATGAATAGATGATGTTTCAAGTCAGGATCATTCTTCATTTGAGTCTGATAAAGTGTCCTGCCACTATACTGCCTGACCTGCTGGGTCACTCCAGCACTTTGTGTTTTTTTCTTAAATTCCTTACTCAATTTCCTGACTGATGAGGGCCCACATTTCAAAAGCCATCTGCACCACCCTCTCAATCTGCGACACCACTTTTCAGGGAATTATGTGCATTGTACTCCTAGATCCTTCTGCTCTACAAAAATCCCCAGAGCCCTTCCGTCCAGAGTCCTTCACCCTCGATGTAAGCCCTGCCCTGGTTTGACTTCACAAAATGCAACTTCTGTCACTTATCTGATTTAAACCCCATTAGACATTCCTCTACTCACATGCCCATCTATCCAGATCCCACTGTAATTCTTGAGAACCATCTTCATTATCCACAATATCTACAATACAACTTATTTTAGTGTCATCTGCAGATTTACAAATCATGCCTTGTACATCCTCATCCAAGGTTTGTATAATGTTTGTATGGCCTGCTGCATCTCTTGAGGCCCAGAGAGCCTCCATCCACTGACTGAAGCACCACTGCCTCTGCAAGATTCTCCTGTGTTATTTTTTCTGCAAATCCACTGTTGTGACCAATGGTCTAAACTGCTGGGTCTAGCAGAGGAAGATACTTTGTGCATGTTATATTGTGCTCAGCACCTTATCTGAGCAACCAATTGCCAGTTCAATGAGACTTTAGAAAACTAGAACAATTTGTGGCCAACATTTGTGCTTGAATGAAGGTGTGCAGAAGATTTCACTGCAGCTGCAGGTTAGAAAATCATTCATGGTTTCTCATTGACAATGCTTGCACATCAATTTGCCTCTGTGCCCTTGATATTTAAACAAGATGCACAGCTAACTAAATGAGGTGCTTTGTTGTGTTGCATCATGTACCAGTCTGTTTGCCTGTCACTTCAGTGGATGCAGCCTCAATATTGTGTAATTGAAGATGGAGCAGCTCCCTGATGTGTAACTAGCAGACTGATTCAGACAGGGCTAAATGAGTTCCTGTCACTCCACTCCAAGGGAACCTCAACAAGGGAACCTGTGGATGTCAGTTAAACCATACCTCTGTGGTAGATCTTCACCACAAAATGAAAATGGACAATAAGGTGATGAATAACAAACAGAATCAAAAGCTTGAAACAGATGCAGTGCCATGTAAACAGTGAAAGTGCTTTATCATGCAAAAAACAGAATATCCAGGAAACTAAAATGAGACCTTTACCAAGTATTTACTCATATTCTAAGGAAGCAGAAGCCAGAATCTGTTTTCTAGGTTCAGGAATTTCCTGACACCATTTCTTAAAATTAAATTCAAACACACTATTGTGGTTGCATTAATGGTATCACCCCTTGATGTTGTGCAGGAAGAGCAGATTAGACCCAGCTCTTCCTGTACTCCAAGACATATAAGCCTGAAATAACTATTATTCAGTTGCTGTTGATGGCAATGTACAAAGAAAATAAATGGCTGGATACCATGGTTGGAATTTGACATTGGTGGTAATCAATAAAGAGGTTCTTGCATTTCACAATCTACTGTATTCTGAACTATCAACATGGGGATTAGCAAATGGGATTAAGATACACTGCCTCTCAGGCTCGTTTCACTATTCAATAAGGTTGTGGCTGATCTCCCACCATGACACCATTTCCCTTCCTTGTCCTAATGACCCTTGGTTCCTCTAATATCCAGAAATATTTTCATCTCAGGTTTAATGTCATCAATTGTTGAATGCCCACTGCTCTTTGTGGTGTAGAATACCACAGAATCACCACCTTTTGAGTGAAGATATGTTTTCTTATTCCAATCCAAGAGAGAGCATTGGTTTAAGATGAGGGGTTGGGGGATTTAAGGAGAAATTTGCTGAAGAACATTATTACCCAGAGATGGTGGAAATCCAGTATACACTGCCAGAGGGTTTAATGATGGTATAGACTCTCACAATGTTTAAGAAGTATCTGCACAAGCACTGGAATTACAATGTCCAAGAAAGCTATGGAGCAAGTGTTGCTAAGTGGAATTAGCATTAGTAGGTGCTTAATGAATCAATGGACATGGTGGGCTGAATTTTCTGATTCCATGCTGAATGACTCCAGGACTCTATAACTCTGAGATTTAATTTTACTTCGGAATCACGTGAGTGACTACGTGAAGAACCCCCGCCAGTCAGCATGCGCATCATTACGTCGTTCGCTTCGCACCTGCCAGCGGTAAGTTTAAACCTACAGGTAAGTTTTGTATTTCTTACCAGGTTGTTGTTTTTCTTGCAGGAACCTCTTTTTACTGAGGTTTCCTGCTGGATTATCGCGAAGTCCGGCGAGGGAATCGGCTATGGGCTGTGGGGAGACCCCGGTTCCGACCGCAGAAGCGGATAGCCGGCGGATGTCGGGTTCGCGATCCCAGTCACTGACAATGCAGTCAGTGGCTTCCAGACGGCTGTGGTTCCCGTGGAGGGGTAAATCCAGTAGAGGGCGGTATCACAACTAGAGTCGCTGACAGTGCGGTCAGCGGCGCCCAGACAGTGGTCCCCAGGCATGGGGTAACACCACTAATAAATTGGTAAACCCTAGGACTCGGACGAGTCGGGCTGGGAGGGTTACCCTCCAGTAATACAGGACAGCAGGAGTTGTGTCAGCGCCGGCCTATGGGAGAGCCCGCGCCAGCAGCGCCTGGGACAGGGCTGCTTAATGTCTCCCTCTTGGAGGAGGAGAGCATGCTGGGTCACTGTAATTCTGACGCCGAGTCTGAGGGTATAGCCGTGGAGCATACCCCAAGGGATGAAGGGCACGTGTCAGAGGTACCATTCCTGTCAGCAAGGTTTTGCCATCCCAACAGAATCAGTGAAAATGTTCCATTCTGGTATAAGTCCGTTGCAAGGGCCATATCAACGCAGGTATTCTCACGTGCCTGAGGCAGCACCTGTTTCCGGGCTGCCTACGAATCGCCCTTTCTGAGGAGGGGAGTGCGAGAGGTCAGATGTAACTGACTTCAAATTCTAAAATATGTCCGTGGAACATACTGGAGACACATGGGTGACCGCAGTGAACAGCGCTATCAGGGGGATATTAGAGCCAGCCTCCGAGTCTTCTATTCAGGTAAGACCTATTCAACAGGCAAAACCTGTAGGACGAAGCAAAAGCTGTCGGACCAATCTCGGCCAACGACGAGCAAAGCTTCATCGTTTCGGCGACAAAGCACCCCACGCCTTCATCGGCAGTAAGCGGTTCACTGAAGCTGGTGGCAGCATGAAAGCTGGGCAAAGGTTTCACGCACCCTACCAGTTCTATTCTACAACTAAGGTAACCATGCAGATAGGTGGGTCTGGCACTTCCGAAACATGGGTAAGTGTACCACTTACAAGTTGGTAATATTTACACTTGGTTGTACAATACACAAATGGTTAAGACATAGTCAGCTACTTGGGGACATCTAACCATGTTAAACTGCACAATACTACTTTCCAAGCTGGTTTGGAATTGGGGCCAGAATTGGGTTTTGAGACAGGCTCAGTATTTTAGCCAGGATTGCCTTCGAGACAGGCTCAGAATTATGGTCAGAGTTGCCTTTAAGAGTCAGGTTCAGAATTATGAGGTAGGCTCACTATTGTGCCCAGGATTGTTTTTCAAGACAGGCTCAGAAATCGGGCCAGAGTTCTCATTCGAGGCAGGCACGAAATGATGGCAGGCGTGGCCTGTTCATTATGAAAGATGGAGAAAGGCGTTTAACTCCCATGTGCAGTATAAATCTTTCCGAATAGAAAACTTCATGACTGACTAACAACTGATTTTCATAGGGGGTTCCCATTTACAGCGATCATCGGAGACATTTCAAATGATCAGGAGGAGGCAATTGCTATGATGAGGCAATGATAACAGTATGATAACAGTAATGCTAACAGCAAAGCATTGCAAAAGGGGCAATTATTTTACCCAGGTTATTTACTAAGTTACTAAAATCTGTGCTTGCACTACTCAGAGTTCAAAAACACTTGTTATGTCTGGATGATATTTTAACGCTATATTTTGCTAAAATCAACTGTTTCAGCCTCAAACTATATTTGACAAATTGGGTCCTCTATCCAGTTAAATTTAAGTTGTAACCACATAGACTTGTTGGTCATTGGGATTTACCTTTAGCTATTAATTAGCCTATGACTCCGCCCTGGGGCAAGAGATTGGAGTTAATAAGAAACCTATAACAGCTTTGTTGTTATAAAAGCAGCCTCTATTCATCAAGAGTAATTGGCAATATAGTAGCTGTGATTCAGCTGTGCAAGTGGGAGAACTGACCATGTAGGTCATTGTTAACACACCTATGCTATTACCTGCTGAAGCTACCAAAGTCACAATGATGGATGAACAGTATTCAGCATTGATCCAATAGTTTGGTCAGTAAACTTTTCAGTTATATTGCAAACTGATGCTAAGGGCTCTAATGTGGAAAATTGCAAATGTCATCTCTAGTTTGGAGGTGGAGGAGATTTGCATGCGTTACCAATTCTTCAGTTATTGGTATCAACTATCTATAGATACTAAGTGCATTCTATGGGTTATTGAGCAAATATGCATAATTTGCTTGCTCAACTTCAAGTTGATACACTATGGTGGTGGCATATCTCAGTCACAGGAGTGCAATCAAGTAAAAGTATCCTGTAATAGTTTACCTAGTACATTTGCCACTGGTGTATCATCAAGTACAGATCAATGACAACACAGAATGGGTGTTGGATCACACAGTATTTATGAAATTCTGGTTCGATTGAACGCCGAATATCGATATGTTGTTTTCATGGTTATTCACCGGTTGCAAAAATATGTGGCATAACAGTGGCGAGATGGTCTTTTATGTCTTCCTCCATTTTGCCTCATCAGCAGGGCCTTCAAATAAAGTCATTAAGATCCTGCCTTAGGGTTTTCCTACTGTCTGACTGAACTATGCAGTTCTGATTCCCGCTTTTGTCGGGAATAATAATAATACAACCTTATACGGTTATTCTAAACGTAAACTTTGATTCTAAAGGTAAACTTAAAAGTTCAGCCTGTGGCTTGGGAAACCAGCCTTTGCATGATAACATCAATTTATGACTAGCAGATTCTGAATAGACTGCCCCTACGGCTTGGGTTGTCACACCGATCCATGTATGTGTTCACTCCAAAGTGCTGGGATAGCACCAAAAAAGCAGTACATTTCCTCTTCAGGAGATGGGAAGCGGTTTTTGCTTAATGCTAAGGTTACGTTTAATACGGTACAGATTACTGACGTCTTGGAGTTCATTCTTACATGGGCATTTGTCAATAATTGAGTTATAGGGCCATTAACTGTGTCCAATGTGCCTTCCCATCATATTTGCTGCAGCAAACTAGACCCACTCTGTTGGGTTTCATCCCCGGATTTCGAGTTTGTAAACGATATCTTTAACACAAGTTCTCCCAGGACAAGTACAGGCAGTATGGGATTTTGACATTGTGTTAACAATACTCCACCAGGGGACTCCAGCTACATCCTTAGCTTTGGCCGGCTCTCATAAGGTAGTTATTCTCATGGCGCTGGTGTCAGGGCAACGGGTTCAGTCGCTACATAATTGCGACGGGACAGGATGATTACATCTGTAAATAATATATATAATATTTTATGTTTATGATTTAATTAAGCAGAGCAGAAGGGGCGTCAGGTCTCAAACTAGCTCATGGCATACCCAGGGACCTTTGGTTATGTGACGGCACACATATACAACAATACGTCAGCAAGAGCCTTCGAGGCTCTGAACTAGCAATGCTTGTTAGTTACAAAAAACTTGATAAGAAGGTATCTGTTCAGACCATCTCCAGGTGATAAAACGGGGTTTGATTTCTGTAGGAGTAGCTACTGCTTTCCAAATCTTACTCCACCAGGGCTGCTACAACATCAGCAGCATGGGTTATTTACGTTCCGCTGGACCATATCCTAGTGGCTGCAGCATGGTCAAATGAACGAATCTTCCAAACATTTTATAATAACCATTGCCAGACCAGGGGTATTCGCCAACTATTTTTGGATTCTATTTATAGTTTCCATCTCGATGAGAGGGGTTACTATTAATATTACTGCATTAAAACAGCATCAGCATGTCTGAAATATATGTCATGTCTGTATGCATTATGAATGTTTTCCCTCATCTGACTGGAGGGGCTTCTTCACATAATCCTTCATCGTAACTCCTCATAAAATAAATATCAAACTTCAAACTGGTAAGTACTCATTTAATCTTACTATTATGTACCCCAAGTTGTGGTCATAAATTCCATGGTGGCAGCCAAGTGAATTTCTAGCATGGCACTTGTGCATCAATTGCCCACAATGACCATCACCTGTACATAAACTGACCAGACTCATCCATATGCTGCAACTTGTGGACCGATATATCTAAACCAATTCCAAAATTCATGACATTAAAACATCATCCAAATGCTAACAATTGATCTCCTAGTCATTGTAGTGAATACCAAAATGAAAATGATGCAATCATATCAAAACCACATGTTACAGGGAAGGCATAATATCTTAGCACGCATATTAGTGAATATTTAACCACTCCCCATGCACCTCCTCCTCTATCCCCTCTCACCTCACACCACCAGTTCTATTGCAGACTGTTCAATCTTCAGAGAGACACAGGGAAATATTTCTAATCAAACCTATGAGATAATTTCCTCCAAAACATAGGGCTAAAATGATAGACATATTTTCCTTAGTGCTAATACTTGTAAACTACAAGTTGATTATAATCTACTGGTTGGAAATGACACTGCAGGTGATACAATATTGGAATTTTAATTTTGAATTTTACTTCGGAGTCACGTGAGTGACTACGTGAAGAACCCCGTCAGGGCGCATGCGCGTCATTACGTCTGACGCATTGGCGACAACGGCAGCGGGAGCTCGGAGCTCCTGCTGCAACGTGAGTAAATACAGCTCCCCCAAAGTCGGGGAGACTTTGGAGGAGTTAGAAAAAAGTAAATAAATTGTTTCTGTCTGTTTTTTTCCCCCATATACAGGAACAAGGAAAAGGTGCAGGCTGCTGCCGACAAGGAGAGAGAGAGCTGCGGGACGCAGTCTCTGAAAGGCAGCCTGTCACCTCGGGGGAGTCGCAAGCCGGTAGCGGTGCGGCGACAGACTTGGCAAAGTGCCCAGCCGGGTACACAGCCAATGCCAGTCGGGCGGTCGGCATAAGCCAAGTCTGTCAGGGCTATAGACTCCGTAGAGTCGGGCCACGAGAGTCCCGTCGGGGACAGGATACCGTTCCCCAGCGGTTATCCGAAAGGAGCAGCTCATACAGGGGCTGCTCCACAGAGACGCTCCAGGAGGAGTAATACAGGAGGGAAGCCACAGAGAAGGCTCCACTGGCAGTGCCTAGGAGAGGTTCTGTTTCATAAAGCCACACTCCAGGAGGAATAGTGCAGGCGGGAAGCCTTAGGGAAGGCTCCGCTGGCAGTGCCTAGGAGAGGTCTGCTTCATAAAGCCATACTCCAGGAGGAGTTGTGCAGGCGGGAGGCCATGGGGACGGCTCCGCTGGCAGTGCCTAGTAGAGGCCTGCTTGAAAGCACCCTCTTTGCAAGAGGTGAGTGCAGAAGGGCAGATACGCTCTGACCCTGAGTCCGACGACTTCCAAAGGGAGGGCAGGCAGCTATCAGAGCTGACACCGTGTGCAGCACGGTTTGCCATGTCGTCGGATGCTGGTGAGCCTCTGGGTGAGGAACTTGCCACCAGCATAAATTACCAAGTCTCACATCAGCTACAGAAGCTGACAATGGATGAGATAATAATGAAGTATGAAGCCCCAATCAACTGTGGACTGTTAAAAGTTCCTGTTGGGAACAGGAAGAATTGGGATAAGATGGGCATACTAATGAAAGCCCAGGAGCATGTGAAGCTCCAGCATATTTTTAAAGTTGCTGGCATCTGGTATAACGAGCTTTGCCAGGATGGTGGATGGAGAGGGCATGACAAATTACAGCAAAAGGCGCTATTGTGGAGTGCCCACTTTGAGATCAATTGCCTCCGCAAGATGCGATTAGACCAACCATCAATGCTAAATATGCTTCACTCTGCCAGCCTGGCACAGTGCAACTGGCACAGCTGTTTGGCGAGGATTTCGCACAGCAGGTGAAGGAGCTGGAGGAGGAGGCTAAGACGGCAGCCACATATTCACCAAAGCGGAAGTATCCCTATAAGGGAGCAGACTGGTCCGGGCAAGGGACGAGTCCAGCTACGATGCAGCGCAGTTGGCGTTCGGCTGTAGCACCGCCACGGAGGTGAGATATCCAGCTCAAGGCAGGGGAAGAATGCCAGGTGGTAAGGAGGTAAGAGGGTCTGGTTCTCATGTAGACAGATCTAATGTGATACAATTAAATGTTTACCTCAGATATGTTTATACTGAAGGTTATTCAAGGGCATCGAATAAAGCTTAAATGCAAATTATGATTTACCCATGCAACATGTTCCAAAAAAAAAAAAGGAGTTTGACTTCAGTATCACTGAACAATTGGAAGTTCAGCTGGAACTTGCAAGCTTATGTAATAAAGGTGTAATTGCTAAGGCAGTTTACCAAAGCCATCAGTTTGTGTCCAATATCTTTCCCAGACCAAAAAAGGATGGGGGGGTGCAGAATTATACAGACCTGAATAGGCTTAACCCTTTTGTACGGTAAAGACATTTTAAGATGGAAACGTTTGTGAAGGAGATCTTAAAGATGCGGATTCATTGTCTGTTCATTTGCAGGATAGAAGATTTAAAATTCAGCTGGATGGGGAATTATGCCAATACAATCCACTGCCTAATGGTTTGTCTTCAGCTCCTAGAGGGATTACAAAGTTGTTAAAACCTATTCTAGGCATGAAGAGAAGTCAAGGTCATGTGCTCATGGCTTAGCTAGATAATATCCTGATTGTAGGACAATCAAAGGAAACAGCTGAAGCATCAGTGGCAGTTGGTAAAAACCAATTTTTAATTGGGTTTTATAAGCTATTCTGAGGAATCTAAATTTATACCTGTGACACAAATTGACTAGTTGGGTTCACAATGGACTTAATCAACATCATTGTGACCTTGCCCAGGCAAAAAATGGTACAGCTAATTAAGAGCTATATCAAGTTAATTGCTAACACACAGCCTTCAATTAGCCAGGTGACAAGACTGCTGTGGTAATGGCTGGCAGCATTTCCAGCAGTTCAATATGGCCACTTTATTATCTACAATTACAAAGGTCAAAGGAACAAGCATTGAGGATACATTGGGGTCATTATAATAATCTATGTTTCTATCAATAGAGGCTGTTGCTGATGTACAATGGTGGATTCAGCATGTGTCCACTAGTAGTTCCAAAGTGTTATTGGACCAAGCTTCCATGATTTGCAGACAGATGTCAGAACACTTCGGTAGGGTGCTACTGATACAAGATCCAGCGGTGGAGACAGATGAACATTGCTTCTGCATACATGGGGAATTAACCAAGAGTATTTTATGGACTCGAGGCTTATGGCACTAACTAAACTAGTTTGCATGTGCAGTGCAAAATAGACAACACTGCAGCAGTTGCTGATATGAATCACATGGGTGGAATCAAATCGTTATCATGTGACAGGTTGGCAAATACAATTGGACCTGGAGTAGGGATAGAGAGATTTGGATTGGAGCTATCTATCTGCCAGGGAAGCTTAATGTAGTACCAGATGGCAGCTCACGAAAATTCCATCATAACACAGAGTGGATGTGGAACCAGGATGTGTTCAAGAACATAGTACTTCTATATGGAAGGCCAAAATATGTTTCATAGGCACCAGATCCAGGGGCAGTGGCAATTGATGCTTTTTCACTAAATTGGGATGATATGTTTGTGTACATTTTCCCACCATTCTGCCTCATAGGTCGGTGTTTGAGAAAATCAAGCAGGATGCCGCTTCAGGGGTTTTGGTGATACCAAATTGCCTGATTCAACCATGGTTCCCTTTGATGTTACAGATAGCGATCCAACCTCTTTTTGCTGATTCCAAACAGTAGGAATTTGCTGGAGCATCCAGTAACGCATTAAGTTCATCCGTTATGTGACGGTATGGATCTGTTAGTTTGCAGGTTTCAAGAATGCCTTACATTGGTCGAGGACTTTCTAGGCCAACGGTGTATATACTCGCTGCAGTCTGGAGAAAGAGTACTCAAAAACAGTATATGACTTATGAAAAAAAAAAAAAAAAGGAACAATATTGTGTTCAAAAGAATATTCAATATGATACTGTAGTTATTGAAAATGTGTTAGAGTTTATCTACACTTTATTATGATGAAGGTCTTAGCTACACTGCTATCAATACAGCTAGAAGTGCTTTGTCCGCATATCTTGTAATAGGTACACGGACACAAAGTATAGGTTCTCACCCTCTCATATCTAGGTTGATGAAAGGAATCTAATTCCAAACCGCCTAAGCCTAGGTATATGGTAATCTGCGAGGTAAGCGTTGTTCGTAACATACTTCGTCATTGGGTCCCTGTCACGGCTATAACTTTGTTAAAATTAATCATGAAATTGGCTATGCTAATGGCATTGGTGTCAGTACAGAGAGTGCAGACTTTCCAAAAAACTTCAGTTCGAGAGAATGGAAGTGAATACAGAGAATGTTCTGTTTTATATTTCTGCCCTGCTCAAACAAAGCAGGCCAGGTGTGACAGGTTTTAAGATTGTGTTCTCAGCATATCCTACAGCTCCATGTTTATGTGTAAGGACACATTTGTTACATTACATTGAAGCCACTAGGGCTTTAAGACAAGAAGAAACAGGATTATTTGTCAGTTACAAAAAGCCAACATAAAAGAGTGGCAGTTCAGACTATCTCAAGGTGGTTAAAGCAAGAGTTGGTTCAGGCAGAAATTAACATTTATGTGTTTACATCTCATTCCACTAGCGCAGTAGCAACATCCGCGGCCAGGGCGATGGACGTTCCCATCGACCATATATTAAAAGCCGCAGGTTGGAAAAATGAACTTGTGTTTTAGCAATACTACCATCGGCCGATTGCCGATGGAGGGCTGTTTGCTACTCAATATTGAGTGCTGTTGCTATTGTTTAAAGTCTGTTTTCAATACTGTTTCATTCTGTTTCGTTTGTTGCCCTACATTAAGATGGTTTATTGGTTGTTTTATGACCAAAAATAAAACTGTTTTGTTTTTGCATGATATGCAATGTCATGTTTACAGCATTATTGATGATACTCAGTCAATCGATGCAGTGAGAAGCCGGGATTTTGATCTGCGGCATAAAAATCACAGAGCTTTAAAATCTTCACGTAGTCACTCATGTGACTCCGAAGTAAAATAGTAAGATTAAACGAGAACTTACCAGTTTGAAGTTTGATCTCTATTTTATGAGGAGTTACGTTGGTGATTACGTGCCCGCCAGGCCCAACCCTCTCTCATAGAAAAAAGGTCATAATGGTAGTTCTCATGTTGATCATCTTAATATGTTACTTCAATTATGGTTTTGTCTGTGATTTCATACCGCTGCTTTGAAGATTGACGCGCATGCGCCCTGACGGGGTTCTTCACGTAATCACCAACGTAACTCCTCGTAAAATAAAGATCAAACTTCAAACTGGTAAGTTCTCGTTTAATCTTACTAATTCCTTATAATCCTGAATCAAGACAGTCTTAGTGGTCTTTGGAATGATTTTTTGTGATAAGTGTCTAAAACCAAAGGCCACACAAATGGATGCCTGTTTTTCAATAATGCAATTTCCTGATGCAATTATTATTAGACTGATAATCTGAAAAAAAACTAAATGCAAATTGACAAAACCTCCCAAGGATTCAGTTGAAAGCAGTTTAGGAGTGCCATAGTTTACCACTGTGAGGTAGGAACGGTTAAATCCATAATGAAATTGGTTTATATTGGAAGTCACTGTTGAATTATAGACCAACAGTTTGAAGGAGTAAGAGAAAATGTTAATAAGAGCAAATACTTTGTTGCTGAATTATTAACAACATTCAACTCAGGATCTTAAAGGAATCAGATATTTCATCACCATTTCAATGGCCATTCCCCTAGAGCCAATTCAATCATGTGAAACCAGTAGTTTGAGCATTCTAGACTCTAAAGCAGCTGCCAATCTATACACACTTACCTGTGGAATCAAAGCTGTGCTCACTTGGATGAAACAAACCTAATGCCCACAGAAAGCATGGAAAATTGACACACATTGATGACAATAATAATTCAATGGGAATGCTGTTGAAGCTCAACAGTCTGAAAAGCACATTTGCCTAACCTAACACATATAAAGTCACAATTGTTGTTTTTTTTATAGTTGGTAAGTTTCTTACTAATTCATTGTCAGCCCAGGGGTACCACAGGTGTATAGGGTACTGCCACACTCCTTGACCCTCGAAAACGGATTTGAATCTGCTGCAACAATGAGAATTGCAAATCAAAGTCAATGCATCTATAGAGCATGAAGGGATTTAGTTTGGTGAAAGAAAACTGACTTTAGTTATCTACATTTTTCAGCATTACAACTTAATTTTTTGTCATTTAAATGGAGCAAGAGTCCGAGGATGAACCATTGGGAAGAATAACCTATTTCTGTACAGCTAGTAGAACTACATTTTCATCGGAAGCTAATATAATTATTGGCAATTAATAGTAAGATTAAATGAGAACTTACCAGTTTGAAGTTTGATCTTTATTTTATGAGGAGTTACGATGAGCGATTACGTGAAGAACCCCGCCAGTCCGCATGCGCGTCAATCTTCAAAGCAGCGGTGTGAAATCACAGATAACAGTAATTGAAGTAACATAGTAAGATTAGAAAACTAGAACTACCAGATGACCTTTGTGATATGAGAGTTTCTCCAGCATTTTTGTGTACCTTTGTGATATGAGGGTTGGGAGTGGTGGGCACGTAATCGCTCATCGTAACTCCTCATAAAATAAAGATCAAACTTCAAACTGGTAAGTTCTCATTTAATCTTACTATTTTACTTTGGAGTCACGTGAGTGATTCTGTGAAGATTTCAAAGCTCTGTAATTTCATGCCGTGGATACGAATCCAGGCGTCTCACACTGCATCAGTTGACCCAGGATGAGTGAATAATAAACAATGCATTGAAACATGGCATAAACTTGAACATGTTGATGCTTTAATTAACAAACGAAAAAACAATAGCGACCCCTCTCTCCCAGGGGGAAGCTATGAAACAGAACCTAAAATGGAATGGGCGAATACCCCCGGTGTCGTAAGAGGTTTATTATAGAACCTCTGAAATGTCAGTTCATTTGGCAATCCTGCGGCCGCGAGGATATGGTCGAGAGGGACGTCCAGCTGCTGATGTTGATGCTGCCCTGGTGGAGTGAGATTTAAAAATGTCATTGTCTACTCCTGCACAAACCAGAACCTGTTTCAGCCATCTTGAAATGGTCTGTATCGACACCTTCTTATGCGGCTTTTTGTGACTGATAAATAACGCTAACTCTGAGCCTCTGAGGCTCTTGGTGACCTTGATATATTCCTGTAAGTGCGTAACTACACACAACCGCAAATCCGTAAGGTATGCCGTAAAAATAAGCTTGAACCCGGCACCCCTGGCCTGCTCTGCTTAATTAAATCATAAATGTAAAATGTTATGTTATTTCCAGATTACACCATCCTGTCCAGTCGCAGCTTCTGCAACGCCTGGACCCATTGCGCAGAAACCAGCGCCATGAGCATGACCACCTTTAGAGAGATTTTGGGCAAAGACAGGGATGTGGCTGGAGCCCACTGGCAAAGCAGTGTGAGTACCATGCTCACATCCCAGATTTCTGAGTACCTGGGCCTGGGGGGATAAGAGTTAAAAATACCCTTCATGAATCGGGATATTAAAGGGTGAGATCCAACAGAGTGTGGTTCCGATGCTAGCCATAAGTACGCTGATAAGGCACTCCTGGCACTATTGATGGCACTATAGCTTAACCCCTCATCATAATATAGCGTTGAAAGAAATTCCAACACATCTGAGATGCGTGTCGTTTGATATGCTACGTTGCCCTGTAAGCAAAACACCTCCCATTTCTTGACATAAGAGATGTACTGTCTTTTGGTATTATCCCTCCAAGCCGCAGTGATCACATCCACGGTACGGATGTTTGGCAGTAACAAAAATTTCCATTTTTAAATGTTTATACTAGACAAAGGGGTTAAGGCTCGTCAAGGATGATTCGACATCCCCCATCCTTCTTTCGCCTAGGAAAAATATTAGACACAAATTGGTGAGATTGATGAAACGACTTCTCAATTACCTCTTTTTTGTATAACTTTTTAATTTCAGCTTGTACATCCAAATTCTCTTGTTGTGAAAAAAACAATTTAGGGCTTGGTGTATGCTGTGTGGGTGGACGCAAATTGGGAAGGAATTCAATTCGGAACCCTTGTATACTGTGCAGTATAAACGAATCTGATGTTATCCAATACCATTCATTCAAAAACAAGTGTAATCTCCCCCAAATTTGTAACTGATCCACACATAATATGTTTCGAAAAGACCCAGACCCACCTACCTCCATGGTTACCGGTGGATATTTCTGCCCCCGGGTTTTGGGGGGTAAGCACATGTTCGCCCGTGCCACTGTTGGAGTGTGCCAACTGTGCATATTTGTGAATGGCCGACTTGGTCCTTGGCCTGAACCAGTTTCAGCGAACCATTTGTAGGGGTGCTGCCGTCAAAGCGAAGTTTTGCTAGTCGCCGGGGCTCTGAGTCCGACCGTTCTGGCCTCGTCGTCCAGCTCCTTGACTCTTTTTGAGAGATCTTCACCGAACAACAGATTCGGCGGTTGAATATTGCTGGATTTGCACAGAGCCGCGAACTTGTGGTTAATAGTAGGACGGATGGCACTCTTTCTCAGGCAATTTATTTTAAAATGTGCATTGCACATTAGGGCTAGGGCATCCTGCTGTGCATCAGACAGGGCCCCTCAATCCACCGACCTGGTGAACGCTGTGATGCCCGAGGCGTGCAGCTTCAGTATCTTCTGGAGCCTCAATTCCTGAGCTCTGATACATACACCATGTGACCCCAGATGGTGTGGTTAACAGTCGGCACTTTGTGCAGAACACAGTTAGCAGGAGTCTCATATTTTTTGGACGTTACTTCCATAGTGTGCTCTTGACGCTGGTGTGAGGCCAGGTAATTTATACTTGCGGCCAAATCTTCTCCCAGCGGTTCCCCTGTTTCGGTGCCATGACTGGCACCTCTGGCTCATGCCCTTCTTGCCTTGGGGTATGCTCCATGGCTATACCCACGGACTCGGAGTCAGAATAAAACTGACCCCACATGCTCTACTCCTCCGAGAGGGAGACACTAAGCAGCCCTGATACAGGTGCCGCTGGCGCGGGCCCCCGAGGAGTCCCGCGCTGATACAACTCCACCTGTTGGAGCGCATCTTGGTGGAGCATCCTCTCCATTAGGAGCTCCATCCTGGACAAACGTCCACAGACGCTATCACTTGTAGGAGGGGATCCCTCCTGGCCTGACTCATCCGAGTCAACGGGCCTTGCAGACTTCTTTGTGGCTTTCCGCCCCAATGGTGCAGCCACGGTGCTCTCAGGAGGCACCAAGTCTGAAGTCACTGGCCATGCCACCAGCGACTCGGAAGGTGAGATAGACGGCCGCCCGCTACCCTCACTCCATAGCTGCTCTCTCGGCGGCTTGCCTTGCCTTCACCTTAGGCGCTTTCTCCATCGACTCGAACTTGCTCCTGTAACAAGAATTACCGGCGCAAGAAAACGACCTCCGACTAAGTTTTAAACACTTACCTGAGGGTTTTTAAACTTACCGTTGGAGGAGCACCGCACCTGCCAGCCAGTCGTTGCGCAATGCGTCAGACATAATGACGCGCATGCGGACTGGCGGGGTTCTTCACGGAATCACTCACGTGACTCCAAAGTAAAATTTGTGTCAAATGTGAATTCATTGGTATGAACTTGCTGTTTGGTCAGAATATTGTGAGTTTATATTTTATCTTGGTTTCCTATCAATCCTCTCATGCAGTAGTGAGGGAGTGCAGTTCTATACTGAAAACCATCTTTCTGAAGCAATTCTGGTGTGATTTTCTCCTTACAGCTGGATCCAAAACTGTTAAAATGACAGGGAAATTCTGGTATTTGGGCCGATATGAATCTATCAATGGTAACTCGGAAACATACAGCTGCTTATGGTCTTGTTGTGTGAAAATGGTTGTGTTTCTCCATTACAAGAGTATATCTTAGTGTCACGATGATAATGAGAATTATCACATTCGAAATAATGAGAGATACTACATCAATATAATCTATCCCACTCGGATTGTAGTTTTCATATCCCTGCATTTTATAAGGCTTGATTTCTATTTTCATCAAATTTGAAATAAAGGCTTTGTTGAAATTATTTAATCAATCATATAACAAATCAATACACCATGATTTGGCTATCTGAAGCTGTTTCTAGTTTGGAGTCAAAAAGGGTTGTTGGATGGACACCAGTTAGGAAAAACAATAGTGATTTGTTTTAATTTATTCATAGAAGTCATAGAGGCACACAGCAAGGGACAAGTCCCTTCAACCCATAGAGTTTGCACCAATCATCAAGAACCCATAATCACTAACCCAACATTGATCCCACTTACTAAATTTATTTCTGCATTCTCATCAACTCCTCCCAGAACAACTCATCTCATCATTTTCGCTTCAGGCCTGCATAATTAATGCAACGAAGGGTGGTGATTCTGTGGAATTCTTTGCCACAGAAGGCTGCGGAGGCCAAGTCAGTGGATAGTTTTGGCAGAGATAGATAGTTTTTGACTAGTACAGGTGTCCGAGATTAAGGGGAGGAGGCAGGAGAATGGGGTTAGGAGGGAGAGATAGATCAGCCATGATTGAACGGCGGAATAGACTTGATGGGCCAAATTGCCTAATTCTACTCCTATCACATGACCTTATGAATTCATTACCATATTTTGTTCTCATCTTTTGCCAACACCGGTATAAATGCGAACACAAGGGGAATCTCAACCATGAAGTGCTTAATATTGTTTACAGGATAATACCAGCACACTTTGCCATTTCTATAGGCATGTGGGAATAATTTGTTTCATGGAACTAAATAAACCTGCTGATGTTCCAATGGGCTGATGATTGTAATAAAAGGGTGGGTCAGATAGAAGGCAGGTATAGGTCATTAAGTGCATGAAATTCTAGTTAACCTAGTACCCGTCACAACATTTTAGGGATGTAAATGGATTAGTACAAAGTAGAAGCTAATGTAATAATGTCCACCTAAAAAGTTTGATTGAGGCAGCCCTAGGAACATTTCATGGATCCTGTATGCAGTGATATTTGCTAAGTACTTAAACTGTATCATTTTCCATGCTAATAAGAACAAATATCTCAGATTGGTGAGGAAGAGAATTGCAGAGCTGCTGGGTGAAAGAGGTATGTGAACAAAATTGGCCAGGTTACAGAAAGAATTTCAGACTTCACCACAGGTCAACTTCTCAAAGTCAATGTATTAATTCTGCCATCAAATTGCCTTCAGCTCTAGGCATTTTGAATCTGTCACATCAGCATATTTCAAGCCTCAGGCCATTTCAAGCACAGTTGCTACACAATGGAATGCCATGAGAACAATCTCTCCCTCAATGTCAGCAAGATAAAGGAGACTATGATTGACTATGATACCCCAGCATATATTAATGGTGCTGAAGTAGAGATGGTTGAAAACTTATTCCTAGGAATGAGTTCCTTGGAATAAATATCACTAGCAATTTGTCCTGGATCAGCCACATGGAAGCTATGGCCAAGAAAGCACATGCACGCCTCTACATCCTTAGAAGGCATAGGAAGTTTGACATGTCCCCAACTACGCTCACTAACTTAAACAGATGAACCATTGAAAGCATTTTATCAAGATGCATCACATTATGGTTTGGGACCAGCTCCATCCAAGACTTCAAGATATTGCAGAGAATTATGGATGTAGCCCAGACCTTCACACAAACCAACCTTCCTTCCATTGACTCCATCTACACTTCACGCTGCCTCGGCAAGGCCACCCGTATAATCAGGGAGAGTTTCACCCTGGTCACTCCCTCTTCTCCCCTCTCCCATCAGGCAAGAGGTACAGAGGTCGGAATACTGCCAGATTCAGGCACAGTTTCTTCTCCGCTGTTATCAGGTAACTGAACCGTCCTCTCATCTGCTAATGTACGGTCCTGACCTCCCATCTACATCATTTGAGACCTTTGAACTATCTTTAATTGGACTTTAACAGACTTCAATATTATATCTTGCAGTAACTGTTCTACCCTCTATCCTTTATCTGTGCTCAGTGGATGGCTTGAGTGGATTCAGGTATTGTCTTTTCCTCAACTAGATAGCATGCAAACAAAAGCTTTTGTTACACATGACAATAATAAACTAAAGTAAACTATGTAAGAAAGCATGTAGAAACAAAGAACTGCAGATGCTGGTTTATACCAAACATGGACACAAAGTGCTGGAGTAACTCAACGGGTCAGGCAGCATCTCTGGAGCAAAGGGAAAGGTGATGTTTTGGGTCTGGACCCTTCTTCAAACTGAAAGAAGGGGGAGGGTGGGCATAAAGAGCTGGTGAGCTGGAGGGGAGAAAAGACTAGGACTAATTAGGGCTGACCACAAATGATCTCAGACAGTGTGGTGCCCTGTAGGCCAATGGTAAGCTAGGGAAGGTGTGATTTTAAGAGGGATACAATGTAGTGAACTATTGAACTGGTTAAATTACTGGTGTAGAGGAAGGGAGGGTGAGGGGGAGGCGAGGGTAGGTGCAAGTTGCTTAATATGAGAGAATTCAATGTTCATACCTCTGGGTTGAAAGCCTTTAATTGGGCTCACTCTGGCAATGGAGGAGGCCGAGGACAGAAAGGTCAGTATGGGAATGAGAAGGGGAGTTGAAATGGTTGGCAACTGGGAAATCCCCTAGAGGATAATGGTAGGATAGTGAAAATGGTACACGTGGATTTTAGTAAAGAGCCTGTCCCACTATGGTGACCTTATTTGCGAGTTTAGGAGAGTGTCATGGTCCTGTTGTATTGCCAAAAATTTGGCATCCTTCGACTAAGTAGAACACCGCCTACGACCTCCTTTGACTATGTAGAGAACCTCCTACGAATATGTAGAAGACCTCCTTCGACTATGTAGAAGACCTACTTCGACCTCCTTCGACTATGTTGAAGATTAGCTTTGACCAACTTATCTAACTCTATCTACGACTACCTTTGATTACCTTCGATTACCTACGATAACATGCCGACCTACCAAGACCTACTTCGACTATACCTCCGAGTAAAAAAGTATCGATTTTCTCCATGCCGACCAATTTTTACTCGCAGAAAATGTTTCAGCTTGCAGAAAGATTTTCCTCGACCAAACTGCGACCACAATGCGGGAACCACTCTCGACCATGATGGAGACTCTTTTTAGCAAACTCTCCTAAACTCGCATATAAGGTCGCCATAATGGGACAGGCCCTTAAGGCTTTTGAAAAGGTCTCTCATGGCAGACTGGTCCAACAGATAAAGAGACGCATGATTCACAGGGACTTGGTCGTATGGATTCAGAATTGGCTTATACATGGGCCCCAGAGGGTTGTGGTGGAGGAAGATATTTTGACTGGAGGTCTGTGACCAGTGGAGTTCTGCAGGCGTTTTTGCCTGCGTGTCTTCTGTTTGCGATTTTTATAAATGACTTGAATGTAAATGTAGATGGGTTGTTGAGACAATAAATGATTAAGATAATAAATGACTAGTTATAGAACCTTATCAAAGGCCTGCGAATCAATCACAATTTAAAGGAAATGCAATTACTTTTACAAGCCTTGTGGATGGGGAACAACTTTTAACATGATGTATTATGAATTAATTCATAAAACACCACACTATTAGTGTACTTAGAATATACAATATTAGTTCTGAAAACAGTAATTTTCACTTCAAGGATGTAATTTCATTTTTTAGAGATACAGCATGGAAACAGGCCCTTCGGCTCACCGAGTCTGTGCCGACCAGCGATCCCCGCACATTCACACTATCCTACAAACACTAGGGATAATTTTCACTTCTACCAAGCCATTTAACCTACATACATGTATGTCTTTGGAGTGTGGGAGGAAACCCAGGATCTCGGAGAAAACCCCTGCAGTCATGGGGAGAACGTACAAACTACGTACAGACAGCACCCATAGTCGGGATTGAACCCGGGTCTCTGGTGCTGTAAGGCTGCAACTGTACCACTGTGCCATCGTACCATCCAGGCTTATGTCTGAGTGGAACTAAGTGTACAGAAAGTTTCTGAGACAGTCTGTGAAGAACCCTTGAATAAGCTCCACATGTACTGATCTCCTTGTATCTCTTGTGTATCAGAAAATAATCGTTAAACTTGACCAGGGCAGGACGTAGCAGCATATCATTCTACGGGGCTGAGGTTGGGCAGGCCAGGTCTTTATTTTTTGGAGTGCAGGAGGCTGAGTGGTGATCTTATAGAGATGTATAAAATCATGAGTGGAATAAATAGGTTGAATCCACAGAGTCTTTTTATCCATGGTAGGGAATCAAAAACAAGAGGATATATGTTTAAGGTGAGAGGGACAAGATCTAATAGAGCTGAGGTGCAACTTTTCCATGCAGAATTTGGTGGGTGTATGGAACGAGCTGCCAGGGGAGATAGTTGAAGCATGTCCTGTAACAGCATTTAAAAGATGGGTGCATGGATAGGAAAAGTTTAGAGGGATATGGGCCTAATATGGCTATATGGGACTAGGTTTTGTGGGATATCTTGGTGGGCATGGATGAGTTGGCCCGACGGGCCTGTTTCCATGCTGTATGACTCTATGACGCTATGTGCTTGGGGTCATTTTCAAGTATGAAACACCGAAATGTGAATGATGCTGGAAATGCAGCACTGGTGACAGTCATTTATTACTTAACTGATAATAAATTATCAGTTCACAAACACAAATATAAACTAGTTTCTTAGACGTTAAAGAAATTACATCATAAATAATTGGCACTATGTTGGAATATAAATCTGATATTGGCAAATGGGCAGGAAAGCTAGCCTCACCAGCAGGAAGCTGATCATAATAAGAATAATGAAAATCCTGAAAATACTCAGCAGGTCAGTCAGCTTCTGTGGAAAGAGAAACATTTCAGTTGGAAAACCAATTCTGATGAAGCATCTTTGACCTGAAATGTTGATCCTGTTTCTCTTCCTGCAGATGCAGTCTAATTTATTTATTCTTTCCATCATTTTCTGCTTTTGTTTTAGGTTTCCACCATCTGCAGTTTTTTTTAAATTTCAGCTGGAGATAGTATATTGATTTGTGCAATTCACAGTGTTTGTCAGCATGATTTACCATAGTTCTAGCTTAATAATAAATCCAATAGCTGAACGTCATATGTAGGAAGGAACAGTAGATGCTGGATTACATGGAAGATAGACACAAAATGCTGGAGTAACTCAATAGGTCAGGCAGCATCTCTGGTGAAACTGCCTTGTCTCCAGAGATGCTGCCTGACCCGCTGTGTTACTCCAGCATTTTGTGTATGTTCATAAACTTATAAGTGGTTATAAGATAAATAGGCCATTCGACCCATCAAGTCTACTCCACCTTTCCTTCATGACTGATCTATTTTTCCCTCTTAACCCCATTCTCCTGTCTTCTCACCATAACCCCTGTCACCTTTACTAATCAAGAATCTTCTCTGCCTTAAAAATAACTATCTGTGATGAACATCATGTTTCTGTCTCCCTGTATGATCGTAATTGGGCATCACCTTAGTGCCAGTTAAAGATCACATTCTTACTTCAATCCCACTCATTCCAACAAAACCCAGCATAAAGGAGTGAGCTTGATGTGGTGAAATACATTGACATGTTCTTATACAGGCTTGTGCCAAAAAGATGAATAAAGGGAACAACAGTTAATTTATTGGATGAAGAGATTGTACATGGTTTCAACATCAGTGGAAGCAGATAAGGATTTTGCAAGAGCAACTGCAAACAAATGCTAATGTGTGTCCCTAAATAAATGCCTGGCACATGGGAAAGTCTTCTGGAAAGCCTACGTATTTTGGCCAATTAATATAGGCAGGTCCAAATTTAACTCATGACAGGATTACCTGCAGAACATGAAGATTGATTAAAGAAAGAAGCAGTAAGGACATTTTCAACCTTTGATTTCTGCCCCCTTCGCCACACTAAAACCATTTATACACACGTGGTTTGCTAGAATTCTGTCAGTTGTTATTGTGTCAGGCAATGTCAGGATCTTAGCTGCTATGTTTTATTCCACATTCCAGACTCTGCATCTCATGAAAATAAGTTATTGGTTATAAATATTTTTAAATCTGAAAGCTGCTCAAAATATTTGATTAATGAAAAGAAAATTTCAATAATTTGATACTTCAGCTGACTTCAATATCCTTTAACGTACTCTTACAGTAGTATTGGAAAAATATGCCACAGAAAAATATTGTTTTGTATAATCTGGAATTAGTAAATAAAGATGATAACTATGCTACACAATATCGCACATGGTGTGCAATTACTCTAATTAATTGATTGATTAATTAATTAATTGATTTTACTTCTGCATACATTAATGAGATTTATTGCCCTGTTTGACATTAAATTGTTCAACCCTGATGATTTGGTTGACATTCAGCAGCTCCAAGCAAGATCTATGATCAGAGACAAATTCCAGACTCAGCTTGCAAAGGGTGAGCTGGCCAACCTCAGGCTATTAAATTCTATGGAAAATGCATGTCCAATTCCAAGCATTCATGGGATGTGGCCATCGATGACAATGCTGGGTCTAAATCCTGTAACCCTGATCCATCAACACTGTAGGAGTACCTTCACTATTTCAACAAGGTGTCCTACCATCACCTTGTCAAAGGCAATTATGATTCCTGGAGAAATCTCTGACATAGCTGGTCGCAAATACCTAATAAATTGGTAGTTTCATTTTGATCTATTGATGACACTAGAACAATAACTTTTTTCTAAGATCATGCATGCAGTCACAAGTGACTGCAGATGCTGGAATCTGGAGCAACAAACAATCCACAGAGCATTGAGCAGCATTTGTGGATGGAAAGAAATGGTCATCATTTTGGATCAAAACCCTGCATCAGGTCACCTTGCAGAGAAATAATAGAACCAGCATGACCTGAATTAATAAAACACCTTCAACAGGTTTCACAAAGACATGATCAGAACAAAAGCAATATTTAGTAGGGACAAAATACAAGCTCACCGTTACAGCGTGTTAAATATAAAATCAGACATAAAAGGAAGGTAGATCTTGTTCTGAAAGTCAATAAGATCATGGCTGACCTTTCACCTCAAAGCCACTTACCTGCACTGATCACATATCCTTTGATTCCCTTAATAACTAAAAGATTTATCATCCTATTTGCTGAAGTAACTCAGTGATTGAATGTCCATAGCTCTCTTCAGCAGAGATGTTTTTATTTTTTTATTTCAGTCCCAAACAGCTGTCACCTTATTGTGAGACTGTGACCTCTGGTTTGTGACAGAAATCACATTTGTACATAACATTACATAATATGTGATTGTGGATAATTTATGGATGTGGATAGTGATTTGATTAATGGACATAACAGTAGGAGTAATATTTGGACTGGGAGATTATGTTTTGTGGATGCCAAAAGAATCAGTGCAGGCTCCTAACTATTTATGATATATGCCAGTTACTTGAACGAGAGAACCAAGTATAACATAACCAATTTTGGTGATGATTCAAAATTGTGTGGTGGGTTGAGTTGTGTGAGTGTTGCAGATTGGCTTTGAATGATATATAATTAGCTTAAGCGAATGGCCATAGAAATGGCAGAAAGAATATAATGTGGAAATATATGAAGTCTACTATGATAGGAAAGCGTCAAGTTCTTAGGAATAAATATAACCAGCAATTTGTCCTAGACTAGCCACATCAAAACAATGGTCAAGAAAGCACATCAACGCCTCTACTTTCTTAGAAGGCTTATGAAGTTTGGCACACCCCCAACAACTCTCACTAATGTCTACAGATGCGCCTCAGAAAGCATGTTATCAGGATGCATCACTGCATGGTTTGGGAACAGCACCATCCAAGACTGCAAGAAATTGCAGAGAGTTGGGGACGTAGCCCAGACCACCAGGCAAACTATCCACCCTTCCATTAACTCCATCTTCACTTCACACTGGCTTGGCATGGCCACCTTCATAATCAAGGACCAGTCTTACCCCAGTCACTCCCCGTTTCTCCCCTCTCCCATCAGGCAAGAGGTACAGAAGTTTGAAAACACAAACAGTATCTCCAGATTCAGACATGGTTTCTTCCCAGCTTTTATCGGGCAACTGAACCAACCTTGCACCAGTGAGAGTGCAGTCCTGACCTCCATCTACTTCATTGGAGACATTTGAATAGTTTTCTTATTGGACTTTATTGGAGTTTACCTTGCACTAAATGTTATACCCTCTAACTTATATTTGTACACTGTGAATGGCTTGATTGAAATCATGTATATTCTTCTCGTTGACTGGATAGCTTGACACAACCTCGGTACACGTGACATTAATAAACTGAACTAAACTAAAACTAAGCAGAGGCTATTTTAATATAATGGGAGATTGAAAAAGATTAGTGTTTGAAAGAACCAGGTGTCCTTTGTACACAAATCACTGAAAGTTAGTATGCAGATTCAGTGGCAGTTAGTGAAGGCAAATTACATGCATATGTTCACCTTATTACAAGAGGATTTGATAGTAAAATAAAGATATCATTTTGGAATAACATAGGCTACTGCCAGATTGTTCCTGAATTATAATGTAAAAATCTGGTCTCCCAGGATAAGGAATGATATAATTCCAATAAAGGGAGTACAAAGATGGTTACCAAATTCATTCTTGTGGTGTGGTTGGGTGTGGGATTATCTGATGAGAGATTATCAAAATGAAATTTTGCTTTCTTGACCTTAGAAGAATGAGATGTGAAATATATAAAATAACTTGTGGGTAGATGCAGGATTAATGTATCACCATGCTAGAGAGTATAGAATCAGTGGCATGGTCCCAAGATGAAAAGGTCTAAGATGAGAAGAAATCTCTTCATACTGGCAGCAAACCTTTCAAATTCAAGAGAGCTCTGAAGATTCTGTCGCTGAGGTCATCTAAGACAAAAAAATTAGGTATTTGGACATTAAGGGACTTAAGGAATCTAGGGTGAATACAGAAAATGTGAGTGGAGATAGAGGATGAGTGCTGATTTGGTTGAATGGTGAATGGCATGAGGGAGCAAATTTGCTTCTATTTCATATATTCTCATGTTGTTGTGTGGGTTTAAAGTGTACAGAATACCTCTCAACACTCGGATGTATGATAACATTCTCTTCACCACCATCAATAGGTGCAGGTACAGCAACCCCAGGAAACTCAACACCATTCAGAACAAATGAAAGTATTAATTGGCATCCTAGCCAATAATATCTATTCCTGGTTCCAATGCTATTTTTTTATTGTCACATTTTTGACCAACTTTCCTGTCAACTTTCAGTTGAAACCTGTCACATTGTTCCGAAAATGTAAGTTTGACGACAGATATTATGCTCCATCAGTGAGCATCCATCACTTATCATGTGTCACGCTGTGATGTGGATACAATATAATCTTTTTTTTTAGTGAAAGCCAAAAGTTTTATCCAGATATTTAAGTATCAAATCTGCAATGATTTTCCTTTGTCAAATTCAGCTTTCAGATTCAGATTCATTTGAAGTTAAACTGTGATTTTATGCTGAGAGAGTCCAAACAAGGCTATGGAAGGATTAGGCAATGATCAGCATCATTTTACTTCGGAGTCACGTGAGTGACTACGTGAAGAAGGCCGTCAACCCGCATGCACGTCATTACATCTAACGCATTGCGCAACGACTGAATGGCAGGCACGTCGCTCCTTCCAGCGGTAAGTTTAAAATGCTCATGTAAGTGCTTATACTTTATGTGAGGTCGTTGCTCCCGGTTCGTTTAGTACTATTTTTTCACAGAGTACTCGAACTTTGCGGAGACTATGTCTAAGGTGAAGAGGCGGGCCGCAGCGAAGCCGGCTACTGAAGACCGCGGGCCTGCTGGTAGCGGGCGGCCGCCGATTTCGCCTTCAGGGTCACTAGCAGAGGAGCCAGCGGCTACAGACTTGGTGCCGACAGTAAGCACCTTGGCTATCCCGCAGGGGAGAAAAGCCACCAGGAAGTCTGTCGGGGCCCTGGACTCAGATGAGTCATACCAGGAGGATTCTCCTCCTTCTATGGGCAGAGTTTTTGGGAGACTGACAATCATGGAGCACCTAATGGAGAGGTTGCTCCAAAGCGATATGCTCCAAAGAAGGGAGCTATCTGAGCCCGGGTATTGTGGAGAACTCGCGGCAGCGGCACCTGTCTCAGGGCTGCACAATGTCTCCCTCTCTGAAGAGGGGAGCATACGAGGCCAGTTTTACACTCTCAGATTTCAGAGGCATAGCTGGGGAGCATGCTTCAAGGCATGAGGGGCAAGCCTCGGGAGTACCTCCCATGGCATCCAAATTTGCCATCCTTTCCCAAACAGGGGAACCACTGGGAGAGGAGTTAGCCATGAGCATTAATTATCTGGCCTCTCACCAGCTCCAAGATCAGGCCATGGTGGAAACCACTACCAAATACCATACCCCAGTAAACTGTGCCTCATTGAATGCCCCGGCAGTGAATCACTCCATCTGGGGACACATTGGAGGGGGCGTCAGAGCCCAGGAGGTAAAACTACAAAAAAAATTAAGATTACTTGCCTCATGCATCACGGCCTTTGCCAGGTCGGTGGATGGGGGGCCCCTCTCTGATGTTCAGCAGGACGCCATGGCATTAATGTGCAATGCACATTTTGAGATTAATTACCTCTGAAAGAATGCCATCCATCCTGCTCTGAATCCAAAATTTGCAGCATTGTGCAAGGCCGGGAACATCCAACCACCAAACGTCCTGTTCGGGGAAGATCTGCCTAAGCAGGTCAGGGATGATGAGGCTAAAATGGTCAGCCTTATGAAGGCCCCAACACCTTCCAAGACTTCATCTTTCCGGCGGCAGTACCCCTATCCTCTCTACACGAGACGGTTCGCCGGATATGATGGGCATCATGAACAACAGGCACGGAGGCCTTTTTTAGGGCAGGGCCCAAACCGGGCCATGTTCAAGATGCGCGGATGGCGCCCTCCAACATCCCTACCCCCCAGACCTCGGGGGCAGAAGCAAACACCATACTGCCGATAACCACTGAGGTAAGTGAGTCTGGTTGTTTGCATAACACATTTTTGATGGATCAGTTACAATTTGGGGGGAGGTTACAATTTTTCTTGCATAAATGGCATTGGATAACATCTGACCTGTTTATACTGCGCAGTATACAAGGTTTCCAAATTAAGTTCCTTTTCAATTCGCCACCACCCACACAGCATACACCGAGCCGTACTTTTGTTCCTTCACAACAGGAGTGTGCGAATGCACAAGCTGCAATCGAATCTTTACTCAAGAAAGGGGTAATTGAGGTCATGAGTCTCACCAATTTGTGTCCAATATATTTACTACGCAAAAGAAGGATGGAGGATGCCGAATCATCCTTGATTTGACTGAGCTTAATACCTTTGTGCAGTAAAAACACTTCAAAATGGAAGCCTTTGTTACTGCCAAACAACTGGTTTCCAAGGGATGTTATATGGCATGCATCGACATCAAATATGCTTACTATTCGGTGGCCATTCATGAAGACCACAGGAGATATTTGAAGTTTAGCTGGATGGGGCAATTGTGGCAGTTTAAAGCATTGCTTAATGGGTTAACCTCAGCCCCCCAGACTATTCACTAAATTGCTGAAACCAGTCCTGGGGCTACTCAGGGCACAGGATCATATAGTCATGGCATACTTGGATGACATCTTAATCATTGGGAAGACTAGGGACTTAGCTGAATTATCTGTGTCAGCTACCAAACTCATGTTTGAGAGACTGGGGTTCCTATTCCATCCAGTTAAGTCCAAATTGGTACCATCTAGAGTAATTGATTATTTGGGATTCACCATGAACTCAATTCACATGTCAGTGACTCTGCCTTGGGGCAAGCAATTAGAATTAATTGAAGCCTGCAGCAACCTCATTGTTAAGAACCAACCTTCTATTAGACATGTGGCTAGTATAATTGGCAAATTAGTGGCTGCTTTCCCAGCTGCTCAGTTCGGGCATTTGCACTACCAAAACTTACAACATGCAAAGGATCAGGCACTCAAACTTCATAGAGGTCACTTCGATAGACCCATGCAGTTGCCAGCTGAAGCCATTGCTGAGTCACAATGGTGGGTGACCAATATTTGGTATTGCTCTAGTACTATTTTAGTTCATACGCCATCAGTTATCCTGCAAACTGATGCCAGTGCGCTAGGTTGGGGTGCTACCAACACCGTCTCAAGCTGCGGTGGCAGATGGAATCTGCAGGTATCATCGATGCTTCAGTCACATGATATTAACTATTTGGAGTTGTTGAGAGCACTCTATGGGTTAAAGACTTATTGTAGCAATATGCATCATGTGCATGTTCAACTTCAGGTTGACAACACTACAGCAGTGGCATACATTAATCACATGGGTGGAAGTAAGTCTGTATCCTGTGATAAATTGTCTAACCTCATTTGGCACTGGTGTATTACGAGAAACATCTGGGTTTCAGCTATCTACTTACCAGGTAGCTACAACATGGTGGTGGACACCAGGTCACGAGAATTCAATGACCACAAAGAATGGATGTTGAATCATGAAGTGTTTAACGACATTGTCGTTCGGTATGGTGTACCGGACATTGATCTGTTTGCATCCAGACTAAATCATCAGTTACCAAATTATGTTTTATGGGAACCAGACCCAGGGGCAGTAGCAGTAGATGCATTCTCGCTACACTGGGGTGGAAAGTTCTTGTATGTGTTTCCCCCATTTTGCCTCATCAGTCGATGCTTGGCCAAGATCAAGCAAGACTCCGCCTCTGGCATATTGGTAGTACCAGACTGGCCTACTCAGCATTGGTTCCCATTGGTCATAGCTATGATTACACAGCCTTTTATGGCTGTCCACAAAAGCAGAAATCTGCTGGTACATCCTGTGACAGGGGTAAGCCATTCTCTTCATGACCGAATAAATTTATTGGTTTGAAGATTCTGAGGAGACCATTCCTGGGGCTCCGACTTTCAGATCGTACGGTAGATCTGATCACTGCGGCCTGGAGGAAGAGCACCCAGAAACAGTACATCACTCATATAAGGAAATGGGAGATGTACTGCTCTCTCTCTCTCGAATATTTCGTATGACACGGCTTCCATTACAGATGTTTTGGAGTTCCTTTCTACACTATTCTACGATCAGAAACTCAGTTATAGTGCCATAAATAGTGCTAGGAGCGCTTTATCATCTTACTTATGGCTGGGGTCAGGGAACCACACTGTTGGTTCTCACCCCTTAATAACCAGATTTATGAAGGGCATTTTTAACTCTACAGATATGGG
This sequence comes from Malacoraja senta, assembly GCA_038087875.1. NCBI lineage: Eukaryota > Metazoa > Chordata > Chondrichthyes > Rajiformes > Rajidae > Malacoraja > Malacoraja senta. The sequence goes on from CM075977.1 coordinate 188,928,650, forward strand.
ATGTGAGTGTGGTCCTCACGCTGCTCCGTCAGTGGGCACCAGTTTTATCTCTGTCTCTGCCTAATCTCACACTTAAGGTAGTCATGCCCATAGCGCTGGTCTCAGCGCAACGGGTCCAGACGTTAAATAAACTTAGACTGGACAGCATGGTTACATCTTTTGACAACATCACCTTTTTTGTTGATGATCTAATAAAGCAGAGCAGACCAGGGATGTCGGGGCTCAAATCAAGTTTTATGGCTTACCCCTTAGACCAACGGTTGTGTGTGGTATCTCACATCCTACAATACATTAAGGTCACTAAGAGCCTCAGAGACTCGGAATTATCCTTATTCATCAGCTACACCAAACCTCATAGGAAGGTTACAGTGCAGACCATTTCATGATGGATAAAACAGGTCCTGGCATGTGCAGGAGTGGACACTGACACTTTTAAAATCATTCCACCAGGGCTGCATCTACGTCAGCAGCGAGGGATATGGACGTCCCTCTCGACCACATTCTAGCGGCTGCGGGATGGTCTAATGAACTGACGTACCATAGGTTTTATAACAAACCTATCGCCAGACCGGGGACTTTTGCTAATTTACAGTTTCCCCCTGGGTGAGAGGGGTCACTATTATTTTCTTTGATTATTAAAGCATCAGCATTTGTTTATCTATGTCATGTTTGAATGCATTAATTATTCTCACTCATCCTGGTCAACTGATGCAGTGTGACGCATGGACTCGTTTCCACAGCATGAAATCACAGAGCTTCAAAATCTTCACGTAGTCACTCACGTGACTCTGAAGTAAAATAGTAAGATTAAACGAGAATTTACCAGTTTGAAGTTTGATCTTCATTTTATGAGGAGTTACGATGAGCGATTACGTGCCCTCCGCTCCCAACCCTCGTAACATAAAGATCTTCTGGAAGTTCTAGTCAACTCTAATCTTACTATTTTAGTTCAACAACTGTTATCTGTGATTTCACACCGCTGCTTTGAAGATTGACGCGCATGCGGGTTGATGGCCTTCTTCACGTAATCGCTCATCATAACTCCCCATAAAATAAAGATCAAACTTCAAACTGGTAAGTTCTAGTTTAATCTTACTATTTTCCTGACTCCAGCTTTTCTGTGCACAATGCCAGGGATATCTGGCTTGCAGTAAAATAAGTCAACAATGCTTGTATCTTCATGCTGGTTATCACAATCTTATGTGCCAAGCTTAAGTACTTTTGATGTGTAATCAGTGCGGTCATGGAGCATAAGAAAGAGAGCAGCTACTTTGATTGCGGCAAGTTCCCATAAGGTGTAAAATCTTAATGACCAGATACTTTAGTCAACTTTTTTTATGATGTTAACTGAGGAATAAATTTTGATAACTCCTCCGCTGGTTAACTGACAAGACACAGTAGATAGAGTTTCACTTTTAACTTCTAATTTCTCAGAACCTCCAACAATGTCGCTCTCCAATAATACCCATTGATGACTCAGCCTATGTTTTGTGCTAAAGTATTTTAATAATATTTTTACCTTGCAACAGGCATGTCAAAAGTCATTATTATTTTGTTTACTGTTAAACTTGTAACTCAACAAACTCTCAAACTTGCTGTGAATGCAAAGTATTGTTCCAAGGAGAAAAGCAGCCAGTCTACACCAAGATTGGGTTTGTTTATTAAGTTTACAAGCCTACGTGCCATTATGCAACAGATGTAAGATGGAAATAAATACCTACAACCAGTCATGGACTTGGCTGATGTCAGTAAACCCCATCTATACCACTGCCTGCATTCATTCTTGGATGTATGATGAAGATCACGTCCCACTGTGCCTCACGATGAACACAATCCACAGTGTGATTTGGGATCCGCGATCCACAGTGTTGTTTGCCCATTGGGAGACGATGCTTTTGACAATGACTTTCTCTGCAGTGATCAGCAGGTTACCATCATAAGATTGGTCTCCATCCTGGAAGATGGTCACGCTTATGGTATCTCTGAGGTCCCCTGGTATAAACTCCTCTTCCCAGGTGTGGGGAATGAAGTTATGCATTTATGATAGAAGTTCCTCATTGCAAAGTTATAAAGCATCATCTGGTCATGGTAGGTGTTTCAAAGTTTCAACTAGATGAATGCATGGACGAGTGCCCACGCTGACAGTCAGCAGCAGGGAAGCAGGCACCTGTGATTTATCAAGTGGCATCAAATACTTCTAATGGCAATCAACAGATGGCACTGGTTGCAAGCACAATCAGCCAACCACTGTAAACAATGCTAATTAACAGCTTTGCCAATCAACAGTTTGTGATCAAGAGCAAAGGGTGCATAACTACATGGCCGTCCGAAGGGGGGGGGAGTGTGATGGGTGCAGTCGCACCCCCCTTTATTTCCACAGTAAAGAAAAATCCTGAGAAGAAGAAAAAATTGGAGCGCAATCCGTGTTTCCACTTTGAAGGAATTTACCCAAAATTCGGGAAATTGGGGTTCCGGCCCGCGGGATGATTTGTGAGGGGAAAAAAATATTTGCGGCCATCCGCGCCTGCGGAGTTGTGGGAAGCCGGTGACGCAGTAGGGACGGAAAATGACGCCTTCTCACTGCGCGTGCGCAGTGGGCGGGATCAGATCGCCTTGCACTGCATTGCCTCGATGCCCCGGGCCTAGTTTGGGTAAATGGGGCTGGGGAATATTGCATTGCGGGAGGGGGTGTCTGTTTTTTTTTATATCGGGGTGTGAAACAAGGGTCCAATCCGGCCGGCAGGATGATTTGGAAAAAAAGTTTCTCCGGGCCCAGGGCTGCGGTGTCTGCCCGCCTGGTCCATCGCCTCCATCCGTGGCGTCGGAGCTTCACCGCCGGTCAGCCTGTGGTCCGGGGAGACCGTTCTCCCATCGCCGGGTGGAAGCGGGAACCACTGAATCTGAACCCAGTCCTGGCAGCGGCCGTGACCTGACACCAGGCGCCGCTCCGGCCGGGTCCCCACCTCCCCCCCCCACCCCCGCCGCGTGCCCTCGCCTTCCCCCCCCACCGCCCCCTCGCCTCCCCCCCCACCGGGCCCTAGCGTGCGACCAGCGACCCTCCGCACCCTATCCCACACATGCTAGGTACAATTTAAACACACCTGTGTGTCTTTGTAGTGCAGGAGGAAACCCTAACCCTAACCCTAACTCTAGCTTGATAGACTAGGTATAAGTATGAATTGTCCCTAGCGTGTGTGGGTTAATGTTCGGGGGATGGCTGGGGGTGGGGGGGGGAGCGAAGGACTGCGGTGGGGTGGGAGGAGGAGGCAAGGGGCCGCGGCGGGGGGAGAGGTGTGGGCCCAGCGGGGGGATGTGGGAAAGGCAAGGGGGGGCTGGGAAATGTGAGGGGGGAGGGAAAATTCCCAAAGTCTGCATTTAGCCCATAATCCCATAGTCCCATAGTCAATGTTACTAACACAGATGATGAGGCCTTTGTGCATTACTAGTAGTGGGATCTAGCTGTCACACGCTGGGTACACAAATGGGGGCATCGGGGAAAGTGGGGGGGGGGGGTTGGAGAATGGGAGACGGGGATGTGAGGGATGGGGGGGGGGTGGAGGAAGGGGGGAGAAGGGAGAGAGGAGAAGGAGGGATTGGGGTGGGAGGAGGGAAGAGGGGGGTGGAGTTGAGGGGAGAGGAGAGTTCAGTCTACACTCACTGAATCCATCCCTGTGAAAAGATAGAGATGGTGATTGGATCTGGAAGCGGACCAATACATCTGTAAATAAAACTGGACTCGGACATCTTGTCATTTGCACAATTGATTTTATTGTATTAATTGTAATATATTAATGTTGAGCGCAACCACCTACACGCAAACCCTGCGAAGACCCAAGTCTGCTCGTTCCATCTCAGGAACCTGGAAGCAAACAGACCACTTAACATCACATGGTCTGGAACACCTCTTGAGCACTGCACCAACCCTGTCTACCTCGGTGTAACACTGGATCGCACTCTCTCCTATAAGGAACACGTCAAAAACACCAAACTGAAAGTAAACTCCCGGAATAACATTCTCCGGAAGCTGACCAACTCCAAATGGGGAGCCACAGCTCACACATTAAGATCTACTGCTCTGGCCCTGTGCTACTCCTCTGCGGAGTATGCGTGTCCTGTTTGGGAGAGATCATCCCATGCCAAGAAACTAGACCCAGCGTTGAATAACACCTGCCGCTCAATCACTGGCTGCTTGAAGCCCACCAACATAAACAACCTGCACCTTCTCGCTGGCATTGCCCCTGCTGATGTGAGACGGAAAGTCGCCAGCCGAGTAGAGATGACCAAGGCCACCAATGATGAACGCCACCTCCTCTACGGACGTGTACCCCCGGCCCAATGGCTGAAGTCCAGGAGAAGCTTTCTCAGCCATGTCCAGCCCCTAATAGCATCACGGGAAGAAACCAGACTCCAACTATGGACAAAAAGGCTTGAGGACGACCCCCCTCCTACTGACATGGGTATCCCTCCTTTTGAAGCCCTCCCTCCGGGCTCAGAAGCACCATGGGTCCAGTGGAAGACGCTCAACCGCCTGAGAACAGGAACAGGGCGATCAAAAGATGCCATGGCCAGATGGGGCTATGAAACTGGCCAAACCACCTGTGAATGTGGAGAAGAGGACCACACAATGCAGCACTGCCTTGTCTGCCCCCTACTACCCAACCAGTGCAGCTCAAAGGATCTTGCAGTGTTCAATAAAAACGCAAAGGACTGTGTAAAGGAATGGGAAACTGTCATATAGCCAACCAGCTTCAAAGACACAAAAAGAAGAAGAAGTATGTTTAAAATACATGCATTGAAGGAAGATTATTTTACAGCCCATCTGTGGTCCCTAACCCTAACCGGGCGTCACCCGCAAGACAGCATACATCAGCGTGTGACATGGCGCACGACATGATGAGACACCCAGATGTCACGCCTGGATTTTGAACATTCCGAAATCCAGGGGTGACGGAGTCGCCGCGCATGACTACATGCGTCACCACGCATCACGACCCGACCACAATGCGACAACCTCTTTTCAGGTTGTCGCCGTGGTTACTTGTGCACACTGGGATGCTGCTGGCGTGGCGACTGGTGCTTCCTGGGGTGCTGCTGGAGAGGTTAGTTGTACACCCTTGTGCACCTTGGGGTGTTGCTGGCGAGGCTGCTGTTTCTCCCTGGAGTGCTGCTGGTGTGGTTACTTGTGAACCCTGGAGTGCTGCTGGTGTGGTTACTTGTGTACCCTGGGGTGCTGCAGCCTCTGTACCCTCTGCTAATTCTGCCCTTCCGACATTACTGCTCCCATTGCCGCCCCCTGCTGCTTGTCGCCATGGCCGCTAGAGCTGGGCAGCAGCCGCAGGACCAGGCTGCCACTGCCCTTGAAACTGCGGGTGCTGCTGGTGGCCGCCGCTCCCCGCACGAACTCGCACTTCTGCCGGTACATGACCAGCGAGTCGGGTCTGAGCTGCCTCTTGGAGCTGGAACGACGCACAATGTCAGGTGGGAGCCCCAGCTGCCCACTCTGCTGGAGGTTGCCGGAGGCCAGGTAAGTCTTTGTGTTGCTGCTGGCCCCGCTGCCGCTGCTGCTGCCTTCCTCGGAGGCACAGCTGCCCAAACCATTCGGCTCCACTTTGCACCCTCTCGCCGTCTGGCTCTTCAAGTACTTGGCCATGTCGGCAGCCAGTCTCTCCACGGTGCTCTGCCGACCCCGCCTGTCCCCTCCATTTGACTGCGGAGGTAGTTGGGACCTTTGATCAGGAGCCTGAACGGCAGAGAGACGCTCGCCTCTGGCGGCATGCTTGCAGTCTAACACAGTCTAATAGTAACAGGCAATCAAATCAACACACAAAACATTTTCTAAAAAAAGGTTTTCTTTACTGCAAAAACTTACAGTATTTTATTTGGAGTTTTTGCATGCTCGTTTTACATAACATTTTAAATAACATTTTACAACAGTACAACTTGATTATTCAAACAAGGATAACAATTCTTGATTTTAAAAAATGTATACAACAACGACCCCAATCATCCCATTCCACCCACTCATTATTCTTGACTCAACCAAAATTATTTCTGAAATATTATTCATAAATTTGGTGCAAAAATGCTCCAAAATAAGACTCAGAATGCACCAGAGAGCATCTAAAATCCCAGAGATTCCAAGCCCCCTAAGCAGGTCCTGGACCCCGGCCGCAAGGGGCTTCGCGCACGTGATGTGTGCTGCGTGCACATTATTTCACATACATTTTTTGTAATCCTGTCATGCCACTCCCATTTTTGAAAAGCTTCGTACGGGCCTGAACTATAAGTATCAGCTGAAAATAAATCACCCGGAAAATTGATCGAATAAAGTATCAGGTCCAAATTGTTTCTTCAGCAAACCTACCAAACATAAGTTAGATGCACACTTCCTAACAACAGCTCAAAGGTTGAATCTCTTTCAGGATTAAACTTACGGTATGAATCAACATCATTTGGAAATATATGCAGTAGGTCTTGGTGCCTAAACTGTGTCTTTCTGCAGTACTTTGCACCAGAGTGGTTTTGAGTGAGGTGATAATACGTATTTAATTGTTTAATCACTATTAATATTGGGCAAAAGCAACAACACTTGAGATGTGGTAGTAATGTGGCAGGAATGGCAAATTCCCACCAAGAGTCAAGAGTGTTTAATTGCCTTGTGTATCAAAAATGGAATAATGAAAATCTTACTTGCATCAATGGATTACTGGATTTGAACTAGAGCTATTGTATAAATGATTCTTATTGCAAACATTTAGCGCTATTTATTAAAGTGATGTGGATCCTGATAATTTATGGTCAGGCATGAAACTTCAGCTTGAAGCCCCAGAAAGAGAACAATTGAAACATTATCAAGTCTTGTTTCAGCAGGGAGTGAATTGTTCTTGGATTGTCCAAAACAGTCTTTCCCATGTTTTCCCCAACCTTTCCTTTTTTCACAAACTTTATTTTTATCTTCTCTTTATTTCTTGTTCATTACATGATCTGACATCAGTTCTTCCCTACCACTACAGTACATCCACTTCATTCTTTTGTCTTTATTCTGAAATATTATTGGTTCAACTGATAGGCCACAGGACCCAATATTAAATAGATCTCAAATGAAGGATAAGTGAAAAAACACCAGTTTCTCGCACTGTCTCTGAGACTCCCCAGGATTTTCTGGGCCATTATTTCACTTATTTATGGAATCAACTTGTGGAATTATTCAGGCACTCAAAACTGATCAATATTCCTTTCATGTGAGGAATAAAAAGACTCCTTCCATCATCAAAAGAGGTCCAGCACCAACACTCAGCACATTGATTCTACAGCAATGCAGCCTTTTTTTTTATTGGTTTGAAAATAGCTTCTTACAAATCATTCTCATGGACCGTTGTCCAATAATTTCCTAATCTATCTCCATGGCACCTTATTTTGGGAATAAGGCCAAAACTTTACAGATGAAAAAACTCTGAAATAAAGGTGCAAAACTGACTGTGCCTACATCTATGGAGATAGAAACAGTGTTAATGTTTCACATCAATGGCCTTCCTTCAGAATTATCAGGTATTCATAAGGTGGGATCAAGTTAGATAACACTGGAGGTTGCACACTGGGATTGTTATATTCCGGATGGCAGAATAACAACTTACACGCAGGCTGGCTGGATCGCATGAGAGATTTATTTCCCAACATTCCCTAATTATATACAACACCAACTCTTTAGCATATACATGAATATACATGAATACAATACACTGCTCTCCCCTTTTTTAAGTATTAAATCTAAGTACACAGTTACAATTTTCTTGTTATGGTATTTGATTTAAACAAGCGTTCATTAAATCTTACATAATAACACAATATATTTATTTGACATATTTACACATTTTCATTCTACCTAGACAGTGAGTTACTTAACTTAAAAACCTAATCTGACTACTGGTTTACAGATCCTGCCTGATCGTCTAACAGTAACAGGTGTAACAGGTTTAGGTGTTGACTCAACTGCAGGCTTGTTTGGCTCTGTTTCCTCTGACTTTGACCAGAGGAATCTGTTTCTTTGTCTGTACTGACTGAACTCTGTTTCAATCACAGTTGGCTCTTCCAACTCACTTTCAGATAAAGACTCAGGGATTAGGACTTCATGCTCAGTTTTTGGTTCATCTTTGGTTGGAATCATTTGATCAACATGAATACTTTTGATCCTATCTCCAACTTCAACTAAGTATCTTTTTGTTCCACACACTTCCACTATTTTCCCAACATTACATTTGTCTCGACTGGACTTGTTGGGAGGACTGAGAACACGAACCTGCTCATCTGGCTTGAAGTACCCCTCTTTTTGTGGGAGTCAAAATGGCATTTCTGACTTAATTGGTTTTGTTCAACTCTCAAAGCCAAATTGGGTTGAACTAGACTTAAGCATATTCTTAGCCTTCTCTTCATCAACAGTTCTGCAGGTGAGTAACCTGTTGTTGTGTTTGGTGTGGTTCTCTACTTCAGCAAGAAACTAGCCAAATGATGTTTCATGCTGAGCTTTGAACTCTAACAGACCTTTCCACATCCCGTTAGGGGCTAGATGGTATGGGGGAACAAGTGTGTGTTTTACACCATTCCGCAGCATAGAGTTGAACTGTTCTGAACTAAACTGAGGCCCGTTATCAGAAACAAGTTCTTCCGGTAAACCATGGCATGCAAAAATTGATCTCAACTCATCTATGGTATGCTCAGTAGTAGTACTTAACCTCAATCCATTTGGAATGACTATCTACTAGGTATGTTACAATACTTACCTTCAATGGCGCTGTAATTCTGCCACTGGCCGTGTGCGCAATTTTGGCGCCTTTAAGGGGGGGGCGGGGTTATAACGCGGGTTTCTCCTACCTTGTCCTGAATTATATTTAGTTGGAGTACAAGCGTTTGCTGAAAAATCGTTCCTAGGGGCGTTTTGTGAATTTTTTATTTTTATTAAATCGTCAATGTCAGCCCTGGAGTCATTTTGAAATCAGCTCCTGAAGCCGTCAATGCCAATAACGGGGACGGATTTCACACACGGGACAGGTAAACGAAAGTGGTTTCTTTTAATGTATAAAAGTGCTTCTTAAGAAGCCTTTAATTCACATTTTTTCATGCGAAACGGTTATTTTATTCCCCGAACTAACGGCAGTATTTTTCATGCCGATACGGGGTTAAATTCACCGCAAATCAATGTTCCAAATGATCGCGTTCCAGAAATCCTCACTCACAAGATGATTTAAATGTCCATTAATTTACAGGTATTAAACATTCAATTCCTTCCATTTGGCCTGTAAATTCATGACAATGAGATTTAAAAATTATGTTATGTTGTGAATTCTTGTGTGAATGTTATTTGGACACTTAGGCTATTTAAAAATGTTAATCTATTCTTAAGGAATTGATAGATATTTAGATCTAGTAATTGAATTTTGTAATTAGCTACAATTAGGTAACTAACTAATTATATGCTTTAATTTCATGTCATCTAAGTAAGATTGTTTCATATTTGTTTCAGAATGCTTCAATCTATAATAACTGAAAATTATTTCAGTTCTCTTAATTTTTAAGAAAGTTATGGGCTTTTGACTGTCCTCGATCACAGCTTTTGTGTTAAGTCCATGGAAAAGCAATAGGGAACAAGATGTTAATTTCCGAGTATGAAAATGGCCATACATTTTTTAATACTGAAGATATGAAAGTGAATTAGGCGTCAAATTAAACTTCTTTTTATGCTTTATCTGATGGGATAAATTGCAGACTTGATTTTTAAAATATCAAAATGTTGTAACATTGCTATATCTACCAGCACCAGAAAGTGATCATTACCCTTTTCACAAAATACTACATGAATTCTCTGAAAAGGTCTACTTGGCCATGACCAGGGTTGCAGTGGTGTTTTTGGTGGTTTACTCCAGCAATTTTGGCAGACGCTACATTTGCTCACCAGTGACTCGATGTCACGGTTAATACCAGGCCAATACACAAAACTTCTGGCAATTGACTTCATGCTTACTATGCCAGGATGTTTGGCATGTAGTTAGTTCATAATTATGTTTCTCAAAGACTCTGGTACAACCACTCTGTAACCCCACTTAATGCATCCCTGCTCACATGATAATTCATGGTGTCGATTATGGAAAGGCTTCAGCTCTGAATTCAGAACTGAGTTCAATCCACTATTGATTTCAGTCCATCCGTTCAATGTCTGTTCATAAACCCACTTGAGCACATTGTCTTTCTTTGTTTCTGCTGCAATTTCTGTTGCAGTCACTGGAAAGTCTTCATCTACAACTTGCAGTGTGTAGATTGAGTTCTCACTTCCCACGTCAGAGTTCTCATGGGGCAACCGGGGCAGTGCATCTGCAACTGCGTTGCACTTGGAGCTTCTATACTCCACCTTGTAGTCATACTGGGACAGCAAAATTGCCCAGCGCTGCATCCTTGATGCGGCCATGGAAGGTATAGCTGATTTGGGACCATGTATCACTAATAGTGGCTTGTGATCAGTCACCAGGATGAATGGTCTGCCGAGAAGAAACTGATGGAATTTCTTGATTCCGAACATGATGCTGAGTGCTTCCTTTTCTATCTGCGCATAGTTGCGTTCACTCGATGACAGGGTGCGGGATGCAAAAGCAATAGGCTTTTCCTGTCCGTCATTCATTACGTGGGAGATCACTGCACCTACACCATAACTTGAAGCATCACAAGCAAGTTTCATCTCGCGTGTCGTATCATAGTGAACAAGAAGTTTGTCACTTGTCAAGTTTTCCTTGCAGATGTCAAATGCACGTTGCTGTTCGTTTCCCCATGTCCATTTCACATCATTTTGTAGCAGATGATGAAATGGCTTTAGCACAGTTGCTAAATCTGGAATGAATCATGCATAGAACTGCACCATCCCAAGGAATGATCGTAGCTCTGACACATTGTTGGGTTTTGGAGCATTCACTATTGCTTCCACTTTCTCCTTCACAGGGCGAAGTCCGTTGGTGTCTACTTTGAGTCCAAGGTAGACTACCTCTGACTGTGCAAATGCACATTTACTTTGACGCAGTTTGACAGTCATGTGAGAACTTGCTTGAGGATTTCCAGATGTTCTACCATGCCTTCTGTGAATATCAATAGGTCATCCTGGTTGCACACACAGTGCGGAATGCCTTGTAATATTTGGTCCATGACAGACTGCAATATTTTCGGGGAGGATTTCACACCATAGGGCAGCTTTGTATATGAATACAAGCCCTTATGTGTGTTGATAGTCAAGTACTGCTGACTTTCCTTATCGACATTGAGTTGGGCGTAAGCGTGAGACAAATCCAATTTAGTGAAGACTCTTGCGTACAGTTCTGCGTACAGATCTTGCGAGGTTGATAATGGATATTGTTCGTCCAACGGCTTGGTTGATTGTGACTTTGTAATCACCACATAGTCGAACAGTTTTGTCGGCTTGGGTACGGCCACAATTGCCGTTGCCCTGTTACTCTGGTCTGTCTTCACAAGTACTCCATTACGCTCTAATCTGTTGAGTTCTACCTCCACTTGTTGCTTTAGTGCATATGGTACAGGTCTTAGTCGACAATACACGGGTCTCACATCTTGCTTAAGTCGAATGTGTGCAGAGTACCCTGTTATTCCCGTGTAACTGTCAGCAAAAATGTTTGCATGTTTGCTTATGACTTTTTCAAGATGTGATTTGGACAAATTGACGCTGAAAATGTTCTTCCAGTCTATATCTATTCTACTCAGCCAATCCTTTCCAAGGAGGGTTGGTTTATTTCTGTAGCTGGCTACTATGATGGGCAGTGTTACTGACTGACCATTATGCTGAACTTTACACTTCATTTGTCCACGTCTCCAATACTTCACCCGAGTAGGTTCTCAACTTGACCTTACTCTCAAACAATGATATCTGTGGGAACTTTGTTTCGTACAGGTCTCTGCTCATGACCGAACAATCTGCTGCCGTGTCAATACACATATCGATTAACTGTTCATTAATCAATAGTTTCGTTCAAAAGTCCTTGCCTTGGCTGGTTGTAGGCTTATCGATGTTGGTTGCATAAATGGTGTACAACCCAAGTTCATTTACATCTGGGTTCACCTCCAAGTTGTGAACTCCTCTCCGGTGTTGTTACTTGATTACCGCAGATTGTTGGTTTCCTGTTTTATGCTTGGCCCGACATGCTGAGGCGATATGGCCTTTCTTCTGGCAGTTATAGCACTTGGCCATTTAGAACTGACAAAATTGGGATGAGTGATTACCGTTGCAACAATAACAACTGGCTGAACTCGACTCCCTGCCATACTTCGGTTTTGGTTTAGCGCCTCTTGGTTTGGCCATAGGCATTGCCTTGTGATTGTAAACGGCCACTGCAGTTCGTGGTGGGCGAAACTCGCGAGCATTCTTGCATGCTTTCTCGAATGCGAGATCTGGAGTGTTCATCAGTTTGGACTGAATTTGTTCATCCACCAGACCACAAACAAATCTGTCGCGTAGTGCTCGTCCAAGAAAGGTTCCAAAATTACAGTGTAAACTTAAGTTTTTCAAGGCAACAATGTACTCATTGATTGTCTCATTCTGCTTCTGGTTTCTAGTGCCAAATTTATAGCTTTCTGCAATTTCCAGAGGCTTTGGGTTGAAGTGCTCCTCCAACTTCTTTACAATGTCATTGAATGGCACGTCTTTTGCCTTTAATGGTGCAAGGAGATTCACGAGTGTGCCGTACACTTCAGGACCGATCTCCATGAGCAGAATCGCTTTCATGCGTTCGCAAACAGCCTTATTTGTTTCAGTCACTCTCTCTCCTTCACCACTAATCTCCAATATATTGTTTGCCGTGTAAAACATGTTTGCTCTCTCCATATAGGAACTGAACAGCTCTCTACTCTTGTCAAAAGTGCCAAGGTTTCCAATGTTGCCCGTGGACGCTGCCATCATGTTGTTCTCTTTTTTAAAATAAAAGGTCCGTTCAAAAATCCCGAATTCCTGTCTGTTCTGGTGTAGCAATTCACCTAAAACTTAGCTGTACAAAGGCTGTTCAGCTTGAGGAATTCGACAAAAAAAACTCAGTCTAAAATGTTATACACTCCCAAGGACGACATCTTGCCACGTAGACACAACATAGAAATAGCCTGACAAACTCTCGCCGATTTATCCAGCTGCCGTTTTAAACTACATTCCCCTGCATAGACGGATCTGCAGGACTCTCATGTCCAGCTCGCAAAAAACTGCGACACAACTCCGTATTTTCTGTTTAAACTGTTAAACAATACTGCGTGTTGCAAAACAGTCCTGCATTGTATTTAAAGGATGAGTTCACAAACTCTATCCCATCCTCGTCGCCAATTTTGTTATATTCCGGACGGCAGAATGAATAACAACTTACACGCAGGCTGGCTTGATCACAAGAGAGATTTATTACCCAACATTCCGTACTTATATACAACACCAACTCATTAGCATATACATGAATATACATGAATACATTACAGGGATCATATATATTTATCTTGGTCCAGGACAGGGATGGGGAACCTTTTCATGTTGGAATGCCGCATTGTTAGCTGTAATCTAATAAGGCCGCATCCAAGAAACTTCAATTAGATATACTTCAAAATGTACATTATTTTGTAAAAATCTAACTACTATGTACTAACTTCAAGAAAATGAAAACAAATTGTTAATTCTAATGTTATCTAACCTTTTAATGACTTTGTTGTGACTTCTTTTTGTGGGAGGTTAACATACATGCTAGAGTCGCATTAGAACAGGCTCGAAGGGCCGAATGGCCTACTCCTGCACCTAATTTCTATGTATGAGCATAACGGGTGTTAAAATAGCCCTTATGACTTACTAATGTTTTAATTGTGGCCGTCAGTCGGGGAGGATTATTTTGTTGAATCTTGGTATTTTAAATACATTCATTTTAAGATTAAAATATAAATAATAAAAGACGAACAAAAGCATATCAATAAAATAAAAATAAAAGGATTTGTTCTACAAAATTTGGATTCATTCAAAAGGCCGCACTTAATGGTCTTGAAGGCTGCAGGTTCCCCACCCCTGGTCCAGGACATACATAAAATATGCAGACTGTGCTAATCAGAACATGCCTTAGGTCCAATTCCATGATTGGTTAACATTGATTCCAACTAGCTGATGTTCCTTTTACCTCTCTGCAACATTTTGAGGAGAAAAGCTCATTCCTATTGGTATTAGAAGTCATTCCAGAGTTTCTCAGAGCTTGCTATAAACTAATAGAAGGTATTGCAATCTGTCCATACAGGTCTGGATGAGGTCAGACACAGGGATACCCCAGAACACTTTTGTGGGAGGATGTCGCGTAAAGCCTTGAGAATGTGCATTACAAGACACTCACCTGATATATTTCCTTTTTTTCTTTTGGATGACCCATAACCAAAGTCAGTAGCAGCAGACTGGCAAGGACAGGCCTAGACTCATGGGCTCACAAGCTGGATGAGTGAGCATTGAACAATATCTGGGCAGCTGCCACAGATTGCTGGAACACTGGCAGAGCAGAGATTATTTACAATGGTAGCATGCTCATGCCTAATCCTCCCTTTCATCTCCCACTTCCCCTTCATCTCTCCCTTTCACCATACCCAAAGTATGCAAATAGTCGCCACATAAACGACACTGACAAAGTTACAAAGTCCCCCCAAGCTGGGTCCTCATTGTTCTTCCCCCTCCCCTCCACTGCACGGAGGTTCCACCTGGCCCTCATCGACCACCACACCGTGGACCGCAGGTCAACCAGCGAGGCTCCACTGACCAGCGAGGCTTCACCAATGCCACCATGACTCACCGCCGCCACTAGACGCTGTCTGCCACTATGAACTCCACCAACCCAGGCAGGTTGCATCGCCCGCCTTCTCCGTGGCCTCCTGGAAGGCATCTGCAGATGTGACCACCTGGGTGGTGTGCTCAGCAGCATGCCAAACAGTGACACAGTTATTGAATCTGACCCCGATAGCCAACAGCTGATTTGAAGATACCTGCAGAGCATGGTTGCACGTTTCACTGAAAGACCTGTGTGAGAGATTGGGATAGAACTAAGGCTAGTTCTGCGTTAGCATCCGGCGTGGAAATGTCACACAGAGATGCAAATTCTGATGCAGAACACATACTGCGGACAAATAGGGACCGGTGCTGTAGCTGGCTTATCCTGTATCTCAAATCATGCATGAAATATTTGATGTGGGTGCATCCAGTTCCAGCCTTGGTTTTGGAACCCATCCTTTGCAATGCACAGCTTCAGTCCAGATTCACTTCAATGGTCATCGACCCAATTATGATGCAGCATGTGATAGCTATTCGCTCAGCTCGGATTCCCACCAGGCACGACCTTATCCAATGTCTGAGCATTAAGCTTGAAGCAAAAGTTCAAAGGTTCAAAGGTTAATTTATTGTGACGTGTACCAATTAAGGCACAGTGAAACTCAAATTATCATACAGCCATACTAAAAAAAGCAACAAGACACACAACTACATAAAAGTTAACATAAACATCCACCACAGTAGATTCCCCACATTCCTCACTGTGATGAAGGCAATAAAGTCGAAACTTCTTCCTCTTTATTCTCCCTTGATCGGGTCAGTCGAACCTTCTGCAGTCCGGGCGATCGAAACTCCCGCAGCCGGCAATCGAAGCCCCCGCGTAGGGGTGATCGAAGCTCCCAGTTGGGGGTGGTTGAAGCTTCTGCGGCTTGGAGCTCCCGAAGTCAGTCTCTAACCAGGGACCGTGAGCTCCACGAAGTTAAAGTCCGCAGGCTCCCGCGGTTGGAACTCCCGAAGTCGGTCTCCAGCAGAGGCTGCCAGCTCCTCATTGTTAGGCTGCAGTGCAGATGGAGATATGATACAGAAAAAATTGCATCTCCTTCGAGGTAAGAGATTAAAAAAAGTTTCTCCCAACCCCACCACCCCCAACCCGCACATAGAACAAGTTAAAGAACACTAAAACATATATTTAACATGTACTGAAAAAACGACAAAGAAGGAAGGGACGAGACGGACTGTTGGTGAGGCGGCCACTGCAGACGCCACAGGCTTGCACCATGCAAGGTCAGCCCATTGTCACAGTGGCTCTGAATACCAAAGTCTGACAGCATTCTAGCAACTGCTCTCCAACACACCACTTGGACCATTGTAATGGCGTCACAGAGGAATTAGTAGCCAATTATTAGACTTCCCTCAGGCTGACATATTTTGTCCTCTCTTCACAGCAACTCTGCAGTGCCTTGTTATCACTCTTATTGTTCATGGTGAGATGGCATCATTTGAGGACAGGGCTTCGAGATCCAAAGCCACACAAGGCTGTTCTTCAAGCTGTGTGTCAGGCGGCTTGTGTTACCTCTAATGCTCCTGTGCGGAGAGAAAACTATGCCGGAATTGTATAACCATTGTTTTAAGAAAGTAGGAAGAGAATATAGGGAGCCAAAAACCACTTCAACTGATAAAAGTGAACACTGGGATCAAACAATATCTGTTGATGGGATTGTTCTAGGAACTACATATTTGATGGACAAAATGGCCTCTTTCTGTGCCATAGAGTATATGAATATAGATAACTATGCCAAAAGATGGTTGCAGCAAATATCCTCAGGTGTTTGCTGTTACTTTCCCAGTTAGGGTATAAAGAAGTAAAACACAAAGTGCTGGAGTAGCTCAACTGCTCAGGCAATTTCTCTGGAGACCTTGAATAGGTGACGTTTTGGGTTGGGTCCCGCACTTTGTGTTTCACTCCAATATCTGCAGTTCCTTGTGTCTTCAGGGCACAAGGTGAGTTTCGGCATGTTGGTAGATATCACTCCTCTCCTTTGTCAGAGATTAAGACGAGATTCGATAGCTGCAAAAATAGTAAGATTTAACGAGAACTTACCAGTTTGAAGTTTCATCTTTATTTTATGCGGAGTTACGATGAGCGATTACGTGAAGCCCCGCCAGTCTGCATGCGCATCAATCTTCAAAGCAGCGGTGTGAAATCACAGATAACAGTAATTGAAGTGACATAGTAAGATTAGAGAAAACTAGAACTACCAGATGACCTTTATGATTCGAGGGTTGGGAGCGGAGGGCACGTAATTGCTCATCGTAGCTCCTCATAAAATAAAGATCAAACTTCAAACTGGTAAGTTCTCGTTTAATCTTACTATTTTACTTCGGAGTCACGTGAGTGATTCCGTGAAGATATCAAAGCTCTGTGATTTCATGCCGTGAGAAATGAGTCTACACAACCACAACTACTTCCATTGACAGATAAGGGAAACATTCATAATGAATAAATAATAATAATAATATTAACCCCTCTCATCCAGGAGGATACTATACAACTGAACCTAAAATAGAGTTGGCAAATACCCCTGGTCTGGCAATGGGTTATTATAAAATGTTTGGAAAGTTCGTTTGTTTGACCATCCTGCAGCCGCTAGGATGTGGTCCAGCGGAACGTACATAACCCTTGGTGCTGATGTTGTAGCAGCCCTGGTGGAGTGAGATTTGAAAAAATCAGTATCTACCCCTGCATAAACCAAACCCCGTTTCACCACCTGGAGATGGTCTGAACTGATACCTTCTTATAAAGTTTTTTGTAACGAACAAGCATTGCTAGTTCAGAGCCTCTAAGGCTCTTGGTGACCTTGATGTGTTGTTGTATAAGTCTGACCTCACATAACCGAAGGTCCCTGGGGTATGCCATGAAACTAGTTTGAGACCTGACGCCCCTTCTGCTCTGCTTAACTAAATCATAAACATAAAATATTATATTATTTGCAGATGTAACCATCCTGTCCAGTTGCAATTACGTAGCGACTGAACCTGTTGCGCTGAGACCAGCGCCATAAGGATAACTACCTTATGAGAGCCGGGCCAAAGCTAAGGATGTACCTGGAGCCCCCTGGTGAAGTAGTGTTAACACAATGTCAATATCCCATACTGCCCTGTATTTTCCTGGGAGAAGTTGTGTTAAAGATATCCTTTACAAACTCGATATCCGAGGGTGAAACCCGACAGAGTGGGTCCCGTTCGCTGCAGCAAATATGATGGGAAGGCACGTTGGGCACAGTTAATGGCCCTATAACTCAATTATTGTCAAAGACCCATTTGAAAATGAACTCCAAGACGTCAGAAATCTGTAGCGTATTAAATGTAACATTAGCATTTAAACAAAACACTTCCCATCTCCTGAAGAGGAAAATGTACTGCTTTTTGGTGCTATCGCTGCACTCTGTAGTGAGCACACACATGGATCGGTGTCACAACCCGAGCCGTAGGAGCAGTCTACTCAGAATCTGCAAGTCAATAAATTGATTTTATCATGCAGTGGCTGGTTTCCCGAGCCACAGGCTGAACCAGCAAAGTTTTACGTTTAGAATAACCGTATAAGGTTATATTATTATTCCCGACAAAAGCGGGAATCATGGCTGCATAGGCCAGTCAGACAGTACAAAAACCTAAAGCGGGATCTTGCTGACTTTATTTCAAGACCCGACTGATGAGGCAAAATGGAGGAAGACATAAAATAACATTCCTCCTCCTTGTAGCGAGAATGTATCTCTCACCACTGGTATGCCACATATTTTTGCAACCGGTGAATGAGCATGAAAACTAACATATCGATATTCGGTGTTCCATTGAACCATAATTTCATAAAATACTTTGTGATCCAATGCCCATTCTGTGTTGTCATTGATCTGTACGTGATGATACACCAGTGGCAAATGAGATTAGGTAAATTATTACAGGATACTTTTACTTGATTGCATCCATGTGACTAACATATGCCACCACCATAGTGTATCAACTTGAAGTTGAGCATGCAAATTATGCATATTCGCTCAATAACCCTTTAACCCTTGGAATGCACTTAGTGTCTATAGATAGTTGATACCAATAACTGAAGAATTGGCAACTCATGCAAATCTCCTCCACTTTTGAACTGGAGATGGCATTCGCAATTTTCCACCTTAGAGCACTTAGCATCAGTTTGTAATATAATTGAAATTTTGTGACCAAACTACTGGAGCAATGCTGAATACTGTTCGTCCATCATTGTGACTTTGGTAGCTTCAGCTGGTAATAGCATAGGTCTGTTAACAATGACCTACATGGCACTTGAGAGGTTGCTACTTTGCACGATGTAAGTTCCCCCACTTGCACAGCTGAATCACAGCTACTATATTGCCAATTACTCTTGATGAATAGAAGGTTGCTCTATAACAACAAGGTTGTTACAGGCTTCTATTAACTCCAATCTCTTGCCCCAGAGTGGAAGCACAGGCTAATGAGCAAGTCGGCGGAATCACAGGTCAGTGGGGGCGCTGCAAGTCGGCGCCCTGTCAGCAGCGTGTTAGTTTTTTTCAATTTTTTTTTATTTTTTTAGTATGTTTTAAAGTATGTTTTTAATGTTTCTTTGTGTGTCTTGTGTGGGGGATGGTGAGGGGGGTAAGGGGGGAACCGTTTCGGTCATCTCCTCCATGTCTTTTTCCATGTCGCCTTCCCCGTGGCCTAACATCGAGGATCGGTGCGGCCTTTCCCGGAAACGCGCCCGGGGCTTCAGCGGCGGGGGCAGCGTGGACTCTCGGCATGGAGCGGGCGAGCACTCGCCGGGGCTGCCGGAGGGGAGCGCTCCGTTCACTGGCCCGCGGCAGCCGGCAGCCTGAAGCTGAGCTCCAGCTGGCGCGGCGTCTGCAGCTCGTGATCCCTCGTGGGGGACCCGGGAGAAGAAGAAGCTTCCACCGCCGGCCCACGGCCTACTTCTACCGCAGACCCGGCGTGGACTTACCATCACCCCTGGAGGGGAGCTTTGACCGCCGGCCCTGTGGTCTGTGGTGCTTCCAGCTGCGGCGCGGCGGGAACTTTAAATCACCGACCACCGGCCTGCGGCCTACACCAACCTAAAGCCGCAGTCTCCAGTGGGGAAGAGCTAACTCTGGACTTACCGGTCTGTACATCTGGATGCCTGCAGCGACGGCTGCGGAGGGTTGAGGTCCCGACCACGGGGGAAAATGGAGGAGGACTGGCCAAATTTTGTGCCTTCCACCACAGTGATGAATGCTGTGGTGGATGTTTGTATTAAATTGTTATTGTGTATTGTGTGTTCTTTTTCATTGTACCGCTGCTGGCAAATTCATTTCACTTGCACTTTATGTGCAAAGTGACGAATAAAACCTTATTGTATTGTATTGTATTGTAATTAATAGTTAAAGGTAAATCCCAATTATCAACAAGTCTAACAGTGTTAAAGAAGGAACTGCAGATGCTGGAAAATTGAAGGTACACAGAAATGCTGGAGAAACTCAGCGGGTGCAGAAGCATCTATGGAGCGATGGAAATAGGCAACGTTTCGGGCCGAAACCCTTCTTCAGACTGATAGGGGGTGGGGAGAAGAAAGGAAAAAAGGAAAAAAGGCGGAGGAGGAGCCTGGGGGCTGGGGGATGGGAGGAGACAACCAGAGGGCTGATGAAGGGGAGGGGACAGCAAGGGCTAGCAGAATTGGGAGAATTCAATGTTCATGTATCAACAAGTCTATTGGGTATCAACTTAAATTTAACTGGATGGCTGAGGAACCCCAATTTCTCAAATATAGTTTGAGGCTGAAACAGTTGATATTAGCAAAATACAGCATTAGAATATCATCCAGTCAAGACATAACAAGTGTTTTTGAACTCTGAGTAGTCCAAGCACCAATTTTAGTAATTTGGTAAATAACCTGGGAGCTGAAGTTAGCCCATTTTGCAATGCTTTACTGTTATCATTGCCTCATCCTGATAATTTCAAATGTCTCTGCTGATCCCTGTAAATGGGAACTGAATAGAATGTATAGAAACATAGAAACATAGAATATAGGTGCAGGAGTAGGCCATTCGGCCCTTCGAGCCTGCACCGCCATTCAATATGATCATGGCTGATCATCCAACTCAGTATCCTGTACCTGCCTTCTCTCCATACCCCCTGATCCCTTTAGCCACAAGGGCCACATCTAACTCCCTCTTAAATATAGCCAATGAACTGGCCTCAACTACCTTCTGTGGCAGAGAATTCCACAGATTCACCACTCTGTGTGAAAAATGATTTTCTCATCTCGGTCCTAAAAGACTTCCCCCTTATCCTTAAACTGTGACCCCTTGTTCTGGACTTCCCCAAAATCAGGATCAATCTTCCTGCATCTAGCCTGTCTAACCCCTTAAGAATCTTGTAAGTTTCTATAAGAACCCCCCTTCAATCTTCTAAATTCTAGTGAGTACAAGCCGAGTCTATCCAGTCTTTCTTCATATGAAAGTCCTGCCATCCCAGGAATCAGTCTGGTGAAGCTTATCTGTACTCCCTCTATGGCAAGAATGTCTTTCCTCAGATTTGGTGACCAAAACTGTACGCAATACAGGTGTGGCCTCACCAAGACCCTGTACAACTGCAGTAGAACCTCCCTGCTCTTATACTCAAATCCTTTTGCTATGAATGCTAACATACCATTTGCTTTCTTCACTGCCTGCTGCACCTGCATGCCTACTTTCAATGACTGGTGTACCATGACACCCAGATCTCGTTGCATCTCCCCTTTTCCTAATCGGCCACCATTCAGATAATTACTTTCCTGTTTTTGCCAGCAAAGTGGATAACCTCACATTTATCCACATTATACTGCATCTGCCATGCATTTGCCCACTCACCCAACCTATCCAAGTCACCTTGCAGCCTCCTAGCATCCTCCTCACAGCTAACACTGCCCCCCAGCTTCGTGTCATCCGCAAACTTGGAGATGTTGCATTCAATTCCCTCATCCAAATCATTAATATATATTGTAAATAGCTGAGGTCCCAGCACTGAGCCTTGCGGTACACCACTAGTCACTGCCTGCCATTCTGAAAAGGACCCGTTTACTCCTACTCTTTGCTTCCTGTCTGCCAGCCAGTTCTCTATCCACATCAATACTGAACCCCGAATACCATGTGCTTTAAGTTTGCATATGAATCTCTTATGTGGGACCTTGTCGAAAGCCTTCTGAAAGTCCAGATATAACACATGCACTGGTTCTCCCTTATCCACTCTACAAGTTACATCCTCGAAAAATTCTATAAGATTCATCAGACATGATTTACCTTTCATAAATCCATGTTGAATTTGTCCAATGATTTCACCACTTTCCAAATGTGCTGCTATCCCATCTTTAATAACTGACTCTAGCATTTTCCCCACTACCGATGTTAGACTAACATCGACGCATGCCATAAAGATCCTTATGAAAATCAGTTGTTAGTTAGTAACGAAGTTTCCTATTCAGAAAAGTTCATACTGCACATGCGAGTTAAACGACATTCTCCTTCTTTCACAATGAACAGGCCACGCCTGCCATCATTCCGTGCCTGCCTCGAACGACAACTCTGCCCCGATTTCCGAGCGTGTCTTGGAAGACAATCCTGGCCATAATACTGAGCCTACATTGAAAGACAACTCTGGCCATAATTCTGAGCCTGCCTCGAAGGACAACTCTGGCCATAATTCTGAGCCTGCCTCAAAAGACAACTGGCCATAATTCTGAGCCTGCCTCGAAAGACAACTGGCCATAATTCTGAGCCTGCCTCGAAAGACAACTCTGGTCATATTTCCGAGCCTGTCTCGAAGGCAATCCTGGCCATAATACTGAGCCTGCCTCAAAAGACAATTCTGGCCCCAATTCCAAGCCTGCTTGGAATGCTAGTATTGTGCAGTTTTACATGGTTAGATGCCGCTAAGTAGATGACAATGCCTTAACCATTTGTGAGTTGTACAAACAAGTGTAAATATTATCAACTTGTAAGTTGTCCACTTACCCCTGTTTCGGAAGTGCCAGACCGACCTACCTGCCTGGTTACCTTGGTTGTAGAGTAGGGCTGGTAGGGTGCGTGGAACCTCTGCCCAGCTTTCACGCTGCCATCAACTTCAGTGAACCGCTTACTGCCGATGGAGGTGTGGGGTGTGTTGTCGGCGAAACGATGAAGCTTTGCTCGTCGTTGGTACCTTGATTGGTCCGACAGCTTTTGCTTCCTCCTCCAGGTTTTGCCTGTTGAATAGGTCTTACCTCAATAGAAGATTCGGCGGCTGCTCTAATGTCCCCCTGATAGTGCTGTTCACTGCCGGCACTTGTAGCGTGAGGGGAACTCTGGCCCCTTCCGGGTATTCTGTCAATGGCTGGTACTTCTGGCAGCAACACCTTCGTTTGCAAGGATTCCCTTGAAGCCATACGCATGTGCTCCAGTATGTTCCACGGACATACTTTAGAATTTGAAGTCAGTTACATACTGACCACTCGCACTCCCCTCCACAGAGAGGGAGATTCGTAGGCAGCCCTGAAACAGGTGCTGCCGCAGGCCCCTGAGGATACCTGCGCTGATATGGCCCCTCCAACGGACCTATAGCAGGATGGAACATCACATTTGTGGAATAAATGCCCGAGAGTGCTATCCATGCTCCATTTTTTCCTTGCTGGCTCGTCGATTTATGCCCTTTGTGCCTCGTGGTATGCCCTCCGCTATACTTTCGATCTCCTGAGTCAGAAAACTGACACCGAATGCTCCCCTCCTCAGAGAGGGAGACATTGTGCAGCCCTGTAACAGGTGCCGCTGCCGCGGGCTCACGAGGAGACCCGGGCTGATAGCTCCCTCCATCGGAGCATATCATTGTGGAGCAACCTCTCCATTAGGTGCTCCATGTGGGGTAGACGTCCAAAGACGCTACCCATTGAAAGAGGGGAACCCTCCTGGCCTGACTCGCCCGAGTCCATAGGCCTGACCGACTTATTGTTGGTTTTACCCCATGTCCTGGGGACCCCAGCAGTCTGGGAGCCGCTGACCGCATTGTCAGCAACTGGAGTAGCGAACCCGACAGTCACTGGCTACCCACGCTTCCGCGGTCCGGACCGGAGTGTCCCCACGGCCCATAACCGATTTCCCCGTGGCCCGTCCGGACTTTGTGACAATATCCAGCAGGAAACCTCTGTAAGAAGAGGTTCCTGCAAGAAAAAACAGAACCTGGTAAGAAATACAAAACTTACCTGTAGGTTTAAACTTACTGCTGGCAGCAGCGACGCGCCTGCCAATCAGTCGCTGCGCCATGCGACAGACATAATGATGCACATGCGGACTGGCGGGGCTTCATGGAATCACTCACGTGACTCCGAAGTAAAATGCAATTCGCTTTCATATAGTTAATATATACACTTTTTTTCTTCTCCTGTTATGTAATATGTTACATATTCTGTTGTGCTGCAGTACGTAAGAATTTCATTGCCCTATCTGGGACATATGACAATAAAACACTCTTGACTTGACTCTTGATTTGATAAGAAAGACCTATTTCCACTGGCAGAGCAGTTTGTAAACAATGAATGCAGATTTATGGTAATTGGCAAAGGAATTAGAGATGAGCAGAGAATGCCAGTAGTTACTATAATTTGCAAAATAAAAGATGGTGAGAGCAAAGGAAATAGTAATTGTCAAGAGAATAGCAAGGGTCAAAGCACGAGGCATAATATTTGTACGAGTAAAGCCAGCGATAGTATGTATTTACTGTCGTCAGTTAATTAGCAACTGGTCTTAGAGCGTCTGCAAGAAAAACAAGCAGGAAAACCAAAGAAGCAGGATGATGAATTCGAGATGGGGAGAGCATCCCAATGTAATGACTGTAACAGTGAATAATCAGGACTGAGATTGTGCAGGGCCATCAGGTTTATAAACAAATGTTGCAGAGATCACCAAGGCCACCTCGAGAGGAATGTAGTAACAGAGGTAGACAGGCTGTTTGTGGTACAACATGCAATCGTGGCAGAAAAGTAAAATTCCATTCCAGGCACAGGTGGAGGTAGGGGCAACAAAGCACTTAGTGAACCCGCAGCTCCGCAGTAAAACAGCAGGATGTCAACAACAACTGGCCACAAGCTATTTTCAACCTAACTGGCTCCGTGCTGATAAGAGGATGTCCGTAGATTGCCAGACAATGTTGAAAGATGCTCTCCCTTGTATCTGATTATGCGTTAAAATGCCACATTCTTTACAATCAGAGAGAATTAATGGAGATGTTAGAGTGAGGTCAATGGTAATAAATTCACTTCTGTTTGACCTGAAAGAATGGACAGCGTGAGTGATTTTTTTCACCACAATCGTAACTTTCAAAAGGGTATTGGATAAAGAATTAAAAGAGAGTAATGTATCAGACAAGAGAGAAAGAGCAGGTACTAGGTGAATGGAGAATTTTTACACAGGATCTAGTGAAAACACAATGGGTTGATTTGGCTGCAAGATTCAAGTGGTCGGCTCCTTTAAGAGTTTTTGGCAGGATGATACTTAGCCTTAGATACATTTGATAGGCACAAGATAATTGCTAGTAAGAAATAAAGAACAAGGAAAATGCATTTTAAACACTCACATGCTCTTGCATATGGAATTGTACAGAGATAGGCCAATCAGTTGCTTGAGCTCCTTTGCTATTAAAGAAAATAATGTCCGATCATTTACCTCAAACACCATTTTCCTGTTCTATCCACATATCCCGTTTTTTGCTTAGTATTCAGGAATCCATCCATTTTTGTTCAAGCATAGGAAGAGATGAAAATCAACTTCAGCAGGATAAACAGGCACAGATTCAGAACTTATATTTACGTGCCCAAAGATTTCTGGTCCTGCAATTCTACCCCAGAGTATGGAAGTCAGCTTGTTGTATCATCGGGCCACCTCGGAGTACTTTGGCAAGTTTGGCATTTTTGTTCTGTTCAACAGTTTCAGTTTCAGTTTAGTTTATTGTCACATATACCGAGGAACAGTGAAAAAGCCTTTGTGGCGTGCTAACCAAGCTCTGTTTGGTTCAGTTAGCTCTGTTACACAAACATTATTGGACCCATCAGTTGACAAAATTGTTGATCCGATTTCTTATAAATCTTTCAATTGCAGCTGTATTGAGTAATATAATAATAGCAGTTTATACATGAAAAGAAAATACGGAAGTACAGAGCAACTTGCTTATTAATTGACGAGCAAATTGCAGACATAGTGCTTGCCACTCTGAAATTATCATATTAAAAAGATTCATCAACTAAATTAAGAAAAAAATAACAGTCATCTATATTACTAAAAGTCTGATCTTGACCACTTCCTGTTGTTCTGTATATTGAAAAAAACGCTGCCACTTACAGCTGTGATTTTTGGCCATCTCACTCAGAGTCTCCCTCCGCTGCGCTGGACAAGAGGAATTTTCCCATCGATGAAATATAAAAGAGTTATTATTGTTTTAAAATGTTGAGATTCTCTCTTCTGAAGGCCACGCCCCTTCCAGATGGACTATAAAACCAGAAGTGTTGAGTGCCTCAGTCAGTCTCTGCAAGATGGGGGAGCGAGAGGGTCACGTCTTTCAGTCTGAGCTATGAATAACACTGAACACATGTCTACTAAACTGAGTGGTTTCACTGACCTGTCAGTGCCCTTAATGTGGTTTGAAAATATAGTTTGGAAATGCTAAAGCTGAGTTGCCTTTGGTTTGGAAATGCTAAAGCTGTGTTGCCTTTGGTTTGGAAATGCTAAAGCTGTGTTGCCTTGCCTAATTAAAGTTGCCTTGCCTAATTAAAGTTGTCTTGCCTAATTAAAGTTGCCTTGCCTTCTATATAATTACAAGTCGAATCTTGACCACTTCCTGTTTGCGCTTTATATTGATTTTAGAAAAAACGCTACCACGTACGGCTGTGATTTTTGGCCATCTTACTCAGAGTCCCCCTCCGCTCATCAGGTGCAGAGGATTTTTCCCATCGATGAAAAATAAAATAATTATTAGTGTTTTAAAAATGTTGAGATTCTCTCTCCTGTCAATCAAGCCATGAAGGCCACTCCCCTTCTGGTGGGAGGGGGGAGGGACTATAAAACCCAGAAGAGTGGGCGTGGCTCAGTCTCTACAAGATTGAGGAGGGAGAGGTCACAATTAGTGGCCTTGCATCCTGCTTGAAGTAGTAAGAAACTGCACTTGAATTTGCTGGCCTTGCACCCTGCTTGAAATGGAATTTCAAGGAATAGCCGTGAGTCAACTGCCAGCCCACCAGCCGTGAGTGAGTGAGCTGCCAACACAACTGGCTTGAGTGACTGAGCCGCCAGCCCAAGAATCCATTCGGCCCACAATGTCCACACTAGTGCTCTGGAAACCAGTCCCTTCAGCCCACAACACCCATACTAGTGCTCCAGAAAGCCCCACCCCCCCACTGGCCACCAATATTGGAATTGGTGGAGAGGTGGAATATTACATTGGGGGACCAGCCCTCCCGTGTGATGCTGGGACCCAATGGATCCCACTTAGTCTAGTAAAAACCTAAAAATCTATTTAATTATTTTTGTAACAAAGACACCCATTCTGAAATTACTTTATGTAGTACTAAGTGGCACAGTGGCACAGCGGTAGAGTTGCTGCCTCTTACTGCCAGAGACCCGGGTTCATCCTGACCACAAGTGCTGTCTGTGAAGAGTTTGCCTGTGGACTTCGGGAGTTGCGGTCTCCGGGAGGAAGCGGCCCTTTCGGAACTCCAGGCCGCTGAGAGCGTTGTTCCGGCGAGAGGGCCTGAAAACATCGGGCCGCCGTCGCGGCAACTGTGGAAGCCTCAAATAGGCCCCGACCATGGGTGAACATGAGGAAGAGGACTGAACTTTGCTGCCTTCCCTCACAGTGGGAAACGTTGATTCCGCTGTGGGGGGATGTATTTTTATGTTTAATGTTAAATTCTATAAAGTTGTGTTTATTTTATTTGTGTGCGGCAATGTCAACTCAAATTTCACTGCACCTATTGGTGTATGTGACAATAAATGTCCTTTGTCCTTTGTCCTTTGCCTTTGTCCTTTTTCCTGTGACCCCATGGGTTTTTGCCGAGTGTCCCAGTTTACTCTTACATTCTAAAGACGTACGGATTTGTAGGTTAATGGCTTTTGTAAATTGTCCCTAGTATGTACGATAGAATTAGTGTATGGGTGATTGCTGGCTGGTCGGTGCAGACCCGGTGGGCTGAAGGGCCTGTTTCCACACAGTATCTCTAAACTAAAATAAAAAAGGCGGCACAGTGCAGCGGTAGAGTTGCTGCCTACAGCACCAGAGACCCGGGTTCGATCCTGACTATGGGTGCCGTCTATATAATTTTATGTTCTCCCAGTGACCGTGTGGATTTTCTCCGGGTATTCCGGTTTCCTCTCACACTTCAAAGACGTGGAGATTTGTAGGTTAATTTGCTTTAGTAAAAATTGTGAATTGTCCCTAGTGTGTAGGATAGTGCTAGTTTACGGGATGATTGCTGATCGGCGCTGACTCGGTGGGCCGAAGGGCTTGTTTATGCACTGTAAAGTCTATAGTCTAAAAGCCTAAAGCACTTTAGATATTCTTTTCAAATATAGAATACTTAATAATCTAATCGGCAACATTGGAGTCGAATTTTAAAAGCCTGCTTTTGTGAATAACAAATTGCAGTGATCAACCCAGGATTGTTAAAGCAAGAAGTAAAAACATTTGGCACTGACATTTACAGTGTGGTATTTTATGGTGCATTTTGATCATCAGACATCTTGAGGGTTACCTCCCATTTTCATATGAATTGTCAGAATTCTTTCAGTGGTAACATTCAGTGATTAAGGCATGAGGGCAAAGTTGAGGGTGATGTTACAGAAGAGCCCTAGAGGAGTGGTGCATTGCTGGAGGTGCCATCTTTGAAATGAGAGGTACAAACTAGGTTAAAACCTGCATTCTCATATTAGTGCAGAAGATCCCAAATGTCTGAACAATATGTATACTTATGTCAGGGTAACTAAAATGTATCTATATTCTTATTCTCTTACAACATAGAAGGGGCCATTTAGTCCATCACATCCTTGCCATCTCCCAGAGTACTCCCATCAACGAGATACACCCATTGACTTCCCTGCAACTCATTCTCTACCATATGCCCATCAACCATCTACTCCCTCCCCCGATATGATTCTCCTAGCACCTGTCTAAACGAGGAGTGCTTAACAGTTGCCAATTAGTCTATCAACCAATCACAATCACAATCAAAATCACAATAATACTTTATTAGTCAAGAATGTTTTGAACAGGTGAGGAATTTTATTTGTCAAGTCAGTCATACAAATAAAAAGCAATGGAACACACAAAACACATGTTAACATAAACATCCATCACAGTGACTCCTCCACATTCCTCACTGTGATGGAAGGCGAAAAAAAGTTCAATATATTTTCTTTGCTCTCCCGCGGTCGGGGGCCTTGAGCACTCCGTTGACGGGATGATCTTGACTCACGTAGCCATAGTCGAGGCGATCAGCTCCTGCATCGGGGGGGTGGGGGTGTATCAGCTCCCCGTGCCGGACAGTCGAACCCCACGTCGGAGCTGGTCGAACCTTCCATGACATTGGAGCTCCCGACATCCACGGCCTCTCCAGAGACTGCGAGCTCCCGATGTAAAGTCCGCAGGCAAGGGAGAGATCCCAGGCAAGGGATCGACTCCGATGTAAGTCCATGCCCTGCGGTGGGGCCAAGGTCAGTCAGAGGAGGCCTCCAGCTCTATCAATGGTAGACCGCAGAGTGACCGGAGACACAATCCGAAAAGTAATCGCATCTCCAGCAAGGTAAGAAACAGAAAAAAAAGTTTCCCTCGACCCCTCCCCCTCCCCCCACATAAACCAAACCGGAGAACATTTACACAAACTTTTAACGCAAACTAAACATTAAAAAAAAGACAAAGAAACAAACAGACCGTTGGCGGGGCTGCCAATTGTGCAGCACCCCTGGTGGTATATCATGCATGTCTTTGAGCTGTGGAAGAAAACCAGAGCACCCAAAGAAAACCAACATGGTCACAAAGATAACTTGCAAACTCCACAGTATTTCTATGTCAGGATTAAACCTGTGTCACTGGAGCTATGAGGAAGCAGCACCTACTGCATGGCTGTCATCCATTGCTGTTTGACTTACATCGTTGTTGATGGAAACTTGCTAAGCACAAATCTACTTCTGCATTTTCCAACTCTACTTAGACGGTAATGAAGAATTTTGGGACAATGTGTGAAATGCACAAAATCAATTTACTAATAAAGAGCCAACAGCATTCTGGTGAGACCCTTTAAGAATGTAAAGGGTCATTCCAGGAGATACACCATGTCTACTTTGGTTCTGATTAGAGAGCCATACAAAGAGATGACAGGGAAGAGAAAGGACTATCACTTAAATGGGGAAACCCAGGTCTGTGTTGTGATCATGTTAGAGATGTGTGACCAGATGTTACCTGACTGTTGTAAGTGACCGGATGAGATTGGAAAGCTTGCATCACTCCTCCCCTCATCATATATTCCACTTGGACAGTTAACAACCAAACTGTATGAACATTAAATTCTCCAATTATAGATAACAGCCCTCCCAAACCAGCCAATTTTCCCCCCTCTCTTCCCTGTTCCCCGCCCACATGCGCACCCTTTATTTCCAATATCACTCTCCCCTTTCCCCCTGTCTCCTTTGCCCTATATTCCTCCTCTAGTGTCATTTACTCTTCTTCTCTCCTTATCAGCATTTTCGTCTTCTTTTCATAGAAACATAGAAACATAGAAAATAGGTGCAGGAGTAGGCCATTCGGCCCTTCAAGCCTGCACCGCCATTCAATATGATCATGGCTGATCATCCAACTCAGTATTCTGTAATTGCTTTCTCTCCATATCCCCTGATCCCTTTAGCCACAAGGGCCACATCTAACTCCCTCTTAAATATAGCCAATGAATTGGCCTCAACTACATTCTGTGGCAGAAAATTCCAGAGATTCACCACTCTCTGTGTAATTTTTTTTTTCTCATCTCAGTCCTAAAAGATTTCACCTTTATCCTTAAACTGTGACCCCTTGTTCTGGACTTTCCCAACATCGGGAACAATCTTCCTGCATCTAGCCTGTCCAACCGCTTAAGAATGTTGTAAGTTTCTATAAGATCCCCCTCAATCTTCTAAATTCTAGCGAGTACAAGCCGAGTCTATCCAGTCTTTCTTCATATGAAAGTCCTGACATCCCAGGGATCAGTCTGGTGAACCTTCTCTGTACTCCCTCTATGGCAAGAATGTCCTTCCTCAGATTAGGAGACCAAATCTGTACGCAATACTCCAGGTGTGGTCTCACCAAGACCGTGTACAACTGCAGTAGAACCTCCCTGCTCCTATACTCAAATCCTTTTGCTATGAATGCTAACATACAATTTGCTTTCTTCAATGTCTGCTGCACCTGCATGCCTGCTTTCAATGACTGGTGTACCATGACACCCAGGTCTCGATGCATCTCCCCTTTTCCTAATCTGCCACCATTCAGGTAATAGTCTACTTTCCTGTTTTTGCCACCAAATTGGATAACCTCATATTTATCCACATTATACTGCATCTGCCATGCATTTGCCCACTCACCCAGCCTATACAAGTCAACTTGCAGCTTCCTAGCATCCTCCTCACAGCTAACACTGCCCCCCAGCTTCGTGTCATCCGCAAACTTGGAGATGTTGCATTCAATTCCCTCGTCCAAATCATTAATATATATTGTAAATAGCTGGGGTCCCAGCACTGAGCCTTGCGGTACCCCACTAGTCACTGCCTGCAATTCTGAAAAGGACCCGTTAACTCCTACACTTTTCTTCCTGTCTGCCAGCCAGTTCTCTATCCACATCAATACTGAACCCCCAATACCGTGTGCTTTAAGTTTGTAAACTAATCTCTTATGTGGGACCTTGTCGAAAGCCTTCTGAAAGTCCAGATATAACACATCCACTGGTTCTCCCTTATCCACTCTACTAGTTACATCCTCGAAAAATTCTATAATATTCGTCAGACATGATTTACCTTTCATAAATCCATGCTGACTTTGTCCAATGATTTCACCACTTTCCAAATGTGCAGCTATCCCATCTTTAATAACTGACTCTAGCAGTTTCCCCACTACCGATGTTAGACTAACTGGTCTGTAATTCCCCGTTTTCTCTCTCCCTCCCTTTTTAAAAAGTGGGGTTACATTAGCTACCCTCCAATCCTCAGGAACTACTCCAGAATCTAAAGAGTTTTGAAAAATTATCACTAATGCATCCACTATTTCTGGGGCTACTTCCATAAGTACACTGGGACGCAGCCTATCTGGCCCTGGGGATTTGTCGGCCTTTAATCCATTCAATTTACCTAACACCACTTCCTGGCTAACCTGGATTTCACTCAGTTCCTCAATCTCATTTGACCCCCGGTCCCCTGCTATTTCCGGCAGATTAATTAAGTCTTCCTTAGTGAAGACAGAACCAAAGTAGCTATTCAATTGGTCGGCCATGTCCTTGTTCTCCATGATCAATTCACCTGTTTCTGACTGCAAGAGACCTACATTTGTTTTAACTAATCTTTTTCTCTTCACATACCTATAAAAAAGTTTTGCAGTCAGTTTTTATGTTCCCTGCCAGTTTTCTTTCATAATCTATTTTCCCTTTCCTAATTAAGCCCTTTGTCCTCCTCTGCTGGACTCTGAATTTCTCCCAGTCCTCTGGTAGGCTGCTTTTTCTGGCTAAATTGTATGCTTTATCTATTGTTTTGATACTATCCCTGATTTCCCTTGTTATCCACGGATGCACTACCTTCCCTGATTTATTCTTTTGCCAAACTGGGATGAACAATTGTTGTAGTTCATCCATGCAGCCTTTAAATGCCTTCCATTGCATATCCACCGTCAACCCTTTAAGAATCAATTGCCAGTCTATCTTGGCCAATTCACATCTCATACCCTCAAAGTTACCTTTCTTTAAGTTCAGAACCCTTGTTTCTGAAGTAATTATGTCACTCTCCATTCTAATGAAGAACTCAACCATATTATGGTCACTCTTGCTCAAGGGGCCACGCACAACAAGACTGCTAACTAACCCTTCCTCATTACTCAATACCCAGTCTAGAATAGCCTGCTCTCTTGTTGGTTCCACTATATGTTGGTTTAGAAAACTATCCCGCATACATTCCAAGAAATCCTCTTCCTCAGCACCCCTGCCAATTTGATTCTCCCAATCTATATGTAGATTGAAGTCACCCATTATAACTGTTTTACCTTTGTTGCACGCATTTCTAATTTCCTGTTTGATGCCATCCCCAACTCCACTACTACTGTTAGGTGGCCTGTACACAACTCCCACTAGCGTTTTCTGCCCCTTAGTGTTTCGCAGCTCTACCCATATTGATTCCACATCCTCCAAGCAAATGTCCTTCCTGTCTATTGCGTTAATTTCCTCTCTAACCAGCAATGCTACCCCACCTCCTTTTCCTTTCTGTTTATCCCTCCTGAATATTGAATATCCCTGGATGTTCAGCTCCCAGCCTTGGTCACCCTGGAGCCATGTCTCCATGATCCCAACTATATCATAGTCATTAATAGCTATCTGCACATTCAACTCATCCACCTTATTACGAATGCTCCTTGCATTGAGACACAAAGCCTTCAGGCTTGTTTTTACAACACTCTTACCCCTTATACAATTATGTTGAAAAATGGCCCTTTTTGATTTTTGCCTGGATTTGTCTGCTACCACTGTTACTTTTCACCTTGCTACCTATTGCTTCTACCCTCATTTTACACCCCTCTGTCTCTCTGCTCACACATTTAAGAAACCCACCACCTCTTATTCTCTGTTTATTATCTTTTTCTTCTTTCCCCCCTACATGTTGGGTCTGAGTGCTTCCCTTCCCTGCCTCCTGCCTCACACACTGTCTACTAGCTTTCTCTATTTGGTCCCTGGCCTTCATCTCTGACCTTTGCCCACACATCTGCCAATAAACATCTCACATATCCATCTGTTACTTTTCAGGCCTTGTTCTGCTCCACCACTTTACCAGCTCTCTCCCCTAACCTGCCAACCACAATTAGTCAGAAGAAGGGTCCCTTCTTGAAATTTTGCTGATCTATGTCAGGTCGGGGGGAGTTCCCCCTGCTACGGCTACCATGTAATCCCATGCTACCTGCTCCATGGTTGGATAGTCGGCGACTAAACGGTCTCCCCCATCTGGTTTGTCAGGTGAGGAGGGGGCTGTGGACCCCCAGCAGGACCCAAAATAAGGCCTATCAAAGGGCGGATGAGCTCCTCGCGTGCCATCAGCCAACCTCACTTCAGTAGAAGTTGCGATCACTATCGTACATAGCATTGTAAGGCACCGTGACCATTGATGTTTTCAATGATGATAATGATGATGATGTCTTCTAGAGATGCTGCCTGACCTGCTGAGCTACTCCAGCACTTTGTATCTTTTTTTGTTAGCCAGCATCTGCAGTTCTTTGTGTCCACTCTTCCTCTAATACTCCTTCATTTCAACATCAACCTTGATTTTGGCCTCAGGCCTCAAGACAGGGAATTGAATCCCTTAAATTCAGTCTGAACAAAATTTCGTTCAGACTGAAATGTCTGAATGTCAATAAAGGATACTTGACTTGACTTGACTTATCACCGATTTATACCTTGAGAGAAGCTCCCTTTCCACCTTTCCACAATAACTGTGGTTTATCTAAAAAACGAAACACACAAAACAGATACACAATATTTCCTTCAGCATTTGTGATTCTATCAGTCACCCTGAAGGTCATTTCCTTAATCATCATGATTATGTATTTAGCTGAATCATTCGCTTTTGAAAGAAATTAATGTGAAAGATTAATGTGAACGGGTTTAGAAAAAAAACAGTATGGGAATATATGGCATTGCAAAACTAAATTCATAATTTTGAAAATGATGTGAAGTAATGAAGCTTTTTAGTCTATGATTTGTAGAGATTTGGGCATGCTTTATACTTATCCACTGCATTAATTGCATGGAAGAATGCACAAAACATTCAGCACACCACATTGGAGTGCTTAAAAGAAATCATTAAAAGACAAACTCCATTTTCATTTCTTTTGAGCTTGCACATTCAGCACTTTAAACATGAAAGACTTATTCAGCCTTTGCTGCTTAAATTAATATGATGGTTGCTGCAAATTAATCTGCGTTCATTGCCTCACTTTTTAATGTCTGTATATATTTGCAGTTATAATGGGATTACAAGTGTGGACTGTCAGTAGTTTTATCATCTACTTAGTACTACTGGAAAATATGTTTTGTAGTAATAAAGCATTGAATGTGTTTTCATACAGTTACTTAACAATCTTATCAAATGTCTTTTAGGTTTACAAGCCGACCTAAGATGAGTTGATATGTTTTCTTGTTCCTGCTCCTCCCAAACCACTGTCCTCTTAATCTGTTGATCTGGATGTTCTGCACATAACCTGGTGGAACTTTGTCAGGCGGTCTCTTGATATTCCCTTCCTCCCCACTTTTTGCCTTCTTCTATTCTCCTATCCCTTTTTTGTTGCCGTGATCTGCTCATCGCATATCATCTATGTGATCTTCCTAACAGAAATACAGTACTAATCCGTTGTCCATTCTATTCTAATTGCTTCAATGTCCTCATTGATCATCAAAACATTGTGCAGACACCTGTATTCCTCAGTTCACTGATATTCACTCCTTTGTACTATCTGCTCATGGTTCTCAGGTACCATCTGTGGGAATTCACCTTGGCTACCTTAAGTTTACATTCTACCCCTTGTGCATGTGAAGCCTCTCCTGTTGGACAAATGATAGCAAATCTTTGAACCTCATACCACCAGCTTCAAGAAAAAATTCTTACCTGCTGTTATAAGACTCACGAACAGACCTCTCATCTGCTAAGGTTACATTCCTGATCCCCCAATCTACCTCATCGTGGTCCCTGTATTTATTTTATCCTCTCTATATAGCCGTAACATTATATCCTCCACTCTATTTATTTTCTCTTTTGCACTCCCAGATGTACTCATCTATGGGATAAATTGCATGTTAAACAAAGTTGTTCACTCTCTCGTTACAGGTGACAATAATAAACTAACACCAATAATAATACGAATTTGTGTCTCTGTTCTCACAACTAGGCATCAATGACTTGGCAGGTTGTGAACTGCCCCGGGTACTGCCCCAATATGTGAAAAATCAGGATTAGGACATCAGGTGAGAATGCAATTCAAGCTTCTTCCACTATTCAATCAAGCCATGCTTGCTTAATCTTGTCCTGTGACCTTAGCATCCTTAAGGTCCTGTCCCACTTTCACAACATAAATCACAGCCCCTGCCGAGTTTACACTTGACTTATACTCACAGCATGGTTGTCACAAGGTCGTAGGAGGTCCTAGGAGGTCGTAGGTAGGTCGTAGCAGGCCGTGATGCTAGTCGTAGGTACTCGTGGCATCAAGTAGGTCGGGCCGTTTTTTCTAGCCTGATGAAAAATGTCCACGAGTAAAAAAGGTCGTGAATTAGGTCGTGAAAGTGGGACAGGCCCTTTAACGACAAGACATTTGATGAAAGTTCACCGATCTAAATCTTATAAAAACAAAAAATGCTGAACATAATCAGCAAATAGGGAGAGAATGATAGTTAATTTTCCATTTTACTTCGGAGTCACGTGAGTGACTACGTGAAGAAGACCCCGTCCAGCCACACACGCGTCATATCGATCAGACGCATAGCGTTCATGACCATGTGTGGAGGAGCAGGAGCTCCTACAGGCGGTGAGTTAAAAGCATAAAGTAAAAAGTCGAGAAGGTAAGTGCTTTCATTTTCACTTACAGGGTGCTTTTCTTCCCGCTCAGACATGTTGGAAAGAGCGTAGGGGAAGGAGAGGACAGGGACGCACCGCAGGTAAAACCCCAGATTCTAAGGGTAGCAGGCGTCAGGCAGAGGAGTCAGTGGCATCGAAGCCATTAACTCCCGTTGCGGTCGAATGTGCTGTCAAACCGCCGTCGGCGGGGCGCAAGGCTGGACAAAAGTCGGCCCGACCTGTAGACTCGGATGAGTCAGACCCGGAGGTATACCCTCCTGAAGCAGAAATGTTATGGCTGCAAGGGTCGCTAGCTTAGAGCTCCTGAGGGGGAAAAGATTTACAAAGAACTCCCACAGGAGGATTTAGGTCGGTGTTGGCCAATAAAGGATAGCACAGGGTGTGCCTTGGATGGGACAGGCACAAGGGTGGCCTACAGGAGAGCCATCAGAAATGCCTGTGAAAAGCTATTACAGTGGTTGGCCTACAGGAGAGCCAGTGCCCGAAATGCCCACAAAAAAGGCAACATATGTGCTGGCCTACAGGAGAGCCAGTGCCAGAAATGCCCGTAAAAAGGCAATATATGTGCTGGCCTACTGGAGAGCCAGTACCAGAAATGTCTGAGCAAAGACAGTACAAACGTACATATGTGCCAGCACCGACAATTTCAAAAGGAAAAAATTATGAAGCGTTGGCCTAGAGTTGAGCCAGCGCCAGCAGCACCTAAAACAAGCCTGCCTATCCGTGGGCCTACAAGAGAGCCCGCGCAGGGGGAATCTGGCATAGACTTACCTGAAACAGGGGAGCCAGAATTTACCCAACCTGAAGAGGAACATCTAGATTCAGAAGATGATTTCTATGAGGATGAGAGCCCATTATCAGAGCTGAAAGTTCCTGGACTAGCACAAAAGTTTGCTGTTCTCAGAGAGAGAAAAAAAAGAAAAAAAAAGGGGAACCTTTGAGAGAGGAAATAGCAATGACTATAAATTATCTACTCTCCTATCAGCTCCATGAAGTAACTATGGATGAGACTATTAAACAGTATGAGCCCCGGCGAATTGTGACTTGCTAACAGTTCCAGCAGTGAATAACTTGACATGGGGTTATTTGAGCATTGGTTTTGCCAGGGGATTGGATGATGATTTCATATCAGATTCACAACAAGATGCCTTAGCACTCATGTGTAGTGCGCACTTTGAAATAAATTGTATTCGTAAAAATGCAATAAAACCAAATATTCATCCTAAATATGCAGGGCTCTGCAAACCATCCAACGTACGAATGCCTAATCTGCTGTTTGGAGAAAATCTAGCAAAGAAACTAAAGGACTTGAATGAAGAGTCAAAAACCATGAGTGGTATCATGATGAAACCACTGATGCTGAGCAGAGCGGTGCGAAGGCAGTATCCCTACAGGCGGAATGCTGGTGCTGGAGAAGGAACAAGCCGATCATTCTCGTATACACGTTGGCGTGCTGCACCTAGCGCACTCATTCGTCTTCTGTACAAAAATTCAAAAATTTTGGAATGAAATTTTTGAAATCTTTACAAAGTTATTTAAAACAAGACTGATACCCAAAGCAGAATGGATTATCTTCGGAATAACGGAAGATGATCCAGAACTAAATGTGTTTCAAAAGGAATTAATGGACTATGGGTTAATAACTGGAAAAAAGCTAATTCTAAAATTTTGGAAGAAGGCTCCAATACCAACTATAAATATGTGGATTTCAAATATGTTTGAAACATTACACCTAGAAGAGATAAGACTCCTCCTAGCAGGTAAACCAGATCACTTCCACCTGACGTGGTCTGCATTTATAGAATTATTACAAACATAGGGTGCAAAAGTACTTTAAAAAAAATAAAAAATTGAGGTCAGGTAAGGGGGGATGATAGTTGAAGAGTTGGTATGTCCTATTTACGTAATGCTCAAAAAAATATATTTTTTTCTTTTTTTTTTTTCCTCTCTCTCTTTCTCTTTTTTTTCCTAGGGCCTATTTCTTAACTCTTTTTCTTTTGTTTTTAATTTCGCTCTTATAGGGTCTTCGTCCTTTTTTGTTGTTACATTTTCTACACTTTTCTACACTTTCACTTTTTCCTTCACTTTCTTCTTTCTTTCAATCTTTTCCTTTTCTAGTGTAAAAAAATAAATAAAGGGAGTACATTAATTGTAAGAAGATATAAATGACGAGTATTAATGTATGTGGTTGTAATGTAATGTACTTCTAATAAATAAAAATTAAAAAAAAATAAAAAAAATAAATTAAAAAAATAGAACCATTAACTGATTACATTTAATGTTGTGG
The DNA here is from genome assembly GCA_038087875.1 of Malacoraja senta. Lineage (NCBI taxonomy): Eukaryota > Metazoa > Chordata > Chondrichthyes > Rajiformes > Rajidae > Malacoraja > Malacoraja senta. The sequence goes on from CM075977.1 coordinate 188,967,606, forward strand.
TTATGCATTGTTGATTGTGCTTACTCAAATAGAGTCAATCAGTGCAGTGAGCACCTGGATTTTAATCCACGGTGTGAAATCACAGAGCTTTGAAATCTTCATGTAGTCACTTACGTGACTCCGAAGTAAAATAGTAAGATTAAACGAGAACTTACCAGTTTTATGTTTGATCTTTATTTTATGAGGAGTAACGTTGAGGGATTACGTGCCCTCCGCTCCCACCCTCATAAAAGGATCAGGCTGGTAGTTCTAAGTCTTTATGCATCTTACTATCATACTTCAGTAATTATCGTCTGTGATTGTCACTCCGCTGCTTTGAAAGATTGACGCGTGTGCGGTTGGACGGGGTCTTCTTCACGTAATCCCTCAACGTTACTCCTCATAAAATAAAGATCAAACTTCAAACTGGTAAGTTCTCGTTTAATCTTACTATTTTATTCCATTCATTCATTTTCTGTTGGTGTCTCCAGAGAAGGTGCTTGACCTATTGATGTTGAGAATTTCCAAAATGCTCTATTTTTATTTCAGCAAAGCTTTAGTTTGGTTCAACCCTCTGGGATCTTTTAGAAGAAAATGTTCCAAATTTAAACATCCTATGTGAAGAGTGATTTCTGACATCCTTGAATTAACCTGCTTTTAATTAAAAGCTGTACTTCCCTTGTTTAATTTTCCCTCCAGAGGAACAAATTTATCTTCTCAACTCTTTTGACCACTTTGAATATCTTCCTTCAAGATAGTTAAATACAAATTTAATTAACGTGATGTGACCTCGTAACGATTTTGTTTCTGGTTTTCTGTCTGTTAAATCTGAACTCCAACTCTCTTAAACTTGTGATAGACTCAAAATGCTGGAGTAAATCAGCAGGACAGAAGGAATGGGTGACTTTTCGCTTGATCGCTGGATAGAAGGAATGGGTGACGTTTCGGGTTGAGACCCTTCTTCAGACCCCTTCTCTAAAGACATATGCTGCCCAGGTCATTCCTTCTGCTCCCAGTTCCCATCTAGCAGAAGGTACAGAACTTGAAAGTATGCACTGCCAGAGTTATGAACATTTCATTATAAGGCTTCTGAAAGGTCCTTCCATCAGCTGGAGTACCATTGCATTCACCTCTACCCTATAAGGATTTTGGACATTATCTAAGGAACTAATGCGCTACAATGAACTACAATGCCGAGCAATATATTCTGCACTTCACTTTTTCCTTTGCTCAATCTATTGTTCTTCAGTTTGAACTGATTGTATTTATATTCCGTATATCTGAATAGCCTGCAAAAGCTTTCCACCGTACCTCGGTACATGTGACAATGATAATCCAAAACCTAATCCTTCTTGGTGTTGGACAATAGCTGCTGTATGTTGCCACTGGGAGGAACCTTTGCCATATCCAAACCTGTTTACATTACAGTGATCACACTTGTAATCTAAGTCCTGGTTCTTGGAACTGGGCCTTTACCATTATACCCTCTGGTAGTTCTCCAAGATTTTTCGTCAAATGGGAAATATTTCTCCAAATCACTCAAAACATTGCAATAAAATATGTAATTTCTAATTGTATATAGTGTAAGGAAATGTAATGTAAATTAAACGTTACATATTTTCTGCACTGTGCCATTTTTCTGGTCCTTTGGTAAAATTTGTGAAACATAATGCACTTTATATGTAAAAAATTTGCACATAATTGCTTCATGCCTGACTAAGTTATATCTACATTACAGTATGAAGAGTTGCAATGGTTAAATTGTAAGGAATATGTAAGGACAGGCACTCTCTGCCAATTATTTCCAGAACACCTCTCTAAAACGATCTAATTTGTGATATAACTTCCATCCTTTTGTATTCCCTAACCCCTTGAGCTTAAGGCAACACTCCACCAGTCATTTTGTTGAGTTACACGCCATTGAGAAACAAGAACCAATAATAATTTTCCAAACTCTGAAGAAAGTAATACTTTGGTTCAAGGAAACTAGATCAAATGAAAGGGTGGCACGGTGGCGCAGCAATAGAGTTGCTGCCTTACACTGCTTGCAGTGCCGGAGACACGAGTTCGACCCCAACTACGGGTGCTGTCTGTACCGAGTTTCTCCCCGTGACTGCATGGGTTTGCTCCGAGATCTTCGGTTTCCTCCCACATTCCAAAGGCGTACAGGTATATAGGTTAATTGGGTTGGTGTATGTGTAAATTTGTCTCTAGTGTGTGTAGGATTGCTGGTCGGTGCAGACTCGGTGGGCCGAAGGGCCTGTGCTGTATCTCTAAACTAAACTAAACTATGAACTGAATTGGGAATACATTTTTCATTTAATGTCAAATGGACCATATGGACAAAATGCTGAGTATACATTTCCTAATATAATCTGCTGCCGGAGCAAAGTAAAGAACATGAAATTAGCAGGTTTTGTGAGACATATGTTAGCTTGCAGAGACACCGCTGGCCTTCTCATATCACCTGCTCTTAATCCACTGCTGCATCTCATTGTCTCATGATTGGAATTGAGTCAACGTTGCACTATTTCTCACATAGGAACTACATTGTATTTTTGTGGAAGAAATTAATTTAAAGGAAAATTAAAGGAAAATGAAAAGAGGAGACTTTGCAGGTTTGCTTCAAGAAACTATCTTTGTCCTATCTATGTTATGTTTACATTCACCATTCCCAGACAAGAACTAACAAGTCTAAAGCTTGTTTTGCCCATTCTCATGATCCTCTTCTGCACTTAGTCAATGAGAGATCCCAATTGCCACATTCGCACACCCTTTTGTTACCTTGTTCAATTCCAATCAAAATTAAGTAAGAAAGGATATTAATATTTTTTTCCACAGTTCCATCCTTGTTCATCTTTATGATCAACACATATTATAGTAAGAAAGGATTTTAATATTTTCTCTCATTGATCAGTTGCAAAAATGCAGGCATACGTGTCCGATTATAATTTGGTTGGAACCCGTCCTTGACCTTACAAAGGGATACCTCCACCAGCATGCGTAAGGATATGGGCACAAACCCAACATCCTAATCATCTCACTCAGATAAGGAAGCTTGTTTTCCTCTGTAGGAAGTTACAGTAGACCACCGTGCCCACTTCCGCTAGTAGCATAGACTTGTGGCAGTAAATGGGGCGTTTATGATTGGCTCGGAGAGAGGATGATGGCGCGGCCTGCCTAAAAGGTGAGATAGAATAATGTCAAGATGCCCTTGTATTACGTTTGACGTATCAAATAACCAGAAAATGACGTGAATCATTGAATCTCGGAAATATATTGCCATTACATTTCTATTTTTAATTTTTTTTAAATAGAAACTTCATGGGAATGAGTTTTGCCAGAGGCATAATGGTTCTGACCCAGCTCTCAGAGTAACCACTGGGGATGTTGGTAAGCTCACAAGAATGTAAGTACAATCAGTGTCTTGGATATGACCAGTCTAAGTTCTACCACTGTGAAAGATGCCCAGTTGCCTTTGATAGTTTACATCCAAACAAACCAAACACTTGAAAAAATTCCAATCCTCGTTCATCTGTTTAGATTTATTTTGATTGTAAATAGGTGTATTCTCTGAACTGCATAACAAAAAGTAATTTAGAAATATAACCTGCCTTTAATCATAGAATGAGTAGTGACTGGAATGTGTTCAGTTCACCATCAGTTCACTCAGCCTAACAATTATATTTCAAGACCAATAACAGTATATTAATGGTTTTAGTCTGATAATAAAAAATATATAAATGGCAGGATTATAAAATATGTCTTACTAATTCGTTTACAACAATGAAAAGAAATGCAATCAAGGGTATTGGAAAAACATTACCTATTAGTAAAAATTTCTAGTGCAGAGGTTCAAAAGATAAGATGCAGAGAACACACCACAGCAGATGAATTGATCCCTATGAAGACAATTTACCATTTGCTGAATGGAAAATTGTTAGCAGAGCATACATCTATTCAATCAATAAATAATCAATAATTGGAAAGACAGATCCCATCACCTTGTGATATGATGAGCAAGACTGCTATGAAGTTGACCTACTTAGGTAGGTTGAGAATATGCATCAACCTCTGATTTCAGAGTGATCAATAAAGGAATGGAAGTCTTTCCATTAAAATTAAAAGAAATTCAAGACCAAAGGCAGCAGAGGTATATTGTGAAGGAAAGTCACATTGTTTAATAAATTAGATGCAAAGACCCTTATTACGGAGTTAATGGTGGACAAAGTGTAATCTGCAAACATTGCCAATATACTGTATGTGACTGATTTAATTCACTCAACATGAGTTAAATCAAAAATGAATGCACATATAATCTTTCTGAATAGCTCACAAAAAAACTGAGTACATTCCTTGAAAAGTGATAAATTATTTATGAATTAAGGTGACATCATTTTAATATGTTAAAAACACCTATCATTTATAATTTGAAAACAATCTGTGCCAGCAACTTTTGTAAAATGATGGGTTCTGTGATACCACTTGCAGTTCACGTGGTGCACTGCCATTATCAGTAGGGAGGCTAATTCTGTCAGTTGAGGCAAGATCCCAGAGGACTGGAGAGTAGCCGGTGTAGTTTGTTTGATTAAGAAGGGAAGTGGAAATAATTCAGGGAATTGTAGGCTCGTGAGCATGTCAGTGGTAGGGAGCCTATTAGAGAGGATTCTTTGAGATCGGATTAACTTCCATTAGGGACATTCAAAATGGTTTTGTATGTAATAGGTCATGTTTTACTAACTTGATCAAGACAAAGGTGATCAATGGGGGTGCAGTGGTGCATGTTTTTGTAATTGAAATTGGTAAGACATTTGATAAAGTGCCCCATGGAAGGCTGATACAGAAGATTAATATGCGCAGGATTTACACTTAACAATATTAATGTACAGGGGGATCTTGGGGTCCACGTCCACAGCTCTCTGAATGTGGGAACTCAAGTAGATAATGTGGTTAAGGAGGTACAGTATGACTTCCGGTAATGCCATGAAACACTAAGGGCGCTGCATTGAGCTCCTCTCCCGTAAAATCGTTAAAAAGCCGTTTTAAAGTCGGGGCCGATTCTAAAAATAACTCACCGGAGCTGCTTGACGTCGCATAAGGGTGACATCATCAGAAAACGACGCTAAAATCGCGGTAAAAATCGGGACTTTTAAATGAGAAGAGAGAAAAGCTCACGAGCTCCTAAGAAAACTACTATAAGTCTCCAGCTTGAAAAAGTTTTGGATACCCTGCAAACAACAGAAGAAGGGTCAGACGAAGAGTCTTACAGCCAAGGATCTTGCTGGAAATGGCTGCAAAAGGAGAAAAGAAGGAGAAGGAGTTAAAGCAAATGCTTTTAGATATAACTGCTACAATTAATACAACACTGGAAAAGATGCAGAGTATGGAGACTAAGATGCAGAGTATGGAGACAAATATGGAGATATTCTCTCATAAAATTGATGGTGCTTGTGCTGAGTTAAAGGAGCTGAAGAAGCAACATAATGAGTTTGATAAAAAACTTAAATCAGAATTTGTTAGAAACGAAAAGAATTTTAATAAGAAATTTACTGGTGTAAATGACAAGATGGGCGACCTTGATGAGAGAATGGAAGAGATGGCAAATGATATGAAAGAGATGATTATGGAAATAAACAGTTTGAAAAAATCAAAGAAAGCTGAAGAAGAAAAGCTTGCAAGAATGACTGACAAATGTTTGGACTTGGAAGCGAGATCGAGAAGGCAGAATTTGAGAATTGTTGGAGTAAGAGAAGGGCGAGAAGGACATGGATCTCAAACACGTACTTTCGTTGCTGAATTACTCAAAGATGTTTTTAAACTGCCGGAAGAATCAAGAATAGATATCGTTCACCGAGTTGGACGTGTCTCAAGAGACATAAATGCTGCTCCAAGACAGATAATTGTGAAATTTCTCGACATCTCTTCAGTGGAATTTATACTGAATAAGATTGTTCATGGGGAGAATTTGATATATCGTGGGGATAATATTTGATTTTTCCATGATTATCCTCCGGAGGTTGTCCAGAGAAGGAACTTGCTTACACAGACAAGAAACATACTGAGAGGAATACCCAAGGTCAGATATGGGGTGGTCTTCCCAGCAAAAATGAAAATTACTTATGATGGAACTGAGCGCTCATTTATGGATCTCGAAAAAGCATTTAAGTATGCAGAAGATATCGTAAGAAAAGCATCGAAAGCATCGGAAGAAGATATCGAGGAGGTGGAAGATTGAATTTCTTAACTTTTAAGACAGAGTTGGAACTGGCTAAGATGGTGGATTTTTCCAGACAGTTACCGAGCTTATCTGTCTGGAATGTGTATTGGAGAACATTGTCCATGTTTCACCTTGAATGAAAAGCTTAAAGATAAACAAAAGGACTTTGAAGATACAGAAGTAATGAAGGAATGTATAAGGGACATGGTCGAGATAATATTAATACTAACTGTTGATTTAAGAAAATATCTAACCATTATATTCTAATTATAATTAACCAACTAATTTAACAAATTTAATAATACTAATTATTTGTGAGTGTATGTAGTAAATATGAACAAATCATGAATAAACCATTGCTTATAAATAGTAATTAACCAAAATGTCTATAACATTACTAACGTATTTTTCTTGTGTGGGAAGGAGTTAGGTGCAACATAAACTTGGAAAAGATCCAGGAATGAGGTTTTGTTTAACCCCTCGGTACCTGCTTGTATGGTAGTTGGTTAGATAAATTGGAAAGGCATAAATACTTATAGAACTGAGAATATGTTGTGTTTTATATTTGGTTTTTTAATTTTTTACTTTTTTATATTTTTTCTCTGAGTCTTTTTGGTTTTTACTAGTGCTAGTTTCATAAATTTAAATAAGAATAAACAAGATATGAGACGGTCTGTAGCTTTTTATGAGGTGTTAATAAGGGATTGGAGTTCAATGTAAAACAACACCAATGGAAGTCCATAAATTGTTCGCCACCTTAGGTGGCTATTTGTCTTTAAGGTATCTTTTGTTAGATACCTTAACTTCACTTTGAAAAAAAAATCACTATACAAATTTGTATTTGCTTAGTTTTTTTTGTAATCAACTTTAAATCACAATTTTTCTTTCTTTATCTAAGGTACTTTGGAGAAGGAGATGTAATATAAACTTTAAAACTTGGGATGACCACCCAAAACCCAGAATTCTGAAGTATTTGTTTGCACCATATGATTCAAGAATACTATTTTGATATACAATGCAAGACGATAGACAAATAAAGAATGGAGGAATCACATTCTGTAGTTGGAATATAAGGGGTGCCAATGAACCAATAAAGAGGGGTAACATTTTTGCTCATCTAAAATCTTTGAAAAGTGACATAATTTTTTTGCAAGAAACCCATATGAAACAGCAAACACAAATGAGATTAAAGGCGAAGTGGATAGGTCAAACATATTATTCGTCATTTACTTCTAAATCTAGAGGTACGGCTATTTTTATTCGAAAAGGTATACCTTTCAATTTAAAGAATACTATATCAGATAAAGAGGGAAGGTACATCATATGGTTGTTTGTCAGGTTGGAGGCCAGTGACTGGTGGGGGTGCCACAGGGATCTGTGTTGGGTCCACTGTTGTTTGTCATGTACATCAATGATCTGGATGATGGTGTGGTAAATTGGATTAGTAAGTATGCAGATGATACTAAGATAGGTGGGGCTGTGGATAATGAAGTAGATTTTCAAAGTCTACAGAGAGATTTATGCCGGTTGGAAGAGTGGGCTGAAAGATGGCAGATGGAGTTTAATGCTGATAAATGTGAGGTGCTACATCTTGGCAGGACAAATCAAAATAGGACGTACATGGTAAATGGTAGGGAATTGAAGAATGCAGGTGAACAGAGGGATCTTGGAATAACCGTGCACAGTTCCCTGAAAGTGGAATCTCATGTAGATAGGGTGGTAAAGAAAGCTTTTGGTGTGCTGGCTTTTATAAATCAGAGCATTGAGTATAGAAGTTGGGATGTAATGTTAAAATTGTACAAGGCATTGGTGAGGCCAATTCTGGAGTATGGTGTACAATTTTGGTCGCCTAATTATAGGAAGGATGTCAACAAAATAGAGAGAGTACAGAGGAGATTTACTAGAATGTTGCCTGGGTTTCAACAACTAAATTACAGAGAAAGGTTGAACAAGTTAAGGCTTTATTCTTTGGAGCGCGGAAGGTTAAGGGGGGACTTGATAGAGGTCTTTAAAATGATGAGAGGGATAGACAGAGTTGACGTGGATAAGCTTTTCCCATTGAGAGTAGGGAAGATTCAAACCAGGGGACATGACTTGAGAATTAAGGGACAGAAGTTTAGGGGTAACATGAGGGGGAACTTCTTTACTCAGAGAGTGGTGGCTGTGTGGAATGAGCTTCCAGTGAAGGTGGTGGAGGCAGGTTCGTTTTTATCATTTAAAAATAAATTGGATAGTTATATGGACGGGAAAGGAATGGAGGGTTATGGTCTGAGCGCAGGTATATGGGACTAGGGGAGAATACGTGTTCGGCACGGACTAGAAGGGTCGAGATGGCCTGTTTCCGTGCTGTAATTGTTATATGGTTATATGGTTATAGTTTCGGGAGAAATTTATGCAACCCCAATAACTATGATAAATATTTACGCTCCGAATTTTGATAACCCCCAATTTTTTGATAACATTATAGATATAATATTAGAGTTTAATTTCCAAAATGTGATAATAGGTGGGGAATTCAACTGTGTTTTCGATCCATACTTAGACAAATCAGTAAAACAAAGGAGGAGTAATTTAAAATCTAAGACTAGTGAACTTCTAAATACATATATAAAAAATACTAATATAACAGATGTATGGAGATCTGCTAATCCAGTAGGAAGGGAATATTCGTTTTACTCTTCGGTACATAAAACTTATTCAAGAATTGATTATTTTTTAGTGGATATGAAATTAATGCCATATACAATTAATCCAACATACCACATTAGTAGTATTTCTGATCACTCTCCGTTGACTTTTTCAGTAAAATTTGAGGGAATGCCGGGTAAAAACTTTTTTTGGAGGTTTAATACACATATTTTAAATGACTTACAAGGTTATCAATACTTAAAACAACAAATGATTTTTTTTTTGAGATAATCATTACTTTACTATGCCTTCTTTACTATGGGAAACTTTTGAAGCATTTATTAGAGGAATTATAATTTCGTACAAAATTTTTCAAAATAAAATAATAAAACAGAACAGATGTTGCTAGAACAAGAAATTAGACAGTTAGAGTTAGATAATGCTAAAGACTCCACTATAGATAAACATAATAAGATAATATTACTGAAATTTAAACTTAATCGAATTCTCTCGGCAAGAGTAATAAGATTATTCCAAATTACAAAACAGGAACATTTTGAGTTTGGTGACAAACCACATAAGCTGTTAGCGTGCCAACTGAAAAAACAAGAAAAAGAAAATACTATAAATAAAACTAAATCAGAGAATGGTGAATTACTAATACTACCTAAAGATATTAATAAAAGATTTGCTCAATTTTATCAACATTTATATACATCAAAAACTAAAATAGAAGATAGTAAAATTAAAAAAAATTTAGATAACTGTAATCTTCCAAAACTTGACCTTTTGGAACAAGAGGAACTCGGAGCGCAAATTACAATCGAAGAAATAGGTGAAACAATAAAATTGTTGAAAAATGGTAAGACACCGGGACCAGACGGTTTTAGTAATGAATTTTATTTTAAAAATTCATGAGATAACGACTCCCTACTTATTTAATTTATATACTCACGCTTTTAAAGAAAATAAACTACCTGAAACATTAGCAGAATCAACTATTACGCTTATTCCAAAAAAAGATAAAGATCTAGAGGACCCGGGCTCATATAGAGCTATATCACTTTTAAATACAGATCAGAAAATTTTAGCAAAGACTTTAGCCAGAAGATTAAGCAAATATATTAGTAAATTGATAAACCATGATCAAACGGGGTTTATACCCAAAAGATATTCATTTAATAATTTGAGACGCTTGTTTAATATAATGTACTCACATAAAGTGGAGGAAGAAGATATATCAATTAATTCTTTGGATGCAGAGAAAGCATTTGATCAGGTAGAATGGCAGTATTTATACAAAGTATTACAAAAATTTAATATGGGAGAGAATTTTATTACATGGGTGAAATTATTATATGATAAACCGATGGCAAGAATATTAACTAATAATATGTTATCTCAAAAATTTCAATTATCAAGGGTTAATAGGCAGGGATGTGCTTTATCACCCCTACTATTCGCCCTTATGATAGAACCTTTGGCTGAAAGTATAAGAAGTCATCCGAATATTCAGGGTTATAATACTAGGGACTCAAATAATAACATTTCATTATATGCAGACGATATTCTGTTATATGTAACAAACTCACAAACGAGCATACCAAATTTATTAAACTTAATAGAGGAATTTGGGTCCTTTTCTGGATATAGAATAAATTGGAACAAAAGTGAAATCATGACGTTAAAACCTCAAGAATCTACACAGTTACTGAAATTCCCCTTTAAAATAGCAACAGAAAAATTTAAATATCTGGGTATTCGGATTACTAGAAAACATAAAGCTTTATTCAATGCCAATTTTATACCTTTAATAAACAAACTTAATATAATGATTAAATTTTGGAAAACACTTCCTCTATCAGTAATAGGTAGAATAAACGCTATAAAAATGATCTTTCTACCACAGTTATTATACCTATTTCAGTCTACACCAGTATATGTACCAAAATATATATTTTTTAAATTAAACTCTAATATTACTAATTTTGTTTGGGATTATAAACCACATAGAATTAAAAAAGAACACTTATGTAAACCAAAAGATGTCGGGGGACTTTCACTCCTGAATTTCTGTATTATTACTGGGCAATACATATTAAGAATATAATTTACTGGTTGGATAGTTCTACCCAACAGACAGAATGTATACAAATGGAGAAAGAGGATTGTTTTCCTTGTAATATAGGAACGATCCACTTCTCCCCCAAAAAATGAACAATACAATATATAAGAAGAAC